>SJYO01026388.1:57590986-58213985 GCA_006410555.1 Capra ibex | reverse complement strand
GACCCGTATGTGTGGCTCCTTTGGTCTTAACTTTCTCTGTGTACATGGGGTTACAAGTAGCGTCGTGACAAATATTATCGGTCCTGTACCTTTGTTGGATCTACAGATAGTCGTCTACTTACCTATTCTTTCGACACCATGTATATGTGTTACTTCATAATGAGTCGACAATTTTTCTTAAGTAAACTTAGTCAAGACTACTCTACCTACTTTGACCTCGGTTAATATGTCTCACTTCATTCGGTCTTTCTTTTTGTGGTTATGTCATATGATTGTGTATATATACCTTAAATCCTTCTACCGTTACTGCTGGGACATACGTTCTGTCCTTTTTTCTGTGTCTACACATATTGCCTGAAAACCTGAGTCTCCCTCTCCCTCTCCCACCCTACTAAACCCTCTTACCCTTAAGATTGTACATATGACAGTACATTCTTAACTTAGCGGTCAGGTACAGACTGCATCCCACGTCGAACGAACCCCGACCACGTACCCCTACTGGGTCTCTCTACAACACCCCTCCCTCCACCCTCCCCCCAAGTACAAACCCTTGCGTACATTCTTAATTTCTAAAATTTTAAATTTTTTATTTTTTTTTAAATTTTTTAATTTTTTTTTTTTTTCTCTCAGAAAGTGAAGATGAAGTACTCCTAGGACAGAAGTCGAGGAACGAAAGGGAAAAGATTAGGGTAAGAAGAAACCTCTCCGGTAAAACGACTACTGTCACCATCTCCTGTCTTAGGTGTAATCTTGTGACCAATGGTCCCGACTGTCGAGTCTGTTTAAGTCTCACTTAGAGTCTCTTCCCGTAAACTTTTTCAAGGGATTTATTAAAATTACGCAACGGTACCCACTCTTGATTATAACATCCTGTTCGCAAGAGTTATATCGTGGTCGATAATTTTAACACATTCAATTTCAACCCGACTCCTGACTTCTTTTGGGGAGAAACTCGACTCTCACCATTTTATTTCGTCTTTTTTTTTTTTGTTTTTTGTTGGAAAAGTATTCCCATAGTCCTGAAGGGTTTTCCCATTCTCCTCCGACTCTACTCTCACACACCCGCGACGGGTGCAAGTCCCCATACGGGCTTCAATTTTAACAAAGGTTTTTGGGGGTACATTGGTGTTTGACGCTATTCGAACAGTATGAATATAAATCTTTGTTTCGTTATTTATATACTTCCTTAAGGTAGTCTGCACTATTTTATTTTTTCGAAGAGAGTTGGAATCTTTCTTTTTATATCAAAATAGAAGATCAGTAGAAGTACTTTTCACGGGTCTCTTTTAAGAAAGAAAGACAAGAAAATTGAGTCACCCTCGTTCACATTATTAAAGATGCCACCCATTAAAACGTTTTTCAAAAGGGTCCATCAAAATCACTTTTAAAATCCTTCAAAAGACCAAGATAAATCATTAAGTTTAAATCTCAGAACTCTACACACACACACACATACACTCACTCTCTCTTAATGTCTTACCTAGTCTGTGTGACAACCACCTAAAAGTATAATCTTGTATTAGAAACCTTCCGTTAAATCGTTACGATGTCATGAAACCGGTGGAGTACGCTTCTCAACTGAGTAACCTTTTCTGAGACTACGACCCTCCCTAACCCCCGTCCTCCTCTTCCCCCGCTGTCTCCTACTCTACCGACCTGCCGTAGTGACTGAGCTACCTGCACTCAGACTCACTTGAGACCCTCAACCACTACCTGTCCCTCCGGACCGCACGACGCTAAGTACCCCAGCGTTTCTTAGCCTGTGCTGACTCTCTGACTTGACTTGACTTGACTTGACTTGAAAAATTTTTTGAATCTTAAAACGTAAGGTGAAAGTCTTTAAAAAGGACTACTTTAGTAGTACCTTACCACCTTTCAATATTGAAGAAATATCATCATTTTTTTAACTTGTGTCATAAATACATTGTTTTATTAATTAATATTGGGTGTATGTATATATTAAGGTGTGTGTTACCTTACATTATACGTAAGTAGTTCTCATTACAACGTCTTCTTAAAAGTCGCTACACTGACTTATCGATGGATCTAACAAATACTTTATGTAGTTCAATGTATTAATGTACATGTTATCATGGAGTAAACACGATTTTTATACATAAATAGAAATCTTTTTCCTTGTTTATTCATCTTGTAGTTTTTCGAATATCATCGATAAGTAATCTTTCGTTTCAGTGACTTTTATCCTTTATTTATCTACGTAAACTTATATCATCCAATAATTTTATATAGATAACAACTTAAATAGTTTAACATACCATCTTAATACCCACTAAAACTAAAAAAACAATACGGATATTCAGAAGAGTAGATTTTCTATAATGAATTTTACTCTTTTGTGTAGTTTTGAAGACAATGTTTTTTATATATATACCTGTTTATTACGTTATTTAAATGTTCACCTGAAGTTCAAAATTCACCGTTAAATTATCTTATTATCTATGAAAAATCAAAAGTTACATAGAAATATGTGTATACGTACGTACGTGTGTGTATGTTTGTGTTGAACTTTTAGTGTGAAAAATAATTTTTCATATCGACTAAATGTTACAACACAATCAAAGTCCAAATGTCGTCTTCCCAAGTCAAAATGCTTACATATATACACATATACAAATATATATACGGTTCATATATTTGTGTGTGTGTATATATGTAAACGACATATATGAAAAAGTCTAAGAAAAGGTAATATTCAAAAGTATTATATAACTTATCTTAAGGGACACGAAATGTCATCCAGGAACTACAATCTATCAAGTATATCCTTTAGTGTGAAGACTACTGTATTAACAAAAGTATTTCTTGGGTCTGTTTAGATATTTTAAATAATTTTGTTTTTTAGATATGTATTTTCAGTTAACAATAAAATATATTTTCGTTTGCTCAATCTTTTTGATTATTTAAAAAATTTTTCTGTCATCAGTATTTTCATTCTTTTTGGTTTTCTATGTATCTTTATGGTAAAAGTTTTCTTCGTGTTTACGTTACCTCTGACGACTTTGTAAAGTCAATAACTTAGGTCCACCAGAACGAAGTCTGACACGTCGAGGAAACTTTCGTGTCCTTTTTTTTTTTTTAAGGAGTGACAAGAGAACAACAACAACAAATCAACGATTCAATACAACTTGAGAAAACAGGGGGGGGTTCCTGACATCGGACTGTCCGAGGAGACAGGTACCTTAAGAGGTCCGTCCTTGTGACCTCACCCAACGGTAAAGGAGGAGGTCCCCTAGAAGACCTGGGTCCCTAACTTGGGTGTAGAGGACGTGACCGTCCGCTTAAGAAATGGTGACTCGGTGATTCCTTCGGAATGATGTAGGGATTTTGTTTAAGAGTCTCTGTAATTCCTAAATTTATACCCCTTTTCGAATTTTTACAAATCTACTTTTATATCCTATAGTGCAATTACTGGAGACCTTTCCTTTTCTAAAACGTGTATTCTAAAAACGAATGTTTCTCCTTTGTAATTTAAACTGTTGTAATTTTAACTGAAAGAGAAACACTTTTAGGTCGAGGTTTAAACCTCTTCTATAAACGTTGTACATACGGATTACTACTTTATTCTTATGCATTTCCATTGGATGTTTAATTTTTCTTTTACCGTTTATTTTGCTATCTTTTAGTAACTCCTTTACTCGTTTTGTATACTCGTCTGAACAGTGTCTTGTCGTTTGAGTTTACTAATTATTCATATACTTTTCTTAAAGTTTAAGTAATAATTAGTCCCTTTAAATAAGGTTTAAATCTTACCCGATAGTAAAGTCTGGATGGTCTGACCGTTTTCAGTTTTCGAAAAATTTACTGTAGTTCGTAACTACTCTTACATCTTTTTACTTTGAAAAATTTACCTCGTAAATTTTATGAGATTCATATTTACATTTTAAAAAAAGTTTTATAATTTTTTTACGAACCGTAGTAACATATTCTAACTTGTAAGTGTATGGGAAGTTGGACGGTCGAAATGAGGAGATATGTGTGAGTACTGTACACATATGATTCTCTAAGTACCCCAACGTTTCTCAGTCCGTGCTGACTCGCTGACTTGACTTGACTTGTGATTCTCTACACCTGTTCTTACAGTGATAAAAACATTGTCGTTTTGGGTCTTTGTTGTGTCTACGTCTATTTGTTCTCTGACCCATTGATCTACTCCATAAAAGGACGTTGACTTATGACACGTTGTCACTTCTACTTCTTGACGTGTGGTAAGAATAGTCGTATCTCGTAAAACTTACTTCTCTCACTCAATGCTTTCTGATTAAAATATTTCAAGTCTAGCTTCGTTTTATTTCGTTGTGTAACAAACCCCTACTTAAGGATTCACCATTTTGACCCTACTTTTTACTTTCTTAACATTTCGATATTATTCTTTCGTATCACGAAAAGAGTCCTACGGATGAAAGATTAATCCTTCTACCAAGGTATGACACGTACTTTAGTAGTCAGAAGACCTTACTACCTCTTTTTATCCTGCCCCCTTCCCTTATTTCTTTAACAACGGGTACAGACTAAAGAATTCGTGTTCCCACCTATATGTTAATAGGTAGAATAATGGCAAGAAATCTGGAATATATATACAACATTTATACGAAAAAACACCATCAATAAATAAATGTCAAAAAAACAATTTCTTACAACAAAATCAGTGATTCAGCACAGGTTGAGAAAACGTTGGGGTACGCACCTGACGTCGGTAGGTCTTATGTCTGTGACTTTTACTCCCTTTCTATAATCTGTAAGGAGAATCATATCGTAAGAAGAAGACTCTATCTGTTTGGTGCAAAAATTTGAACCGACACACTGTAAAGACTCGGAATCAAAAGAACAAACAGTTTACCCTTATTGTGGATTGATTATTCTAAAACAATTCTAATTTACTCACAAAAAATTCGGGTCGAGTACCTGACGGTATATTACTCATATATTATATACATGAAAATAAATAGGTAAAATAAATAATAGGTTTATATAATGTTCAAGAAAATTTTACTTTCTTTAAAGAATCTTTATTTGTTTATCTTTAATGTTAGTCAGAAAACTTTACTTTATATGACTCAAATATAATTTAAACACGAGTAATTCGTGATCAATTAAAAGTCACAAACACATGACCGCCCCATATCAGGTACCCCAACGTTTTCTCAGTCTGTGTTGAATCACTAATTTCAAGAACTTGTTTTTTGACATTTATTTGTAAATGATGTTTTTTTCGTATAAATCTCGTATACATATTCCATATTCCCGAAGGGACCACCGAATCTCCCATTTCACAGACGGATATTACGTCCTCTGGGCCCGAGTTAGGGACCCATCTCTTCTAGGGGACCTCTTCCCTTACCGTTGGGTGAGGTCGAGAGAACGCACCTTTTAGGGTACCTGCCTCCTCGGACCATCCGATGTCAGGTACCCCAGCGTTTCTCAGTCTATGCTGACTCGCTGAAGTGAAAGTGAAAGTGTATTCCAGATTTCTTGTCATTGTTTTACCTATCAATAATTTAATTCCGAATAATCACGAATATAATTATAATTTAATCATTTAATAAATATTATAATGTGGGTTCAAACTGTAACAAAATAGGTTTATTGAGTTTTATCGACAACGTGTAACAGATTTCGAAGAACGTCGGATAAAGCATTCCCTGTAAATAAATGTACAGTGAACGTTAACCAGATCGTAGAATCACTGTCAGTAAGTGATTTACTAATGGAGAGTCACTGATGCTCAGAAGTCTCTGGACCGTGACTTCTAGTAAGTATAAGTACAAGTTAAGAGTAGTTTTCTTCTATTTTATCTTTTAACTCCACTTCAAGTTTTTTCTCTGACTTCCACTGTCTAGACTAATCTGAGGGAACTGTTCATGACGGAATTTAATGTGTCTCAGGTCGGGAAGTAGACTTACTGTAGTAAACTATATATATATAATATATATATACATATATATATAAAATGTTGGAGTCTCTTCACCCGAACCCCAGCGAAGGTAACTATTTTCGGTTTGTAAATTTCTTGTTGTTTTTTCAATATGACGATTTTAAAGACTTGGTTTTCTTCTGTCTTAAAGGAGGTTAGCGTCCCTTGGTTCTGTCTACAGTGTGAAGGACCGACGGGTGAGCTGAAGGGTGTGGGAAGGGGGTCGAGGGGAAATCGTTGTCTCTTTCTTTAGTGTCATCACTTAATTGTTAAGACACTCTGTCTGAAAGGAAGGGGTCACACTAAGTCGGGGTGTCGGGCTCCTTCCCATCCGTCGCTCAAGAAATGGAGACACGAGAGACCTGACCGAAAGTCATAATCTGTAGACCTCAAAAACTTTTAATTGTGACCTTGTCTTCACTGAGAGTATGAGGTACAGGGAAGATGGGCGGGAGACAGTTTTGAACTAAGTCCAAAGAAATTCCAGTACATTTCTCTTTTTTTTTTCTTTTTTTCTTATCCTTTGTGATGGATCTTTACATCTTTAGTTTGGTAATGATTTTCGCACCACATCGTTAATGATGGTGGACGCTAACCAAAATGATGTTGGATTTCCTTTTTCCACAAAATGGTATTTACTGTGAGGAAGTTGAAACACTAGTCGGCCGGAGGAAGGAGACAGAAAGGTCGTATAGATAAATTAGTACGAACTGACGTCGTTCCACTACGTTATCAAAGTTACATTGATGGAATAGACCCGAATCTTACTCTGTGGAGGGCACTGACGCCTCGACCGTCGTGTCGGGGAGCCCGTAGTCTTCTCGTCACTCAAAAAGGTGTCACCGGAGCGTCCCCCGTACACACCATGGACTTAGAAGACCCTTCACGGAGAATTTTAGGTGTCTGACTCACCCTTGAGGTCCCATGACCCGACTGAAAGGACAGGATGTGTAAAGATTGTAGTGTCAGATTATTATTTAAGGTAAAGGTTAGGGGAACAGACAAAAGACCTAAAAGTTTTGGGCTCAGAATGGATGTCAGTGTATGGGTGGGTCTCCTCTGGAACAAGGGGACAGCACTCGGACTCCTAAGACTATACAGGATAAAAGTCGGGAGGTCACTGTAAGAATCGTACGGTAGGTGACCTCTAAACAAAGATCACCCGCTCGAAGGGTGATTGTCCGTCACACCTAAGGAGACCTGACAACCTCATTTTAATTGTGAAACACGATTGTGGAGTGTCCTACGAGATTGGATCCCTCCCACTTAATAACATAACTGTTGTGTCGAGATTTCTATTAATGTACCCTACCAACAGAGAACATCGTCTCTTACTCTTTTAGAAGTTTTACGCTGAGAGACCCTAGTGAACTTTAAGTGATAATAAGAGGTCGGGTATTATCTTGTCAGATCTTTTACGGGGTTCGAAGAGTGAGTGTTTCCTGATTCCCTTGGGGTCCATACTGAGTCCCGGTATTCCACAAATCAGTTGACAGTAGAAAACTCCTCCTCTCGAATCCAGGACCACGGGTCTTGTCGTTACTCTTTGGTGAAGTGGAGGAAGGATGGAAGAGACCCTTTTAAGACGTAACCCAAAATTGTAGTGTGTAGTTATACTGGTATAGATAATTCACGTAAAGCGGTTTCGATCACATTTAATCAACTTGTATCTGAGACAAAAGGTCAATGTTCACACAGGGGTGAGAATTTTTTTCTTTTAACCGGGACTGGAAAAGAACTGTCACGATTGTAAATGAATTTCTTCTGTTACTCTAAATTAGAAACACGTAAAGTAAGAAAAAGACCCCCCCCCCATCCTAATTTACCCAGGAAATAAAAAGTGATGTATCTCTAAACGTAATCCGGTCATAAGTGATTTACTTGTTTCCGTATGAGTCACTGTTGACCTACGCAAATATTTACCCAATTGGAGACCCAGTCGACTTGTCAAAAGACCCTTAGACAACGGTTTTCGGGAGTCCGAATTTACATACCACTCACACACCTCCCCATAGGAAAAGATCCAACCAACTAAAGTAAGAAAAAAATTTTTTTAATTAAGTAATTAAAATTAACCTCCGATTAACGAAATGTTATAACATCACCAAAAACGGTATGTAACTGTACTTAGTCGGTACCCACATGCACACACGGGATAGGACTTGTGAGGGACGGGGCCGGTGGAGCGAGGGGTAGGGTAGGGAGCTCCAGCAAGGTCACGTCGCCGGGACTCGAGGAACAGAGTATGTAAAGTAAGAAAGGATCGGTAGGAACCTTGACCCCATTTACCTGTTTTTTCAGAATAATAAAATATAGTGTAAATTTTTATCTATGATATGACCTGAAACAACTACCCACACACTACCATTGTCTCCCATCTAAATAAAACAACTTGTACGTGCGTGTATCTTAACACTTGTATCCTTGTATCGGACAAATAGATGAAGAAAGTAATAAAGTAATCGTAAAGGGTCCAAAAGAAATTTCTCGCTGTAAAAGCGTCGACACATAATTCTATTGATAATTTTACTTAGGTATAATTTGTCCGACACCTAGGGTTTCATTTTAAAAGTAACACAAATCCACTCATCAATTACAAATTTTTGAGTCATACTATTATATAATTACATATTAAAATGAAGGACCATTCAAGTACGTGGACGGTCAAGAATCGAGGTATGTTCAGGATTAGGACTACCAGACTGGTTGTGTCTACGGAGTTGAGATGGGTTTCCACACCGAAACTTAAAGACAATCTCGGTATGGTGACACGTACCCCACCCGGAGTGTAGGTGTAAAAGTCGGGTGATTCGACATAGGGAAGAGAAGGAAGACCGGTCGTGACTCGAACGAGTCGGGTACAACGACCTGTCGAACAGGACTAATTGTGACTATAAAGGGTACACCCAGACCTCAGTCCAATACTTGACCTGAGTCGAAAAGACCCCGGAACCGTTGTACGAAAGGATAACGGTCTGTAAATAAGTAAATAAAATGATCAGTCGACCAGTTTAATTAATTTTATATAACTAACGGATCAGACACGGTTCGTTGTTTCACTCACTATGATGACAGACCTGAACCTTGAAGACGACACTATAGTACGGTTTTGTCTCGGGTAGTTGGGACGGTTCACAAACTAAGACTTTTAGTGACGACGAACCCGTTAGGTAAAACGAGGTTTGACCTGGAAAATCTATAACTATGATCTAGTTCAAATGATACGGGGACACCTGTGATATTGAACTTTTAGACTGGTGGGTAGGATCCTGGGTCAAGATATCGGTCTATATCAAGATAAGAGTAGTTAAGGCCGAAGAAAAAAGGATAGGAGCAGAGGAGAAACGGCGTTCTATGACCGTCTGAGAAGTCCATTTTGAAGAACCCAAGACTGGAAGTGTTGTAAATATCAAATCTTATTATAAAAGTGTAGGTAAATGGATAAGATCAAAATTTAGAATTTTATTGAGATTACTCTGCGAACAATTTAAAAACAAAGAACTTCTTCTTTAACTGAAATTCTTCAGTTTACTGAAGAAATACAAATGTACCAATTATTCATTAAAGAAATCCTGAACTTGTGTCTGGAAAACGGAAAATAAAGTCACAAGAAAGGGGAACTATCCCGACCGTTACTGATTGGAGGTAAAACTTGACTGGAATGTTAAGTAGAGTCCTCCGTCAGTTGAAAAGTCATACTTTCTACTTATAAAATTCGGAGGATCCTGTTATGAAGTTGGAGTTTTCCCTATTCATAGTCTATGTCATGTCAATCACCCTCCTTTTGGTTACTTACACTTCCCGTAAACTCTTAATATGAAATTTAAAGAAGACTAGATCCCGGTCAGGGGTACACTCTTGTACCGAGTGTGATTCGTGTCTAGTAGTTCCCTTCGAGACGTGACGTAAAGACGTCCAGATTGTACTGAACCAAGTCACTTTAAGACGAGTCTCAAGTCCCTGAGGTTCAAAGTAAGTTCAGAAACGAGGATTTTAGGAAGACCAGATCCTACAACGTATCCGGACTTCCCCCTTCGTACTAATCTACCTGAAAATATTTATGGGGTGACCGAAGTGACGTATCTTACCAAACGACGACGACGACGATTCAGCGAAGTCAGTACAGGTTGAGACACACTGGGGTATCTACCGTCGGGTGGTCCGTGGAGACAGGTACCTTAAAAGGTCCGTTCTTATGACCTCATCCAACGGTAAGGAAAGAGGTCCCCTAGAAGGACTAGGTCTCAGAAACCAATTTATTAACATCATGTAAAAGGTGTCTGGGTGTTTGATAAGACGACGGAGATTCCCATACACATCGAAGACGACCCGGTTGCCCCGATCACGAAAATGTCTAAGTCTTCGGAGACACAGTTATTAAAGGAAAGGTGAACAGGTTTGTTGAAGTCGAAAAAGGACACTTTTTCTGACAAGGAAATTTTATAGATAAATAATTTATATAAAAAATGGTCTGTATTAAAACATACGAAAGAAAAGGACAGACAAATACCCATAACCTTTCGACATTCAGAGTTAGAGTCTACTTTTATAGTCAAAGGATAAAACTTTTATAAGAGGTAAGACTTATACCACAAAATTTATTTTATTTTGAAGTCCGTATTCAATCTTGTGTATTATGAAACTTATGACCCCTTGTCCATCGATCATATAAAAGAATTCACGGACGAAATTTGGGTTCCCAGACTACTATTGAACTTTAGGAGTTCTTCCGTATTTTGTTAGTGGTCCAACAATATAGATTGGTGAAAATCAATTTCAAACGAGTTCTATTAGTACTTTTCATACTTCACGATCGATGAAGGATAAAAGACTGAGTAATAAGATGACCTTTTAGATTGATATTTTGACCTTAAGTGTCTCTGCGTAATACACAAACACTTTGATTAAGTCGTAAGTCGGTTGTAAAAGTAACTAAAGTGGAAGTAGTTTGACGACCACTCTGTCGTACACTTTGGAGGAACGGGACCTCCTAAAGTCCCCGTTCTTAAACTTACTTCAGGTCCAGGGAATTTTAGACTCGTCCGAAAGTGACTTAATATCCTGACCTTCTACAATCTTATGTTGATTTATCTACTCGTGACAAAATTTCCGTCCTCCGTCCAACCTCCACTCTCTCCTGTCTCTCTCTCTCTAAATACGGTTGAGATTCAGTAAAGTCCCGAGGTGAAAGAATCATAATCCTTTAGGTACGAACACAAACGATGTCAAGGAGTACGACATTTACTACAGACGAAAATGAAACGAAGGACACATCTGACTGTTGACCTATAGTAAAACTTATGTTATCTCATGATGTTTTTATAAACTTTTATAGTGCAGTTTAGAGTAAGATTATTTAAGATTCCTAAAAGGTTTAATGGTGGAAAATTGGGTTCTAAGAATCTATCCTTGACTTTCTCCAATATAGAATCTTTAATCTATAGGGAGACCTACAAGTTATTTTTCCGTTGAGTCTTTACATGTTTCAGTGGTCTTCTCTGTCTGACACCGGATTACCTTCCACAACTGTACTGATCTCCTTTCACCTAGTTAGTCTTCCTCTCCACTCCCCCACAACTTTTCTTGTCCGTCGCAGAGTTTTAACCTCCGTCAGGTAGGTTCGCGGTATACGTCCCCTGTCGTAGTACCTCTCACAGACGACACATGTCTTACTACTGAGTTGGACAGTCTCTGGACCTCTACCCGTCTAGGGATGTGAGTCGTCTCATGTAGCACCGTCCTGCAGTCACTGATTGAGGGGACCAAGACTGAGGTCGAGGGGTCCGGAGGACTACTACTGTTAAGGGTGTCTCACTAAGAGACTCTTCCTCTACCGAACTGGTCTCCACGTTCACAAACATACGAAAACCATCACTTAACAAGAGTGTGTTTAATAGTCACGTCATTGTAATAGAGACTAGAACCAATTACACTACAACAGAGACCTTCTACTGTGAAATACGGTTTCTGTGAGGTACTATTATTCACGGAGGCTCATCCCCACGTCTTCCGGAGTGGACTTTCCTCCGTGGTAGGAGAGGTCGACGGGGTCCATGAGTGACGTGAACACCCGGAAAAGAGAATAACGTAGACACCTTTACCCTGAGAACCGATGATCACTAAGGTGGGGGACCGGAATATAATCTAAGTGGACTTGAAATTTTTCAAGTTTTGGACCCCTCCAACCGGAGGGTCCGGTTAATTCCCACCCTTATAAACCAGTAACGGAACCTGTGTCTCCCTTTCCTCTCCCATCCTGTTTAACCCTCTTATCATAGTCCACCGTGTCCATATTTCTTAGACAGACGGTTACGTCCTCCGTACTCAAGATAGGGACCCAACCCTTCTAGGGGATCTCATCTTTTACCGTTGGGTGAGGTCATAAGAACGGACCCTTTAGGGCACCTTTTCTCCTCGGACCACCCGATGTCAGGTACCCCAGTGTTTCTCAGTCTGTACTGACTCGCTGACTCGTACGCACGTGTAACTGTATATCTGTGACGACGACGACGATTCGGTGAAGTCAACACAGGCTGAGACACACTGCGGTATCTACCGTCGGGTGGTCCGAGGCGGCAGGATGATATACATTTTATCTATTGGTCACCCTTCGACACTATCTTTCGTCCCTCGAGTCGAGGCACGAGACACTACTGGATCTACCCACCCTACCCCAGACCCAACCACCACCACCCTCCCTGCAGGTTCTTCCTCTCTATATATGTATGTATATCAGCTAAGTGAAGTGATGTGTCGTCTTTGATTATGTTACAGTATTTCGTTAATGTGAGGTTTTCTCTTTCCTTTTTCAGTAGACACACTAAGATTATAGAGGTCCCAACTCTTGGTAATTAAGCTAATAACTATCTTTTCCCCTTTTTCAAGGGATTATATACAAATTTTTGTAAATTACTCAAAGTATGTCTACTCTTTAGACTCTGAGTCTTTGCACTGTATTAAACGAGTTCAGACATATTGATTCATATTCAGGCATATTGATTAGTATTTAGGTATATTGATTGGTCGAGTTCAGGTATATTGATTGATATTCAGGTATATTGATTATCCGTTATCCCGGTCCCAAACTTGGATTTAAAAAAAAATTTGTTTCATAATCCAAGAAAAGGACCATGCACCCGAGTATACCTTCTCTTCTGTCCTTGAGACGGTCGAAGACTACTTCCCTCTTCCGACTCCCCTCACTTCCTCCCTTCCCGTAGGCCTCTTTGAACGGTTCTTTTCCGTCCCTCCATCTCTGGAGACATCTTACAAGAGACCGTCGACCGTCGACAGAGGTTTCACACACGTCTCCTAAGGGACCCCCACACCGTCCTTTCACCATCCTAAAGAACCTGAATCAAAAATAGAGAATTAGGAAACGTACAAAGTGTTTCGTGTCCGATATAACTATATCATTATTTACATATATATTAAATAATTTTTTTGGTTTAAATGTATATCACCCTCATGGACGAGTTTTTAACAAATCCTCTCGTGTATCAGTTTTTTTGTCTCAGATGACGAATCTCTCCTAGAAGATTTGGTCCGGAACCACGTCAGGAAAGGCGGGTCCAGGACGGGACGTCACACCAACCCGGAGGGAAGCGTCCAAGGTACAGGTATCTATGTCTGTGACTGACATCCTGAGATAAAATATATTCCTTGAACTCGTAGGGCCTAAAACCATAGACGACCGCAGGACCTTGGTTAGGGGACTCGTGTGTCTCCCTGTTAACGTACGTCAATTGAGGGTCTCCCCCGTCCCGCACCTGTGACCTTAGGAGTTTTGTAAAGACGTCCACAATGATCACACCACCCTTGGCAACCACTTCTTGACAACAAGATTGTTCCTGGATGACATATCGTGTACCTTGAGACGAGCTACAATTCACCGTCGGACCTACCCTCCCCTCAAACCTCCTCTTACCTATGGGTATATACGTACCCACTCGAGGAAACGATAAGGGGACTTTGATAGTGTTGTAACAATTAACCGATATGGGGTTAATTTTTTATTCTTCAATTTTTTTAACAACAAGATTTCGTCTCCAAAAAGTTCACACCAGAACCACCAGAGACCCTCAGGAATTCTGAGACAGTCCCTAAGGTACTTTAGGTTTTTATACAAATATTGTATGGACGTCTTTTATCTTTTTGTTGTCTTCTATCTCTTTTCTTTTTTTTAGTAACACAGAGGAATAAACATTACTCAATTTAAAGTTAAAGTCGACAGTCAATACCTTTCCACAAACAGTTTTACGTCGACCATTTAAGCAGAAGAAACTACAGTTAATGAACCCTTCCATATTTCTATATAACTATAAGGGTTATTTCCCTTTCACTTCAGTGAGTCAGCACAGATTGAGAAACTCTGGGGTACCTGACATCGGATGATCCGAGGAAACAGGCACCCTAAAAGGTCCGTTATCATGATCTCACCTAACGGTAAAGGAAGAGTTCCCCTAGAAGGGTTGGGTCCCTAGCTTGGACCCAGAGGGTGTAACATCTGTCTACGAAATGGCAGACTCGGTGGTTATTCACCCTAGTTTGGGGGGACTTTGAGAAGTAAACCTTTCCAAAATTGGTTGGATCTTATAAACCAAAGACTCAAATTTACACGTCCATTCTTTCAAAGGTCCACTTTGTCCATGTGGTCAAAACCATTGTAGTACATTGCTCCCTATCCAGGTTAAAATAAACATAGTTCTACGTCCTTCAGTCACTTACTTCGGTGGGAACAATAGGGGAGACTCCACTCGTTAGATGTCAACGAAACCCTGACGAACCTACTGACCAGGGGACTACGACTGTTACCCTCTTGTGGTCATCATTGAGTATATAGTTTATAGTCGTTTTACTCGAGTCCCCAAAGGACAAAAGAAAGACGTAGAGGACCGGTGTACGTGAGCCGAAATCCTCGTCACCTTTCGGTAACCCCTCAAAATTAATTTCCTCTTCGTAGTAGTCCAGACACTAAATTTTCGTATCCATTGATCAGTCTCTCACCCGATCTTTCCCCTCCGATCCGTGTAATTTTTTTTTTTTTCTGTCGTCCACCGACCCCGGGTTCGACCTCGTCGTCTTCCATTCCCTTCCTTCATACCTAAACTATCTACAAAGTCTCTGTGTGAAGTGTCTTCAAACCTACACCCTCCTCCCCCGTTTTAGATCTCCATCGAACCTTCGACGGTTACGGGAAGGGACTCGTGTCCTCCTTCTCCCATCCCTATTTCATAATACTCGAGTACACACCCACTAGACTCGAAGGTGGACACACACCATACTTCCACTGTAAGGTGTCACAATCTTCCTTTCTCGGCCCGTTCGACTTCGTTTCGAACAAGGAAGGCTCAGAAAAAAAAAAGTCGGGAGATCCGGATCCAGGAAACGCAAAAACCTTTCAGTAGTTAAAGAAACTCTAAAACTTCTTTCGGTGACAAAGGTGAAGTCTTTTTATCACATATGTGGGGTTACCTTTTGACACGTGTCCGAAATATCCCAACGGTTTGGGCTCCAGGTAGATACGAGACCTGACCTTACATGGGGTTCACCGAGGGAGCGACGGGAGGTTTGGACGGGACAAACTCAGATACACGGTAAAGAGACTTAGTCTGTTAAACTATTAATATTCAGTGAAGGATAAAATCTTTAGGACTACTGAATACCAGTTTACGAATACAAGTAGTACGACTAACTTCCTGACATTAAAAATTACGGTCCACTCTCTACCTCCTTCTTACCTCTTTTTCTTTTCTCCAGCTAAACTCCGAAACACTAAGGAGACCCATTTGTAAGTATCTCGAGTCTGTCCGACCCTATGTGTGTCGTAGCGACACTTGTTAAGAACAGACTGACTTGGTCTTAGATGATTCTTCAGAGCTTTTTATTCACTTTACTGTGGTCTTCTTTCGTTTTGTGGTTTAGGTCTTACGCTCGACACGATGTCTTGTTTACTGGATTAACGGAATTGTTTATCGTACTGTAAAACGTCTCCCTCACAATTTCTTATTTTCTCAGAATTCTTTACAATCATTGGGTTTCGTTATCCTGAGACATATCACCTGTTAGACACTTTAATAATACCTTATGTATGAATCCTAACCTACAATAATTCTCATAAATCGGTCCCCATCATTACCACCAATATCCTTTTTCCTGTATTAAAATATCTAATCTCTATATACGAACTATATAACCACTCACACTCTTGTGTCATAGACTTTGAACGAACTTTATCAATTTTTTTTCTCTCTCTCTCTCTCTTCCACTGTTTACTTCGTTTTAACCGTTCCACAACTAACAACTTTGACCTACCTGTATACTCCCAAGTATTGTGAGAGTTGATGAAACATGAGAGTTGTTGTATGAAGAGTATACAATTTTAAAGGGTGTCATTCAAATTTTTATAATATTTGCAAAGAAATTTCCGTACTAAGATTTTATACCGACTACTAGTTTTAGAGGACTCCTCGAATTTTTTTTTTTTTTTTCTAAGGTCCTCGACGTGTCAAGAAGTCGTGACTATAAGATACCCGTATGAACATAACCTACCTTCTGACCCGGTAAATATTAGAGGGTCCTGTGACCCCAGTGGTCAGGAGTGCCGGTAGTGTCGGTATCCAGTGCAGAAGACTCTAGACTGGGTCCTCAGAATGTGAGGAAGGAGGGGAGACTAAAGAAAGGGAAAGACAGAGAGAGACGAGGAGAAACGTGAGAGATGTGAAGTCATTCCGACTTCCGTCCTCGGAAGCATCCTCGTGTCCCTGGATCGTAGAGTACCCTTGTCCGAGACCGTCCAGGACGGGTGGAGGGGAGACCCAGAGTCACAGAAGGGACAATTTGGTCTCCGGAATGGGAATTCTCGTCCAAGAGAATGATGGGTACCCACTCTCTACATGGGGGACTGGTCACGTGTAATTTTGTTGACAAACCCTTCGTACCAGAATTATACCCCCCGGGAAAAGAAAGTAGTAAGCATTTATCTTTTGTAGGTTTAAACGAGAATTTATTAAATGAAAAATTAAAACTGAAAACACTTTTCAATGTAAATTTAAATCCTTCTGAACTTCTTTCGGTTATCTCCTCTCAGTTGCCAAAAGATAATCTCTGTTAATTTACACGTTTAAAGTTTACAAAACATATTATTCGTATTTATTAAGGTAAATAAGTGTAATTCTTACTTTTATAACTATGTGTATTTTATAATTTTATCTTTGAAATTTTCTTGATTTACTTTTGTGACTGCAAATAAACTTTAGAAATCTTTCTGTATTTCCCTATACGGTTCCCTTTTCCACATACCTAAGAGTTCTCCTTTTGTGTAGTACAGTCTGGTCATTTCCGATACCTCGTAATCCATGTCTAACGGTTCTAAAAGTCCAGTATTCAGGTCTGGTTGTTGTTTTTGATCGTCGGAAATGAAGACCCCTGTTACACGAAGGAAAAAAAGAGGATCGTGTTCATACTGTCATTGTGTTTTGTGTATCTCTTCGACGTCCGGTTCCTGTCTCTCTCCAAAGGAGTATGAGTACCAATGTTCCAACACGACAAGGTTACGATTCGACCGACGCTCCAGTGACGGGACGTGGGGTCCTGTGTCGTAATTGTGTCGTTTGTTTGGGAAGCAGTTTCCGTTGTAGAAAGGGGCACTGGAAGGGACTAGAGTAGAGACGAGGAAGGGTTAACAGAGAGACTCCTCCATCCTATGTGTCTTGGTAAATATGTGACCTCTTATCAAATCCCGACCCTTCACCGAGACCGGTTTTCAGAGTGCTCTTTCGCACTCTAAAGTTACCTAAATGACACCTTCTCTGACAAAGAAAGGATCCCTTCCGTTCGTCTCATGTACCTCTTCCGGTGGAGGGGGTGGTACTAGTCCTTGAACGGACGAAGACTATCAGTCAGAATACAATAGAGTTCTCCTGGGATGTCGTAAAAGACTTCTGGTCTTCTTTGTAGAAGTGAATTTATTGGAATTTCAAACATTATTTTATTTATTTCACTAAATGTATCCTTAAAGGTAAAGTGTCTCGTCGACCACCTCAAGTACGTTCGATACAGATCCTCTCCACGGACGAAGTTGTTGTTGGTCTTTTATCCAATAATGATAATCAGTCAGGAGAATGAATTTTGAAGATCCCGTCGTAGAGTTGTACTGGTTTTTTTTTTTTTTTAAAGGGAGTATGTCTTATATTCCCCGGCACTATATACATGTGTTACATACGTGTGGAGTCAAGCTCAATTGAAGTCTTCTGTCGACATTGGTTCTCAATGTGTAGACGGGCGATTCTACAAGACTCAGAACTTTCCACGCATAACGTTTCTCGTCGACTAAACGAAAAGAAATACTTACACAAGTCGGAGTCGTAGTGTCAGACACCTACCAAGACGAAGACGGCACAGGCACCCTCTCCTCACTCCGGCCATCCCTCTTTGGCTCTGGCTGATTGCGGGACTCAGACAGGCACGAGGGACTCGAAGGACTCAAAGGTCGTCTCCCGGACTCCCGGGACTCCGGAGTCGAGGGCCAGAGACTCTCTGCGACTCCCTCCCGTCCCCTGACCGAGACCCAAAAGGTCAGGTCGACCTAGGACGCAGAAAAGGGAAAAGAGATTTCTACCACCCCGTCAGGACCGAACCTCCAAGGGTCGGCAGACGAGCCTTCCCCTCCTCCTCGTCGTCGAGGCCCGACTGGGGCACGTTGGGCACCGGACAGTGTGCGAAACGAGTCTAAGGACCGGCCACTGGCTCGCGAAGAAAGCAGGGGGCGAATGTCTGTCGGGTCCGGGTAGGACGTCCCATCCCGGGAGCCCTCGCCGTGACCCCGCGGCTCTCTCTTACCGTGAGGTGCCCGATTCCGAGATCCGGAGAGGCCCGGACCCCAACCGGGGGACCCAACCCAATCGGCATGTAGACGAACTTGACTTTCGTGAGTAACGTCATCGGTAACGTGAACCACAACGGTTTCACCAGCGTCCGCCCCCGGGCCGTCGCGACGCAACCCCCGAGGAGCCCCCACACGAGACCGGCTGCCCGCGACCACGGACGAGCGACCGGCTCCACGACCGTGAGGTACGTCTCGAGGACCGACGTCGTCCGGTCGTGTAAGGCCGTCCACCGGGCACGTGTGAACCTGGACCTCCGCGAGACACTCCGAGCCCCGTTCAGAGACGCGACCGAACTGGAGACCCACCTCTCTCGTCTCTCTTGACAGTAGTACGCAACGTCCCTCTTGTGCCACGGGACAAGTAGACTGTCATACTCAGGATGGTTCCCGGGCCATTCCACTCCCCGTAAGCGGACCCGTTCCCCTGTCCACCGTCGGACACCTGACCTCAGAGGTTCCTGGCGAAAAGAGGTAGGGTACTTTAGTCTGGAACCGGGGTGCCTCCGGGTCCCCTTGGTGGTCGGGATTGTGTCTCCGATCGAAGACAGACGCACTTATCATTAACGTACTTATCATTGACGTACTTATGATTCGATAGGAGTGAGTCTGTCTAAGAGATGGTAGGTTGTTGGTTATCCGTTCCGTAGACAGTCATTTACGAACGAAAGAAAACCGGTCATTCACCTCCGTGGACCCCGTTAGACGAAGGAGGAACCTAGAGTACTGTCTCCTAATCAATAATCAATAATCAATAATCAATAATCAATTCCTTCGGACGACCGGTGATCCTCCAGACATGAAGAGGATGTTTAGGTTCTTCAGAGACTAGTGGTAGACCGAAGAGTCTCCGAAAGTACCCAAAATAAGGTACCGATCAAAGTAAACGAAGAAGTTTACTTAAGTTTTCATTTGAATCCGGTACTTTTAGTTATCCTTGACGACGTACAGGTTCGGACCCCCGGTCCGACTGAAAAGGGGACCAAAAAGGGACCTTGAGTCGTCCCTCTTTTCGGGCGAATAGTGGGATCCTTCCTCCGGCCCGGACGTCCTCTGCCCCTTCAGGGAACTCTCTAGAGTGGTCGACGAGAAGTCAGGAAAAACGAAGTACCTTAGAGACTAAGACTCGAAGTTACTTTGTGAAGACTGTCATAGGAAGTTTGTGCCACGATGGTTCCCGTGGTGTAAGGGACGGCTCCGTCCCCTGACGCAAGACCTTGGACCTCCGACACCCTGACCGAAAGGGCCTCCGTCGCTGATTTAGACGTTCTCTCACCTCCGAGTAGTCCTTGTGCATACCCGGTGGGTCGTCTTCCTGTCAAAAGACTGTGTCTAATCCGACCAACGTGAGATCCTCTCGTTGGAAAGTCTGTGCGTCGTTTGATTTGTTGTTTTTATTATGACATTAATTTTGTAGAAACTGAGATTTTCAGAGAGGGAAACCTTGTACGACTTGCCCATCCAGTGTCGGTGTCTTGTTCGTCTCTGTAATTCACGGGTAGGAAGAAAGTCTAAACTATAAAGATTTTGGTGTTTCCGTAAGAATACATCAGTCACCTCTGGCGGGAGAAAGGTCGACAGATACGCACAATCAGCGAGTCAGTACAGACTGCGCAACACTGGAGTACCTGACATCGGGCGGTCCGAGGAGACAGGTACCCTAAGAGATCCGTTCTTATGACTTCACCCAACAGTAAAGGAAGAGGTCCCATAGAAGGACTGGGTCCCTAACTTGGACCCAGAGGACGTAATGTCCGTCTGAGAAATGAGAGACTCGCTGGTCCCTTCGGGATTTCACAATCAGCGAGTCAGTACAGTCCGAGAAACACTGGGGTACCTGACATCGGGTGGTCCGAGGAGACAGGCACCTTAAGAGGTCCGTTCTTATGACCTCACCCATCGATAAGGGAAGAGGTCCACTAGAAGGGTTGGGTCCCTAGTCTGGGTCCAGAGGGTGTAACTTCCTCCTAAGAAATGGTAACCTCTTTGGTCCCTTCGGGAGAAAAGTCAATGACGAGAAGTCTAAAACTTAAAAGAGATCAAGTGACCTCAAAGTTTTCTTCAGAACGAACTTGAGATGGAATGTTTGTGACGTAACGTACTGGAATATTTTGTTTAAGAGACTTGAGACGTGTCTCGAGGCATCCAGAACCTTGTACGATAAAACACGAAAATGAAGGTTCGCACGACCTTCTGAATGACCCTAAGACGGGGGTCCGTTCGGTGTGAGAGGGGGTACCGGGTCTCCCCGAGGGAAGAACTTCAATTCCTCGTATGTCGGAAGAGGAGCCCTCAAAAAGTTGTCTCCTCTCCTTTGGGTAGTAGTGTGAGTGCAAATAAAAGAGACATGAGCTACTTTGTGTCGCACGTTTTCGGAAACAAGAGACCCCAGGGTTTCATGTACGTCGGGCGAAAGGACGTGAACGACCAGGGGTAGGACAGGGGACCTCAGGAACACCGGCCCCTCACCACTGGTCTCCCGCGGAGCCCGGGCCGAGACGCCGTCCGCACACCCCTGTCCGAGACCCGGTCGACACTCCCCAGTCTGAACCTCGCGACCACCGTCCTGTCCCTCGGTGACCTCGACTCCAAGCCCCGTCGGAGCCGACATCAGGAAAATTTCGTTCATGACGTCTACGGTAATTTGCAGGACCACTGTAGGACCTCCGTCCGAGCCGTGAATGAGCCCAGTCCTTCGGCGCACCCCAGGCGTCCCACCGGACGACCGTCGACGGCCCGTAACACCGTAGCGAGTGTCTTCGGCAACACGACGTGCAACTCCCATTTCCCCGTCGGCCCCGAGGACGTGAAGTACCGGCACCAGAGCGACTTCTCCTTCTCCGACCCACGGCAGCCTCCCCGACTCACCCCCGGAGGTCGTCCGAGGCGTCCTGAGGTCTGAAGGGGGGCGCTCCAGGGTTCGTGGTCCGGCCCCTCGTCGAGCCCCGGACCGAACCTCCACCCGAAACCCTGAAAGCAAACCAAGAAAACGGTGGAAAGACTCGTGAGCACCGTGTTTCCGACCCACAAGTGTCTGTACTTCTTACCCGTCAACCCACAGAGTGTAAACTAAAGGTACTCTCTTTCGACCCCCTACCTTCCCAGGTCTCCTAAGACCCCCACACACAGAGAGACAGGGGCGAGTAACAAAAGGACGGTGAAGAACATGAGCACGACCTGTTCAAGTTTCATTAGTAGATGGTCCAAATAAAGAAACCCATTCAATCGAAGCAGGTTGGATTTCTTGTTTTCCTTTTTATACTCTGAAGTGTTTGTGTTTGTGTGTGTGTGTGTGTGTGTGTGTGTGTGTTAAAATGTAGTAACCGAGTATCTCGTTTGACTTTTATACCTAACACCGTTATTGAAAGATGGGTGGGTGACTTTACGTCAGACACTATCAAACGTGAAGATTGCATTGTGTCAGGTCATTACGACTCTTCTGTAGTGATAAGACTCTTAGTCAGAGTAAATTAATTAAAACCAGGTGGGGTTTAATGTCTATTACGATTTCTTTCCCCAATGAACCCCTGACGAAGATATGAATGAGATAAGGAGAAACTTTATCAATGAAAATGATAGATTTAAGAGTCTCTAGTTTAAAGATGACTTTGTAATAAGTCCCATAAGTAAACCCTGTTCAGATGAAAGGTTGCGTTTGATATGCCCTTCCAACGTAAGGCATAAAACGACGATAATTAAAATTTACACGCAGACCACGGATAGTCGCAATTGACGGTACTCGTCATTGATTCTCCGCCTGCGTGGGTGTCCGTGAGGCACGACTGAAGACTGAGTGACTTTAAACAAGTAGAGGTGCGACTCTTTAACAAATCGAATCCGGAAGAGCCACAACGCGTGAAGTTCAAGATCCTTTGTCCGTAGAGAAATAGTAGTTCGGTCACAAATGTTAGAACTATGGATATTTGGGCGTGAGACCCAGAGAGGAGGGACTAGGTGCACCGGTTGAGTACACCGACGATGTCTTTGTGTAAGATGTCGGGTCGGACGTACACTACACAGACGGAATGGGTCTTCGGTCCTCTTACTCCGAAAACAAAGATTCTTAAAAGTGAACAATCAGATCGTGATCCCGTTAATTTTCTTTTTTTTCATAGGAACTACACTTGCGTGAAAAACTTCGGTGGTACGACCGAAGGTTCGTAGGTCTATGTGTCCTGTTCGGAGACCTTTTTAAGGAACAAACGTAAACTTTTGGTTTCAGTGACGGTGAATTCGACTAACAGAGACTGTGTGTGTTCGGGGATTTAAACAAAGTGCAACCTCCTTTGACCGAAGTTTATTGAAATGATAACCAGAGACTCCGTCTTCGTCGAATTTCTACTGTGTCCTATCTCGGTTTTTGTTTGACGAATGAAACGTCGTAATTAATTTACCCACCACGGTACCAGGGTCGGGACTTGCCCCTAAAGATGGTGGTAGTTCATGAGAAAGTCCTCTAAAAGGAAGTAGAGCAAAAGTCCTTGACAGTTTTTCACTTGAAAATTCAGAAGTTTAGCAGGAGCGAGAGACAATTGTTCACCTTGTCGAGCCTAAAGACTCCCTTTTTCTTTATCGTGCATTCGTTTTACTAAGATGATTTGTTCTAAAACACACTCCAGTATATATATATTTTGCTGACGTAAAACTTTTACGTCTTTCCTATGTTGATGTCTTACCTTTTCATAATAGATCGGTGTTTTAGTTTACCCCTTTGTTTGACACGATTTGAGATTATATTTTATATGACAAAGGTCCTTCAAGTGTCTTATATTTCGTCGGAGGTTCGTCGCCCAGAATGACCAATTTAATGACGTGAAGTCTAAGTCTGACTGGACTCAAGTCTAAGACTGAGACGGTGATAGGTCGAGACACTGTAATCCCTTCAATGAATTAAAGAGACTCGAAGTCCACGGAGTAGACATGTCATTCCGATAGTCACGAATATCGTAGGTGTACCTACGACACTTCTACTTTACTTTATTTTATAACATGGATTTCGTAAATATTTCATGGGATAATCAAGGTGTAATTCGATCATGTCATTATCTATCGGACGGTCTGTAAATGAACGGGGTCCGGTCCGTGACATAATGCCCAATTAATTCTTTACCACCGTCATTATCTGTAATAGAGGATAAACGGTGATTGTACGAGTTTCAGCCAGGGTTTGTTGTGTGTTTTGTTCTCCCCTACCCCCCCGTAATACTAATCACGCTGACGTAATAACAACGATTAGTTTGTTTACTGTCTTATGATATAAATTTATTTTGATTATATGAATTTACTCCGAAAGTTTTTCCTCGGTTTCTCGTTTGGGACTGCAAGTCATTCTTGTCCCACATCGTCCTAAGTCTTCGTCAATGTTTACACTTATCTACGAACCAAAAGAGTGGTCCAGGTGACAGGAAGTACCAGTGGTCCCCATGTTTCACAACCGACAGTATCGGCTCGTGTTACCCCATAGACATCGTAAGGACCCGTCCGGTCACTTCTCCGTCCATTTAGGGTGGGTGGAAGTCTCCTCGTTTTAACCTTGGACTAAGGTTTGAAGAGTCGTAAAACAGACAAATTCCTTTCTCTTTCTTTTCTATTCCGGGAGACTCTGAAAGTACCCTCAGGTAAATCGATACCCACGAACCTTGAACCCAGTGCGATTCTCCATTCCCTGATTTCGACTTTCCGTGGATTTATGTCTCTTCGGTAGTCGTCCGTAGAGTGGACTTTACTGTTACTAACCGGAAGACTCCTACAACGTGTCCTGTTTATACACATAAAGAAGGTCACTTACTATGACGTCAGGTGGAGCCCGACGTCCACACAGACGTCTACGGTAGAACTGCTCCAACAGGGTAAGTAGCCAGGTTAAGATTCCCCTCTCCTTTCTTTGATAACTTACGTAAGACGTAATTTTTTGTTGAAACCGAGGTGAGATATTAATAAGTGACCATAGTGACTCGAATGAAAATGGGAAAGAATCCTAGTAGTGAGTTTACTAGTGGGTAAAAGGGGGGTTAAGACCAAAAGAAGGAAATGAAAAAGGGTAATGTTCCGTTTGAGTCTTCGTCTCCTCGTCCCCCTGTCGTGGACGAAAGTCTTTTTAGGGACGACTTTGTGGTGCGGCTCGAGGAACACGTGTCTCAGGGTCGGAACACTGGCTTCTACCCCTCCGCGGGAAACTTAGACTGACTACCCGAGTCATTTCGTTCGTTCCCAGTAGTTTGAGGGGTTTGTCGGTTTTACGGTGTCCCTTTGGGCACTAGTCTTTCTAGTAAGATCTTACTGAGAGGTCGACCCTTCTACGACGGACCCTCGGAGGGTCGTCACTGTTCCCGGAACCCAAGTAGGGTACCCTCCAAAGACCACAAAAGGTAACTGAGACGAATCGGTTCAAGTGCACTGGGTCGTTTGGTATACGAGGGACTGTCGTCCCTGACCGGTCTCTACGTCAAAAGGGTGGTACCTCGAGACAGTTATTTACGAACTCCTCCTTGGGGTTGTATGGGCCCACAGCATCGTTTCGGGTCAAAGGTGCTTAAGGACTCTGAATTCTCTGAGGTCGACGGTCGCCTTAAATTTCAACGCGCACAGGCAGAGGAACTCCCACGACTTCTCGTGGAAGGAGTCCTGGTTCAGACACAGGACTTGTGGGGTGTACATGACTCTTCGGCGCACGTACTCCGTCAAAGGCAGTGGACTCCTGTCTTCCCTTCGTTTAAGATCGTTAGGCGTAGATTCCGGATCGTCTCCAAAGGTCTTATTTGGTCGGAAAGACGATGGCATTCACCCCTGGGTCATCACGAACGCTCTTTACGGTTACCAAATCAAAAAGAAAAAAAATTAAATTTAAATAAATAAAATTAACCTCCGATTAATGAAATGTTATAACTTAACCAAAACGGTATGTAGTTGTACTTAGGCGGTACCCACATGTACACAAGGGTTAGGACTTAGGAGAAGGGTGGAGGGACAGTTTCCTGGTCGACCATTGTAAAGTGATCCACTACTGTCGAAATTCCCTTTTTATTTTTTAGAAAGAACATTGAGAAGACAAATTACTTACGATGATTGTTTCGGGTTCCTTGGTTCCTGACTCTCAGACCTCTGGAACTGAGGTCAGACCAAGACGGGAGCCACCCCTTAAAAAATTGGAGACTCATAAAAAGGAGAAACACTCTACTCCCATAACCCAATACTAGAGACTTCAGGGAAGGAAAGATTGTTCGGAACTAGAAGACCGAGTCTACGACCAGGATAACGAGAGACTGGGACTCTCTCTTGTGGGTCTCGTTGTACGAGTTTGGTCCTTCGACCAGACCGAGGCGAATGATCTGTCCCTGGCAGACCGGTACTGAGTCCCCATTTACTGAACTGGTCGGGTGGTGTCGTTCGTCCCGGACTCTCAAAGGAGAGGACTAAATATTTTACCCTAACTCTGTCTTAATGGATGATCGGACGAGTGGGGGTGGAGGGTATTTACGGAACACACTTGGGCGGACAATCGTTAATCTCAGGGAAAAGTCTCAATTTCTCACAGATTTACAGATGTAAACTTTTAACTAAGTCACAAATGCCGACCGTGAAATTCTTGAGACTCGGAAAACTCTTTTTCTGTCCAGATTAAAATTAGACAGTGAAACAATGAAAATATCCAATTTTTAGGTGTTGAGTACTTTACCGTAAAAAAAAAACCGGAGGTTTCTTATTTACAAAGCCTCTTTACAAATTATAATTTTTTCAATTGAGGAATCCGAGAAGACCCTTCACGTATTAACAAAAATATTTCTTTGCAAGTTAATAAAGGAATGTAACGACATACCCCGTTACTTCGATAAACTTTAAAATAGTACAGGATTAATATCAGTTGACATTTGTTGTTGTTGTTGTGGGAGTTTGTATAGGTATCGGTTATAGGAAAGTCAAATGTATCAGTCTTTTTGATCGATTTATTTGTAAGTTTGTTTACTTGGTTTTTCTAGCGAGTTCGGAACACAGAACCGTCTTCACACCGTTGTTAACGTTCGACAACTTTAAAGGGGAAACGTTTTAGATCTCGTTTCTATTCCGAAAAAAAGAAGAAGAACACGAATGAAAGTCAAGAAATAACTCTACGTGGTCGTATTTTAAGGGATTCATTGTAGACCTTAAGGGGTCACGATTTAATAAACTGATCGTTAACTCGTTGTCGATAACATGAAAAACAAGACCACACGTCTGTAAATTTTACGCTTCACGTGGGACCTGAAAGGTTCACCCACACCAGTCCCACTCGACCTTATCCCGATGAGTAATATGTTCACTTTAGCGACGTCGGTTATCTGCGACCTTAAAAAGTTTACTTCAAAGTTAAAATACGGTGGATGAGGGAAGGAGTAAGTGGCGTCAGAGTATAGGAGTTTACGTTTGAACACTTAGTGGGGGAGGGGTTTATCTGGTAACTGAAACTTCTCGGAAGGATATCCCCCTTCTGAATTTTTTTTTTTTACCACGATTATTTTTAGTCTTTCCTTTTCAGCAAACAAAAGGAGAAGGGGATTTATAGAAGAGAAAGAAAAGGTCTAAAAATTCCTTAAAAGAACATTCGCCACTTTATTTTCCTGAGACTCGGATTTTTGAGGGTAGAGAGTCTTTTACTATAGTTTTACGTGAACGAAACATCAAAATAAACATCGCACTTAGGAACTGAATTTACGTATAGAAACGTTCTGTTCATAAATGCAAAATATAAGATAAAAAAAGGAATTCCTTGATCTCGTTCAACTTGGATTTTAGGGTCAAGTCAAGTATATTTTACCAAAAAAAGAATAATGGTGTAAAGATTAAACCGTCTTAGAGAAGAAAAGTTGAGAGGGTTCAACTGAGGTGGAGAAAAACATTGTTTTACCCTCTCAATTTTGGTGTTTGACAGTCCTTATATTTGGGGAACTACTACTGAATTGTATTAATGGATGAAGATTCGTAGAGAACTAAATTACGGTTTTGGTCACATTTGTGATCCTTCGGAGGCAAAAGAAAGATACAAAGATTCTTAGATACGAAGTTTTTATTTTCGTGCTACAACTCCACTACGTGAATTGGGGGTTTTGGGTTCGTTTTTCAGTACAGGGAGTTAGCACGGTTCAATGGGTTCAGTTTTTGTCGGTTTCACTTACATGGTTAAGTAAATTGTATGAATAGTAGACCAGAGTGACAGTTACTTCTACATAATAAAACGGGAATCTACATATAGTTAGTTTTATTAACCCTACCAAATCCTAACAGTGACTAGATTCCTGTCCTCAAAGGACGAAAATGGATCTGTTATTCGTCAGATGACGAAGAACGTTATTAATTGATGTAAATATTTCATCTTAAAACAAAGATGTAAATTGTGATCCGAACTTACAAAGACACTACACGTATGAGAACGAGTTTCCTTTATTAATTTTTTTTTTTTTGTTTGTCACTTCAAATCTTGTCCTTTGTCGGTAACACGTCTGTCAGTGTCTATCGTTCTTTACGTCATGTCATGATCCTTAGGGATTTTTCTTACTTTATCTCCTGATTTTGGACGTGATTCTTGAGTCCAAATAGACAGATCAATCATAGAACCCTGACGTCCGTTGTCTTGGATCCATTCCCTCCTCGACTGTTGTCGGTCACCAATTGGGTATTTTACGGTAGCTAAGTTCTTCACATTCCGGTAGTAGTGCTCGTAAAAGATTACTGTCACCTTTTGTGATAACTAAAAGTGTGGTACGAAAAGAAGACTTGAAAAATTTGGGAAAACTATAAAGGTAATGAGCACTCCCTTCCCATAAAGTGTCTACTAATTTGTCAGTGTTCTTAATCTATGTCTTCAGTATGGATGTATGGGATGTGTATGTGGAGTGTGTGTCACAGGTGTTTACGTAAGAGGTTCCAAGTCACACGAGACGAGAGATTGTACGTGATCTTTAGTGGGAATTAAGTTTATGAGTGTTTCGTTCGAACGAAAGCAGTGTACGGGGAGTCTCACAGAGATATGATGCCATGGATATCGGAATTCTCTAAACTAAACCCGGGCCACGGAAAATTATTTATCCCTGTGTCGTACCATCCTCGGTGGAGTTGCGGATCTGTTTTCGTGTAGAATGGTAAACAAAAGTCCCGGTGTTCGGAGGACTGAAGAGCTGTGGTCAACTCGAAGAAGACCGAAAGGTCCCTTCGAACCTACAAAGACAGTTACTCTCGTAACACCTACTAGAGGGCTTTGACACCTGTTTTGACCGTTCAAGACTTGTAAAGGTCTCACATAGCCACGTACCTAAATTTTACCACTTACTAAGGTAACCATCCAAATTTTTATAGACGACCGCAAGAGAGAGCATAGAAGTGTCGAAAGGCGTATAACGAGTTTATGTTCCGGTCTCCTTCCTCAACGAGTCGGTACCACGAGAGACTATGGACTTCTCCTCCCTTTCTTTTGGGGTGCGACAATCAGACTGAAACTATACTGAGGATATATGGACGGACGTCCTTTGGGGTGGCAGACTAGAACAGTAATGGGACTCGTCGTCCGTTTTCTAGAATCAGTGGAGATGAGGGTCCTATGATCGACCGGGGTTTCTACTTGAGTGTGACCTGTCAAAATTCAATGTAGTAAAAATTTCTAATCAGATTTGTTCTCTTCCTCACCCGTTACTCCTCCTCCCCTTATTGGGCACAAAAGTCATTGCAAACAGTCCCTCGGTTCGAATAGACAGTCGGTGTCCATACCACGGAAGATTGGCTGACTTTGAGGGTAGAGTAGGACTACGACAAGACCCCCGTTTGTGACCTAAACTCCACGGGACTTACGACCAATATCCGTGTTACATCGGGACTGTTCAGTCGAGGAGAAGATTCTCGTGGTGGTTCGTTGGGAAGAAAAATCAGGTACAGAACTAAATGGAGAAAGTTCGTGAGGGAGGGATATGACCTTTCTGTTGTTTATAAAACACTCTTTAGGACGTTAAAATACGACGATACATCCGACAGTTAACCTCAAAAGAGATATCAGGGGTTTCCCTTGTAAATATTTCGTAAATGAATATTTTACGATAAACATATAAATGTATCTCTCAATTTGACTTACAAAATATTGGTTGTTTTTTCAGATGAGGGTCGTTCTACGAAAGGTTAAAATTCTCGTTTGTCAATCGTCAGAAAGTCTTGGAGAAGTGACTTGAAATGTTGTAGTCTTCTTCTTAATCTTATTATTGTTATGATCTTATTATTTAGGATATGAAGGTTCCCGTCTATCATTTTCGTATCTTATTAAGATACGTTACTACCTTAATTGACATGATGAATTTGAGTTGTCGGTTGGGTTAAAATAGTGGCAGAAGGTCGATGGTTATGAGTCTAACTAAAGAGTGGGACAGAAGTAGGACTTTAGAAGTTCGTGTTAGTTGGTCACCTTTCTTTATTTTCAAACCTTCGTCTGTTCCTTTCTTCAACGTCGGTCTCCCCCGGTGAGCCTTGTTTACTTTCTCCTCCCCCTATTGGGGTCGTAGAGGTTAGGTGCTGTTATCGTATCCTTCTACACTTAGCTAAATTGCACCCTGAAATGTCGAGTAGAGAAACACCTCTCGGTCGACTGTAAGTGACTGGGACTCGTCTCACGGGACGGTAGGTAGGTTTAAAGGTTCTACTCCTGTTTCTGTCAAAGTCTCGTGCTTGACTCGGAGATCCTTCAAAGTGACACTAGCAATTAGGGTCAGGAAATCGTATGACAAAAGTTCCCGTTCTGAGATCTACTGTTTCTTCAATTTGGTTCAATTCTCCCTCTTCTTTGGATACAATGTTCTTTCGGACAGACCCCATCAAGAGTCGAAAGAATTTCTGTAACTATTTTACCAGATTTAAGAGTACCGGGTGAGGTCCCTCTGTCCGCCTGATCTACTGAGGTTCCAAGGAAGACTCCTCAGAAGACCACCATCTAAATCTAGTCCAAAGGATTAGACGATCGATCTACTACGGACCTTCTTCAGTAAGAGACCCAGTTTACCATTAGAGAGGAAAAACTGCAGTCTGTAAGGAACGTCCACCTTAACCCGTTTTCGTACCGTTCCGGTGTCTGTGTTGATTCCCTGTTTTTGTAGTGTGTGCGAGGGGGAACCACCGTACCGTTTTCGGAGAAAGTACTACAGTAAGTAAACAGGTGGGTAGTGAGTCGTTCGTACCGGACTGGTGTATGAAGATGACGGACTGGTAGTCGAACCACGACTCCGTTTTCTAGTTTCTATTGTAAGGGGTCGTACTTCAGTGTACTGATAGTATCAGAGGTCGATGTCGTGGACGTCATGACCAGGACGAGTCCATCGAGGGTGTGGTAGGTTCCCGTCCCGAAACGGATTTTCAGGACAGAAGGTTTAGGTGGAGGAACAATTAGAGTGTTGTGGTGTGGACACCGACGTCACGGACGACGAGAGTGTACCTCTGTCCGTTCTACTAGGCTTTGTTTGATCCACATCGGAGAAAAACGAAAAGACTGAGAAGACAATAAGAGAAGACGTGGATTCTAGAAAGTTTGTCACTCGCGATCTTGGTGTCCGTTCTGTACGTTTACAGTTATAGACTGTCGGGTCACAGTGGAGTAAGTAACCACATCGGAACTTACCGGACGTCGTAACGGAGGAATTTTCTTTAGTTACGGGTAACGGATTCACAGGTCCTGAATCTGAAGAGGTGTGAACTCTAATTTCTTATTAGACTGAACACTATTTCTTAAAGACTCGATACTTACATTACAGGAATAAGCGTTTCTGTTATAGTGGATATTGTAAAGAAAGTACAAAGACTATGGAGTAACCGGATGGTTGTCTATAATTTAAAAGTCTTTCATGATGAAGTTTTTCAGTTTTTAACATGTTTCTTAACTTTTGTTGTTTTATTTCGTCGTGGAATCCTGTGTTCTTACTTCGTCATTGACCGACGAATTATTAGACCCTGTAACCCCGAGACCAGGTCTCCTGAGTTTGTGACCAAGGGGGTTTTCCGACGAGACTCTCTCAACTGGTCGCACCGAAAGGCTCCTTTCTAGTCTCCGTCCCTCTTGACTTTTGTTTCGCCAGAGTTGTTCTCAACGCGAGGAAGGAATGAATTATGGCGCCGAAAGGACTTTCCGGTCCACCGTCCTACACCCTGCTGGGGCCGACTGTTTCTGTCAGACTGAACCCCCATCCCCGAACGTCCACGAGATTTGACCTCAGTGGGGGGTTCCGTCCGCCTGCTGGAGGACGAGGTACGTATGAAGAGACTGTGACGACGGGAGACTCACAGACGTTCGGGAGGGCCTTTCCTCTCGACTGGCCCGGGGGGCGGGGGATCCAAAACGACGGCGACGCTGTAGGGTGGGGAGACCTGGCCACGACGTGTCAGACCTTTCTCCGGTCCGCCAAGACGTTCCAGATGCACCGGCATTCGTACGTCTCGAGCTGAGGTTTTCCCTGTTCGGCTTCTCGTTTCGTGGCTACTGGTGGGCCTGGTTCGCCGAGGCCCCCCGCTGAGAGGGGGTTCGTTGACGGCAAGTTCAAGAGACGTACTCGACGTTCCTTGTCAACCGACCTAGGATCTTATGTCCGACAGTGGGCTTGTAGACCGCCGGTGGACGTGAGAGTCGTCGAGTCTTGGATGTCCCCAGTGTTTGCCGGTTGTTTGAAGGGAGACCCTGTCGCCGTTTTGGTCCGGTTCAGCTGCCCCGGTCGGGCGCCCAGCGACGGTTTAAGCGTGGGCGTCGGGAACAGGGCCCTCTCGGGCACCGTCTTCCGTGTCCCTGCGCCCCAATGGAGAAGCCCGGCGCGCTAGGAGAAGTCTTTAGGGTTCAGGCCCAGTCCTGTTCGCACGTGGCGTCTGACCCCAGCGTCAAGCCCAGCCCCGGCCCACCTCCGCCGAGGGGTACCTGCGGACCAAGCCAGATCAAGAGGCCGCCCGGCCGGCCCCCGACATCTAGAGGAAACGACGACGGTGGAGTCAGAAGGGCCGCCGACGAGAGCGGCGAGGCGGGGGTTCCGGAGGATCGAACAGCGTGAACCGGCGGCGCTTCCGACGGCTGACGGTCAAGAGAAAAAAGGGAAAGACAAAATGGCGGGCGCCTGTCGCCCCTAAAGGTGGGTCCCTGAAAGGTCAGTGCACTGTGCTCGGGGTCTGAGGGCGTCGGGACTATAGCGGCGATCCCCCGCGTCCTCCGCGTCGTCCTCGCCCTTCGGTCTACGTGAGGCGGGGCGGGGCTGGGGCGGGGCGGCGGGGCGGGGCGGCGCGACGGTCTCTTTGAGGACGCGGGGCGGGGCCCCACAGGGGCGCACTCAGTTGACCCGTAAAGCCTTCGACCTGACTTGCAGTGTAGGTACACCTTTAGCGTCACTACCCTTGACCTTTACTTTATCCAAGAAAAAGAGTCGGCAAAAAGACGTCTTTTAGTAGTTGACACCTCTTGTTCTTCCCTTTAGTATTTCTTTCTTTTGGGATTTTTGGTGGGATCGCGGGCCCCTGGTGTCTGGAGACGACCCAAACGTGACGAACCCGACGTGTGCACTACTCGGGCATCCCCTCGTAGGTTGAGACCCGGGGACCCCCCTAAAGCTCTTTTTCTACGTCAGTGTCGAGAACCAGGAGTGGGCGACGTAAGGACGGTAGGGGCCTGGGGTCCGACCACCCTCCGATGGACCTCCACTGCAGTCTGGAGCTCCGGGACTTTAAGTGTCCCCGTTTTGGTCTGAATCTATTTTAATCCTTAGTTTTGGCGATGGTTGAGGGAGGCAGTGAACTAACTAAAGGGCAGAGGTAAAGACGCATAGTCCCCAGGCCCACCGTAGTGTAAGTCCATAGTATGGTTAAATGTTTAGTGAAGAACAAGGAACGACAGGAACGGTGTAAGGCGATTCGACAATAAGCCTCAGGAAAATCCCCTAGAACTATTATCAAGAGGAGTTCTACAGTTACCGACTACTATGAATAATGACAATGAGAACTAACCACAACAAAATTAGGGATTCAGTACAGGATGAGAACACTGGGGTAGCTGACATCGGCCCGTCCGAGGAGCCAGGTACTCTAAAGGGTCCGTTCTTATGACCTCATACAACGGTGAAGGAAGAGGTCCCCTATAAGGTGGCTCCCTACCTTGGGTATAGAGGACGTTTCCGTATGACCAAGAAATAGTGATTCGAGAGGATAATTCATCGTACGATTCTCGTGACAGAAGTGGGTCGCTGACAGAACACCTTTATCCACAGTCGGTAGAACCTCAACACCTCTCTCTCGGTGATTCATTCAGGAAAATAACGGAATCACAGGGGAAACCGACCCGAGTAAAAGATCGTACTAATTTGATCTTGGTCTGACTTCATAAGGCATGGTAACAGGAGAACATCTGAATTCTCATGAACAGTCCTGTATATAGAGTCCAAAACTCAATCTTTTAGTATGAGGAAAAGATTCTTCATTCTTGGACGCCTCTTACTCCACCTCAGGCGTACCCCCCACCATGAAAAGGTTGCCGAAAATCTTCACTCTCAGTCATCACTGATTTCAAGGTTCCGACCACGACCAGTAAACTTTGGTTACTGACCTTAAAAAAAAGGTCGAGGATTGGACTATAAACAGGAGGAGAGTAAGTGTTTGCAAAAGTTGAGTTCATTGTGCCTTTGTTACCTATCAGTTCGTATATCATTATTACTACTACTATGAATAGTTCAGGAATAATGCACGGTCCAACATCCGACAAACGTAAGACGGTAAATTTGGAGTGTCAAGGTGAAACGTCTACTTCTTTAGCTGCAAATTCTTCAAATTCGGTAAACGGGTTTCAGACGTGCTAGTCAGTCACTGTCTCGGTACTGACCGAGACTCGGACGGAATATGGGTGTGACAATCCAGGACTGATAACTATTAGTGAGAGTCTTCTCTCGAATATTCTAAATTTCAGAGTCCCGGGGACAAACATCCCCGGGGTGGAGCATTCGGATACCGTCAGTGAATCGTTTTGTACCTGGGACCGGGCCCCGTCGTACACCAGAACCCTCGGTCTGTCCCGAACCAAAATAGGAGTCTTTTGAAAGACTCGATCCTTTCGACTATTTTCTACTACCTACATTTTCTAGTAGGGGTCAGGAGTATGGTGAGAGGGGAACACTAGGAGACTTTTGTCATAAACGGTCGAGGACACGTAGCGACGGACCGATACCGGGGAGTTGAGGGGACATCGAAGGTGATAGGGAAAAGACCGAATGTAGACGACAGACCAAAGTACTCGATCCTTACGTTATCGTCCTCGTTGTTCGGAGAGGTACCAATATAGACAGTGAAGGTTAACAGGACTCTAGTGACGACATGGTAGAACAGACGGTTCTATTCCTAAACATTACTCCAGTACCGTCAGTCCTTCAATCCTGAAGGGACCACCGAGTCTACCATTTTGCAGACGGGCGTTACGAACTCTGGACCCAAGCTAGGGGCCCACCCCTTCTAGGGGACCTCTTTCTTTACCGTTGGGTGAGGTCATAGGAACGGACCTTTTATGGTACCCGTCTCCTTGGACCATCCGATGTCAGATACCCCAGCGTTTCTCAGTCTGTGTTGACTCGTTGAAGTGAAAGAAAGTACCGTCAGTCTCCGTCTCATCAAACACTGACAGTCAAATCGAGATGGGGATAAAGGTATTAAGATGGTGATCTTACTACCAGAGATACTCCTACGAAAGAATCGGGACGGGAAGAGATCAAAAATGACAAGAAAGGTGGAAGACTTAGTCTCTAGACCGAGACGTGAAAAGGGAAAGATCATGAATTGTGTACCCGTTCTGGTTAGTTTTAAAAGAACCATTTAGTCTTTGTTTCTCACCTTCTCCTTCCCTCTCATATCTTCCTCTTTGAAGAATACCCTTTCCTCTATTTTTAAACCCCTTTAGACCCGTCACGTAACTTTAGCTTCTCTATATTTTCGGACACAATCAGCGAGTCAGCACAGGTTGAGAAACACTGGGATACCTCACATCGGACGATCCCAGGAGACAGGTACCCTAAGAGATCCGTTCGGAAGTCAAGTCAAGTCAACTCAGCGAGTCAGTACAGGCTGAGAGACGCTGGGGTACTTAGCGTCGTACGGTCCGAAAGGACAGGTAGTAGTTGAGGACCTCAAATGGGTTTGAGTACAGATAGCTCAGGTACTACGGTAGGTCGGTAGAGTAGGAGACAGTAGGGGAAGAGGAGGACGGGGGTTAGGGAGGGTCGTAGTCCCAGAAAAGGTTACTCAGTTGAGAAGAGTACTCCACCGGTTTCATGACCTCAAAGTCGAAATCGTAGTGAGGGAGGTTTCTTTAGGGTCCCGACTAGAGGAAGTCTTACCTGACCAACTTAGAGGAACGTCAGGTTCCCTGAGAGTTCTCAGAAGAGGTTGTGGTGTCAAGTTTTCGTAGTTAAGAATCCGTGAGTGGGAGAAGTGTCAGGTTGAGAGTGTAGGTATGCACTGGTGACCTTTTTGGTATCGGAACTGTTCTACCTGGAAACAACCGTTTCATTACAGAGACGAAAACTTATACGATAGAACCAACCAATATTGAAAGGAAGGATGTTCCTTGACTAAAGACACTGTCTCGAATGGTTCTACTTGTTTTGAGACGTTTCTCTTTCCTGATAATAATTGTGACTCACCTGTGTGTCCTCTTTTTATTCCAGAGAAATAGTCTTTCTTTTCCTTAAGACCAATACACCCCCACAAAACCTCTAAAGGTTCAACACACATTAAAAACAACACCACGGTTGTAAGTGTACAGTACTTGAAGTATGTCTCTCGTGTGAACTGGAGAACCTCAATGTGTCAGACACCCTGACACGGACACCGAACACAAGAATATAGTGTATTACTTTTTCTACATGTAGGATTCTATCACCACCGTCACACCTCTCCCTCCACCTCTCCCCCCGCCCCCGTCCCCGTCCTCTTTGGACTCATCTGTCTCCGTCAGAAGTATTAACTCTTCTCCTGCATATGGACCGAGTGGAGTTTGAGTCAAGTACTCAGAAAGAATTCTTTGTCGGTGTCACATCAAAACTTTCACATACCTTAAAATTCCGGACCGTTAGTATCCAATTTGACTTTAACTTGTAAAACACAGACAACATGTTAATAAGGTGAGAAGGGTCGTAACACGAGACAACTTTTTCTTTTAGGTATAATTTACATAAAACTTTATCGGAACACATTCATACCGTAAATAAATAACGTCCCATCGAAATTTAGAACAAAGTTTGAAATCATTACGACCCGACTCAAAACTCTAATAAGTTCACACTACAAATATGAAAGTTCCGATAACAGTCCCGATCAAAACTCTTATGTTATCTTCAAGAAACACCCGATATGGAGGTTCCTCTTGACCCTATTACTACAGTATCTAAAGTAGTGAGATACCTACGGTTTAAAAGGACTTTAAGATGAAGAATAGATCCTTGAAGTTCAGGAAATATCCCTAATAGACGTCACTTATCTCTTTGGTTCTGGGTGGTACTCCTTCCCTGAATGAAGTGACTCCATTGAGTCACTCAGTGATCATTGTCCTTGTTTCTGGGAGGTGATCCTCCCTCCTTCAACCAAATCACGGTTCATGTTGAGGAGAAATAGGAGGAAACGGACTTTCGAACGTCACGACTTTAGGCTTTGAACAGTCTTCTAGGTAAGGAGTTGCTTAAGACCAAATTAAAAGACTGTTGAGAACCGACTTTATGAACCGTTTCCTTAAAATAAACTGTAGTACATATATTTATAAGTTAAGAACTAAAGTAAAGACAAAGACACCTCCGACGATAATTACTGGGTTATACTTACTACTGGTTTTCTAGATTTTACCCACAATAATCCTTGGTCAACTGCACACCCCAACCCAAGTCGTCATTCGACCTACGATTGACTTTATTTAACTCAAGAACAATAAACCTTATCGTGTTCGGTAATACTTTTAAACGGAAGTTATACAGGGGGAAAAGAAGTAAACAGAGAGTTAAGGGAAACAGGTCAAACGTCACGGACGTTAAGACGGAGGAAAGGAGTGGATAGAGTGGTAGAGGTATTTTTTACCTAAAACCGAAAGTAAGAGAGGGGCCCCCTGAAAAAAAAATACTCTGACCGACTTAATTATTCAGTTAAGTGCAGGTAAAAACTTTGGTCTAACGTTGCACAATGTAAAGAACTCTTTGTAAGGACAACCGTGGTGTTGAAGGGTCTTGAATTTCCACCTTTTAGACTCGTGGAAACGTCCAACCTCTTCGTCGACATAAAGGTACTAAGACTCCTAGGTACTAGAGTTCTCTCTGGTACCCAAATTATAAGATAATGTACATGTGTGTAAGAAAATGAGTGACTGTCATCAGATGTAAACAACTACATCAATGTAAGGGGAAAGAAGAAGTGAGACATTCCCTCCTTTCTGAAATCGAGATTTGAGAATCCAAGTTATCCACATAAAGATACTGTATTTGACTTTTATTTACTTGTCCTTTTTTCCAGATGTTTAAATAATTAAAAATTGTAGTACACGTAACCCATACAAACACAGGGACTCTACTTGACCGGTCTGTAAAATAAGAAAGAATAAACTTACTTATTTGTAGTCGACGACGACGACGATTCAGTGAAGTCAGTACAAGCTGAGACACGCTGGGGTATCTGCCGTCGGGTGGTCCGAGAGGACAGGGACCCTAAGAGGTCCGTTCTTATGACCTCACCCAACGGTAAAGGTACTTTCACTTTTCACTTTCACTTCAGTGAGTCAGCACGGGTCGAGAGTCACTGGGGTATCTGACGTCAGATGGTCCGCGGAGGAAGGTACCCCAAAAGGTCCGTTCCCATGACCTCACCCCACGGTAATTCCTGGGAGACAATCCATACGTACAGATAATAAGAGAATTAATATCCCTGAACTGATCAGAGGGTCCTCTTACAAATACTTAAAATTTTACAAATAAGTACGTGAAATCAAAATTTTTTAAGCAAACATTTATTCAAATAGTATACGTTTTTATAATTGTAAAACAAACAAAATACAATGACTTTTTTTGAGAGGACAAAAGACTTGACCAAGACAAAAGTATTTCGGGATTCTGAAATCGAATGGATTAAAGATCAAAAATAATCTCTTCTGAATCTTTGGATCTTCCTTTCGAGTGTTAACGACATAAAATTTATATACGAAACCTTAGACGGACCCAAAAAGTGTGTACTTGATGTAGACGACTTTGACAGAACTCTGTGTAAGTTAAGGGATCTTTTTTACCGATCTATCGGTAGTACGGAATAGGGTTTTACTTCACATCGAAAAGAGGACTTTACTCACTGAAAGCACTGTAAAATGTCTTCAGAGGGGTGCGGGGTGGGACGTTTGAGTTGAACAACGTAAAATCGAGACTTTATTTAAGAATTCTTCTTTATGGGACTAAGAACTCCGAAAGTACCAACCGAGAACTGAAGAGACCAACTTGGTTTATCATTAAGAAACCAAGCAAGAGTTACTACAGTTCGTAAGTTTGAACCCGTGTGTACCCTAAACTCTAAAAATTTTTTTGTTTGTAAAAATTTACTTTCTCGAATTAAGTATATATGTAAGGATCGAAACTTGAAGTCCTTTTAATAACATGACGAACCCACCGAACTTCTTAAGAACCGGGACCCGTAAAATTGATATTAACGAGTCTTTACGTGTTGGACAATACAGAATAAGGGATTGATGTCTTCAAACAAAACACTACTGACTTGATAGGTACGTTTTGAGACGTACACCGACACGAAAGTCAAACAGAAAGATTTCGATTTAGTCAACTACACTTACCTTTTGAGAGGTACTCTTTTACATTTATTGGAGGATTCGATTACCAGTAAATGACATTCGGAAATAAACCATAAAATACTCGATTATAAACAAAATGAAAAATTGAAAATTTCCCTCGTTAAAGACTATCTTTAGTAAAACTCTTTGAAATCCTTGAAATCTTGAAAGTCGACTCGGTTCACTACTGAAAAGGGGAAGAATTAACCAGAGTGACACACACGAGTAAATATTTTACTTTTCAAACGAGTTACCACTTTTTAACTTTCGTAAAGGGGATTTCAGTCCTTGTTCTGTTTACACGGGTGAGAGTGGTGATGATAAGTTGTATCAAAACCTTCAAAACCGGTGTCGTTAGTCTCGTATTTTTCTTTTCCTTAGGTCTAACCTTTTCTTCTTCATTTTGAGAGTGACAAACGTCTACTGTACTAGGAAATGTATCTTTTGGGATTTCTGAGGTGGTCTTTTAATAATTAGTTACTTGTATCCTTTCAACGTCCTATATTTTAATTGTGTGTCTTTAGGGAACGTAAGGATATGTGATTGTTACTCTTTTAACTTTCTCTTTAATTCCTTTGTCAATGTAAATGGTGACGTTACTTTTCTTATTTCATGAATACTTAGATAGATAGATTTCTTTGTTTTATGGATATATATCTTTTGATGTTACGTGACTACTTTCTTTAGTTTCTCCTGTATTTATCTACCTCTTTATATGGTACAAGTACCTAACCTTCTTATTTATACCACTTTTACTTATATGATGGGTTTCGTTAGATATCTAAGTTACGTTAAGGATAGTTCGATGGTTGTCATAAAAAGTGTCTTGATCTTGTTTATTACGGTGTCAAACATACCTTTATGTTTTTTTGGAACTTCTCGGTTTCGTTAAAACTCTTTCTTCTTACCTTAACCTCCTTAGTTGGACGGACTGAAGTCCGATATGATAGTTCGATGTCAGTAGTTCTGTCATACCATGACCGTCTTTCTGTCTTTATATCTAGTTACTTTGTTTTATCTTTCGGGTCTCTATTTAGGTACGTGGGTACCTGTGGAATAGAAACTGTTTCCTCCGTTCTTATATGTTACCTCTTTTCTGTTAGAGAAATTATTCACCACGACCCTTTTGACCAGTTGGTGAACATTTTCTTACTTCGATCTTGTGAAAGATTGTGGTATGGGTTTTTATGTGAGTTTTACCTAATTTCTAGATTTGTGATTCTGGTCTTTGATATTTTGAGGATCTCCTTTTGTATCCATTTTGTGAGAGACTGTATTTCGTGTCGTCCAGTATTTAGATACTGGGTGGAGGGTCTCATTACCTTTATTTTCGTTTTTATTTATTCACCCTGGGTTAATTTGAATTTTCGAAAACGTGTTGCTTCCTTTGATATTTGTTCCACTTTTCTGTCGGAAGTCTTACCCTCTTTTATTATCGTTTACTTCGTTGACTGTTTCTTAATTAGAGTTTTTATATGTTCTTTGAGGATCGTCGAATTAAGGTCTTTTTATATACTGGGTTAGTTTTTTACCCGGTTTCTTGATTCGTCTGTAAAGAGGTTTCTTCTGTATTTCTACCGATTGTTCGTGTACTCTTCTACGAGTTGCAGTGAGTAATAGTCTCTTTACGTTTAGTTTTAGTGTTACTCCATGGTAGCGACCAGTCTTACCGACGATAGGTTTTCAGATGTTTGTTATTTACGACCTCTCGCCCACCTCTTTTCCCTTGCGAGAATGTGACACTTGTCACAAGTCAAGTCAAGTCAAGTCATCGAGTCAGTACAGGCTGAGAAACGTTGGGGTACTTAGTGTCGTGTGGTCCGGAGGGACAGGTAGTGATTAAGGACCTCAAGTGAGTTTGAGTACAGGTAACTCAGTCACTACGGTAGAGTAGGAGACAGCAGGGGAAGAGGAGGACGGGGGTTAGGGAGGGTCGTAGTCTCAGAAAAGGTTACTCAGTTGAGAAGTGCACTCCACCGGTTTCATAACCTCAAAGTCGAAATCGTAGTAAGGAAGGTTTCTTGTGGGTCTCGACTAGAGGAAATCTTACCTGACCAACCTAGAGGAACGTCAGGTTCCCTGAGAGTTCTCAGAAGAGGTTGTGGTGTCAAGTTTTCGTAGTTAAGAAGCCACGAATCGAAAGAAGTGTCAGGTTGAGAGTGTAGGTATGTACTGGTGACCTTTTTGGTATCGGAACTGATCTACCTGGAAACAACCGTTTCATTACAGAGACTAAAAGTTATACGATAAATCCAACCAGTATTTAAAAGAAGGTTCCTCATTCTCAGAAAATTAAAGTACCGACGTCAGTGGTAGGCGTCACTAAAACCTCGGGGGGCTTTATTTCAGACTGTGACAAAGGGGCAGATAAAGGGTACTTCACTACACCTCTAAGGAACTTTTTGACCTTTATCTTGACGGTATTTGGGTCGTTAGGGTGACGACCCGTATGTGTGGTTTCTTTGGTCTTAACTTTCTCTGTGTACATGGGGTCACAAGTAGTGTCGTGACAAATATTATCGGTCCTGTACCTTCGTTGGATCTACAGGTAGTCGTCTACTTACCTATTCTTTCGAAATCATGTATATGTGTTACCTTATAATGAGTCGGTAATTTCTCTTATGTAAACTTAGTCAAGATTACTCCACCTACTTTGACCTCGGATAATATGTCTCACTTCATTCGGTCTTTCTTTTTGTGTTTATGTCATATGATTATGTGTATTTACCTTAAATCTTTCTATCATTGTTATTGGGATATACGCTTCGTCGTTTTCTCTATATCTACATTTCTTGTCAGTAAACCTGAGACACCTTCTTCCGTTCCCACCCTACTAAACTCTTTTATCGTGACTTTGTACATATAATAGTATCCACTTTGTCTAGTGGTCAGGTTAAAACTACGTACTCTGTCTCACGAGTCCCGACCACGTGGCCCTACTGGGTCTCCCTACCCTACCTCTTCCTCCACCTTCCCCCCAAGTCCTACCCCTTGTGTACATGTATGTACCGACTAAGTACAGTTATATGCCGTTTTGGTGATGTTATAAAATTTGATTAATCGGAGGTTAATTTTAAAAAATTTTTACTTTTTAAACCTACGTGATTATGGACTCTCAGTAAGGTAAAGGTTATAAAATAGGAACAAACCAAGATAGTTCTTTTAATATATACTAATTATAAGGTCACCCAATGTAAATTATACCTTTAGACACATATCCCAACTTAGTGTGATGACCCAAGTTTCAAGTTGAGTCAGTAAATAATCGACTTACTAGAACCCGTTCAATGAAGTGAAGAAACGGAACTCGAGACGTAAACTTTTGACCTCTATTATTATTCTGGATCCCAATAATGTTCGTAATTTATTTGATTATGTACACTACACGAATCTTGTCACTGACCGTGTATCATTACAAGTCAAGTCAAGTCAAGTCAAGTCAAGTCAGCGAGTCAGTACAGGCTGAGAAACGCTGGGGTACTTATCGTCGTGCGGTCCGGAGGGACAGGTAGTTGTTGAGGTCCTCAAGTGAGTCTGAGTGCAGGTAGCTCAGTCACTACGGTAGGTCGGTAGAGTAGGAGACAGCAGGGGAAGAGGAGGACGGGGGTTAGGGAGGGTCGTAGTCTCAGAAAAGGTTACTCAGTTGAGAAGAGTACTCCACCGGTTTCATGACCTCAAAGTCGAAATCGTAGTAAGGAAGGTTTCTTTAGGGTCCCGACTAGAGGGAGTCTTACCTGACCAACTTAGAGGAACGTCAGGTTCCCTGAGAGTTCTCAGAAGAGGTTGTGGCGTCAAGTTTTCGTAGTCAAGAAACCACGAGGCGAAAGAAGTGTCAGGTTGAGAGTGTAGGTATGTACTGGTGTCCTTTTTGGTATCGGAACTGATCTGCCTGGAATCAGCCGTTTCATTACAGAGACGAAAAGTTATACGATAGATCCAACCAATCAATAATAATTAACAAGTAAAAGAACAGTCCTGTTTAATAAAATAAAGTCCCGACCTTAACCTTAACTAGTATGATTTTCCGTGTTGTTCCGTAAAGTACAAACAAAAGGTATGCAAAACCCCTTCTCATAATAGAAATAAGACGTTCCCTCAAGTTCTTAAAGAAATATATAAATGAAAAAAGGGGTGTTTATATCTTAATATCTTGATAACTTATACTCTCGAACTACTCTGAAAACTTTAGTAGTTTTGACCATTAAAAGAAGAGAAAGGAAAAAACTGTTATAAAATCAAAAAATTACTTGTAAAAATGGGTCGAAATAACTTAATGTTATCTTTTTCTAACATATAGAAATTCTATTTACCCTACTAAATTAAGTACATGTATAACACTTTACTAATGGTGTGGTTGGATTAATTGTGTAGGTATGAGAGCGTATTAGAGTGTGGTAAAACACACACACCACTGTTGTTAATTTCAGATGAGAGAATCGTTTAAAGCTCATAGGTCATATATTTTAACAAAAAGTTGTTCTGTAAAATTAAAAAACGAAGTCAAACTTTTTGTTGTGTCATTTGGTCAAAACTAAGGATTCTTAGTTTGAGAATAAACATGAGAATAAAAATTAAGTGACTCAAAATAGTTCTAGTTGATAAAATACAATTACTGAACTAAATAACAGGTGTAGTATTAAATGAAGGAATTTTTTATTTTTAACACATATAAATTCCACATGTTGTACAAAACCATATATCTGTATATATATCTACTCTTGTGGACTTTCGATCAAAGAATCGTTCGAAGGTCATATGTTATATTATAATAGTTGATATCAGTGGCATCACATGTAATCTAGGACCCTTGAATAAGTAGAATATTGACTTTCAAATCACGGGCCGATCGAGTCAGACATCTCACACTCTAAGAATTAGAGAATATTGACTTTCACACACGGGAAACCGGTGATAAAGAGGGAGGTGTCCTTAGAATCATAAGGATCCTCTACTAAACTTCCAGTAGAAGTACTGGTACGTCCTACCCATCCTTCCCACTTAGAGGTATCAGTGTGGATTTCCGTAACGAAGGTAGGTGAAACATAAAACGTCAAGGACTATTCTTAATTAGAATAAAACGTGTAAAGGAGTAAAATGTCTACTTCTTTGACTTGGTGAAGTTCCACGTGACTATACAGGTCCCTGTGTATCGGCCAATTATCATTTGGTTTATTCGGTATCCAAAGGTCCACGGGTTGACGGGTGTAAGAAATGGTACGTTGGTACCTTTGTAAGTTCGTCTAATTTCATTTTTGTTTGTTTGAACGTTTACTGTTGTTGGTCTTTTGGGGACTTATAGTGATCCTTTATGGTTGTGTAAAAACGATTTATCTTGAAGGAGGTGAACTGTTTTTGTCATTTCTGATTTGGTTCCCTTGATCTTAAATCTTCAATTTATTCTATAGTCTATAACCCGGAAATCTAACAAAACATTTTTGAAGTCGAGGAATTAGTTTAGATTGATGGAATAGATATCTTTTTACTTATTAACGAAAAATTTCCTTCTTAGGGTTCCGGTTTATTAAGTGTACACAGTCCGTGATACCCTAAGTCCCTACTTTTTAAGGGATGTCGAAATTTCGTTCGTAATATTAAACTTCAAAGGACTGTTAAAAACTTCCTTTTGTGATTGGAAAGAAAAGACCCGGTCTACGGTTCAATCCATTAATCGGAAACGGGTGAAAGAAAGGAGTTCGACAAAATTAATCTATTCTTAAGACGGAAGTAAAGGAAAGTATTTAACTTAGCACTACAACGGTGTATTAAAAGTTGCTGATAATTACGGGAACAAACGACTTGTGGAAAGTCACTGACAATTGCGGAAGTGAACGACTTGGTGAAAAGGGAAGTCTTTTACCTTTCCAAAACGGTATTCATGAACCAGGAAAAGTTCCATGTGTCACGAAAGGTTCCCAAGTCAAGTCAAGTCAAGTCAGCGAGTCAGCACAGGTTAAGATACGCTGGGGTACTTAGCGTCGCGCGGTCCGGAGGTACAGGTAGTGGTTGAGGGTCTTGAGTGAGTTTGAGTGCAGGTAGCTCAGCCACTACGGTAGGTCGGTAGAGTAGGAGACAGTAGGGGAAGAGGAGGACGGGGATTAGGAAGGGTCGTAGCCCCAGAAAAGGTTACTCAGTTGAGAAGTATACTCCACCGGTTTCATTGATCTCAAAGTCGGAGTCGTAGTCAGGAAGGTTACTTGTTGGTCCTGACCAGAGGAAATCCTACCTGACCAACCTAGAGGAACGTCAGGTTCCCTGAGAGTTCTCAGAAGAGGTTGTGGTGTCAAGTTTTCGTAGTTAAGAAGTCACGAGTCGAAAGAAGTGTCAGGTTGGGAGTGTAGGTATGTACTGGTGACCTTTTTGGTATTGGAACTGATCTGCCTGGAAACAACCGTTTCATTACAGAGACGAAAAGTTATACGATAGATCCAACCAGTATTTAAAGGAAGGTTCCTCATTCACAGACAATTAAATTACCGACGTTAGTGGTAGACGTCACTAAAACCTCGGGGGGTTTTATTTCAGACTGTGACAAAGGTGACAAAGGGGTAGATAAACGGTACTTCACTACCCTGGTCTATGGTACTAGAACCAAAAGACTTACACCTCGAAATTCGGTTGAAAAAATGAGAGGAGAAAGTGAAAGTAGTTCTCCGAAAAATCAAGGAGAAGTGAAAGACGGTATTCCCACCACAGTAGACGTATAGACTCCAATAATTATAAAGAGGGTCGTTAGAACTAAGGTCGAACACGAAGAAGGTCGGGTCACAAAGAGTACTATATGAGACGTATACACTAGGTGTGTCAGTTTCCGAAACCGTATCAGTTATTAAGGTTCCCAATCCTTTATGATCTAGGGAGTCGAAGTTAAGACGAGGTCTCTGTGTCTCTCCTTAGTTATTCGGTATGGAGGGGACGGTCAGGACCATACAGACTCTCTAATTCCCCTTGCGAAATTATTTAACGAGTCCTTTGTTCCAATTTATCTCACTTCAATACGTCAGTTAAGGTGTGAGGTGTGCGAGAGGGGAGGAGGAACTTTTTGACGGGTTTCTTTGTCACCTAGGTATCTCAGTGTCTTCTGTACGTTAGGTAACTGGAGTCCAGAAAGATGTTGTACTGAAAAGGTGTTGTCGTCTTGTCGTCACGTGTAAATTCGTCCCGGAACAGGAGTCTTTCTTGTCCCAAGATCACGGTTGTTGGGATCTTGTCGTTCCAATAAAATCCGTTCAATGAGTTAAAGTGTTTCGGAGAAAGGAGTCCGAATGTATAAAAAAGTGAATTTTATAGAACCTTAACTGGGTATAATCGTGTACACTAAAGTAAAATAATAACAAATTTTATCGATGTGTCATAAAGTAATACATCGACCTGGTACTAAATTGACAACTACCTGTAAATCCGACGAAAGTCAGAGAACAAGACCATCCGTTACGACGTCACACCTACCCGGTAGTGTGTGTGTCCTTATGTAGAGACATTCTATATGAAAATGTTCACCTTTATAACCCATTTTTGTATAAACATACACTTTCAACCTACCTATCACGGTTTAACAAGACGTGACACCGACAGGGAAATATAAGTCCGGGCAGTCACTACAAAGGAGTACCTTTAGAAATACTTTGACAACCCACTTTTATCGTATAGTACGACCAAAATACGAGAGAACAGTGGTGATTCCCACTCGTAAGAAAGTACAAAATTTCTTGGAAAGACATTGACGAGCAGAACACGTAAAAGTGAACCCACAACCGAAAGGAGGATGCTCTTACATCCTTGACGAATATATGTACTTTTATCAGAAAACAGACACATACTTAACGTTTATATCTATACAGATACTAAAAAAATTTTATAGTATAAATCTTTCCAGAAAGAGTGAGACTTTAATTTTTAATTTTAGAGGGTTGAAGGAAAACTTATAAAACACCAAAGTAAAATGTAATTTTACAAACTATATAGACTTTAAATAAAGTAAAATTCGATACTTCACCCCAAGATTAAAATAAAAAGGTCCACCGGTGAACCAACAAGGTTTCAGTGAATAATTTATTGTGTGATTAGAGGTTAACTTAAATAGTATCGGATTTAAAGACATGCAGAAAATTATATACGAACCTGAATAATGTGACAGAACGACTAAAAACAGAAAAGAATACGTTTTTTATGGTAAAATTGTCAATCTGATAATTTTATATTATAGACTATCTCAACGACAAGAAATCAGCGATTCAACACAGGCTGAGAAATACTGGGGTACCTGACATCAGACGGTCCGAGGAGACAGGTACCTTAAAGAGACCGTTCTTATGACCACACCCAACGGTAAAGGAAGAGGTCCCCTAGGAGAGGTGGGTCCCTGACTTGGACGCAGAGGACGAAACGTCCACCTAAGAAATGATGACCCGGTGGACCCTTTAGTAGATTATTCACATATATAGAAGATGAAAAAAGTTCTTAAAGAATCGATTAGAACGAATAAACGAAAGAATATACTTCTTAGGCAAATAGATCAGGGAGGGGAATGTTGATTTAATTTATCAAAAAACCACTTTCCTCACGGAATTCAAATATTAAAAATTTCCTTCTGATATATAAATACTACAACTTTGAAATAAGTTCTTATACCATACAGAAAGGTAAATTGATAAAAACATAGGGAGTCATCTTCTACACTCTTTCACCTCGATTATCCTTCTTCCTATTGTTACCATGACTGGAGTCTTTCAATAAAATTCCTAGTTTACTTCGATTATATGTCACGGAACAGGAAACACACCAGTTTTTTATGTATATACTGTTTGCGGGTGAGGTGACGGTATAGGACCTCATTCACACTGATTAGATAATTCTATTTAATCAGAGAGGTTAGTGGACTTTAAAGGTAATAATACTGAGTATGAACAGATATGAGACCTTATCTTTACTAAAGGGACAGAGACGTGAGAAAGGAGACAGTACGAGTGGAGACACCGTCCAAAAAGTTCCACTGATCTTCAGGGTGAACCTGTAGACACTGTAAGAACAACCTATACTCAATTAATTTGTCCAACACTGATGGACCGAATAGGTTCTTCCATAGTCGTGGGTCTGTCTCCACTGACTTGTCCGGTACGGAAAGTGTAGAGAGAAGTGTTGACACATGTCATACTTCTTTTATAACGGGTTATGATATATCTAAGATAAAGATAAAATTTCCATTTCTTAGAGGGAGGTGTTCTATCGTCTCCTAAACTAATCCCAACGAGTCAACAGTTAGTTTACCTCTCGGAGATAATAGTAGAAGACTATGAACCACTGGCTATAGGTACACAAAATATGGGGAAACACCGTCTGAGGAACATACGAACTATGACTCGAATTACAAAATGAACAGAATAGTACAAATTAGAAGTGTTCACCCATAGTAATAGGGTAAAAGGTCTATTTTATCGTCTTAGTTCAAATGTTTATATCTTTGACTGTTTTGACCATGTCATGATTTCTAAACGAACAACGGTTTCAGACACGAGAATTGGTGTTACGAATCGAATCGTCTAAAAATTGTTGAATTTGTTTTAGTTTACATTTTATTTGACTCTATGATAAACTGACGTACAGGCTCGTACGAAGAAGTAGACCTTGCCTTTGGGACAGTACGATCACATCCAAAAGAAAAACAATTATTTTAGTATGGAGTTGAACCCCTATGTCAAGGACCGGGAAGAACTTTTAGTTGGACTTTTTCAGGACCCCCTTTAATTACTAGAAAAGTCGACGGAAACGAAAGTCCCTTGTGCTAAATGTAAAAGTACACTAGACTGACATGGTATCGTCGTTATAGTCCCTCCTGAGATAAGTTAATAGACAGAAGGGAAAATTTACGGAAACAAACCTTCCTTTGAGTAAACACAGTGTGAAGGTTGACCGGAAAGGGTCCATTGGATAGATTGAAAGTTCTTTATAAAGTCGTGTATTTTTCTACTATTGACGAATAAGGGTTCCCCCTTTTTCGTACACCGGTCACTTAGTCCCCTTTAACTGATGGGTCCCTTCTCGTGTGAGTTCCGTAAGTCGTACTCAGTGTCCTGTGTCCTGACAGGGTACTAGTGTTTTCCACTTACTTGTTTCGATCTCAAGGAAAATATCAAAGGTAACTACACTAGTCGAACCCGAACAAAGATGTTGTCCGACTACTCCGAACAGTACCATTTCTTACTCTCTAGTAGTGATTTCGTAGGTCTTCCGACGAGACAGTCTCTCCTTCTCTCATCTGATGAAGGTCCTCACCTCTGGACCTCGGTCCCTGGTGGTCACCCACTCTTTCAGTCGTACCTACTTCAGGGTGTCCTCCTGCCCGGACCTCAGACCCTCGTCGCCCGTACCTCTAGGTGCACCAGTGTCGTGACCGTCCTTTACGACCGACCTGATCGACCGTCTCCTGGAGTCAGGGTCTCCTTGACCCCCCTATTTCAGATCCTGTACCAGAACCTCTTTGACTTCATAAACCGTAAAATCGTTCCGTCCAAGAGTCCACTTTAATTATGATTGACCCCCGTATTCCCTTTTATGAGAAGAATCCTCGAGACACACACAAAAATCCTCCAGGAGACGAACCGTGTATCCTCGGTAAGTGGATTCATGAACACCACACTTATGTACTCAGTACTCCGTCCGTAGGTCAAAGACTTACATCCTGCGTACCACGGTCGTCCAGACAGTCACCTCCACTGGACTACAACTCAGTGGACATGTGATTCTTGCACCAATAGGGTCTCGGCTCCCACCCCGGCTCGGACGTCCACCGCCAGTTCCCAGGTCACCCCTTTAATCCTCTTATTCCTCATCCGTCCGTCAAGGCATGAAGAAACCGTCGAAATGTAACAATAGTCCAGAAGCAAAAATTAGTTTATATGACAGAATCGGACGATCCCTACACTATTGTTTTTACGGTTTCTTACCACCGAATATTTGTTGTCTTTAAATAAATAGTATCAGGGTCTCTGCCCTTTCAGGTTCGAATTCCACGACCGTCTAAACCACAGACTACTCCTGAGAGAACGACTAAATCTTTACTGGTAACACGGGAGTACCACCCCTCCCCTGTTCCCTCGAGAGACCCCGGAGAAAATATTCCCGACATTAGAGTAGGTACTCCCGAGAGAGGAGTTCTGGATTAGTGAAGGTTTATGTGACGGAGGTTAATGGTTGTGTAATTTCTAATCTAAAGTTGTAAAGTCACACACACCCCCCTCGTGTTTATAAGTCAGGTATCGTGTATAACTTTACCAGATGTTAAAACTAGTTTCGGTAACTTTTTACAACGGTTAAAGGAGTCAAAGGTACTTCGGTTCTACCACCTGAGAAAATTTCATTCAGTGTACGGGGTTTACAAGTCCCAAGTATTAGAAACCTCAATTAATTAACGAACAATACACTGACAGTGACCCTATCCAGGTGATATGTCTCCTCGAGATGAGGAGATGACTATGGACTTCCATCTACCAGAACATAGGCCAAATGTCGACACTTTGGACTCCTAATTTAAGGTACAATACGGGTTCCGATGTATCTGTTCTTTACAACGTTGTCCTGACAGTCCGAGTCTTGTGGAGTAGGGAGGAGTTTGGAGAAACTGTACCAGGAGAGGGATCTGGTCACGACGAGTTTGAAAGTATACGTCTACCCAATGACCCAAATTTTAAGTCTAAGACTCTACCTCTGGTTCTGAAACGAAAAGAGTACTCGAGGGGTCACAACGACTATGAGAACCAGAGACTTGGCGTGTCACTCATCGTTCCCAGATCTCGTCCCTACCGGCCTATCATTTATCGAAACCAAGACACCGAGAATACCAGAGGTGTTATAGACACGTCGAGACGCTCGTATGGCACTTTCGACGACGACGACGACGATTCAGTGAAGTCAGCACAGGCTGAGACACGCTGGGGTATCTACCGTCGGGTGGTCCGAGGAGGCAGGGACCCTAAGAGGTTCGTTTTTGTGACCTCACCCGACGGTACAGGAAGAAGTTACGTGTTTTCACTTCTCACTTTCACTTTCGTCGGTAACTATTATGTATTTGTTTACTAACAGCGACACCGGGTTATTGGAAATAAATACTTCTGACTGTGAACTTAAAGTGTATGAGAAGTATACAGTGTTTCATGATAAAAAGGAAACCAAACGAAAGTTGGTAAATTTTTACACTTTTTGTGCTAGTCGAGTATCTGGTAACAAAGGACAGAGGGTCAGTCAGATCTTTACATTACTAGAATGAGACTACCTCCACTTCTTGAATGGTTCCTCCTACCGGACCCCACACTCCAAAAGTCTCTACCTATCGTAGGTGTTCTCAACCGTCTACCCACCGACTCTACCCTGTCGTTTCCGGAACCTCAGTCTGGGTGGAGACAGTGTCCGGAGTAGTGAAAGTCACTTTTCGGAAATATAGAATCACAGAGTCAGAGGAGTACACGTTTCATCCTGATTTTTCTCAGTCAATAACACTTCTGTGTTTCTTTACTTGATGTCTTGCGAAAACACTATGGGTCCTCTCTACTTAATTTTACAATCTTAAGGTTACAATGGTAGGTGCCGACTTTGTCCTACACTTCTGTTCTCGGATGGTCTTCGACTAATCTGGAGTCTCGACTAGTCGAGTCTAATGTACTCTCTCTTAAAGGACTAGTGTGATACTCACATTTCACTTCACTTGTACCAATAGGGTCTCGGATCCCACCCTATTAACGAGTCAGTGCAGACTGAGGAACGTTGGGGTACCTGATATGTCAGGCACCTTAAGAGGTCCGATCTTATGACCTCACCCATCGGAAGGTGAAGTCACTAGAAGGGTTGGGTCCCTAACTTGGGTCCAGAGGACGTAACTTAATGGTCGACTCGGTATTCCCTTCGGGTTCTTATGACCTCATCCATCGGATAAGGAAGAGGTCACCTAGAAGGACTCGGTCCTTAGCTTGGCCCCAGAGGACGTAACGTCCGTCTAAGAAATGGTTGACTCAATAGTCCCTTCGTGTACCCATATTTACTGGTAGGTTAAAACTCCTTTCGTGTAACTCCATCACTCTTAATTTATGCCAATATATTTCACCCCCACTCCAGTTACGTCCCGGACATACCTCTACAGATGAATTCTGTCCGTTCCCTTCGAGAGTCCCGGAGGGACCACCGAGTCTACCATTTCTTAGACGGACGTAACGTCTGGGTCCAAGATAGAGATCCAGACTTCTAGAGGACCTCTTTCCTTACCGATGAGTGATGTCATAAGAACGGACCTCTTAAGTACCTGTCTCCCGGGATCACTTGATAGCAAGTACCCCAGTGTTTTCTCTGTGTTGACTCACTGTTTGTGTGTGTCCCTTTGGGAGTTCTCTTGACAACCGTACCAACCATAATTAAATTATTATTGTCAATTATTGACTACGTCGTGAATGGTACACGAGCCAGTTCAAGATCACAAAACCATAATTAAATTATCATTGTTAATTATCGACTGTCGTGACTGGAACATTATAAGATCACAAAATATTCGTCATTGACAGATTAGAAGTATTTAGTGAATTATTTCATCCGTGATAATAATAGGAGTAAACTGTCTATGTTTTTGAATACGTTTCTCTCCCATTCATTGTACGGGTTCCGGTGGGAAAAAAATTCACCGTCGAGTCCAACCAAGGTCGTAGGAACGATAAGTAGTGGTGGGACCTTCACAAGTGAGGACCTCGAGATCCCAGAGAGTTACTATAATCGACCCGTCCTGTACCTCTACACCCCCCATCCCCTCGAGAAGGTCCTTCGGTCACCCCAGGATCTGAAAATATTAAGAAAATACGGAACCCCCACACTCTCATTTAGAATAAGTACACCGTTACCCTTGGGAGAAAAACAGAAACATAAAGTGTAAATGATTGGTGACTTCAGTCTCAAGACAATATCAGTATGGCACATGTCAACCACAAGTCCGATCAGATATACAACTACATCTAAAGTAAAAGTCTTCACACACCCCACCGTGTGTGTAAAAACGGAGAAAAGAGATACCCACTGTTGAGATCCAAGTCACATTTGACACGTGTCTGTTGTGCTTTGTCTTTCTTTGGGTAGCCCCTAGTCTTCCTTTACAGTAAACTTCGTCCAGAAGGCTTTACTCACGGAGACTAATGAACCTAGGATACTCAGATATCTTTTGAGACCCACTAAGGGGTATAGTACTGATGACGAAAAGGGTATTCAATATCAGATTGTTAATTCGTGTAGAAAAATGTAAGTTAAACCTTTTCCTTAAAAATTATTCCCATAAGGGTTGAGATATATGGGGTCTCTTAAACGGGACCTTTTAATATAGGAAGACATACGGGTATAAACCATCGAAGGAGTTGTTAATCTAGTCTAAAGGACCTATAAGGTCTTAACAACAATGGTAAAAAAAAATTTTAAAAATAAAATGAAATGTTATGACATAAACAAAACGGTATGTAGTTGTACTTAGGTGGTGTCCACATGTACTCAAGGGTTAGGACTTGGGAGGAGGGTGAAGGGAGGGGTATGGTAGAGAGACCCAGTAGGGTCACGTGGTCGGGGTTCGTAGGACATAGGACGTAGCTTGGATCTGACCGCTAAGTCAAGAATGTACTATAATATGTACAAAGTTACGGTAAGAGGGTTTAGTAGGGTGGGAGAGGTAGAGGGTGTCTCAGGTTTTCAGACAAGATATGTAGACACAGAGAAAACGACAGAGCGTATGTCCCAATAGTAATGGTGAAAATAAAAAATCAAACACTATTCTTACGACTCGGACTTATATAATACAATGGAAAAGAAAAAATGTATGGATCGTCATAATAATTTCAGTATTCATTCTTAATTCGATTCTTGAAGGTAATCCACATCGGGTCATGTAGGAGTCCAACATATTGAACCAGATAAGACATGGTTAGAAATAGAAAATCCCTTTAATAATGTAAAAGAATTCCTATTTCTTGACTTAGAGAAATACCAATATTTTTTGACATAAGTATTCGAAACTGGTACTTGAACACAGTCGAAAGGGTCGATTGGTCTTACAAAAGTTAAAGAAATTTAAGAGATACTTTAGTGAGTCCACTAACATAAGTCCACTGACATATGTCCACTGACATATAGAGACGTAACATCTCATTACCCATTCAGAACTGAAGATCGGGTCATGTATTAATTATAAAATAAGTATCTTTTATGATATATTACTATTATAAAAATGATAATATTACTATTAGTACTTATATTCCTGAAGTATGTATTGACCGTAAACACTACGGTCTAACTGACTGTCAAAAGAAAAAATCACTAAATTATGGATCTCTAGAAATACGGGTGGTTCCACAACGAATTTATTTTTATTTCCGTAATAAATTTTAATTTTTTTTTTGTCGATCTCTATAAAATTAGTTTAGATGTAGTCAACATATTCTTTATAGGAGTATCACCTATTTTCCGTCGTGAACGTAGTAAAGATACTTTATGTGTCGGTTCTTTTATTAACCTCAATAAATCAATTTACTCTCAGTGTTTTTTTCAGGACGTAACGAAATTTGTACGAAACGTCGTTAAAGAATTATACAAAACTCTCACGTCTTGTGGTCCTTAAGGATCGGAGTCAGACCGTAGTGAGTATTTGTGGTATATTAGAAATCATTCACTGACCCCTGGGTAGGAATTCCGTCATTTTACAACTAAAACACAAGGTCTGTCTATAACAAGTATTAAGTTGGAGTTTTACGACAATTGATTATAAACGAATGTGATCTGATCTTTTTGGTGTCCTTTTTTCAACGATTTTATGTAAAGGATTTTTAAAAAATTAGACTTTTCTTTAAAAACTCCGTTTACTGAAAATGCTCCCAAACCTGAAAGTCATTTTTCCTTTGGACTGGTTGTAGTATCAAACCCCTTATGTTTTATTAAATCCGATAAAATTTGAAACCAAGTGAAACCAACGATTCAGTGAAGTCAACTCAGACTGAGAAACGTTGGAGTACCTACATCGGACGGTCCGAGGAGACAGGTACCCTAAGAGACCCGTTCTTATGACCTCACCCAACCGTCCGGGAAGAGGTAGTGGAACCAATCTACTCCTTAAATAATTACCGGGGGGTGAGGTCATAATAACGGGCTTCTTAGGGCTCCTGTCTCCTTCGACTGTCCGATGTCAGGTACCCCAACGTTTTCTCAGTCTGTGCTGACTCATAGACTCATGTCGTATCGTGTCCTCTGTGACTCTATGCACATTGAATGGTTTTAGATATGACTCGTTAAGTCCTGACATATATCAATTCACGATAATTATAAAACACGAAGGTGACTAGTTTACAATAGCTTAAGTTTCCTCCTATGTCATTGTTCCGACTTTACTGGAGGAGTAGTCCTAGTCCAGGATTTACTATCCCAGTTACAGTCTATCCAAGACCTCTTCCCGTTCCCGGAAGGTACTCTCCCTTCAATATACATAGTTCAGTGACTTCACTCTTCACTCACGTCTTTCAATTACACTCTCACTTTTTTTGAACGGACTAAACTCATCTTTTTTTGACCTGAGTTATTCCCGGTGAAGTTCAGTGGTATCCTGGAGTTGAAACAAATCCCCTCCCTTTTTCCTTAGACTCTTTTGGACTTCGTCCCTTCTCGATATTACTTTTACCATAAATTTCTTCTAACTGTACCGTCGCCGTCTGGAGCAATTTCTGACTCTCCATCAGGAAGACCATCTTCGAGGAAGATAAAAATATATGACATCACAGAATTAAACCCTTTAATTGATAAAGTTGTGGGTCACTTAGGAAATGGAAGTGTAAGTAAATCTGTCAAATAGGTTATTAAATTTAAATAAATTACGTTGCAACAAAGTTATAGTCTTATAAGGTATGTTGACATGATGAAACATGGTAGAAAACCTAGTTCTCATTCATGTTTATGTATTTACGTATGACACAATCCTTACCTTGACACAACCATCTCTCCCACCTATGTGACAAACGGGAGTCTTTAGAACGGGTAACTCTCTCTAACCGACATTCGTTTAGTACTATCTTTGTTGATCAATGTTACCACCATTCATGACTCTTCCCGTCTTATTGTACCCCTTCAGATTGTCTTAAGGTTGCGTCTAAATACCGGACTCCTGAACCCCTTTCAGAGAACCCCCTTCAGTGTAAGTTTTACTCTAGACTAACCTCACTCCTTCCCTCTCGTCCTCAACTTCATACAAGATTTAAGGTTCTTCTCCTTTGATGTAAACACCCCCGGGACCCCACTTTGTCTCAGGTCTCGTAAGTTCCTTGACTTTCTCCCGGTCGACCTGGACTCACCATCCCGTCTCGGACCCGTCTTACCTCTGTCTGACCCTCCCCTGGTTCCCGTGATCCGGAGTTTTTGGTGTTCTTCCCAAAAGTCCGGTAGTGATCAGAGGAAGTTGTACACGGGGAGGGGAGGGGACGGTCCTCTGGGTTACTGAAGTTGTAGGTGTAAAGTGTAGTTAAAGCGTTCATTCTACGTCGACTTGTACCGGTGCGGAACTTGAATTTCAGTTGATCCCTTGTCGGTTGAGTAACCTTTTCTGGGACTACGACCCTTTCTATTTCCTCTTCTTCCGTCGTCTCCTACTTTACCAACCTACCGTAGTGGTTAAGTTACCTATACTTGAACCCGTTTGAGACCCTTTACCACTCCCTGTTCCAACGTTTCTTAGACTGTGCTGAATCACTGACTTGGTGTTTCCCTGAAGGGACCACCAGGTTACCAATTCTTAGACGGAATGTTACGTCCCCTGTACCCAAGTTAGGGTCCAGTCCCTTGATTCTAGGGTGTACGACCCCTCGTTGATTCGACCACGGAGTGTTCACGACTCAGGCACCCGGGGTTACTTACTAAGGTGTACTACGTCTCTTCTACCGTGTACGATGTTAATTTTGGACTACGTTGGTTTATTTATTTATCTATAATTTTTTTATTTCAGATGACAGACTGTTACGAAGTAGACAATAGGATTTACGACTTTAGGAGAGTCACCAGTGCCGGTGAATAAGGAGGTAATGGGCGACTCCACGACAACCCGGAGACTCGTGGAAGGTGAGGACAGTGCCAAGGACTGACAACGAGTGAGTGACCCGAGAAGAGGGTGAAGTGTGGAGAAGGGGGTCATGTCTCGAGTCCCCGTTAGTGAAAGTTAGTTTGGGAAGAATCATGGACTCGAGACAAAAAAACGAACTGGAAGATACTAAGGGTGTAAGGGTGGGGAGTGAGGTCTCATTTCTAGTCGGAAGAAAGGGACGAGGACAGAACTTGAAGTGACCTTTTGGTTCCAGTGTTAATTACCCTAAATCGTCTGACAGACTTACACTCTCACTCTGTTTTCTCAGGTATTCTGGGGACCGGAGGACCGTACCCACTGAATACCTACCCATCGATTAGTTTCTTTACCCTTCGTTTGCACTGTCCTTGTGTCCGAACCCCAGTCCTCCAATTTCACACTTTCGTCGACGCACACACAAATTAGCGAGTCAGCACAGGTTGAGAAACCCTGGGATACCTGACATGAACGGTCAGAGGAGACAGATACCCTGAAAAGTCCGTTCTTATAACCTCATCCTACGGTAGGGAAGGGGTCCCCTAGAGGGGGTAGGTCCCTAGTTTGAACGTAGAGGACGTAACCGTCCACCTAAGAAACGGTAACTCGGTGGACCCTTCGGGGAACTTTTGCCAATCTTACTCCTTACGTTCTTCGTTATGTGGTTTTTACTAACAGTTCACTGTACTCCAGTTCATCTTCGTACTTACTCATCATTGGAATGGACCTGTACTGGGGTCCCAGGTTCCAGGTCCCAGGTCTCTTACCCCCTACGGACGTCAGACCGTAAGACGAAAGAAGTGATATTCGCGTCCGTCTCGTTTGTTAAAGAACACTGTCAGTTAGTAGACCTCACACCTGGGTCAGTGAACGAAAGAAAAAAAGAGAAGGGTGAGACGATATGTGTACGAGATGAAAAGGGTCAATCGGTCTTCGATTGGAGTTGGACGTCAACAAGCCGAAAAAGGACATTGTCGCTCTCGTAGATAAAGGTTTAATCTTTTAGTTCGACATAGGGGAGAAGGTGAGCGAGACTCGAAGGAAAGGAGTATGGGGGTCAAAATTACAATAGTTTCCCTTTGTCTTGCCGGGTACGGGGATGGTAGAACAACGGTAGAGAGGGATTGGTCCGGTACCCGATAGATGATTTAAGGGTAGAACTCCTACTTACTCGTAAACCTTATATAAAATTTTATAAATTTTTAGTGAAATGACAAAAGAAAAAAATGATCTCTTTACGTAATCTTTTCGTTATATAAACAGATTACTGATGTGTCAATGAAATGGTAACATGTCGGTATTGTCATATCGCCATCTCACCACACATAATTTATCCGATAAGGTCCTTTCGAGTGTTGGAAATTAGTAAAACAAAAATCGTCTCTCACAAATTAGGTCCCGGAACGTCTAATCAAAAAGAGAGGTAAACCTGAGCTCCAGAGACAACGTTGACGTTAGGCGGTCTAGAAACCAGTCCGGTTCTTCGTAGAATAGAACCTTGCCTTTCTTATTGGGTCCTGCGACCTTGGTCGACCCAGGATTACTAGTCATGTTCAAGATGAGACACTTAGACTTTCACTTTCAACGAGTAAGCACAGGTTGAGAAACACTGGGGTACCTTAAAAGGTCCGGTCTTATGACCTCACCCACCGGAAAGGGAAGAGGTTCCATAGAAGGGTTGGGTCCTAAGTTTGGGTCCAGAGGGTGCTATGTCCGTCTAAGAAATGGTTGACTCCGTCTTCCCTTCGGGTTCTTATGACCTCACCCATCGGATAGAGAAGAGGTCCCCTAGACACTTACATCTAATTCCTTTGGTTTCTTTCTTCCAGGTCTGGAGGTTTACTTTACAAAGTGATATTCGACGAATCTTACTTCCAGAAGGTCTTCGGTAGACGTGTTAAAAGGCGAATTGGTCCTTTATCAAGGGGAGATTTACATGTTTTAGTACAACCATACAACCCCAAATGTGATCAATTACTTAACAGACTTTGGACTTTTATTTAAACAAAATTATCCTCTTTATAAAATCCAAAGTTTGTCGGTTTATATAAATACGTTTCGAAACCTTGTATGTATCTACGATACTAAAGTCGAAAGGTTTTATATTTATATGTATTTATTTTTTGGTGTATTTATATGTAAATGGATACATATAATACAGTATATAAATACACACAATATATAAGATTACACATGTATATATAACGTATATATACACACACACACACACACACACACACACACACGAGTCAGTACAGACTGACACTGGGAAACATGACTTCGGACGGTCGGAGGAGACAGGCACCCTCAAGGGTCCGTTCTTATGACCTCACCCAACGGTAAAGGAGGACGTCCCCTAGAAGGACTGGGTCCCTACCTTGGGTGTAGAGGATACAGAGGACGTAACGTCCATCTCAGAATGACGACTCGGTGATCCCTTCGGTATTTGTATATATAAATGTATATTTGTTTTTCTGACCTATCCTTGTAGTCTTTTCTTTCTGACAATTACACGTTTCATTACTTTTTTTTTAGGAAGAATCACAATATAATAAATATGTTAATTTTTTATCGGTATCATTGTCTATGAACGTTTTTTTAAAGTAGAGGAAAGATTTCCACTGGGGTGAGGTATGGGTGCTATATAAAAAGATACAAGAGTATCGTAGAATGTATATATGGGATTATATAATTCTTATCAGAATAACATTGTATTAATGAACAAATATACAGATAAAAAGGTTATTGGATACTCAATCAATGTCCACTCCTATTGGAGAATGATCAGAAACACATAATCAAGTCTATGATCGGACACCGTATCTCATCCGTAAACGTAACACATTTAATGACTTACTTATTTTTTACTTTTTATCCATTTAAAGAAGTACACCCGGGTGTAATCTCCCTCACCCTGTGTATGTGTAGGTACATAGGTTGGTCGATACCAGTCCTGTGTACTTACAGTAGATGTTACAAAATGTGAAACTGATTTACTCTTTTATTGGAGGAAACTCCACCCTTATACGTTTATTAAATGTTCACTCAGACCTCCTTCACACTTGTTCTGTAAAACCCCAAATAAGGAATCCATATAAGGGACTGATGTCCAGAGTCTGTAAAAGTCAAGGAGTTCAAAAACCAAAAAAAAAGAAGTTTAGAAGGACTTCAGATAACTTCACCACTTTAACAAAAGAGGGAGGTTCCAAAATTTTCAAGAACTTTACTTGTGAATAGTAAGACTATTAATCTGAAGATTGCCCTCATCATACTACTGACACACTCATCTTTACTTTATCTCTAAATCCAATTCCCATTTCTATCCTTATCCCGAGGTACCGGTTGTAAATGTTTTAATTTACTTCGAGAGTCTTTGTTTGTTACTTTTACACCCCTTGTAACCCTTACAGGTACTATTTTTCCTTATTTTATTTTTGGGAATAAATTCGTTTATTTTACAATATTAACTCGTCGTACGTAGTCAATCAGACCATAAAGGATGTGGACGACCTATTGTTCATAATTGTCTTCGATACACAATTGTTATGTCTGAAGATCTAAAGGAAGGATAGTCTTAGAAGACCTGTCTTTGGATCTTTAACTATGAAAATTGTATACCGCGGACCGAATCTTCGTCCGTTCAAATTTTTCATAACTTAGGTAAGTAATATTATAGGACTACACCTTAAATCTTCCATTTAAGGTGTTCAGGAGTGTGGATATATAGTTGTATATACAGACCCGGATACCTCCGTGACTGACTAACTAAGTAAATAAATAAATGAGTAAGTAAGAAAGTTTTCCGTATCAGTAATTTACACTTACAGGTACTACCCTCCTTCTGAGACGAGTAGTGACACCCCCTTAATTTCCTTTACCCTTTGAGTCAGAGTTTGAGAAGTATGGTGACAAACTACAAAGTGTTTAAACGTTTGAATGAACCCACAAGGCTGACATAATGGATTATGTCTTAATCCGTGCAGACCCCACACATACACACGAAACAAAACAAACAAACCAAAACTCACGAGTACTTTGTTTCCCTCAGTTCGACTCAGTAACTCAGGGAAATTTTTCAGGGATTAGGGAGAAGGTAAACCCTTAAAACTTAGACTTTTCAAGTTCATAAAATACATACTATGTTAGAAAGATCTTTTGGTAGACATGTTTGGGGATGTAAGAAGTTAGACGCGCAAGTCACATAACTGTAATTCGGTGTAGGCCCTTTAGACCGAAATTGTCATTGAAACCGGGAGACTACCAAAAGGGTCACGGGGAAGTGAAGAATCCGAGGAAACACTAAGGTTAATCAGAGAATAACAAACTCCCAATTCAAAGGTTCAACTTTTATTCATACAACATAAAAGACCCTACGTAACATGAATATTATCTACGTATATATCATCTACATGAATATATTTACGTAACATGTAACATGAATACCATAATAATCATTTACTTATACAGAGATGGACTTTACCTAATTCTTTTTATTCTGGTGTTTACCAAATATCAAATGTCACTCTTACATACAACCTGTACCTAACACACTCCAGAAGTGCACAGAGGCCGAGGAGAGTTCTTAAGTAGAACCACCAAATCAGGGATTCAGTGGAGAGTGAGAGCACTGGGGTACCTGACATCGGGTGGTCCGAAGAGACCGGTCCCCCTAAGAAGTCCGTTCTTATGACCTCACCCAACGGTAAAGGAAGAGGTACTTTTTACTTTCACTTTCAGGAAGTCAGTATAGACTGAGACGCTGGGGTACCTGCGTCAGGTACCTTAAGAAGTCCGGTCTTATGACCTCACCCACAATAGGTCATATTTATTGATAGGGAAAGGGAAGAGGTCCCCTAGAAGGGTTGGGTCCCTACCTTGGGTCTAGAGGGAGTAACGTCCGTCTAAGAACTGGTAGACTCGGTGTCTCTTTCACGTTCTTATCACCTTATTACCTTATTAGGGAAAAGGTCCCCTACAAGGACTGGGTCCTTAGTTTGACCCCAGAGGACGTAACGACCACCTAAGAAATGGTTGACTCGATAGTCCCTTCGGGTCTAAGTAGAACTCCTGTCTAGTTTCGGGAATCGTCCATCATAGTGGATTATTGAGACTATTATCTATAATTTTTCAAACACTTATATCATCCTTGAGGAGGTGACCTATCATTTGAAGAATTTCCTTTTCTGGAACATAAAGATTGAGGGGTCATAGACTATTGTGTCCCACCGTGAATCGTCCATAACTATCTATAACTAATCTGGAGTTGAACTAATTTTTTAAGAATCCTTAACAACGAAAAAGACACAGACTCGGGGTTTTCACCCCATAAGTCAGGAATACATCCAATATCAAATAGGAAAGAAATAAAGATAGGTGATATATAGTATCCACTTTTCGTTATTATTATGTTTAGAAACCAACTCTTCGAAAACTATTTTAATTAAGTCAAATGAAGAATCCTTCAAAAACAGATAGAGGGTTCCAATAAAGGATTATACCGTTTATCACACAAAGTCTCTCTCAAAAGAACTGAACCAAAATGAAAATCAATTATGAAGATTTTACTCCAATTATGAAGTTATGGTCTTCAACGAGTAAAGAACAACCCTCAACACCAATAACTCCTTCCCCTCAAGGAAATTCCACCAATTGTGAAACCTTAGGGGTCCCTACCAGGTACTGTTTCCTCTAATCGTAAGACTTCGCTATGACCTATGAGAAGTTTGGTGTCGGTCAATCAGACTCAGTATCAGTGGTTGGTCAAGTCAAACTTATGTTTTTCCCTTTTTTTCCTACTTTAGGAGTATTTTCATGTCACGTGGGTCATCTTTTAATAAGTCACGGCGAAGTCTTAAAACTCTAGGTTGGGTGACTTTATAAATGTGAATCGTAAGGTTTCTCCGACGGTATAGTTCGTAGACGGTATTTGAAACGATGTGATATAACACGATAAAAATTACATAAAACAACTTGTGTGTGAGAAATTTGAACAAGTATTGGAGAAGGAATCAAAAAAAAAGAAGTTTTCTCTAAAAAAACGACTGTAGGATTCGAAGTTTAATTAATTCCATGAAAATTTTCTACAGTACAGTTCACATTATATTTGATAACTCAAATAAACTTGTCGTATTCGGTAGCATAGTAAACAGTCTCCAACAGACACACTCATTATTCTTACTTACCTGCACGTCTAGTGACGGTACGTGGACCCAGTGACTTCTGAAAGATCGTCTCCTAGAGTGCACTAGTATTTCTCATTATGTTTGGCTCTCACTTTAATTTTTACAAAGGTCTTTATTGAATACTTAATCACAAACACTTCTATTGACTCATAAAGACCGGTAATGACTTCTCCCAGAAGGGAAGAGGTAGGACGAGATGTCGGTCAGAGCCGTGTGTGTCCAATGGATTAGTGTCAGTAGAATAGGTCAAAATCGACGACGGTGACGGTGGACGAGATTTAAACTGAAAGTAAAAAAATATATATATAATAGAAAACGAGAGGGTTCGTTTTCAGGAACTGTCTATTCCTTATATCGCATTATTCATCTTAAGTCCAAAATATTCGAACCTAAATATATGGTTAAAGTCTAAGGACCTTCACCCTAAACCTCGTTCAATGAATTGTCAAAGGGAAGGATGGGTCCGGGAGGAGTACTCCAATAGGACTAGAATTTTTCGTCCGTCATACTGTTGAAAGTCTCAACATGTCACCTCCACTCTTTTGTATTACGATTAAAGGGTCGTATTACAACCGTGTATTATTTACTTATTTACAATTGTATGACTCTCCTTTTCGTCCAGTCGTCCCGGGGTTCTGGGTCGACTTTCAGGCGAAGGTCGTGAATGATCGACTGAGTCAAGAGGATTGGTGGGGGAAGAGAGAGTCGGAGTCAAAAAAGTAAATATTTTACCCGTCTTATAAAGAACTGGAAGGAGTGGCTTAATTCACCAAATTCCTTTGCTTTAAGACACGTACACTTTAATAAAATATTTTTGACATTCTATAATTTCACAATACTTACACTAATGTTTCGAAACCTCTTAATCGAAATAAGGATAACCCTTTCCATACACACATACACACACACATATATATATATGTGTGTATATATAAAAAAAGGTTGACCTCGAGTTACCAAGAGAAGACGACTTCCAACACCACAGAGAAAAAAAAGAAATTACTGAGTATACCGCGAACGATACTCCGATACTCAATAGAGGTCCAACCAAAAGAAGGAAGGAAGGAAAAGGAAAGCAAGAGAGAAGACAGAAGGAGAAAGGAAGGAGGGAAGGAGGAAAGAAAGAAAGAAAAAGAAAGAAGACATCGGAGTCGAGACGAGATTAGACAAGTCCTTGTTCTTGAGTCGAAATTTGGAACCCGACGTCGCAAGCCTCGAGTGTCGTGTCCGATTCCCACTTTGGCAGAGACTCTACCTTTGTCGGTAGTCTACTCCCTTTAGAGCTCCCTCCTTCGACCCGAGAAGTCTCTCATATATAGTTTTACAACATAGTTACGATTTAGGGTGTGAAGAAAGAGGGATACACTACTTGTTTAAGATGCAGAATGATTAAAAAATTTTAGGGTCATGGACAGTGTTATTAACCGTATGTCGACCGTAACTTTTTACAAAGAACTGAGACTCTACTCATCTTTTAATGTGTTAATAATAAAACAGTAAAATATTAATAAATACAATGTATTATTGTCGTATATTATACATCATCATATATGTATTATATTATTGTTATTATTGTCGTGAATAATCCATGAATACTATAGTACACAAATATTGGTATACGAGTAATAAAAGTAAATTGTGAGTCTTACCGAAATGATTCATCTACGATATTAATAGGGGTACAATCTCTACTCTTTCGACCTCGAAACCTTCCTCCAAGACTCTGTGACTACATCCCGGACCCCCACCGCTCAATTCATTCTGTTTTATTAATGTCCCCTCTTAACTCCCAGGTTTACTCCTACCTTGTGTACCCAAACTCTACTTCGAAAGTTGTGTCAATGATACAAATAGAGTTATTGTGAGACGTCGGGCCTCGCCAACCACCTTTGGTCACAAATGCATCTACAATAGGGGAAGTACGAAGGAACCTGAACTACCGATACTCAGTGAGTTATTTCTCTTCAATTGCGTACCTCTATCCTTGGCTACTTTATACAAGAAGTCGGACCACCTCTGTTCATTAACGGTAACCGAGACCTCTTATCTCTATGAAGTTTCGAAGGAGATTCACTCGAAATGGGTAAGGGAGAGATCGTTTTGAGGAACCGAGGACCGGACAATACTAGAATCGAAACAAGTCCTTTAAGACGGATTCTCCGGAGTCTTCTCTCCGACCATTTGAACTGTAGGATATGTGTCGATTCAATAAACGATTGTCCAAACCCCTATCTCCTCTCTCATTAGGTGTGGTTTCTTGACCCGGTAAACCCATCTCACCGAAACCTAGTAAGTAGTTTTCAGTAATATGGTAGATGGAGAGGATATTGATTCTGTCACCAATATGATCGACACTTCCACTTCCAACGAGGAAAAGTAGTTTAAGTTCGAACGAATCTCTTTCCATCCTCTCGATACAGACTAGTTTTTACCCACTCATCATACATTGACCAACTGAAATTAAAGGAACCCGTTCCTTCGTAAACTATAGGATAGTTGGGTCGTGAATCAAAAATGTAAGTCGAAGGGTCCACCGAGTCTACCATTTCATAGACGGACGTTACGTCCTCTGGGTCCAAATTAGGGACCCAGCCCTTCTAAGGGATCTCTTCCCTTACCGTTGGGTGAGGTCATAGGAACGGAGTTCTTAGGATACTTGTCTCCTCGGACTACCCGATAATAAGTACCCTAGCGTTTCTCAGCCTGTACTGAATCGCTGATTGCGAAAGTGAAAGAAAGTGAAAGATGTTTTTGTCAACCATGATTAATAACACGATAATACTGACTGCAAACATGGAACTACTACATCGTGAGACTCTTCTTTCGTCTCTCCTACCGCTCTTTGATATTTTACTACAGTTGATTCCCGAGTCCATCTTTTCCACCAGTGCAAACGGAACCCGTCGCCTCCGATACCGTGTCCGAGAGTAATCGTCGGTCCCGACATGGAACACAGAAGGACTCTGTGAAACTTAAATGGACCTAAAGTTCACGTTAGACCTGCGGTCCTCACAATTTTCGAGGAGTCTACTCAACTCGACTCTTGGGGACAAATCCCCCGTTATCCGGACTGACACTTTACTCCTTTCGGAAGGTTGCATTTTACTTGATCCAGAGGAGCGAAGTGGGGTTCTTTTCTTAGTCGTGATCACGATTCCCCACTATACTTCCGAATAGACCCGAGTTTCCTTTCTTCTGATAAACTTTTCGAAACTCGACATGACTTTTACCTTCATCAAATCACCATTTCTTCGAAACTAGAGATCTCCACCAGTTCCTCTTCTACCTGTTGGTAGTGGACCCTTCCAACTTGAACCGGTCACTCCCGGGGGACACGGTCCTCCTGGTCTTCGTAGTAAGTCGGGGAGTGGGATGTAGTCTCGTCGACTTGAAAGAAAAAAATTATAACCCAAAGGGGTATTCTAAAGGAAACTTCTTTCTTTGGACAATTTTTTTTTTTTGTTGTTGAAATTTCAGTGAGTTGATCAACTGGAAATATTGATAATGGTCGAGACTTTAAGATGTCATAAATTAGAACAAACTACAAAAGATTCTTTGTTTCGATGACTAACTAGGTAAAAAGGCTTCAGACTCCACCGTTTCTTCCTCAAACACTTTCCCTACCTTTTACACTAATCCTCCTTCCCCCACGACGAGAGTCATCTCCCGGTCTACGTCCTCGGGAGTTGGGATCCATTCGAACGTTAGTTAGTCTCAGAGACCCCTACGACACACCACTATCGATAAGTACTTTGTGTCGTTCCAACTCTCGGTACCCGAGGTACCCACTCGACACTCTTCGCAAGACAACATGTACCTCGGTTTGTACAGTCCGTCGGAGGTTGTGACACGAAGAATTTGAAGTACACGTAGTATAAGTGGACCTACCGAATAAGTTTGTATCTACTGACGCGGAGTGGGGGTCTCAACGACTAAGTCACTCAGACACTGGTCCGCTTCTTAATTGTAAAAATGGTTCAACGTCCACTACGGTTATGAAGACTAGACCCCTCGTGACAGTCTCTTGGTGACGGACTGTTTCCCCAAATGAAATCTGGACGTTTCTTGGAGGAGTACCACCCTTCCACTCAGTGTCATACGTCGTCGGAACTCTCCTACCCTATCACGTGAATTGGTGACACCAGAAGGAACGTCTTTATAAGAGTGGATCACATAGTGGGTCCACCGCGATCACCATTTCTTGGACGGACGGTTACGTCCTCTCCATTCTCTACACCCAAGTTAGGGACCTAGCCCTTCTAGGGGACCTCCTCCTTTACCGTTGGGTGAGGTCATAAGAACGAACCTTTTAAGATACCCCGTCTCCTCGGACCGCCCGATGTCATGTATCCCAACGTTTCTCAACCTGTACTACTTCACTGATTCGTATCAGATTAGTATCCCCTTTGTAGTCTGTATAGTTGACTCCCTGTGAGATGTTGTATGGACTGTTCATTTGGAGAGTTCTAGTAGTTTTTGTTCCTTTCAAGCTCTTTGAGAGTATCGTTCTCTTCGGATTCCTCTATAATCTGTTGATTTACAATGCACCACAAGACCCACCCTAGGACCCTGTCTTTTTCTCTATAACACCTTTTAAGCTCTCTTACTACGTAATTATAACTAAGTAAACAACACTGTTTACATGACATTATACTATTGTACCCTTTTACTGAGGAGAAGGAAAGAGTGTGATGTCGGTGTGTCATCCTTATATTAGGATCATTCTTTCCGTTGACAGGGTCACTGAATTTTAAGAATCATCTTTAAAGGTTGTGAAACTAAGAGGAGTAGACCTTTTGTAGTGGTACCACTGGGTAGAGAGAGAAAGGCACGGAAGAAAAAAACGTCTAGGTTCTGTTACACGAGTCACACCACCAACTTTACTTCCCGTCAGTCTCAGAAAAGGGGTCTGTTATAAAACGACGACCAAACATCAATACCCACTGGAATAAAGTGACTGAAACTCTCACTTGAAATAGTTTAAGGAGTACATAGTAAATTCAAAATTTCACAGGACCTTGTGACGTGACACCCGAGTACCACACGTACACATATACAACCCTCCCCAACGTATTGTGTTGGTGAGAGACCTGGGCATACAAACAATTAGTGGGTCATAAGTGTAACGTAGAGGTTGAACCGAAATCCAGGGGAGTCGGAAAACCCACGAACAACAAATATCAAGGACGGTACCATAGACTCTTCCAAGGTCTGTTATTCATCGTTAGTGTGGACCATTCCTCTATTATGACTAAGTCCCCTTTAACTTATGGGGTACATGTCAATGTTACCTAACCAGTTAAACCTGGTAAATAGAAAGAAATAGAAAAGGAAAGGAAAGGATATGTAAACGTCCTCGAATCACTCCCAGAGTATCCAGGGGGACCCCTAACCGTCATCGACTTGACTATCGAAATTCCTTCTTCGAATCTATGAATTAAGTAGAAGGTAGATCCGTCCCCGAGGGTCCCCTATTATGACGTCTCAATGTACACTTTGTGTTTTAAACTTCGTCTTCCGAGAGTAGTGGACCTTAAAAGAGAGGGATTTTAACTCGTTGTTATGACTTTTATCACTGTTGAATTTTCTCAAGCAGATCCCGTGGTCCGTGGTAAGATTACCCAAGTAAAGTCAGGGTGTCTCCGTGTCTCTTCCATTTATTGGATGAGTTCGAGTACGTCGAACTTCACCTTGGTCCTAAGATCAGATCCGGTAGACCGAGGTCTCGGGTAAGACAGTTAATATTTCAAACATGTAGAGAGAATCTCGTCTGTCATCCTCTACCGGTGAGAACTTATCGGACTGATCTCCCAGGTTCTAGGCCTGACCTTAAATGATCTCTTACAGTGTTGACAGATTCCGATCCTCTTACAGGATAGTGAATCGACATGAAGTATATTGATAGTGGTTGTAACGGGGCGATGACGACGATTCAGCAAAGTCAACACAGGCTGAGACACGCTGGGGTATCTGTCGTCGGGTGGTCCGAGGGGACAGGGACCCTAAGAGGTCCGTTCTTGTAACCTCACCCAACGGTAAAGGAAGAGGTTTCGTACTTTCACTTTTCACTTTCACTTCAACAAGTCAGTACAGGTTGGGAGTCGCTAGGGTACCCGACGTCGGAAGGTCCAAGGAGGCAGGTACCCTAAAAGGTCCGTTCTCATGACCTCACCCCACGGTAACTGAAGAGACCCGTAGCGGGGATCGTTGACCATTTATAACTAATTCGAAGTCAAGGTACGGTCCATTGTACCTATGTTTCTACTTTTTCTCTACCATCCTGACGGGAGCTCTTTACATCTCCTCTATTTGTGGGTTTCGTTTGTTCGGTTGTTTTAGGGTTTGTCGGGGGTCATTTCCGGTTATCTCTCAAGGTCACCCATTCCCTGAGCGGAACGGGATCCCCTCCCATGTGTCATCTACTGAGGAAAGGAGAGAGTAAATCAAAAGGAGGTCCATGAAGGGACTAAAGAAGATGAATGTTGATTGTTCGAATTTACCTTCTCTAAACTTCAAGACACGTTCCACAACCCTCCAAATCTTCCCGTCATAAGACAAGTAGACTATTTATACTCTCCGAGGTTGAGTCGTCTACGGATCAACGGGAGGAGGAGGGTCCTTTGTCCCTTGTAAATGTAGAAACAAGGAAGAAGGTCCCGTCCTTATAACCCAAGGGAGACTTTCGAGGAGACCGTCGGAACGGGCCGACACGTAGGCACAGATGGTGGTTTTGTTTGAACGACGTCCCCACAACAACAAGTACGTAACGGGAACTTTTGAGGACGACAGTGCCCTAGTGGGAGAAGGACGATTACCTAGCAATAATAGACTGAGACAACGGTACCTCTCACTACCTTAGTACGCACAAAAAGTCCGGACGTATGAGAGTGACCCCGATGCTGTTCCTACAAAGACATGCAGTACAAACCGTTCGGACACCGTTCGACACCGGTCCGAAAAGGACGTCCACTTTGGATTAGTTGACTAGTCGACGTCTAGCATAGTTCTGGAGACGAACTATGCAATAATCACTGTCTGTACGAAGGTGTACTTATAGTGCTACAGTAAACTGGTATTGCAACAACTCCCCCCTTTCTTTTGTGAGGTCAGTAGTCTGAACCCTACTCTTACCGAACACAAGTGTATTTGTGTTGAAGTGCAGTGACAAAGAGTGGTTCCTGACAAAACAAGAGCTTCTGGCGACGAGTAGGAGAATAGAACTAAAGGATGCAATGTTGCTGGAGCTAAACATACGGGGCCGTTCGTCGTGTTCGTGACGAAGGACAAAGACTCGAACATCTGTTGGTAGGTATGAAGAGTACTAACAGTTAAGTCGGTCTATTGACACCGTGGAGGAACTACGAAAAAATAGAAATCGAATCTGATTTTCCTGGAACCTTCACTTCAAAAATTAAAAAAACCTATAAGAATTAAGTAAAACGATTGAAAAGTATACTGATTATTAGATTTTTTCTTTCATTCATATTTAAACACAGGGACAAAGAGTCCGGAATTTTGAGTCATCACTGTTCTGACGTCTATACGTCTAAAATTTCGTTATTTACAAAACATCAAAAAGAATAAACAAACAACTCTCGTTTCCTCATCGTAGTCAGAACAAAAGTAAGCTGGGGGGTTTGTCCTTTTACTAATGTCCAATCAATAACTCTTGTCAGTTACCCCTGATACGGATGTAGTATATCCAGTTTTTGTAAACTTATCAAAAGTATTAGACACATGTGATAACGCTACTTCAACGAAGTAAATAACTACTTACAATGAATACATCATGATGATATCCGGTTTTTAATTGACCCAAATAAGATAAGTCTAGAATTGTAAAAATTTAGTAATTTTATATATGTTTCGTATACATTTATATATAAAATATATGAATGGGTCGTCAAACCTTGTACGAAATTTCGTCTCCCCTCTCTATTGACGGTAATTATCGGATATAAGAACGTAAAACAACTGAGACACACGTACACGCACACACATATAAAATTCGTTTCGACCGTTATATGAGAAATATGTTAAACCAAAAAAAAAACCAAATTAAAAATGTTCGAGAAGTATTTATTTGAAAAAACAATATTTTGTAAATGTAATAAACATTGTCTTCTAGTCGTAAGAAAAGAAAAAAAAGTATTCGTAGGACGTACCTAGTGTCTAAGGTAAAGATTCAGTCTTCAGACAGAACTGGTGTGAGTCTTTTTCAAGAAACCTTTTCAATTGGAGGGAACACAAAATCTACTAAGATAGTAAGAGAATCTCTATATTTGTGTGTGTGTGTGTGTGTGTGTATAATAGTGGGACCTCGGGCTGTGTCCGATTTGGGTCCCTACACCCGAAGGCCAAAAGTCAGGGGGAACTGTCAACACGGGTACGAGGAACGTACGGGACCACTATGTGTACCTTACAGGAGGATGACCCATCTAAAAGTGTAGAAATGATTCCTTAAGTTCTGGACCATGGATTATAACTCGTGAATCGAGGGGAATAGTGGTGGTGTCGGTAAGAGAGTTAGACCTTTCTAGAGAAGAACTACCTTGGGTGAGGGAGTGTAGATAGAGAAGGAAGGGGTCCTTTCATTAAGATCAAACAAAGGATAATCCAGGTTAAGACGGTTATCTCAGAACCAAGAGAAATAACAGCGAATCTTTACGTTTCTGACAGATTCAACTCAACCTTCCCTTCCCACTCTCAACGAGTTCCTCCCCTTCTTCTCGTTTCGGACCTAGACGTCTGAAGGTACACGAACTCTTCCACTTCTCTCATTTTAATGGAAACCATAAGAAAACTCAGAGAAATCCCGAAGGGACCTGGAGGGTCCACCACGATCAACATTTCTTGAGTGGACGGTTATGTTCTCTGTATTCTCTCTACCCAATGTAGGGACCCAGTCCTTCTAGGGGACCTCCTCCCATTCTGTTGGGTGAGGTCATAAGAACGGACCTCTTAGGGTACCTGTCTCCTTGGACCTCCCGACGTCAACGTTTCTTAGCCTGTGTTGAATCACTGATTCGTTGTTTTTCGTTGTTTGTCGTCTACTATTTGTTATACCTTTGATAAGAGGGTTATTGAAGTCACAAATACATTATTTATACTGTATTAAAAGTTTGGTAACGAAATTCCTATTTTAGATTTGAAAAATTGGACTAAATGTCGGACGATGGAAAACCGAGGATGGGGTGACGAGGTCAAGATGACTTGAAGGTCTGAGAGATCGGCTAAAAAGGAGATCCAGTACGTATACGACAAAAGAAAACGACTTTACAAGAAGGGAGATAGTAGGGGTAGAAGACCAATTGAAGTGTGTAAAAAGAGTAAAATCTAATTTACAGTGAAGGAGACCAATCCAAGGGAGAGGAGACTCCAGAACATCGTTTACAGCATTGATGAGCCAATTGATGAATAGAGGTGGGTCTAAGACGTTCCTACACCCGGTACAGATAAAACACAAACCTAAGACAAGATCGAGTAAAGGAAGAGGTCCCCTAGAAGGGTTGGGTCCCTAGTTTGGGTATAGAGAACGTCGAGGATGTAAACGTTCACCTAAGAAAGGGTAACACGGTGGACCCTTCAGGGAACTTTACTTATCACTTATAAAAACCAACGAAGACCAAAAGTGTTCGTCACTAATAAACCTTAAAATAGAACCTTAAAATTTTAATGAAAGACTACTATTTAAGAACCTTCATCCTAATGATCCAGTTTCCTATATTTGTAAAAACTCGGGAGAACTCTTTTGTGTCTAACAAAAGGTCTTTCAACATGTAAGGATGATCGTCACTTACTTTAAAGGACAAAGTGACATGAGAATAGTCGTGATAATCTTTACTAAAAAAAACGATTGAACCATAATTCTTTCAAAGGGGAGTCGACAAAGTTAAAACGGAATTTAGAGCTCTACCTGCAAAAAAATTAGATAAAAATTTAAGTGAACATAACGAGATAACACTTAACAAACCACAGAAAACGGGTAAAAATAAGATCTTGAAAATACAAAAATGTTAGTGAAAAATATGTGGTACAAAATTTCGACAGTCTAATAATACTATAAGTGACTTCTTAAAGGAGAGACGAATCTACGAACGTAAAAGGAGAAAGAAAAAAATTTAGTATGTAAGAATTCAAATTATAAAAGTATACTAGCCCAGACAGGAGTAAAAGGAACTCTAAAGCACGTACTGAGGATGTTAGGAAAATGGTGGTCACTAGTTTATAAGTCGATAAAAAAAAAAAACCGTGCATATGTCGATCTAAAGAAACGGACACACACACACACACGCACACACACATACACACACATGCGTAAATACACGTACACAGGACCCCACAGTCGGTGACCCTTAAAAATTTTAATTAATTAATTGAAATTAATTAATTAAATGTTATAATATCATAAAAAAACGGTATGTAACTGTACTTAGTCGGCACCCACATGTACACAGAGGGTAGGACTTAGAGGGAGGGGACTTAGAGGGAGGGGTAGGGTAGGGAGTCCCAACAGGGTCACGTGACCGAAACGTACGGGACAAAGTACGTACCTGACCACTAGATAAAGTGTATACCATTATATGTACAAAGTCACGAGAAGAGAGTTCAGTAGGGTGGGAGAGGAAGAGGGTGTCTCAGGTTTTCTGACAAGAAATATAGACACAGAGAAAACGACAGAGCGTATGTCCCAATAACAATGGTAGAAAGATTTAAGGTATATATACGTAATTATATGACATAACTACAAAAAGAAAGACTAGAATGAAGTGAGACATATTATCCGAGGTCAAAGTAGGTGGAGTAATCTTGACTAAGTTTTCTTAAGAAAAATTATCGACTCATTATAAGGTAACACATATACATGGTGTCAAAAGATTTGGTGAGCAGACGACTACCTGTACATACAGGATCGATAACATTTGTCACGACACTACTTGTAACTCCATGTGCTCAGAGAAAGTCAAGACCAAAGGAGTCACACATACGGGTCGTCACCCTAACGACCCAGTATTCCGTCAAGATAAAGGTAAAAAAAATTTCCTTAGAGGTGTGACAAGAGGTACCTCCGACATGATTAAACGTAAGGGTGGTTGTCACATTCTTCCAAGGGGAAAGAGGTGGGGGAGAGATCACAAATAACAAACATCTGAAAACCTATCGTCGGTAAGACTAGTCGCACTCTACCATGGAGTAACACTAAAACTAAACGTAAAGAGACTATTACTCACTGTAACTTGTAGAAAAGTACACAAACAATCGGTAGAAGGGACCACCGAGTCTGACATTTCAGACGGATGTTACGTCCTCTGGACCCAAGCTAGGGACCCAACCCTTCTAGGGGACCTCTTCCTTTACCGTTGGGTGAGGTCATAAGAACGGACCTTTTAGGGTACCTACCTCCTCGGACCAACCGATGACAGGTACCCCAGTGTTTCTCAACCTTTGTTGACTCACTGAAGTGATCGGTAGACATACAGAAGAAACCTCTTTACAGACAAATCAATAAACCGGGTAAAAAACTAACCCAGTAAATAAAAAGACCTTAACTCGACTTCCTTAACGAACATATAAAAACTCTAATTAAGAAACAGTCAACGAAGTAAACGATAATAAAAGAGGGTAAGACTTCAGACAGAAAAGTGGAACGAATATCAAAGGAAGTAACACGTTTTCGAAAATTCAAATTAATCCAGGGTAAACAAACTAAAACGAAAATAAAGGTAGTGAGACACACCACCCAGTATCTCCTAGGACGATACTAAATACAGTCTCTCATGAAACAGACACAAAAAGAGATCCTCAAAATATCAAAGACCAGAACGTAAATCTAGAAACTTGGTAAAACTCAAATAAAAGCACATACCACAATCTTTCACAAGATCAAAGTAAGAAAATGTCCACCAACTGGTCAAAAGGGTCGTGGTGAATAATTTCTCTAACAGAAAAGGGGTAACATATAATAACGGAGGAAACAGTTTCTATTCCACAGGTATCCATACACCTAAATAGAGACCCGAAAGATAAAACAAGGTAACTAGATATAAAGACAGAAACACGGTCATGGTATGACAGAACTACTGACATCGAAACATCATATCAGACTTCAGTCCGTCCAACTAAGGAGGTCAAGGTAAGAAGGAAGAGTTCTAACGAAACCGAGAAGTTCCAAAAAACATAAAGATATTTTTAACACTTTAATAAACAAAGTCAAGACACTTTTTATGGTAACCATCGAACTATCCCTAACGTAACTTAGATATCTAACGAAACCCACCATATGAGTAAAAGTGATATAATCAAGAAGACTAGTTACTTGTACCATATAAAGAGGTAGATAAACTCAGTAGAAACTAAAGAAAGTAGTCACAAAATATCAAAAGATATATATCCAAAAACAAAGAAATCCAGCTAAATAAGGATTCATTAAATAAAAAAAGTAGTGTTACCACTTACCTTAGCAAAGGAATTAAAGAGAAAGTTAAAAGAGAAACAATCCTTACGTTCCCTAAAGACACACAATTAAAATATAGGACGTTGAAATGATATAAGTAAATAATCACGATCATTAAAAGACCACCATAGAAATCCCAAAAGATGTATCTCCTAGTACAGTAGACGTTTGTCACTCTCAAAATGAAGAAGAAAAGGTTAGACCTAAGGAAAATAAAGAAAAAGAAGGGACTAAAGACACCGATTTTGAAGATTTTGGTACAACTTATTATCACCACTCTCACCCGTGTAAACAGAATAAGGACTGAAATACCCCTTACGAAAGTTAAAAAGAGGTAACTCCTACAAACGACACCCAAATAGTATATACTGAAAATAATACAACTCCATACAAGGAAGATACGGACGAAAGACCTCCCAAAAAAAAAAAACTTAGTATTTATCTGTGACTTAAAACAGTTTCCGAAAGAGACGTAGATACTCTATTAGTATACCAAAAATAGAAAGTTAAACAATTACACCACATAGTGTAACTAACTTAACCTTTATGACTTCTTAGGAACGGAGGGACCCTATTTGGGATGAACCCGTACTACACACTAGAAAAATTATACAACAACCTAAGACAAACGATCTTAAAACAACTCCTAAAAATGTATATACAAGTAATCACTATAATCGGACATCAAAAGAAAAAAACACCGTAGAAACAGACCAAAACCATAATCCCACTACCACCAGAGTATCTTACTCAAACCGTCAAATGGAAGGAGACGTTAAAAGACCTTCTGTGACCCTTAAATTACCATCCAACCCTCCTAGAAGAAAACGGTTTTCTCACTGGTTACAGAGTTGTACTAGACAACTTATTAGAAAGGAAAGGGTTACTAACTTCTACGGAGAAAAGTGTTTGTATCTTTGTTATAATAAGATCACAGTCACACATAAGGACTTCACCAGTACACGAAAAAACAGTAAATCCAAAATCCCTCTCTGAAACTACTCCTCCTTTGGTAGACACAAAGAGAGGGATGGGGTAGGGAAGAGGGACCGAGACGGATGACCCAAGGTGTCAAATCGAAGTGACTCCGATTTGAGACTCCGTAGATCTCTTTCATCCACGGATTCTATACTTTGACCATTCCCGTGTTACGTAAACGTACTTTTGGGTGATATGGTTAAATCATTATAAATATTTACAGAAAACCGTAATGGTCTCGTATTGAAATCAAACAGACCGTATCCTAGATTTTTGTACGTCGGACGTTTGTCTATGGGCGACTTTTCGTTCACGACACCAGTTTCTGTCTCATAGACGGTGGGACTGATCGCAAGTTCACCGGTCTCAGAGATACCACTATCAAAGAAGAAAGTGTGTTGTGACGTGTTATCATGTTCCCCCCTTACGGTCAGAATTGATTACTTCTGTTCTCAGCTGTTTTTCAAAGGAAATGTCCTTCGGTGATCGGTGCATGAGTCTTTCCACCCACCCTCGTCTGTAGAGATATAATTCCATTAAACGAGAGAAAGAGTAAGTAAGAAAGAAGAAACGAAAGAACGAAGAATCGAAAGTCGAATCAAGACACTATTTCAAACCGAAATAGTATCAAGAATGTTCAACCAGGGACCCTTTTACTTAGTGTCTTAGATTGTAGAATTCAATACTTCGTGACAACTGTAAGTAAACGACACAAAAGGTAGTTAGTTTTAACCTTTGTCTCTGTTCACTGGTAAAAACATACAGTTCTTCGTCTTTGTCACCCTCATGTTCATAGAACGACGAAATCCTTTGGCAACAGTAAATATAGTTTCACGATGTCCAAACTTTACCTTCACAAAGTTCCCAAAGGGGTGTAGGACGGAGGTTTACACCTAGACACAAAACTTTACTTGATCAAGTTAGAAATAGGACTTAAGTCTATGGAAAAGGGGGAGGGCTACGAATCTGTTTATATTAATTGGAAGGAAAATAAAGAAACCCCACAAACAATATTAAAGACGTAGAGGCATAAACGAACCCACCCGTACCCCTATAAAGTTCATAAACAGGATTCCACAAATAGACCCGAAGGGACCACCGAGTCTACCATTTCTTAGGTGGACGTCACACTCTCTGGACCCAAGTTAGGGACCCATCCCTTCTAGGGGACCTCCTCCCGTACCGTTAGGTGAGGTCATAAGAACGGTCCTCTTAAGAGTATCTGTCTCCTTGGACCGTCCGATGTCAGGTGCCCCAACGTTTCTTAACCTGTGTTGACTCGATGATTCGTGTCGTGTCGTTCCACAAATAAACCCCGAAGGGTCCGTCGACGTGAACGGTTACGTTCTCTGAGCCCAAGGTAGGGACCCAACCTTTCTAGGGGACTTCTTCCTTTACCGTTGGGTGAGGTGATAAGAACGGACCTCTTAGGGTACCTGTCTCCTCGACACCCGATGTCAGGTACTCCATCGTCTCAAACTATGCTGACTTCTTGACTGGTACGTACGTCTTCCACAAATAAACGTACGTTATTTATCTGTCGTTCATTGTTTCTCTGTGTAGAGTAAGGTCAAATTTGGTGTCTCTGGGATTGAGGGAGACAGGGGAATGGAACGAGAAGAAAAGGAAAAGGGTGTCACAGAAAGTGGGAGATTGTGTGATGGTCAAATGAACAATACAAATAACAGATAACAGAGGACTTATTCCTACCACTAAGAACAGATAAAGTACATAAGATTCACAAACTATGGTATAGACCGTACATTCAGTAGTGAGTCACTTAAAAACAACTTGAGTTAAATTAGTTGTCATGTAGTTCCGACATATAACAGTGGGACGAATAAATTGAATATACGTCTCATGTAGTACTCTTTGTGACCCGACCTTCTTCGTGTTCGACCTTAGTTCTAACGACCCTCTTTATAGTTATTGGAGTCTATACGTCTACTGTGGTGGGAATACCGTCTTTAACTTCTCCTTGATTTTTCGGAGAACTACTTTCACTTTCACCTCTCACTTTTTCAACCGAATTTCGAGTTGTAAGTCTTTTGATTCAAGTACCTTAGAACAGGGTAGTGAAGTACCCTTTATCTACCCCTTTGTCACCTTTGTCACAGTCTGAAATAAAGACCCCCGATGTTTTAGTGACGTCCACCACTGACGTCGGTACTTTAATTTTCTACGAATGAGGAACCTTCTTTTCAATACTGGTTGGATCTATCGTATAAGTTTTCGTCTCTGTAATGAAACGGCTGATTCTAGGTAGATCAATTCTGATACCAAAAAGGACACCAGTACATACCTACACTCTCAACCTGACACTTCTTTCGACTCGTGACTTCTTAACTACGAAAACTTCACACCACAACTTCTTCTGAGAACTCTCAGGGAACCTGACGTTCCTCTAGGTTGGTCAGGAAAGACTTCCTCTAGTTGGGACCCTAAAGAAACCTTCCTTACTACGATTTCGACTTTGAGGTCATGAAACCGGTGGAGTATACTTCTCAACTGAGTGACCTTTTCTGAGACTACGACCCTCTCTAACCCCCGTCCTCCTCTTCCCCTGTTGTCTCCTACTCTACCGACCCACCGTAGTGACTGTACTACCTGCACTCAGACTCACTTGAGACCCTCTACCACTACCTGTCCCTCCGGACCGCACGACGCTAAGTACCCCAGCGTTTCTCAACCTGTACTGACTCGCTGACTTGACTTGACTTGACTTGACAGGGACTTTTCAGGTCCAAAGACCATCTCACCCCAGGAAGTAGAGTAACTACAGTAGGTCCTGGATGTAGAAGGGAGAAAAGAGATAGTTAAAACAAAATGAATCTCCGATACGATAGCATTCAGTCCGAGGAGAACACCCGGGGACCACCGAGATTGAGGTCCCGAAGATCAAGTTTATGTCGTCCTCCCTACCCCTTCGAAGTAGAACGTTGAGGTCGTTTTCAGGATTCCCCAGGAGACTTACTTGACCGAGTCAGTGTCAGTACCACTACTCCCTATCTACACGACTACCGAATCGGGTCCGGTGTATAAGGGAGGAAGGGTGGTTCCACCTTAGTCGGAAAGTCCTTAGTGTACCTAGGGGTTTGTCTTTGACTCCCGGACGACCTCTCCACCCGTACCACCTACTTACCAATGTGATAGGTTGTTCTTCCTTCTTGTGAGATTGGTTATTCCCAAATAGTGACGTTCGTTTGTCTTAAACCCTTTAGGGGACAGACTAGAAGGATTAAATACACTGATCTCGACTCCAATCCGAGTTCGAGTACACTAATTTAACTTAAGTAGAAGAGTAAACCCCTCCCCCCCGTTTAAACCCAAAAGGACACTCCACCTTCTTAAGAGATTTTCCTAAATCTCCTCGTTCTTTTTTTTTCGACTAGAATACCTACCTTTCTACCGTTAAAAAAGAAAGAAGGGCAACTATATTGAGTGACCTCAAACTTTTCTCCAGTGAAGTGAGGACATGACCCAGGTGATCATGTAGAAGTAGAGGTCCCGAATAACGGGTTCATTCCATCACATTTCTCTTCTAGGTCCCCCATTGGACACCGGTACCTGTTCGAGACAACAAGTCTCGACTAGTGTAGGTCCGTCTTGAGGACCAACGGACGTCTCCCAGTAGAGTGAGACTGTTGACCGAGGAGAAGAACGAGAAGGAGTAGAGATACTAATTGAGTCCTAAGTTGGGGTTCATCTTACGAGAATTAAACCGGGGGGTATTAAGACATTGTGTCTCTTACTCAACGACGTCCATTCACGACCCTCTGTGACGTTGAAAACTTCAATTTATAGTTCAGTTGTATACACGGTCTTTCACATTAAGTAAGAGGTCCTAGAATTCACAGGACAGAATCCGTGTTATCTTCCCTTCGCGTGAATAAAGGATTATGGAAACGTATGTTTTTCTTATATTCATCAAAAGTGCGGGTGTCGACCAAGGAGTCGTGTCATGACAAGGAAACCTCATAACGGTTGGTACTTTCCGAGCGCCTTACTTTATTCTTGTACATGGTACGTACCAGATCAGGACGGACGGAACGGTAGAGGTAATACACGACGAAAGGGGAACAACGGAAGACGAAATCGGTGTGCCCGGACATTCAATAACTTTATAGGGTTTCAGAAAGAAGGCAATCCCAGAACCCGACGGACCCCAGTTCAAGACGGAAAGACGAATGAATGGGAAAAGTATGAAGTAAACGGAGTAGACACTACACCCCGATTGTCAGTAAGACGAAGTATCCTAACACAATCCTAATTTCCTTTATTGTATACATTTGAAGAATCTTACAAGAACGAAGGGTTATTAATTTTTTACAATCGGGAAGGAGACGAAAGGTAAAGGATAAAGAGAAGAGAGGGGGTAGAGGAGAGGAGGAAAACGGGTTTAATCCGTAAAGTTACAGAGTCAACAATACATGTGATAGTGAAGAAGTCTCACGAAGGGTCTACCGAGACCCCTCCATTTCTTATCATCCATCCATGTCTTAGGTGGACGTCACGTCCTCTGTGTCCTGTGAGTCCAAGTTGACTAGGGAGCCAACCCTTCTAGGTGACGTCCTCCCGTACCATTGGGTGAGGTCATAAGAACGGACCCTTTATGTTACCTGTCTCCTCGAACCACCCGGTATCAGATACCCCACCGTTTCTTAGTCTACATTGACTCCTACATACGTGATGAAACCTCCAGAAAAGACTGGTAGGATGGATTTCTTTAACGAAGGAATAAAGAGACAAAGGAAGTGACGTGGACAGAGGTAAACGTTAATATATAAATAAACGAAAATAAAGGAACAAGTAACAGAAAGAGGTACTTCACTGACTTTTCAGGTACGAGCGTCACAGGAGTCGTTATACACAGTAACATGTATAATATGTTCAGACGTGTCTCGTCCGGCCGTTATGTGTAAATTCTTACTTTCGGACTCAGGAAACTTTCCCTCCCCTTGATGTTTCTCTTTCACTTTAAGACTTAGTGATTATTAAGATATTATATGACCTCGTCTTCGACGTGACGATCCATGGTAGTGACCCTAACCCGTCCTCACCCCCACCCTTCCTCCTTCGTGTGGAGGATGGATTTTCTTTTACGGTTCGTTGAACTTGTGGAGACTAAAGGTCCCGAAACCGACGGTTTCAGTTACCTTCACGGTTCGTCCCCTGTCACTAACAATAGTGTACCGGTCCTCTCGAAATCTGATCAAACCACCTCCCTAGAATGAGTCGTCGCGTACCTTCTGTGGAAGATCCTTGGCAGTCTTTATAAACTTTCAATGGAAAGTACCTCAATTTCCAGGGTACTGGGGTCCGATACCTTTCTTGGTCCCTTTGAACTTAGCCCCAACAAGAACAATAGACACGTCAACCCATTCGGGTCTCCTTTCAACTTAATGTTATACGTATAATGGTACCGGTCCTGAGTAGAGATACACGTCCCAAGTTGTTTTCTGAGAGTTCGTTTCCAAGTATTGATCAAGTAACTGTCTCATAATGTCATTCTCTTCTTTCTCGGGTCAAAATAGTTGAGAGTACAGCAGTAGGTGTACTGGAGGTGTCCGACGTCCCTTACAACCACCCCTTTTGTCTAATAAAAGATAATCTGACTTAGAAAGAATTTTTAAGTGTAAAGATCGTAATCGATTGTCCTTTCTTACAACTTACACGAATATAATAGACTTATAACCCTTTCTCCGTTTGACCATTTGTATAAATAATTCCACCCTTTTACAATTGTGACTATGAAAGTTACTCTCCTACCAGTACTCTCAGCCCCTTAGTGTGAACACAAGAAAAATGGGGATTGGTCAAAGTAACTTTTTTATATAATTATTCTCATATATTTTAATTTACACTTACCGGGAGGAGGAGAGGATAACCAGTTGGTTAGGATAAGGTGACACTTTATCCGAGGACCCGTAAGAGAAAGACTCAAAGGAAGTGGATGTGCATGGGGTAGTGAAATATTCTAGTAGAAAAATAACTATACGACGGAGTAATTAACCTCCTCACACGAACATATACTTACAGAGAATACAAAAAGTCTCATAGACTTCTGAACTAGGGATCTATACATTAATGACCCAGTTTCAACGTAACTTTTAAAGACTCCAGGTCCAGAGTAACGTAAAAAAGAATACTCGTGACTTGACCCGTACGATTGAGGAAACTTGACTCAAACTTACTCCACTAGAAATTTACGGAAATATCGAGATTGTACCAAACTCAGATTCTAAGAGTCCGAGGAGATCTACTACCTATGAAATCCGACCGAAAGTACGACACCAAAATTCTTACTAAGAATTAAATCTTCGTTCGGTCTCTCTCTTTTTCCTAAAATTTTTTTACTTGTTTACGTCGACTTATACTTGAACCCAAAAGGTATTTATAGTGCTTTCCTGTCTTGACTCGGTTTCATCTGATTTGTGAGAATCGATAGTGTTTTCCGATCTCGACTTTCACCACGAAAATGGTACTCGTCTGCTGTATCTACAAACTTGATTTCCTCACAGAACTATAGATCTCTCTAATGTCAAGGGACATGGCGTACCTCCTGTAGAATGGTCCCAACCGTAGTTGGGTTGGGCATTGGAAACTCGACATCAGGAACACTGACACAGTAGTTGACTAAAGCATTTTCTTGTACCGGGTTGGACGGGTCAGGAACCGATCTCGAGGAAAGTCGTTTTAAGTCCCGAGACATCCACTGAGTGCATCACCTTAAGACGGAAACTCAGTCCTGTCTTAAAATCGAAAAGGGACCAAACCCTCAAATGGTCCGAGGAGGCAGGTACCCTAAAAGGTCCGTTCTCATGACCTCACCCCACGGTAACGGAAGAGACAATCAGTACAAATTCCTGGATATTTTTAAAAGACGTCTTTACAATAGAACTTTTCCATCAAAGTAAAATTACCTTTCTTAGCCTTTGATAAAGGAATTCTAAGGTGAAATTCAAAACAATAAAGAAAGGAAAAATCCTTACTGTCCAATTCGGAATCTCGTACTAGTGGTCCAAAGGTACACGGTAAGTTTCTATCGATTCTACAGATTTAAGGTCTCCAAAATCCCATAAAGATATTCTCTCGGTCCCTATTAGAATCTCATTTAATGAGATTTATTAACCATTTCGAAGAGTCTAACATTTCTTAGACGGACGTTTCATCCTCTGGGTCCAAGATAGGGACCCAGTCCTTCTAGAGGACCTCTTTCCTTACCGATGGGTGAGGTCATAAGTACGGACTTCTTAAGGTACCTGTCTCCTTACACCACCCTCACTGATTGTGTTGTGAGGAATTATTTTAAAACTTGAAAGGTTAAATGAGGTAATCATGACTTAGGGTTTAGATATAATGACTTTAAAGAATTGAATCTACTTTACCCACAAACTCTTCATGGGTATGTAGTGATCTAGAATACCCTTCCTTATGTCTATTGACTTTACAAAATAAATTCGTACTATATATTCATATGTACTTTCGTAACTATTTTTAAAGAGGTTTTGTCCTACGATACTTAGTTGAAGTTACTTACGAGATTTCTATATTGGGACTAGATGGATATATGAAAAGAAAAATACAAATTTCCGCGACTAGATTCTACGATCACCGATGTAAATAGGGTGGTTGTACTTAGATATCATAGTAGTCAGGTCTTTTCCAACCCTATTTCTTCGTCAATATATATGGATACTACAATATCTTGATTATCTATCGATACAGAATAGATGTTGAGAGTTTACTAGGTATCTAATAACATAACTCACACTTAATAATGAAGACAGAAGTTTGAAAGTATCGTTCCGACTACTGAAATGATCGTATAATACATCTTCACACATCTTGGACAGATGTACTATATAGTACGGGAAAACAAGACACCGACTCTGTAATTTAATGAAGGTCATTTATCGAAAGTAGTCACGACCCGAAAACCGACCCAGGTACCGATAAGTCTTTTTTTTTAGACGTAAAGAATCTGAGGGAACATCGATCCACATAGGTTCACTACTTGAAGACTGATTGCCCTTTGTTCCCCTTCACGGTACACCCACCATCGAAGCCCCTTGGAAGGAATGTCTGGTTACAGTATCCGTAGGTTCGGGGAATCAGAAGTAAGGGGAGGGAACGATGATTATATACAGAACCTGGTCTTGAAACCCCGGTGTCAAAACCTGCTTGTCTTCTTTTTCTACCTTCCTTGGACCCGGGGACTGTATAAACCCCTAGTTTCAACGGTAACGGCTAGATCCAAAGATGGAAGCCTGAAAATATACTTCTGGTATTTGAAGATAGAAAAATTTTGGTATTAATTAATTAATTTGGTATTAATTATCAGTTAAAGGTAATTAGTAGTGGATAAAGAAACTACCTGTAATCGGACTAAAAGGAACTAATTTTTCTTTTCGTTTTGACTGTGAAAAAAAAAGAGATTTTAGTCATAGTCCAATATATTAGTCTACATACCAGGTCATTTACCTGTTCTTTCAAAGTTTAACTCTACTGTATCTTTTTTGGGTGTTACCCTCGAACGTTAGACAAGGATAATGTGTATATAGTTATCAACTCGACCACCACGAAACCAATTTTACCAATGTCCATTAAATTAGTAATCACTATGACTTTGTTCGTCTTACGACTATCTCATAAAATGACACTCTTCACATATCTGTAAAAGAGTCGAAATGATGCAGTCCCAGTCACTAGAGGGGATGAAATTATAAGTTCTCCTAAAACCGACTGGTTAAGGAAGGGTGGGTAGATGTTCATGTGGAAAACGATCCTAGTATTTTCTCTCGTATTCAAGTGAGAAGATGAGGGTGGAGATTAAATCGACGAAAAAAGAGGAGGTTTAGTAAAAACACGGTTGTTGGGGACCTTTCCCCCTTTTTTGTTTTAGTTTGTTTGTTTGTCTTTAGGTTTCGTTATAGGACTGTAACGATTGTTCGGTATAGAGACCTATTTAGTTTGCACTACTGTCACATTGACCTAACAATACAGTGATAGGATTAACCTCCCCCGCCCCCCTGTAAAATTTTAAGTAGATGTAGACGACTCGCGTAGTGCTATTACAAAACAACCGAAAAAAAGTTTACGTAGTCTACCCTATCCAATCACAGTGTCGAGGGAATAAGAGAAACTTTCTTCTGAAATTTAAGAGTTCATCGATTTATCATACGTTCTATAAACATCTTCCGTTTTCGTCAGAGATTTAAGGAGGTTGAAGGAATGAATAAGAATTAAAACGAGGTTCTCGAAGGGGTTAGGTCCTTTAACAGAAGAAACATAAAGTGCAGATGGGATAGATGGGAATATCGAAGGAAGGACACTAAAACTTTAAAGAAAAATTTGAGATGAACGTAATTCAATTCAGGGTCTTGATCTTGAAGTCAGTAATCGTAAACGGAGTAACTTCTGTAGGGGCCTCACACCGAGTTTCTTTCCTGGGGGAGTCTCTTTCCCCAACGGGTCTATTTACTAAGTACGTGATGTCTCTACCTAAAAAAATTTACATGAAAGGAAGACCTTTCCTCCTTTGACCAAAAGGAAAAGAAAACTTCGTAGTAGTGTTTCGGTCCTCGCCCTCCCGTTGGGAATATCGGTACTCCAAGTTTACTTGTCCTTTTTTTTTTCGTCAGGGGGACCTTCCCCCTTACAGACTATCGAGTACAGGTAGGAAGAGAAGGAGATCAACGACTTCTACGTCTTCGTCGGAGCGATTACACGTCGTCACTACACTGAGTGCCAGTCGACTGAACCGTCCTTCAGTGGAGTTCGATGTGACTGTCTACCCTTTCAGGTCTCATCTAACTTACATGAAAAATTCTTTTCCTTTATTTCTTCCGTGAAACCTCGACTACCCGACACAGTGTTTCAGTCTTTCGGGTTTATGTAAACTAACAAAACACATTCTACATCCTTATCAGACTCTTACGTAACTAAATTATATTTCTGTAAATGATATTATAAACGTTGGGTACGCACATATAAAATTAGTAATTTATGTCTTGTTGTGAGAACAGTCTTCCTACTTTAGTAGGTTACAAGTGACCTGACCTGATTTACTGTAAACTAACGACCCCAGAGTTGTCCCTATCAGTATTCTTTTTGACGTCGTTCTGGAGAAGGGAGAGTGACACGAACGGACGAACTTGGGGACGAACAGGGCCCCAAGTCCCTAGAAGTCCCCGGGAAAAGGAAAGTTTCCTCTCCTTCTCTTAAGAAAGTCGGTGTGTCTCCTAGACCTTTATGTACACCAGAGCACCATACGGTTGATGAGACGTTTCCTCATACTCCCCCGGCCTATCTTTTTCTAGAAACTCCTCGACACAGATCAATCCCGTTGTTCGACATTTGTGACTTACCACTCATGGTCTTTTTCTCGAGAAAGTCCCTTCTCATACTATCTAATAGTTTATCGATACAGTTCTCTTGTCTGTACGACTCTCGTAGCTCTCCTTCCGTGTTAGTCACACCTGTTCCGACAACTAGTCCCCTCTTAAACATGTTTCCCTAGACCTTGATATGAGGTGAAATTTCATCTGTCTTAGGTAAAATGTATTCCCCGTTTCTAGTTTAGACAATAGGGTCCTTACCACTATCGGTTACTTCTCACCATATCCATACTTTTGGACTTCTATACTCAATCTGGACCAAGTCTTTCTACCAACTTGTCACTTCGAGTAAAGAAGTAGACATCTTACCTACATTATTTACGGGACAGACGGTAGGTGTAATTCACTTCATCACACTAAGTGACATTGGGTGTATTATTTGAATTCAACAATTATCACCATATAATACTGAAATCCTTATTAAAATGTACATCTGTATGATGAATTAAAATTCCTGATTTCATCACTGAATCTGTAGGTAAGTAGACATTATTCTGTTCCTATAGATGACAGTGATGAAGATAAGTTGTATTATAAAATTCAGGATCGGTGTCGTCAGTCTGTTCTTTTTTCTTTATTGAGTGACCAACGACTGGTCACTCATGTACGTATTCGAACCGGACCCCAAAACAATCTTCGTTCCACTTCTGGAAACAAGAAATGATAATATTTCGTGTTATATATAATAATTATGTCCACAGTAGAAAGATTCCTAAAAAGATAAAAGAGACCGTCACTTCTATAAAACAACTGTTACAGGGTCTACTTGTAATATAAAATTTAAACCTACGTATCTCGAAAGTGTAACGTACCATATATCATTCTTGGGTCACACGTAACTTACTCACTCAAAAGATCTAAATTCTACGTTAGGTCATTAGTAACGAATATTATACCCCTCTTCCTTCGTGAAAAAGGAAAATTGGAACTATCTTTTTATCACTACATAAACGTCACCCTATTTTTAAGTGTACGGTACTCAGTCTTATGTAATTTTTTTTACTTCGTTACGTAGAATAAAAAAAGGGGGAAGTGACTCGAGTAGAATGAACCTCGGGGACAAACGTCACTACTCTTAAAAGTAAGAAAGGTCCAATTTTTCAAGAAACCCCATTTTAACTCAGGTAAGTTTAAAGTTTGGAAGAATGTCCTGTCAAAAGGGACAGAGTTCTTAGAGGAAGAGAAAAGAACAAGATCTGATCTCCTGATACACGGTCCATTTCCCTCCTCTTGGAGACCAGGGATCCAACGAGGGATGTGGGGGTCTGAAGACGTATCCTCGGTTGAGGGGGGTCCCAGACGACAAGTGACTCCATACTAATTGAGGTACGTGGAGTCTATTACACGACCACAGGGAACGTATACAGGTCACCAGGTAAGTGCATCAGAGGTACCCAGACACCGGAGAGATGAGACAGAGGTTCGGTGTAGGTCAGGCTACCAAGGGAACCGTGGATATAGGACGGAAGAGGGATCAGGGTAAGAGAGAAATGGTAGAATCATGGTGTGACGTCACACACTCTGGGTACCCCGGACTTCACCGGGGTCCAGGTAAGGGGACCCCGTCCTAACGACCTTTAGGTACTCACCGACTGATAAAGGGGGTAAGTGTGACACAAGTGTGTAAAGGGAGTTTCGGACAGACTAATAAGGACCCGGGTCCAGATCGGGACCGGGAAGAGGGAATAGAGAGTAAATCGAGGAAAGTGTCGTGTCCTTCCGACGGTACCCCCGAATCGTTGATTAGGGAAGAACCCGATTCTTGCCGAATAGAGAGGGAAGAAGGGGTCTTGGTCAGGAGACTGTAGGTCGAGTAGTCTGGTGTGTACATAAAGGAAAAATTGGAGAAGAAAAAGAGAGTCGTTCTGACTCGAAAACGTTTTGACCTCACAAACAAAAATCTGAAAACAGATTGATATTATAAAATTCTGGAGTAAAAATTTGTTTCACGTCACTATCGAGAACAAGAGTAGTTTAAGACCAGGTCCCAGGTTTTACTCATCATTGAAGGTCTTGTTGATCCCTTTTTTTTAGTGGTCTTTGTTTTTTCTATAACTGAATTACGGAGTTTTTAGAATAAGGACAGTGTCTATAAATTCCATAAAATCATCAACACTGTGACGGGACTTCACCCACTACCACTGTAGTTAAGGGACCGACCCTCCCCGAATTGGCAAGTAAGTCGTTGAATTTACAAGGGCCCAATACTCAGTAAGTGCTTTGTAAACAAGTCGTCGATGAAGTAAGGACGGAACTCTTATCATCTGATGCAAAAAGTGTTGACCAAAGGTTTCTACGATACCCATTTGGTAGGTCACATTTCTGACTACCTCATCTTTACAGCCCGCTTAAAATCTCAGGTGTTTGTCACTTTTTGAAACCTTTTCCTCACTTCATCCCGGAACAGTCTTGTCCCGTGGTGTCAAGCTTCAGTTTCTACCTAAGAAACCCTTGGTCTGTCTTTACGAAGGATGGAAATCTCTGGTCTCCGCTTGGAATTTCTGAGACCCCGTCGTCATACTACCTTTACCAACCGACCGGTAAACGTTACTTTCTCGTTCAAAGACCGTCCGGTTGGAACCTCCCTTTCCACCCTACCTAACGTTCCTCCCTGGAGTAGATGACAAAAAGTCGGATTTACACACACACACAAATAAAAACACACACACAAGTCAACGAAGTCAGTACAGACTGAGACACTGGGACACCCGATATCGGGTAGTCCGAGGAGACAGGTACCTCAAGAGCTCCTTTCTTATGACCTCACCCAATAAAAAATTAACGATATAGTTTAAAAAAACGAAATATAAAAAATATATCAAAAGTTTCCATACAAGGTAAATCTCAATAATGTTTTATAACTGACATAAGGGGACCAACATGTTATGTGGGAGTTTGGATAGAATATAGGTCATCAAACACCGAGGTTGAGGAAGAAAGGACACAACGGGGAGGGGGGGAGGGTCCATTGATGATCAAATAAGAGATATAGAAACAGACGAAGACAAACAATATAAGTGATCAAATAACATATAAAATCCAAGATGTATATTCACTATATGTCATAAACAGAAAGAGACAGACTGTAAAGGGAATCGTACTACGGGAGGTTCAGGTGAGTACAACGACGTTCACCGTTTTAAAAGACCAAACATTCTGAATCACCATAAGGTACCATACATGTATGGGGTAGAAGGAATAGGAACATAGATGACTACCTGTGTTTTTTCTATGTGCATAGTTACCTTGTCCTGTCTTTCGAGTCTTTGTTTGGGTAGATGAACAGTTAATTAGATGTTACTTCCTCCATTCTTGTATGCCACCTCTTTTCGGTCAGAGAGCAGTTATTAACCACGACCCTTTTGACCCGTCTTCTTGACTGATCTGTAAAAAAAGCTTCTCCTTTACGTCTACCGGTTGTCCACGTACTTTTCTACGAATTACAGTGATTAGTAACCCCTTTACGTTTAGTTTTGGTGTTACTCGATAGTGGAGTGTGGACAGTCTTACCACTAGTCGTCTTACTGGTGTTTAACGTTGACAACCGGTCCTACATTTCTTTTCCCTTGGGAACATATAACAGCTACCTTTCCATTTAACCACGTCGGTGACACCTTTCGTCATACCTCCAAAGAATTTTTTGATTTTTTTATCTTGATGGTATATTGGGTCATTAAGGTGAGGAGCCATATATATAAAATTTTTTTTAGGGGGTTTTGTGATTTACCTATGTTATGTACGTGGGTTTATACGTATCGTCGTAATAAATGTTAACGGTTCTATGTCTTTACTGGAGTAAATGAAACTTAGTTTCCTGAGAAACCATTGGTCAAGTTAAGTCTTTTCACATAAAAAAGACAAAAGTAGAACCGAGAATAAAAACAAAAAAAAAGGGTGAGAATAAACCCCCAAAATACTGGAAACAAAAGATTTTCACACTTCACTGACCACTTATAAATTTCTCTTTCGCCTCAGGGATCTGGAAGTTAATGAAGACCACCATGGAGGGTAAAAATAATTCCTAAAGTCCCTCTAAACCTATCTCTACACTTTCTGGGTCTATCCAATTTTAATCCCAAGTTACTACGTCTGGGACATTAGGAAGGGTGAACCGTTCTGGGTGACGTACGTCAAAATTGTATTTAGCACGTACACGATACATTCAGATATGTAAAAAACAAAATCTTTACTATCGGGTCCTCCTCCGTGATTGACCATCTACAGTGATCATTAAGACAAGACCATTTCACTTGGTCTACGATTTAATGTTAATAAAACGACTGTTTCCTGATTATAGTCCCTTCTATACGATCCAAATTTCAAACTCCAAACTTTCGGAAACCATGAATTAACATTCCTGAATTCTAGTCGAGACAAGAAATTTGTGTCTCAAAATTTGTGATCGGTGACCGGTGAATCATCGGTCAGCAAGGAATTTGACTACAAGTAATTTCATTTAATTTTTAAATCAACTAGTCAATGTGATCGGTGTAAAAATTCACAAGTTATCGGTATACACCGGTCACTGTGTCATAAAATAACCCGTCCCTTCTTTATCCTCTAAATATAGTAGTCTCTTTTAAGACCCACCATGATCATGTCTGAAATCACATTACCATATCAATCTATCTTTTTGTTAAGTCCTAAAAACAAACAAAAAATAATTATTTTAAACCTCACCTTCACTCTGATTTTCTTCTCTTTTTGTAGTAAGTAAATAAAGTCTTTTACATCGTGTTAAAAAGGGAAGTGGGATTAAATTTAATACAACTCACCGTCACACTCAAACCTTTGACTTTTCCTTTGAACCTCTTTAGTCAATTCAAATTTGTGGTCGTCGACACTCGACTGTAAAATCTGTGATTCGAGTATGGGTGTCACATATCGTACCAGAAATCTCGGTCGGTGTAGAGTGTCGATTATGGCAGATACAAATTTAGATCAACGTGACCAGTGACAGACATAATAGTACCCGTTCAAACTGAAACTGGAAAGAGTAGAACTCGACATAGTAGAAACCTCCCTTTTATTATTATAGGTAGTTGTTTGAAAGTACCATGTCATTCACACATCGTGTATCTCTCAGTTATTTTATGGTCAAAGGTTAAATCTTTATATAAAATGAATTTCTCATTAACATGAGTCTAAAAATTGAAGTGAATTTGAAATCGATATTTCTATAGTATGGTATTTGTAAAATCTTCCACATCCATTTATAAACTACCTAGAACCTTACACCTTCCCGAAAAGTTCAAATTTTCGGTACCTTTTGTCTTTTGACTAGTTAAACGATTATACTGTCAAATTTGATAATCTTTAGTTGATCCATTTAGTTTAATCCAAATCAACGAGTCAACACAGGCTGAGAACGCTAGGGTACCTGACATCGGGTGGTCCAAGGAGACAGATACCCTAAGAGATCCGTTCTGATGACCTTACCCAACGGTAAAGGAAGAGGTCCCTTTAGTTTAATTTTCCGTTTATTTAACCCTTTACATAGAAGTAAAACAACCACGAATTAAAAATTTTCAATTACCAGTATTTTTAGAAACTCCTTTTTAGGTCATATTCTTTATTTGTTTTCTATATCGTAACTATTTTTATTAGTTTTAACGATTGTTTACATTTTATGAAGTTACAATCTTTAAATTTTACACGATTAATTTCATTGACTTTAAAGAAAATGAAGAGAAAAAATTAGAGAGAGAGAAAAAGAGAGAAAACGGATATTTACACCACTAATTTTCTTTAATTCCTTTGTTAAGGTAAGTGGTAGCGTTACTTTTCTTATTTTATGAATCCTTATATAGATGGATTTCTTTGATTTCTGGATATATATCTTTTGATATTTTGTGACTACTTTCTTTAGTTTCTCCTGTGATTATCTACCTCTTTATATGGTACAAGTACCTAACCTTCTTAGTTATATCACTTTTACTCATATGATGGGTTTCGTTAAATGTTTAAGTTACGTTAGGGACAGTTCGATGGTCGGTGTAAAAAGTGTCCTGATCTTGTTTATTAAAGTTCTAAACATACCTTTATGTTTTTTGGAGCTTATCGGTTTCGTTAGAACTCTTTCTTCTTACCTTGACCTCCTTAGTTGAACGGACTGAAGTCCGAGATGATGTTTCGGTGTCAGTAGTTCTGTCATACCATGACCGTGTTTCTGTCTGTATATCTAGTTACCTTGTTTTATCTTTCGGGTCTCTATTTAGGTGTGTGTATACCTGTGGAATAGAAACTGTTTCCTCCGTTCTTTATGTTACCTCATTTCTGTTAGAGAAATTGTTCACCACGACCCTTTTGACCAGTTGGTGAACATTTTCTTACTTTGATCTAGTGAAAGATTGGTGGNTCAAGACTACTCTACCCACTTTGACCTCGGTTAATATGTCTCACTTCATTCGGTCTTTCTTTTTGTGGTTATGTCATATGATTGTGTATATATACCTTAAATCCTTCTACCGTTACTGCTGGGACATACGTTCTGTCCTTTTTTCTGTGTCTACACATATGGTCTGAAAACCTGAGTCTCCCTCTCCCTCTCCCACCCTACTAAACCCTCTTACCCTTAAGATTGTACATATGACAGTACATTCTTAACTTAGCGGTCAGGTACAGACTGCATCCCACGTCGAACGAACCCCGACCACGTACCCCTACTGGGTCTCTCTACAACACCCCTCCCTCCACCCTCCCCCCAAGTACAAACCCTTACGTACATTCTTAATTTCTAAAATTTTAAATTTTTTTTATTTTTTAATATTTTTTTTTTAGGTATTTATATCCAGTCCTCTCTACACTCTGTCTGTAAGTGAGATGTTATTTTTATCTTTAGTAATTCACACTTTCACTTTCACAACCAGCGAGTCAGTACAGACTGAGAAACGTTGGGGTACCTGACATCGAACGGTCCGAGGAGACAGGTACCTTAAGAGGTCCGTTCTTATGACCTCACTGATCAACAAGGTAAGAGGTCCCCTAGAAGGGTAGGGTCCCTAACTTGGACCCAAAGGACGTAACGTCCACCTAAGAATTGACAGACTCGCTGGTCCCTTCGGGATCACTAACATTCTATTTACATTTAAAAACCTATCATCTCACAAAAATAAACTCCATTTATGGTTAAAGACCACAACAGAAGACCAAGGTATAGTTCTTGATTCCGACCTCCTGAGTCTGGTATCTCAAAGATGGTATCGTACCTTCTCTAAGGATGACTAGAGAGAATCTGGTACGTTAAAACGACGGAATTCCTTCTCCTCAAGGGCGGTTCTTCTCCCTTACAGTTCAGTCGAGGAAGGACGGACCTCCTAACACCGTTCCCTTTTTCTTATCCTTCTAATACCTTCATGTAACAATCCCAAGAATTAGAGGACAGAAGTCAGTTCAAAAACTCCGGCTTAACACTTCCATCCCTACTCTGTCATACTGGCTTTAAAGGTCTTTCCTTATCTATTTGACCTCCTGTCGACATGGTCATCGTTCACACCATGGTACAGACGAAACAGGGTTCATAATCACAACGAGAACATCCACCGTAACCAATCAGTTACCCGGACTCCACCATCGGGACCCACGGTTACCAAACCATTTCCCTATTTCCTTACGAAACTCCCTATCACCTGGTCTCAGGAGTCTCCGGACGAAACCCGTCTTCATGAACCGAACCTGAAATCAGTATCCACTACTACCAATCTTTGTTATCTAACCCAACCTCGTATCACGAGACCCTAGCTCGATTTGTCCCTTGTACTTCATGACTTTTGTCACGAATCGTATGTCGCGTACAATCGATAGTGTCGTTGTTCTTATACCAGTTGATGACACACTGGTGATTTTACAAATGTCTAGTGAAAAATAGAACCCTTCTTTGAGAACACAATAATGTAAAAATTACTTTCCTATATCCCACACATAGAAATTACAATGTATACGTGTTTTTTCTGACATTTCTTTTTATGGTGTCATACATTTATATTTATTTTAATATTTAGAATGTTTTACATAGATGGACGAAATGACAACTACTTGTAATCTAACAAAAGTCACACCCCGACAATGCTTATTACGACGATGTTTGTAAAAACAAGGTGTAGAAAAACAAGTTTCACGTGTGTAAAGACACCTGATATACACAGGAAGTCACAGATGTCCAAGTCAACGAAGTCAACATTACGATTTATCACAGGGTTTCACTGACCTACTTAGATGTGTGAGTCGTCGGCGAATTCTCTTAAGAGTGACAACGGGTAAAACTACTCGTGATCCATAATAACATCGGGAAGACGCTCCCACACATCACCATAGAGTCCTACCAATTGACGTAAAAGGACAAAAGATTTCTCTAGCTTGGGGAGGCGTATACAACTGACCGGAAAACACCCACGGACAAGTTCAGGGAGTGGACAAAGGAGTGCGTAATGACAAATGTTAGTATTTTTAAGAATAAATACGTTTGTTTTTCTTGATTTAGTGAAAGATAGGAAGGGAATCAGTGTAAGTATATTCGTCAGAGCGAATTGGTGAAGAGGTTTTTACTTGTTGGTTGAACTTCGTCTACGATAAGATAGACAAGAAAAGACCCTCTTTTCTCTTTTAACATATAGGAAAACATATAATATTGGAAAACATATAACAACAATAATAAATACGTCACTACAGAAGACAACCTGATAATTGAGAGTTTGTCACCATTGAAAAGACTAAGGGGAAACGTATTATATGGGTCGTGCCATGTGACGTGTGTTATTTCAAAAGAATTACTTGTCTTTTGTCCGAAACTTATCATAAAATATCTTAGATTCGTGACTACGAAAACTTGACACCACAACCTCTTCTGAGAACCAGGGAACCTGACGTTCCTCTAGGTTGGTCAGGTAAGACTTCCTCTAGTCGGGACCCTAAAGAAACCTTCCTTACTACGATTTCGACTTCGAGGTCATGAAACCGGTGGAGTACGCTTCTCAACTGAGTGACCTTTTCTGAGACTACGACCCTCCCTAACCCCCGTCCTCCTCTTCCCCTGCTGGCTCCTACTCTACCGACCTACCGTAGTGACTGAGCTACCTGCACTCAGACTCACTGGAGGTCCTCAATCAACCACTACCTGTCCCTCCGGACCGCACGACACTAAGTACCCCACCGTTTCTCAACCTGTGCTGACTCGTTGACTTGACTTGACTTGACTTGACTTCGCGACCTTACGTTTTAAGTTTATTAGATCAGATAAGATAGTAAAGTTCCTCTGGTTCACCTACACGTCTCTGGACCTAGGTTCTTGTTTATTCGATACCACACCCCGTTCCTGGAAACGAGGGTCGGGTAGGAACGACGGGAATATGGGGTAATAAAAGATTCTCTGATCCACTTCTATTTGTTACTTAACAGACACATTAACGGAGGTTTATTGTGGTGTCGTCGGACAAGACGATTTATTGAAAATTAGAATCTTAGGTTGATAAGGTCTCTTCTCCGTGAAGTTGACACGGACGTGGATTTCTACGATAGCTGCCCGTAACACGTACAAAATGGTAATATAAAAAGACAATTACTCCAAACCAACGTTTATCCTAGTAATAGGGTCTTCTTTACACAGTGAGACTGTTTTTACATGTCTGTTATTTAACTTTGAACACTCTAATACCGTTCGTAACGTCCGTTTTAACTTGTTTACAAAATTTCCCTTTTCTCACTTAGCGCGGTGGACTCTTTTTACTAGGTAGACACGGACGGAGCCATTAGTCATGATCTCTCTTCTCTCCTGACTCCTTTACCTGTATGTCCCGTCCGGTCATGTCGTTTACACTTTCAGTCGAGAGCTCAAGTACGGACTTTGGGTTATGGCAAAGGGAGTGAGTTTATGTCGTTTACTTCGTTCTCCACCTCCTGGAGGATCGGTGTGGGTCTCCGGTAGGGGTTCATGTAGGACTTTTGATGAGTCTGTAGGTTGGACGGGGACAGACCTGTCCTTTTAGTACAAAGTTATTCTTTTAGGACTTCGGGTACCTTCCCCTAGTCTTGCATGGTGGGGCTTCTGTAGCGAAACCGTATAACTACTAAAACTTGACTTCTGTTGACTTTATGTCATAAGTCCTTCCGGAGAGACGGGAAAAGGAAAGACGGGGTTTCGGTCCGTATGTAAAGGGTACTCTTTTCACGGGAGCACCGTGGTCCTTCTTCTCTTTGAAGAATAGTAACCTCTATTTCTCAATTACAAGTCTCCTCAGACGTCTTGTTTGGAATCCTTTTATTACAAAGAGAAGACAACCCCTCCCCTTAAAAGGGGGTTGGGAGAACTCAAGAACACCGACCTGCTCATTACATGAATGTGCCATTTTTACTTGTCCTCTTTTTCTTTGTTTGAAATTGAAAGAGTTTCTTTTCCCTCCCTGGATTCTTCACCGGTTTCGTCCGTCAAAAATGTCAAAAATCTGTTTCTGTGTTATTTAACCACTCCTCGTCTGTCCTGTTTCTTTGGATCCGAAATCCACGAGTTAATCACTTCTTAGATTTGTCTCAGACCCGAACCCCCTCAGTCACATTCTTCACCGTCCCAAACAGAGAGGTCCGAAGAGTCGGACTTAGGATGGAGACCACTATTCCCACAGGAAGATGGAGATCTACGTCTCTCACTTGGTAAGTGTACTCTCCAAATAAAGGACGAAAGTCCCACTGTCTTTCCTCCAGTCTCACAGTGAGAACGTAACCTGTAAGGAAATTATTAAAATTAAGTTCAAGTAGTACACGGTAACTCCATATCAAAAGTTACTACACGGGACCCGGGACTATCAGGGTAATCAAAGTGATCATATAAAGGATCGAGTAAAACGCATTAATTGGTGGGGATCTTCGGATTTGAGGAAAGGAAACGAATCAGTAAAGAGGTGTTAAATAACGAGGAACAATTTTACCATAAATTCAGGGGTTCAAAACCCTTAAATTTTAAAGAAGAGATATTTCAGGAATGGGGTGGAGATACAGTGTATTTTTATTTGTAATAAACTACACTTGTAGTTTATTTAAACGTTTAAACGTATGTAAAAAGGACACTAAGTCAGAAAACGGACCATCCCCTCCTTTTTAAGAGGGGATTAGAGAAACCCAGAGACTGACCCAGATACCTAATTTGGTACTATTCTGTATAGCCCGAAGGGTCCACCGAGTCACTATTTCTTAGACGGACGGTTCGTCCTCTACTTTCAAGTCAGGGAACTAACCCTTCTAGGGGATCTCTTTATTTAACTGTTGGGTGAGATCATAAGAACGGACCCTATAGGGTACCTGTCTCCTTGAACCACCCGGTCTCAAGTACCCCAAAGTTTCCTCAACCTGTACTGAATTGTTGATTTGTCGTTGTTCTTCTGTATGATCGGTCTCTTTTCGCATGTATAACCCTGTCTAAAAAATGTCCATATATCCTCGCAAGAGTCTCTCCCGTTACCGTGGGGTGAGGTCATGGGAACCACCCGACATCAGGTAACCCAGCGACTCCCAGCCTGTACTGACTCGCTGAAGTGAAAGTGAAAAGTGAAAGTACGTAACCTCTTCCTTTCCCGTTGGGTGAGGTCACAAGAACGGCCCTCTTAGGGTCCCTGTCCCCTCGGACCACCCGACGACAGATACCTCAGTGTGTCTCAGTCAGTGCTGACTTCGCTGAATCGTCGTCGTCGTTGTCCTCGAAAGAGTTCTCTTACTTCGGGATTCACTGTTCTCGTCCTTTGACTATGTAAAATCTGTTTCTTTGTTATTCAAACACTTCTTAAGTGTGTTCTGTCCCCAAACCCGACCCCCATCATTTACCACTTCTTCGATAACCTTTTACTCCCAATTAATTTGTTCCAACCAAACATATCCAAAGAATCGAGAGGTAGAGACAACCGACAATTCTTAAAGACCATGTCCCTCCCGTGGAAAGTGTTCCACCCCAAATGGAGATCGAAAGTCTTTCTCTTTCCTCCTAGTCTCACACGAAGAACTTGAACGACAAAGAATTGACAAATATTGAGTTTTATTAGTTATGTGAATTCGCCGTATAAAATCTCATTGTGTAAAACCAAAGGACGTCAGTAAAATTAAGTGTCGGACGTCTTTGTCTTGAACTCTCCTATCTCCTTTTCAAAAGGACGGGATCTAATATACTACGGGAGATCCTTGAACTCTCTATCTCTCCAGTCCAGTCGGAGAGGAACACAATTACAGATACTACAGTACCAGTTAAATCGTCCCTAAAAGGGTTCCACTCTACAAAGGAAGCCAAGGACACAAACTCTGAAACTTCCGTCGGAAACTGGAACCGTCGTGCATTACCTTTCATGACCTTCCTGACCACAGTTCCTAGTCCTAATCCGAACACCACCGTCTTTACTTTGTCCTAGGTGAACCGGTGGGTCCATTCCGTACCTCTACTCCGTGTGGCATCGGGTTCCAATTAAATCTTCAGATCTTACACTTAAGTTATTGAGGTTTGTAATCGTACCCCTTTTACATTGATTCTAAAAGTATGAAAATACCCATACCACCCGAGACAACCCTAAACGTATTGTAGTTTTACATCAACGATTCCCCAAAGTATCTTGTAACCTTTATAGTGGTTTACTCTATAGTAAAAGGAGTTATCTAAAAGTAAAGTCAATTTCAATGAAATAAAATCTTTTTTTCTATGAATTAAGTTTCCGTTGTATAAGTTCATTTCTCCTTTTCTCAAACAGATTTAAGATTTTGTACTTGCTTTAGTAAGAGGACAGATAAACCACCTTTATGTAGTTCTTCGTTCTGTTACGATTTATGGAAAACCGGAGGAAAATGAATATTTGTTTTCCTAGTTACTTATTTTAAAACTTTAAACTGGACGAACACTTGTCTTCCCGAGGGCTTAACCTTTTAGAACGTTTACGAAAGGGTGAAGTCTATGTCTTGACCAAAAAGAGTGTCGTCACTGGATTGAACTCTCACCCCACCTCTCTGACCTAGAATACTAAGAAACAAAAGGGACTTCATGACTGTTCTATCGTCTAGAAACCATGTATAATAAAACGACTGACGAACTTTCCTTATCAGGAAATATGTCAACCCTTCCTTTACTGGCGTCTTGTTTCCGTCGTTATCAAGATTCACATAAATTTCATGTCTTACAAGTCCGTTTCCCCACTTTCATGTGACCCACCAAAAATCAAGTATTCAATTAGAGCGAGGTTCTCTCTATATATATTCTCACGCACACACAAACACACATGTGTACGTGTGTGTACGTGTACACGAACGCATTCAAAGAACAATGATTGTCCTTTCTTTGTCCCAAAGTTTACATCGTCCTTTATTAGAAAAAAATTTCAGAAAATAAATTAACAAGGGTCCGAAGTCCAACTCTTAAAAGGTCCTACTTCAGTGGAAGCACGACACCAGACGTCGACCCATTTTTGATTTCACGTCAGTAACTGGGTCGAGTGATTGGAGGGGGTAGGGGGAGGGGTGGGGGTTGTTCTAGGAAATTCCTTAAATTGTCTTGAAATCTAAAATAGTTTCGTCCCTTTATGTCCTATTTGAACACAAACACACATCCACACTCAAGAGTCAGTACAGACCAAGATACACAGAGGTACTTGTTTGATCTCGACGGGTTTAGAAACCACTCCTCCTACGAAAAATAACACTGAACGAGAAGAGACCGCGAAGAAGTTGGGTTGGTCGTTTTTTCTTATCCTACTTTTTTTTTTCTCTGGTTTCGACCAGAGATGATAAACCCGTTTTAGTTCTTAATTTTTTGATGTCGTAGATGATGGTCCGACAACCGGGAGTTGGGTAAGACACTTACAACTACAGAAAGAGGATACAGGGAAGGGACGAGGGACCGTTCGTTACCACACACACACACACACACACACACATATACACACACACACACACAAAGAATAAAGAAGGTGATTTCCTCGTCAAGAGTCAGACCTCACTAAAACTGGAACAAGGAGGGTAGCTGTTCCAAACAGTTACAGATCTCTATATAAACTAACAGTGTTAACCCACACGATGACCGTAGATCACCCATCTTCGATCCCTACGACAATTTACAGGAGGAAACGTATCCTGTCGAAGGTGTTGTGTCAATGTGTCGGATTTTTTACGGTTATAGAGATTCCAACTCCTTGGGACCAGATTTCCCAATTTACACAACTCCGGAGTGACCAGTGTCTTGTCCCGTACCTCTTCGGAGATAATTCCTTGTCAATCGTCGATGTTCAACAAAGACCATTTTTTCGTCCTATCACTCTACCCATCTATGACTCGAGTATCAGGGTTGAGATGATGAGATTCGTTCTTTAGTAACTGTTCAATCAATGGAAGAGAGATGGACGACCATTTTATATTAATTTTTTTTTAAGTGGGGGTTTCACCTTTTGGAACGATGTTTCTATCTTCTTTTTTGTTAAAATAATGACTTATTTGTAATCTGGTCTTACACTATGTGTAGTGTCCATTGGACGACTTCCTTAGAGTTTCTGTCTTTCTTTAGAGTGAGGAAGTATATCAATTCCCCTAGGTTGGGTAGTTTGATCCACCTAAAACGTTGACCCTAGGGTCACCGGTCATTCGGATAGAGGAGGGTCCTATGATCCTGTGACCCGTGACAGAAGGAATTACTAATATAAAATTTCTCTACCGAGGGTCACGAACTCAACACTCTGACGGATCTCCAAATGAATCGGTAATTTTTCTAAACACATGGAAACTTCTCCTGTTTCTTTAAGACTTTCTTTACCCTCTCCACACCCAGAACGGGGAATAAAAAATTGTCTCCCTTACTTTAAAGGATAAAAGTTAAACATAAACGGAAGTATATGGAGCAATGAACAGATATTTTTCTTCTATTATTATCATTATTATCATAAATGAAGAATCTCGCCAACATTCCTAATGTACTTGATTTTATACTGTACAACAACAAATCGACGATTCAACACAGACTGAGAAACACTGGGTACCTGACATATCGGGTAGTTCGGGGAGACAGATTCCTTAAAGGGTCTTTTCTCATGACCTCACCAAACGGTAAGGGAAGAGGTCCCCTAGAAGGGTTGGGTCCCTAGATTAGACACTAAGGATGTAACGGTCCGTCTAACAAATGGTGACTCGGTGGTCCCTTCCTAGTATACTTAATTTTGTACTGTACATATCCAAACCATATAATTAATTTGTTCCTCTGGTAATCTTGCTCCATCGAGAGTACGACGACCACCGGATGTATTTGTTTGGTGTTAGGTACGGACATTAACAGAGTTCCACTGTTTTAGTTTTACGATTCCTGTTGATTAGTATGGGTTGATCTGAAGTTCGATATCGGTTAGTTTATTAAAGAAAAGAAACGAAGACATGGGAGAGATATTTCAGAATGGAAACCGAGGGCGTCCACCTCGTGAATTGGTAAGGTCAAACCACGAGGGGTTAACCTAACCCCAAACGAGTTTATTTGAGAATTTTAAATTTTCATACGAAGTCAAATACAAGTTGTTCCAAGGTTGGTCACAAACCGTGAGTTATTTACAAACGACGAAATTCCGGAACACTATCCGTCTCTACATTCCGCTGGGGTTGTAAGGATGGGGATCCTATATGAGGACCACATCAAGGGAGGAGAACTCAAACCCGTCTTGACAACTTAACTCTCGTGTAGTGAGAACATTACTCCAACGAGTGGTCGACTGAGACTCAAGAAATTTTCTCTCTCTTAGATCACCCGGACCACCTTAATGTGACCATAAAATGTTGACCCAGATCTTCAGTCACTGTACTTTTTTGTTTTACTAACCTTCGTTTTCTTCCGGATACCCCTTCCGGTGGTACACTGTCCCTTGACTTCTGTTGGAAACCTCGTGTTTGACTGGGATCGTCGGTCGGTCGTTCTCTTGTCCCCGAAGTCAGGATGTTGGTGTTCCTTGACTTAAGACGGTCGCTGGTGTATTTGAACCTTTTCCTGGAGTTCGAGGTCTTTCCTTACATCGTACCGGTCGTGAAATAAAGTCAAGATACTTTGAGATTCGTTTCCTACATCGAGTCGACCCGGACCTGAAGACTGGATATCTTTGACATCTCTATTATTCGCTGACGACAAAATTTGATGAATAGCACACCATTAAACAATACTCGTTATCCTTTGATTATATCTGGAGTTTTTTTGTTTGTTTTTCCACTGTAAAGTTAGAATACAGTGGTTGATTCACAGTTACCTTCTTGTCCTAGGTCCCCCAGTTGAGGCAGTGTTTGATATACATTCGTTGTGGATTTCAGTAATAACTTCGTCCTTTTGGATAGTTTTTTAAGTGATTTGTTTGGCTGACCCACACTCTGAGACCCGTTCAGGGAAGTCGAACCAAAGGAAAGATACTTCACTCATTCAATTTGGTCTGTCGTTGGTCCGACGAGACAAACGACGATAAGACTTAGAAGAGTCCTAGGGTTTGTCACTCGGACCGTCTTTGCCACCACGGAAACATAATGTTATCCTTGGTAAAGTGCTGAATCGTTTGACCTGATTTGCGAAGTCGAGAGGAAATTGTCTACGTGGACCCACAAGGATTCTCACATCTGTTCTAAAGTGTGTCCGTTCGGAGGTTTGTAAATCACCCGAACCGACTTTTTTATAGAATGAATTTCTATGAAAAAGAGAATCCTCAAATTTAGTGAACTTTATGTACATTAATTAGAGACTAAGTAGAACTTCTTATTCTTCCCCGAAATGGGTTTCCAAGACCTTTCGATGACTGTACGGGTTCTTTCACAAGTCCACGATCGACTCTCACGAAACATGCTTCAATAAACCAAAGTCAAATCGATACTTCCGAAGTCCTCGACGAATTTTACTTCCACGGGACTAGAAATGGTCGAGAAGATCCCTAAGACAAACCCTACCCTACCCGGGGTCCTCGAACGTAAAAATTGGTCGTTGATACCTACTAAGACTCTCGTCCACCAGATACCCGACGTAATCCCTTTTGAGTTCCGAACTTTCTTAATAACGTTTATCATTGAACCTCTAATGAACTTCATAGTCCGTCGTTTTAGGTTGAAGACTCTGACTTGTTTCTGTTGAGTTACTTCTCTGATGTCCTCACATCCGCCCAAATTCCCGTCACCATTCGTGAATCCTCATTCCCACCAATTCGTGAGTCTCCGACCGTTGTCACCCTTCAGTAGTGGGTGTCCTGGTGTCCTCGATCTCCTCCCGTCATCACAGTGCTTCAGGGTAACTTCTCATCCCGGCTACTCCTACCGAGGGTCGGCTCAGACACAAGTTCCTTCGTCCCTACGTCGTTTACTGTCTGAGAGACACTTTCGTCCCTTCCATGTCCCTCCTCCTCCCTCTCACGGGAGGTTCCACCTTGGGGGGACCTTTGTCAGACCGTTCTTAGGCCTTACGGAAGGGAGTTCACGAAGTTCTCCTGGTTTGTCCCGTCTCCTCCTGTCATTTACCTACCCTTACTACCGTCCTTACCGTCACTTTTTATTAGTCGTGTATAAGTTAGAGCTCTTGTCTTAGTCGTAGTTGTACTTCTCAACGACCCGTTAATTTTCTCGCGTATCTCGTGTTCCCTTCGTTGTTGACGATCTCCTTAATCAAGATATTCCACAAGGTCCAGTCGTCGGATCCTGGGTCCTACCCCTACACCTCCATTCTCTGACGTACTCTTCCTCTTTTCTTCTCCCTCCCCGTCCCTAGATAACGAACATGTGGACTGTCTAATGAGACAATGAGAGGTGTGACTTTTGAGACTCTTAATGTAGGTGTACATGACATCGTCGGAAGGTTTCCGTCGGTCTGACGTACCGTAGTCGAGAGGGCTCGTGGTCAGGTCATGGAAAGAATGATTGTCACAACGGTTTCGAGTGACGACGGGAGACCTATTTTGGTTACTTACATTGGTTACGAATCTCGTGAGTGATATTTGACGGAACAGTAATACTAATTACTACCTTATAGATAAAGGAAGTGACCTAATACTAGTAGTAAGGGTTGTTTTAGTGTAAAACTCTTTTTCAAAAAAAAAAAAAAATTGTATTGACCCACTGTATCAAGTCGAGTATCATGTCGACTCTATGTATGTCTTTTTACTTAAATAGTAAACAAATTGATTTCATCGAGGGGAAGGTTCAGGGGTGGGTGACCATTCATCCTCTTTTCGATTTACAGGTCAGACTAAATTTCCAGGTCACTAAAATTATCAGTGAATCGTAGAATTCACTGAAAACCTATTTTGACGAGTCACTGTGTTAATCTGACCAGAAGGGGATCAACTTTACCACCTAAGATCTCGTACCAAATGACTAAGAGACAAGACAACCCCCGACCTCCCCTCCTTCCCAAACCTGTCCGCGGACCGGAGTACTCCCAAGTACCCGACGTGATGGTCCTTAGACGGGTAGAGGTCATCCGTCGAGGAACAGATTCTACGGGACAACGTAAAGTCCTGATTTAGAAATCGACCGTTTGAGATTTAGACGTCGACCGTTTGAGACTTAGACGTCGACCGAGGTCGTTCAAAGAACTCTTCTTGAACAGTACGTAAAGGACAAGTGACTGAGACGACGAGAAGTTACGATTACTAGATGTGGGCGATCCAAAGACGACAACAGGGAAGTCGAAGAACCGAACCGAAAGACGGGTACTGAAAACGACACCCCAGTGGAACGGACACCGACCAGAAGATGTAAGTTGAGTCGTTGGACACCCCGTTTTCGTTGTTCCCTCCAAGGTCTTAAGATCGGTCTGGAAAGAATAGACGAGAACAGGAAAGTGAGAGAACTCATGGATATACCGGTGTACTACAGTACCCGGAAGACGTGGCATTAGTAGAGGGATTCTAGGCTTACCCGTCCAACCCCTCGGGGAAGGAGACTCACTAAGGAAGTTAGATAGTTTTTATATATGTCAGTTCGGAGTAATAATCGTCTAAAGTATAAACACTTGACCGGGTGAACGATTCTAAATAAAAATTGAGGGTTTAGTTGTAAGGACACGAACGTGGTAGTAAACATCTGTACTCGTCTCACCATTTTTTAATCTCAACGGGAAACATATACAAAGGTCTACTTCAGGACATTGCACTATGAGACGGAAGAATAAAGTCACGAGTGTGACATTTGTTCACAAGAAAAGTACAAACCGCATCACGGTATGAAAAGTATAAAAATACGAAATTTAACCACCAAAACGACAAATTTTACCGGGTGATCACATCACGACTTCAAGACACATCGGAAAAATTCTCGTTCTTTCGACACAGGCTGAGAAACGTTGGCGTACCTGATATGTCAGGTACCTTAAGAGGTCTCGTCTTGTGATCTGACCCATCGGAAAAGGGAAGAGGTCCCCTAGAAGGGTTGGGTCCCTAACTTGGGTCCAGAGGGTGTAACGTCCGCCTAAGAAATGGTCGACTCGGTGTTCCCTTCGGTTCTTCCGACACTTCACGGAATTATCTCTTTTACGTACACTATTCCTGACTTATGTACTCTTTTATACCACACCTGACTTACGAACACAGGAGTTTTAAGTATACAACTTAGGATTGGAGACCACGGTAACATACACTTCGATAGATGCCTTCATTACTCCCAGTTTGCTCTGGAATTCCCACCTCTGAACTAATTGTCGGATTCTCAACTGGCGAGTGAAAGACGTTAGTCTTCTTTCCGGTACACTCCTGTTTCCCCTGTAGATTTTTGGTCCTTCTTTCGAGAGTGGTCTTCAGAAGACGTTGCAACCAGAACCTGAAAGGTCGGAGGTCTTGACACTCTTTTATTTAAAGACAATTCAGTGTGTCAAACACCATAAAACAATACCGTCGGACTCGACTGATTCTGTTGTTCGAAATTTATTCGAAGGAAGTACACAATATCTCGACAACCGACACTCGAGTTATAAGAACTTAATTATTATAGATAATTCATTACACAAAAATTTGTCTATGTGTGTAAATTGTCCCAATATATAACTGACCAATTGCTTGAATTTTGAAGACGAAGTACTTTCTGTGGCAGTTTTCTTACTCTTCTGTTCGGTATCTTACCCCTTTCATAAAGTTTTCTATATAGACTGTTTCCTGACAATAAGGTTTGTATGTTTCTTGAGTATTTTGAGTTATTATTCATTTCCTTGTTGTACAAATCTAGTACCCGTTTTCTGTACTTCTCTGTAGGGTGGTTGTTACTATGTGTCTACCGTTTATTGTATACTTTTCTGTGAGGTGTAGTATATAGTAATCGTTTTCCGTTTAATCTTGTCGTCACTCTGTGGTCTTGTACGGATAAATCTTATCGGGTTTAAGTCTTGTTACTGTTGTGGTTTATGATCGTTCCTACTTTGTCCTTGAGAGTAGTAGTGACTACCCTCACGTTTCCATGTCGGTGAAACCTTATGTAAAACCAGCACAGAATGTTTAATTTGTATAAGAAAGGTATGCTGACTCGTCAGTACCAGGAAATGAGTTACATAGATGAGTTTACTCAACTATTAAATACAGGTGTGTATTGTAAATACAGCTGTTGTACCTACAACTATCGTCGAAATAAGTATTAACGGGTTTGAACCTTCGTTGGTTCTACAGGAGGTCATGTACTTTTCTAGTTGTTTGACACACATAATCAGAAGTCGACGATTTTATTTCATAGTGTCTGGAATACTGGATTTACTGTCTTTAAATAAATAAAAAGTGTCAAGACTTCCGACCTTCAGGTTCTAATTTCATTGTCTTTGAAACCAGTGGTCACTCTTTAAATAAGGACCGAAGGTCTACCGGTTTTAGAAGAAGACAGGAGTGATCCGGATAAGAGACACACTCGTACGGAGAAGACTATTCCTGTGGCCAGGATAACGTAATCCCGGGGTGGAGACTCTGGAGTAAATGGCGACATTTCCGAAATAAAGGTTTATTCCCTTAACGTCAGGTGAGGTCATAAGAACGGACCTCTTAGGGTACCTGTCTCCTCGGCCCGCCCGATTTCAAGTACCCCAACGTTTCTCAGCCTGTGTTGACTCACTGATTATGACGGGAACGATGTGTATCAGTGTAATCCCGAATCCACAAGTTGTATGTTCAAAACTCTCCAGTGTCAAGTCAGGTATTGTGGCTCCAGATAGGTTTGTTACCTTATAATAAATCGTAATTTGTTACTCCAGAACTCGATATTTTTCTGTACCCTCTTGGAATTTACGTATAATAATACACTTTCTTCAGTTCGATTTTACCGAGGTATTACTCAAAGGTTGATGTACTGACTGATACCTCTGTCTCTTTCTAGTCACTAACGTCCGCAATCTCCTCTCTCTGTCTGTCTAAAAACCCATCACTTTGATAGGATATTCTATGACATTACCGTCGATTCACAGTAAGTAGTTTTGGGTGTCTTATATGTTATGGTCCTTACTCTATATTTCATTTGCGACCTGGAACCTATTAATACTGCACAGTCACATCGAAGTAAGTAACATTCTTTACGTGAAGACACCACCCCCTACAACTATCAATCCCTTGGACGTTCACATCCCTCACCCCCTCCTGTGTCTACGTGTGAGGTGAAAAACGAACCAAAACGACACTTGGATTTTAACGAGATTTTTATTTTGCATAAATTTTCCCCCTTTTTTCGCACTGGTATCTGAGTGTTCTAGTATTTGAACATAAAGGGGTCTTCGTTACCAGGTCATAAACGATTGAGTCACAAACGTCACTAAAATATCTTGTCTTGACGTCACTCATTCTTAACTGATCTATATCAGGGTGAGAGTTGGTTTTCGGTTCTTCCCCGTTTACCTTGTGAGTAAACTGATACACGGAGGGAAGGAAAAAAAGAAGATCAAGGAACGAAGAGATCCCAATCTTTTTCTGTCGGAGAAGGGGTGGTGTGTGTGACGGGAAGTGAATGGGTGAAGGACAAGAACTCTATGGAGTACATTTGGAGACACTAGATCAACCAGTCCGTCCGAGCGTCGAATCGATTTCCCCATTTCTGGACCCCTGTTTGAAAAGAGTACCTAAATCCGTTCAAACATTTCAACTACAATACGACGTCTAAGGACAATACCTTATGGTCTACCACTAATAACAGAAGGTAGAGGAACCCAAGGAAGACCATTAGAGGGATTAGAGGAGGACGACACAGACCGGAAAGAGAGGTGACCTATAAGGTCCCGTTACTTCTTTTTCTACTTGCGGGGCCGTTCCGGGTTTCTCGTTTCAAGTACTTAGTAAACACTGTTCAGCAGGAGTAAAAGGGACTCTCGGGACATCGTGTCTCGAGATATGGAACTGTTACTGTCCACAAGTCAGTCCCTGGTGTGGACTCGGTCCTCGTCAGTCCAGTCTTGGTGGTACACCTCCGGTGTGGAGGTCTGACGTCCGTAGCTACAGACAGAAAAGGGGAAGGAGGAAGGAGGAAGTTAACAGTGTGGAATCACTAGGTCATTGGTTAGTAGAAATTCCTATTTTGGGAGGTCTATATGTTAGTAGAACCACTGTGTAAAAGATGGGAAAAGACCCTCTCCACTTACTCGGGGAGGTACTCGATGGTAGGGAGTTCCTTAGTGTCACAGAAGTCCAAAAGTGGATTATAGGAGTGTAGGAAACGATTACATTCGTGAAACCTTCCACAGGGATTGTTGAACCGTACTCTGATGTGTGACATAATTTAATTCTTTAGTTACGGTCTGACAGTCGTGACCGGGTTTGGACCGGACCGTGGACCCGTCCACTAAAACCTGCTACCTCGATGTGGACAGAGGTGACAACTAAAGGGGAGTTTACCTAGAAAAGAGGACTCAGGGTCTTTTACTCCTTAATAAAGATACTTGTGAAAAATTTCTAAAAAAAAGGGGACACCTGTTAAAAATTTTCAGAAATAACTTAAACAACGTGATAACGAAGACAAAACGCAGAACAAACAAACCGACGATCCGTACACCCTAGAATCGAGAGGCTGGTCCATAGCCTAGGTGTGGAGGACGTAACCTTCTTCAGAATTTGTGACCTGACGGTCCCTTCAGGGACTTATAGGTAAAAGTTTCCACCTTTTTCCTTTTCTTTAGTCGTGTAGACTGGTCGTGTCGGTATCGCTCACTAGGATATGTAAGTGATCCTGATAACCATTTGACTTCCCTTACATCAGTGTAGTTCTTTTTTTTCCTTACAGTGGGTCTTTTCTTTAAGTAGTCGTTACTTGTGTCTCCTTTTCCTCTGAGTGGTTGTATGTACACTCTTCTTCCATAAGACAGTCCCTGATACGGAAACGGGTCACTAAACTAAGTGAACCCGAAGGGACCGCTAAGTCTATCGTTCCTTAGACGGACGCTATGTCCTGTGGGCCCAAGTTAGGAACCCAGTCCTTCTAGAGGACCTCATCTTTTACCGTTGGATGAGGTTACAAGAGTGGACCTCTTAAGGTACCTGTCTCCTCAAACCACCCGATATCAGGTACCCCAACGTTTCTCAACCTGTGTTGACTCACCGATTGTGAACTAATTGAACCAACCGTGGGCACGAGTGGTTGGTGAAACCACTATTACATCGAACAGACCTTCCTTTTTCATCCGATGAGTCCGGTAGTTCTTACAATTAAAGATTTACTCGTAAGATCGAAATGAGTAGTAACTGAAGACCCGAAACAACCTTACTCAGTCGTAAAGTTCAGATCGGCTGAGATCCTACGAATGTTCTAGTAAAGATGTGGATGTTCTAATGGTTGTTCTAAACCCCTTCATCACCCAAGAGGTTCCTTTCACGACTCAACACCCCAGAGAAGACCCTCGGCCGGTCGGAGGTGTAGTGAGAGATTTTGAAGACGTGGGATGAATTCGGACAACCCCGATTTGAGGTTAACAACCCATTACATGTTGTTACTACAGAGGAAACGATCTACCAATACGACGAAGAGTGATGGTCAGACCAACCTTTATGGGACCCCCGGAACAATAGGGTACATTGGCTCATGAAGACGAAGACTATTCTGTCCCGAGAGTTCTCAAATTACAACCGTTTTGTATCTCATTTAAGTAATTTTTTAATGGTTATGAAATTGTTGAAGTCCGTTTTTCAAAGACCCTTCAAACTTAAATTCTCCTTGAAGGTAGGGAGAGGGGTGGGGATGGGTCAGAGGACTGGATCGAGTGTGACTCCCGACATTCGTACGATCGTTGCACTCTAAAGAAAGGTTTCGTAACAGAACTCACCTTGTCTCCACGTTAGTAGTTTCCTCACCCAACTTCACCAAAGTGAAGGTCTCAACCGACTTCCATTGTAAAGACAGTGACTTAATTTGATGTCTTTCAAATTTTACACAGGTTCTAGAACTAACTGACTGGACCGACAAAAGATCGTTGAAGGAAAGTAAAGACCTATCCATGGTCACGGGATTCATAAAACGGGACCGTAGTGCTCCTGCGAACATGTCTCTCATCGGACAAAAGTAAGGACTTCTTATCGAGTATTATAATTATCGACGCACGCATGTACGAGTCAGGGAGTCAGTACAGGTTGAGAGACGTTGGGGTACCTGACATCGGGTGGTCCGAGGTACCAGGTATCCTAATAGGATCATTCCTATGACCTCCCCCAACAGTAAAGGAAGAGTTCCCCTAGAAGGGTCGGATCCCTGACTTGGGCACAAAGGACACAGAGGACGTAACCGTCACCTAAGAAATAGTGACTCTGTGGACTCTTCGGGGGAGGGTGTTATCGTATCACCATCGTTTACAATTGGTGTATAACAACAACAACAAATCGGTGGTTCAGTACAGGTTAAGAATGTTAGGATTCCTGACATTGGGTGGTCCGAGGAGACAGATACCCTAAAAAGTCTATTCTTATAACCTAACCTAACAGTAAAGGAAGATGTTCCCTAGAAGGACTGGGTCCCTAACTTGGACACAGGTCACCAACCGTCCACCTAAGAAACAGTGACTCGATCGACCCTTCGGGTACAATTGGTGTGTATATCATAGAATTTATCCTAAAACAAACCCTACACTAAGACTGGGTTATTGTTTGATAGTTAACATAGCTCCTTCCCAGAAGTACACTGTCTACTGAGTTCAGTCGGAATCAGAAGTATTACACCGAGACAACGCTACGTGTTGTGAAGAAGGGTCTCTAGAATCGACCGAACAAAGAACAAAATATAACTTTCAGTCCTGGGATGAAGAACCTAAAGGAAAGTGCTCGATCTACTTTTAAATTAAAGTACCTTGAAAACTTCAAGTAACCGTTTCTGATTTAAAATAGACGGATAATTCACTGACATTCGGAAACGTAGAGATATGTGTTTGTTATCGTAAAAGGTCTTATATTATACTATAAAGGATTCATCCTTTAAATTGTACCAGGTCTTGGTAAAGTTAGTACCTGAATCCATGATTTTGTGTGAAAATATCCCCGGTTGTAATTGAAGATCAATTAAGACAAAATAGTTATGGAGTAGTTAGTGAATGATGTCACTCCTTAACCGTGTGTGTCGTTGAAAACAAGACCCGACCAAACATAAGAAAAACGATCATAGGATAAGATTTAAAATTATTACAAACTTTCCAGACAATCAATAGTCACGAAGGTTTCCATACTCAGTCTCACCCCAAGAGAAGGACAGAGGTAGGTGAGAGGCGAGGGTAGTCAGTGGGATCGTGAGTCAGCCGCGAGTGACAGTCCCATTACAATCTCCTAAGAACAAACCACGATAGTCACGTATAGAATAAAACTCCTTTACAATTGAGTAACCCCCCCTTTAACAACTGTTATTAGGATCATTCAAGTGTCAACGACGGCAGACGTTATGGTAATGATAAATCAGACTATTAAAAGACCCCGTTCTTTTGGGAGGACAGTACATGGATTACATGATATGTCTCTCCCCTTTAAAAAGGACAGAACAATTTATGAGATAAATAAACAAGAATAAAATGAATCGATATTCAAAAAAAAAATTGAAACTACCCTTAAATACAAACACTCACTGTCATGGACAAATTAGTCTAAGATTTTGCTGAGATTAAAATAGTAAAGTTTAGATCCTGAGGTATAGTCTACAAAGGAATTCTAATTCACCAAAATTGAACTAAATAAAGGTTTTTTGAATGTTTCCGTCGTGTCCCTTAAAAAAATTCTCCACAAAAGTTTCGTGTGTACTAAAAGTATCCTATATATTAAGAATTTTTACTTTGTTGAACTTACAAAAAGTTCAAGTTCCGAATTGGTTGTTACATTCACTTGTCTTCTCATGTTCTAGAGAAGAAACTGTCCATCTAAAATTTTTAAATAAAAACTGGAAACCAAGTCAAATCTTGAACTAATTGTAGAAAACCGGTCGTAAGGACCCTCGTTCATTTAAGACGATGTTGATTCTGTTAATCGAATACGAAATCTAATTTGAAGTCTTAAAACTGAAAGAAATCCAGGACTCAAAAGTCTGGGTTACACAGTCAGTAAGCAGACGGAACGATATAGGTAAGAGTTTTTCTTGTACATCCCCCCTCATCCTTTAGTAATTTTACCCGAGGTAAACTAACCACACAGTCTTCGGAGGCTTCAGTTCAAGTCTAGGGTCATCTTCCGACATCTCCCCAAACTCTGTCTTGGAGAATCGGGTCTAGAGACATAACGACCAGACCGAAGACACTGTCCGTGCGACAAGAGGGAACGTGTTCGAAGACCGTCCGTCTGGTCACAAAAAGTGTACTGTGTTACCATAGGGATTTGAATCTTGATCCTCCCCTTTTTTCGTCACAAATCGTAAAAAACTAAACCCCTTGAGAATAACTTATCAATCACAATCCGTACTAGTTAAACTTACTATTTTAAAAGATGTACTCTCCTCACTTTCACTCACTTTCAGTGAGTCAACACAGGATGAGAAACACTGGGGTGCCTGATATATCAGGTACCTTAAGAGGTCCGGTCTTATGACCTCACCCACCGGAAAGGGAAGAGATCCCTTAGTAGGGAGGGGTCCTTGCCTTGTCCCCAGAGGACGTAACGTCCGTCTAAGAAATGGTTGACTCGATAGTCCCTCATCTACATCAAATAGGATGAGATCTTGAATTAGGGATACAGTAACCGTTGAAATCTTTTAAACTCTTTTGTTCGAAGTCTTTTGATCCGTCTGACCGATCCGTCATAGATGGACCGTCGTAGGGAAGGTTTCCGTCACAGGGCCGGGGCGAAGGAGACCGTGCCCTTCAGCCAAGGTCGAGAGACGACGAGACCCGTGCACACACGACAGGACCCAAGACGGGGTGGATTAGGAACGACAAAACGAAGACAAGTAAGAAGGTGTATCGTGGTAGACATTTCGGGTCTTCGACACATGGGTCGAAGAATTTATGGAAGTGTTTGATTAAAATTTACTAACATATCAACCGGGACGCAAAGGCGCCTAAGTCAAAAACACCCAAACAACTTAGGTCCTTACGTCTTGGCCACCTATTCCTCCTGACTGAAATGACGTGATAAACTTATTCTCTAAACTCGTAGGGGTCTAAAACCATAGGGGCGCCCGGGACCTTGGTTAGTCTATGGTCCTTTGTACTGGGTACTTTACGTTATTCCGGACGATAGGAAACGAAACCCCGGTTTCGAGAGTCTTTCGCCTCGACAGAAAGTTTCGTCCTTTGACCCGCGGTAGTCCCTGTCAAAAACTCCAGGGCAACAAAAAGTAAGACCGAAGACCAACGATCACCGTCGGGGTGTAGGAGAATTCGGCGTCCGTCGCCTCCTTGACGGTCTGCAAAGTTGATCAAGTCTGACCCAGACTTAAGGGGGTCCTTCATGTCGTGAGACACACACACACACACACACACACACACACACACACACACGCGCGCGCGCGCAGAGAGACACACATAATAGTGGGTAGTTAGTTAGACGGACTTTCTGGATCAAGGACCTTTTTTGGGACTTCTCTTCATCCACCACATAAAAAACCCTTGAACCTCTATCATTATGAGACGACGACGACGACGACGACGATTCAGCGAAGTCAGCACAGGCTGAGCCACGCTGGGGTATCTACCGTCGGGTGATCCGAGGAGGCGGGCCCCTAAGAGGTCCGTTCTTGTAACTTCACCCAACGGTAAAGGAAGAGGTTACGTACTTTCACTTCAGCGAGTCAACACAGACTGAGAATCGCTGGGGTACCTGACATCGGGTGGTCCGAGGAGGTAGGTACCCTAAAAGGTCCGTTCTCATGACCACACCCCACGGTAAACGTCATCGTCCGTAAATTACGTCTCTTGACTCTTTCGACGTCGAGAGGAATGACAACTGACTTAAAAACACAACATTTATGAAGATACCATTTCTAAGACAGACGACCTTTTATTAGTCAAACTTTTCATTCACTCTCGTTTCACACACAACCCCCCACCACCCCAACACGAAGGAAATCCCATCTCACTCCCCCCCACTTCTCTTACCTGACAGGTGGGAGACAGCGGATGGGTGGGAGTGTTTGTCTTGGTGTGTAGGAACATTTTCACAGATGGACAGGATGTGGTAACAGTTGTAAGAACCAAGGGTTCTTAGGTTTCAATGTATTGCAAAACAAGTATGAGTGTCAAATCATAGAGAGTACTAACAATAGTAATACTACATAAGATAAACATTATTTTAGGTGTGTATAATTTGAGATACTGAAAACTGTTTATCTCTATGGGTCAAGGACGGTATAGTTCTATGTCTAGTAAAGATAGTGCAACTTCTTAAAGGACCCTGAAGGGACCACCACGTCACCTATTCTTAGACCAACGGTTACATCCTCTGTGTCCAAACTAGGGACCACGTCGTTCTAAGGTGTACGGCACCTCGTTGATTCGGGTTCACGGTGTTGATGACTCGGACGTACGACGTCGATGACTTCGGGTGTACGGATCTCGGACACGAGACTTCGTTCTCTTCGGTGTCGTTACTCTTCTAGCACGTGACGTTACTTTTTCTCGGGGGGTAAACGACGTTGATCTCTTTCGGGCACGTTTTCATTGTTTTTGGGACACGTCGGCTTTTTTTCTTTATTCATGTAAAAAAATTTTAATTTTTTTTTTTAGGAAAGGAGAAAATATCAGTTAGAGAAATAGAGTGAGGTCGGTGGTCTTTAGGTCACTAAATGAAAGTCAGTTATATCTAACGAAGGGACTATCGAGTCAACCATTTCTTAGGTGGACATTACGTCCTCTGGGACCACACTAAGGACCAAACCCTTCTAGGGGACCTCTTCGCTATCCGATGGGTGAGGTCATAAAAACCAGAAGGGAACACCGGGTCGACCATTTCTTAGATGGACATTACGTCCTCTGGACCCAAGTTAGGGACCCAACTCTTCTAGGGGACCTCTCCTAGTCTAAACGGATAAATCTGAAAATTTATTGATCTTAATATACACCATGTATGGAAAAGTCCTCAAAGGGTACACCGAGTCACCATTTCCTAGATGGACGGTTACGTCCTCTGTGTCCTTTGTGTTCAAGTTAGGGACCCAACCCTTCTAGGGGACCTTTTTCTTTACAATTGGGTGACGTCATAAGAACGGACCTTTTAAGGTACTTGTCTCCTCGGACCATCTGATGTCAGGTGCCCCAGTGTCATACCCTGTACTAAATCACTGACTCGAACGTAAAAATACAGAAATAATAAAAAAAATATAACGTATTACGAAAGTTTTACAGTTTCTAGGTATAACGACGTATATAATTATCAAGTAAGGAAAGATGACGTTTAATTATAAGGTAATTTTATCTGAATGGTGTCACATAGACAGGTAAGTGGAGAACTACTTGTAAACACAATAAAAATCAAACCTCAATAATGATTGTTCCGAATATATTCATAACCCGCAGGATCCGCAGTGATCACCATTTCTTAGACGGACGGTCATGTCCTCGACGTTCTCTGCACCTAAGTTAGGGACCCAGTCCTTCTAGGGGACCTCATCCTTTACCGTAGCGTGAGGCCATAAGAACGGACTTTTCAAAGTCTGTCACTGGGACCACCAGATGTCAAGTACCCCGGTGTGCGTCAGTCTGTACTGGTTCGTGTGTGTATGTGTTGTTGTATACTCGTAATCAGATAACTAGAGACCCATCTATACAAAAGTAAAGAAAATTTGTTTACACATCCTTATTATAACGACCCAGTAAACTAAAGTAACTAAAAAGAAACAACAAATACTTAAACATGACATAATTAAAAAGGACAAATATTAAAGAAAGGAAAATTAATGAGACACAAGTTAAACGAGAAGAAAAAGATCGAAAACTCCATTTTTAAATCTGTTAACGTAAACTCTTAAAAGAGAGAAGGAGGTCAAAATAACTTTATAACTGTCCATTGTAGTATTCACATTCTATATATTATATTACACTATTTCCTGATGTACACATATAATGTTCTTAAAAGAATAGAAGATTACATTTGTACGTACAAAATCAACGAGTCAGAATAGACTGAGGAACTCTGGGGCACCTGGTATCGGGTGGTCCGAGGAGACGGGTAATCTTAAGAGGTCCGTCCCTATGACCTCACCTAATGGTAAGGAAGAGGTCACCTAGAAAGGTTGGGTCCCTAATTTGAGTCCAGAGAACGTAACGTCCGTCTAAGAAATAACAGACTCAGTGGTCCCTGGACCACAGTCACATATGTTGATGTTCAAAAGGAAATTTCTAGTGAAACTGAAGTGTTTAAAACTATATGTCCGTCAAAAACGAAAAGTATTATCACTTTATTATTTTTACTGGTTTCACTAGAATTATTAGAACGTTTCACTAGAATTATTAGTTACCTTTTTACTGTTGACAAGACACTGAAACTTTCAAAAACAATAGTGTAATTTTTAAGACAATGTTTATATATCCTTTTTAAAATTTAATCAAAAGAAATCGTATGAGATTAATTTTTGTGAAATTACAAAGATTACTTTGTGAAACACTTAATTTCACAAACTGAAGAAACATTTTTGAATCCGTTATCTATGTCTTAAAGTCAGACCCTTTTAAAAATTTTTAAGACGTCTACTTACCACCACTACTAACGTATTCTTACACTTACATGAACTAGAGTGACATGATGTGTGAAATTTTACAATATTACCATTTAAGGTATAATACATATACATTCGTTTCTATAAGTTCGACCTAAATCTTTTTCGTCTCTTTGGTCTCTAGTTCAACGGTCGTAGACAACCTAGTATCTTTTTCGTTCTCTTAAGGTCTTTAAGTAGATGAAGACGAAGTAATTTCGGAAACTGACACACCTAGTGTTGTTTGACACCTTTTATGAAATTCTCTACCCTTATGGTCTGGTGGAATGGACGGAGGAATCTTTAGACATACGTCCAGTTCTTCGTTGTCAATCTGACCGAGGTTTAACCCTTTCTTCATGTAGTTCCGATATATACAGTGGACCAAATAAATTGAAGATACGTCTCATGTAGTACACTTTACGGTCGGACCTACTTCGTGTTCGACCTCAGTTCTAACGTCCCTCTTTATAGGTATTAGAGTTTATATGTCTACTATAGTGGGAATATCGTCTTTCGCTACTCCTTGACTTCTCGGAGAACTACTTTCACTTTCTCCTCTCACTTTTTCAACCGAATTTGAATTGTAAGTTTTTTGATCCTAATACCGTAAGTAAAAGCAGTAAAGTACTATTTATCTACCCCTTCGTTACCTTTGTCACTGTCTACATTAAAAAAACCTGAGGTTTTAGTGACGGCTACCACTGACGTCGGTACTTTAATTTTCTACGAACGAGGAACGTTCTTTTCAATACTAGTTGGATCTGTCGTATAATTTTTCGTCTCTATAATGAAATGACTGTTTCCAGGTATATCAGTTTCGATACCAAAAAGGTCATCAGTACATACCTACATTATTTCTTTCAACTCGTGACTTCTTGACTACGAGAACTGACACCACAACCGCTTCTGAGAACTCTCAGGGAACCTGACGTTACACTAGGTTGGTCAGGTAGGATTTCCTCTAGTCAGGACTTATAAGTAGTCTTTCTGGTTACGACTACGACTTTGAGGTTATGAAACCGGTGGACTACGCTTCTTGACTGAGTAATCATTTCTAGGACTACGACCCTTTCTAACTTCCGTCCTCCTCTTCCCCTACTGTCTCCTACTCCACCAACCTACCATAGTGACTGAACTACCTGTACTTAAACTCGTTCGAAACCCACAACCACTACCTGTCCCTTCGGACCACACGACGTCAGATAGTCCACCGTTTCTCAACCTGTGTTGACACGTCGACTTGACTTGACTTCGTGTTAACTTTTTTCTTTATTAGTCTTTATCAAACTTGTCACGACGACGGAGAAGTGACATATCCAACACTATACCTCACTCACTCGTGAAAAAGATACGGGGACACTTAACTATATGTATCTTAAAAGATTCAAACTTAGTTGAAGAATGACAAATAGGAAACATATAAGTTACCATACTTCATAGACTCTCAAGGAGGTTACAATGTAAAAACGGTCATAGTGAAGGAGTAAATACAGTGGTAGTGGTGTAAGGAGACTAATGTTTAGATCTCAGAAAACTTTTTGTCGTTACCATTGTAAGGGTGTAATCCATAAAGAAGTCATTAAGGTTAACGTAAGTTAGGTTTAATACGAAGGTTCTACTATTGAGAATTACAAAGGCTATGTGAAAGTACAAACAATCGGTCAAGACAGAAACCGAGTGGGTAAAGACATTTTACAGTACACCAAATAATGACCGTCCGTTCTTCCTTTGTCGAAATGATACACACACACTTAACTTATTATCTACGTGTCGCTACTTAGTGGTCGTCTAAAACCTTCTTCACTACACTAGTCAGTGAGTAGTACTACGAGTAAACAATAAACACATCACTAAATACCTGACTACTCAAGTGTAATTTCAAATATGAAATATCCCAATGAACGTAAATCATATTAACTTTACACCATTGACTTTAAACTTGGTACAACTACCCCCTGACCACGATAATTACCATTGACTTTAGACACATATGACCTTGGCCACGTTCCGTTCCTAACGAACATAACACAAAAGAAAAAATGGATAGTCAATAAGTTTTCACACGAATTAAAGGTTTATAAACCTTTAAAAGGACTATAGTAAAAAAATAGTACAAAATAAAATTAAGTTAAAACTCGTCTCTTGTATAAGACATACTAAATTCAGGAAAAGTTACACCATTCTAAACAACATACCAGATCTTATACGATATATAACCGATTACAAGATGTACGTGAACTTTTTTGACACATAGGACGACAATGACTCCCGTCGTGAGATAATCCAGTTCAACCGACTAGTACAACAATTCAAGGGGTCCAGAAATGGTTAAAAGAAAACTCAAAAATTTAGTTCATCACTCTCTCTTCATAGAAGTTGAGATTAACACCTAAACTTATAAAGAGAGGACAAAATAAATTGAAAAAATGTGTCAAACTTCACGATTATAATTTTTATACATATAATTCTAAAAATACAGGAGAACTACATAACTTGAAAAAACAATAATTACCTTACTAGAAAAGTTTTTTAAAAAAAGCCTCATATCAACTAAATGTTACAACACAATTAAAGTCCACATGTCGTTTCACTAGGTTAATATGTATTTGGATACTGATGAGAAAAGAATGTAAGAAAGGGGTATATCCGGTAATGTCTCATAACTCATCTCGAGGGACTTAATATGTCGTCCAAGAATAATCAATAGATAAAGAACACATCATATTAGACGGTTAAATAGGGAAGGAAATAGGGGACGAATGGTATTCAAACAAAAGATGTAGACACTGAGAGGAAGACAAAAACTTTACTGGAAGAACTAGAGTTGTCATAAGAACTTCAGGTAAACAGACTATAATTATATCGATAAGATTGAAAGAAGACTAACCACAACTGTATATTATTAAAAAAGATAGGAAAATGAAAAATAGATAGGAACATAAATAAGTACATACGTACAATTCAACGAAATCAGTACAGATTGAGAAACACTGGGATACCAAGAATCGGGTGGTCCGAGGAGACAGGGACCCTAAGAGGTCCGTTCTTATGACCTGACCCAACGGTACGAGAGGAGGTCTCCTAGAAGGACTGAGTCCTTAGCTTGGGAGTAGAGAATAAAGAGGACGTAACCGTCCGCCCAGGAAATGGTGATCGTGGTGGACCCTTCAGGTAGGAACAGAAGTACAAATTCTCATAAAAGGTCTCGTCGAATATGATCCAGAATAAAAAGTAGGTCAGACCGTTAGAGACGGAAAATCAACTTCATATAAGTTTATATTTTAGGTTGACAGTTTACATCCGATAAATATAAATCACATTAATAACTTTCTGAGTAACACAAATATAGGAAGAAATTTATGCCCTTACATAAATTTAGGAATCTACAACCGAGAAGGGATAACCAGGTCACCAATTCTACAGTGAAAGGTTACGTTCCCTACACTCAAATCAGGGAACAACCTCTCGATTCTAAGGTGTATCAAACACTGGCTTTTTGGTTTTGTATTTTGTCTTCGTCATAAAGTTGTTTAAGTTATTTATGAAATTTTTACCAGGTGTAGTTTTTTTCTTTAGAATTTTTTTAGGAATATACGTTTAAGGTAGTGGGTACGACCGAAATAAAGATGACTAACCAAAGGGAGAACCAATATCCTGAACAACGAAATAAAACGTTTGGATCATTTAAAAGTGACTTACGGTATACAATACTTACAATACAAGAACTCACAAACCTAAAACAATAGAAGGAAAGTCAAGTCAAGTCAGCGAGTCAGCTCAGGCTAAGAAACGCTGGGGTACTTAACATCGTGAGGTCCGGAGGGACAGGTAGTGGTTGAGGGTCTCAAGTGAGTTTGAGTGGAGGTAGTTCAACCACTACGGTAGATCGGTAAAGTAGGACGATAAATCGTCAGTTAATGTAATGAACGGTAGTCGAAATAAAAACTCTGATTTAAAAGTCGAAACAATACTTCCCAGATTTACTTAAAAATGAAATCCCGATTAAATTGGAATAATGATTCCGTACTAGGAAGACAGGAGCGGTGACTTACGTACCCCATAAGTCACTCCGGAAAAGTGAGAACGACCATCCACGAGTTTAAAGGGGGTCTAAACATACTCGAGTCCTCTAACAAATCGATAGAAAACAGACAGATTAAGAGTCAGGGTCTGTGTCTTGGTTTGTCTCATTTCTTTTTCAGAAAGGAAGAGACACCGTGAGTCGGGTTTTGATCTAAAAAAAATTAGGTTTAAGTGTATGAAAAAATAAAGTCAGTAACGGGTCTAGTTTATATTAAACCACTCCTCATTTATGTGAATCTCTTAGAAAGGGATGAGGGAGAAGTGAGAAAAGATTCAAAGACCCCCTCTCTGTCCCTAGTCGAGATACTAATAGAGGAGACAAAGGTAATTAGGATCATGTTCCCTCGAGAAGTTTCCGACCCCCTTTTTAGAACAAGTAGGAATATAAGGGTCTTGACTCGTGTTACAGACAGTCTATCATCCACGAGTTATGTGTAATCTACCTAATTTTTTATAGGTTTGTGAGTACCGGTTTGGTGTCCACTTTTCTCCGTTCCTTAACCACAGACTAACTTTTCCGGACTATAGAAGGAGATCTTCGGACAGGGGTCCCGGAGTCTGAGAAGGTGTCCCCTGGGATGGAACCCAGGTCACGTTTAAGGAACGAGAAGTAATAAAGTAACAATCCGTAGACGTGAAATAGTGTCTACTTAAGTCGACTCACTCCCGTCCCTCGCCCTAAGATCTCTTTCTTTTATTTTATCTGTCTTCGAGGTTCCCGACAATATCCTTTCCGACAAGGGGACCTTATTGGTCCTACGACGAAGAATGTCTCTAAGTTCCGTCACATTCCTCTAGTTCCTACAACGACTCCTCACACCTTGTACCTACCAAGTACCTACACTCTGGTCATGCAAATATGTACTGGGGGTGTGAATGTCCCGTGTACGAACCAAATTAGACAATAGTGACAGAACTTTAAGAATTATTAAAAACTTCTTTCCTGGACGTAAAAATAAAACGTACCTCGGAGGTTTAATAAATAGACCAGGACCAATTTCCCTCTTTGTTTACCTTTATTTTCTGTGTCTTTTTCTCAGCGTTCTTCACAATAAGGTAGGAGTACCAAAACATGTTCCAGGACTCCAGTTCGGTATTTGGTCGTCGTACCGGTCCTCCTGTTCCCGTTGTCTCTTTGGACTCACCGGTGGTTGATTACAAATACACTGAGGATGACTTTCCGTCCAAAGACTCTGTAGTCCTACGTCACGGAAACCCTTGGAGAGTGGACGAAGTGAACGGTCTCAAGTGTCGGAGAAAAAGACAACACCAGGTAGTGATTACGGTAGACCTAACACAGTGGTTACCGGGTCCGACGCAAAGAAACTTTAACTACTGGTTCTCAACCTACAGGAAACGATTATAGTACAGTGACTGTAATCACTATAAGGTCCTCCATCAGTCTGTGTTCCCAGTAGTATCGACACGACAGGTGATTCTTTATAACCGTCCTCTCTACGACCTCTAGTATATTATTTAATTGGTATTTTAACCTGTAGAAGTAAAAAGAAAGAAAAAAAAAAATTAAAAACCATTATTAGTCACCAACGTCGGACGATCCTTTGTCAATGTTAGTAATTATAGTCTAGACTCTTGGACATTTTATGTGAGTACCAACTGTATGATACCAATCCTCACAGGGGGTTAGGGAAAGTACACTAAACTTTGTTTTCTACTGTTAGATGAAATAGATTATGTAAAGGAGGCACTTAAGTAGTAATCGTAACAGTAGCAGGAAAAGTCTATTCTTAAGAAGTTCATGTCGATTCAGAAATCAACATTCAGAAATGTACAAAAAAAGTCATATTTGACCTCACTTCTACCTACCTTGTGAAACGAGAAGTAGACATTGATCTTATTCTGTTTTTACTGTTCGTAACGTACTTCCTTTCAGAGGAAAAACAGTAAAAATCCCTACAGAAAGTCAAGTCAAGTCAGCGAGTCAGTACAGGCTGAGACGCTGGGGGACCTAAAGTCGTACGGTCCTAAGGGGTAGGTAGTGGTTGAGGGTCTCGAACGAGTTTGAGTACAGGTAGTTCGACCACTACGGTAGGTTGGTAGAGTAGAATACAACATGAGAAGAGAAGGACGGAAGTTAGAAAGAGTCGTAGTCCTAGAAAGGGTTACTTAGTCAAGAAGCTTAGTCCACCAGTTTCGTAACCTCAAAGTCGAAGTCGTAGTCAGGAAGGTTACTTATAAGTCCTGACTAAAGGTAATCCTAACTGACCAGACTAGAGGAACGTCAGGTTCCGTGAGAGTTCTCAGAGAGGTTGTGGTGTCAAGTTTTCGTAATATTCATAAATTGTATAAACCGAGACCCGATCTGAATTCCTTTTAGGTCTCTATAAGGAACAGGAGTTCCTTCATTATCTTATAAACCTTGTACACCCCCTTTGTGTGTTTATGGAGGAATGACGATTTCTCACCGGTAGTTAACGTCTATATCTTAAGGGCACTCACCACCATGTCTTTAATCAATACGATGTCTGTGATGTAAGTTCTAGTCTACTCGAAAATAAAAAGTAAAGTTCTTCGTCCTGTCTCTGACGCAAAACTTCCAAACGGTGAGGAGTTTAATTTATCGTCCTGAAAGGGTCTCATTGTATTCATTCTTGTGTCGTGACTACCGGTTTCCCTCGAGGATAAGTAACAATGACGCGATACAGGTATCGTTTGTAAGAGAGTAAATCAGTCATGACTTGTGAAGTATACCGACCGTGACCTATTTATAAACAGATTACTATCTCCTATACTTAAATTTAGAACACGAGGGGTTTTCTTTAAAACAAACCTGAGAAAATCAAGACACCTTTAGTTATTCATTCTCAGTGGTCCTATTTCCTATAGAAGAAAATAGAGAGAAAAGGTCAATGGTAGAGGGACAAGAGAAGAGACTCTACCCTTCTCTCCCCTCCGTGCAAAGTAGAAATGTAGTTGGACGTTCCAACTAGAGGAATGAGACCAACCTCGACTGAGAAGTCACAGGACTAACCATTGGTCCTAGTAGATACGAATGTCCGATATGATAAACGAGAGAGAGAGCGGTGTTGTCCCATCAGAAATCGAAACCGGACTTATTATGTCATTTTTATTCCAGAGTGGTGAAGAATCTTATCCGGTAAGTTGAAATCTTCGTTTGTACAATTCTTTAATAAGGTACACAACTTAATTCATAAACAGAAAATTTAAGAATAACGACGGAAACTTGAAGGTCTCCCGTAAGATAAAGGAAATATAGAGGTCGGGAGTCGTGACCGGACTGTTTCTTGTTACAAACACTTTGTTACCTTTCGACCTTACCCCAGTTCTAATACTTGTTTGACCCGACAACTCGGTTAAGATTCCCTCCGACTATTTAAACCAAACTATTATATTGGTTGAGGTCGATATTTGTTCTTTGATCCTTTTAGGTTATTGGTAAGTCCTTTCTCTTCTTTCACTGTTTTGAACCCTTCTCTACTCTAGTAAGTACTGTTCACATATCACTTTCTTCTCTTTTTTAGTGGTGTCCAGAACCGCAGGGAGTCGTACTGGGTACCTTTGAAGACCAATATCACACACAAAAGACACCCAGTACCCTTCACGTCTCACGACGGAACCTCTTCCTTTACCGTCGGGTGAGGTCACAAGAACGGACCTCTTAGGGTCCCTGTCGTCTCGGACCACCCGACGGCGGATACCCCAGCGTGTCTCAGCCTGTGCTGACTTCACTGAATCGTCGTCGTCGTCGGAGCCCGCGTAGTAAATAAGTGACAGGAGAGGTCACCACGAGACGTCGAGGAAGTGCCACTACACAGACATAGGGTTCACACGAGAATCAGGTCTGACTAGAGTCAGAAAGGTATCGGTATGTCCATAAAGACGGTAATTTAACAACCGAACTTTCAGACTTGGAGGATGGCGAAGAGAGACGAAGAGAAGAAGGAGGGTAGTAGGTGGTTCTGGGTCGACGTCTGTAAGAACGACAGACGACTTTGGAAAGGGACGCGACCCGGGAAGGCTTCCCCCTGAGTGACACTGCGAAAGGGTGTATCGACACACCCTTTCCTTTAAAATTTTAGATACTTATATTATCGAAATTTTGTAATAGTGATAATATATCCCAGAACCTCAAGAACTTTCATCTTGAGTAGTGACCTTCTGTCTCGGTTTCCTTCTCTGTGATACTTTAGATGTTTTATCAACTCCTCCAACGAATTTGTTCCTGTCGACTCTGCGGGAGACCTGTGGGAACATTCGGACTTCTTACGTAATAGAAATATTTCTGTGAAAGTACCTTTCGTTAGTGAGACATAGTGGTTGTTTTTTTCATAATGGAATAAAACCTTAAAGTACGGAGATTTTTGGGTATGACCGGGAATTCCTATCGACGCAAAAATTTTTTACACGAGAATTTGGTCTATACACTATCATCCAAATCCTTTAAACGGTTCTTATTTGTAATCAAGTGATCAGACATTTTCAGTCAAAGATAAAAGAGGAGTAATTAATTTCCTATAAAACCATAAAGTAAAAGAACTTTAAAAGATAACGGACATTATGGTCTTTTACTTTCTCCCACTAAGACTATAATGTACCTGAGAGTTCCCCGTTTATTATAAGAGGTTTCATACTGAAAGTTAGTTTAAGACTCCTTAGTACACTTCATACTTAAGTTTACGGCACAGAACTCGTCTGGAATCCAAAAGAGTTTCCACAGAAAAGAAAAGGGAGAGTTTCCTATCCTCCTATCCTCAAACCCAGAGGTCTATCGTCGATTCTGTCCCGAAGGACTCTATTAAGACAGTTTCACACGTCCAATTTGTCGAGGAATGTCCTATAGTGTTATTTTTCACCACCACTTTTACTCTAGTATTTTAACTTTCTCATTTCCTAAGAAGTTACATCGAATTAATCATACTTGGGTCTATATTAAGGAACACTTAATGTACAGGAATATTCTATTTGTAAATATGTGTGTGTATGTACGAATCAGTAGGACCTTTATTTACGAACCGAGAAAGAAGTACAACTTGTAAACACAACCTGAGTAAGAGTCTCCTTTAGTCACCGAATCCCAGAATGGTAATCCCCATTTCTCCCTCTAAGTTGTCACACTCAAAGAGTCATCGAATCCTACATGATTGGTCAAGTCAGGAACAGAATATTTTATCTATATTTAATTATAGAAATAACTGGTATAAGTGTATACAAGTGTGTACCTCAACACACAATTTGGATGGATACAGGTGGAAAGGTGTCGTCAAGTCTTGATGTCAAGACCTAATGACCAAGTGACATCCCTTCTTTCCTTTTTTTTGGAACAAGAGGTAAGAAGATTCGAGAGACTGACCCCGGAATGTGTAATATGACTGTTTTCCATATAGTTGTTCTCTTTTTGCCTCAAGTAATTACGTACGTACCCTGTCTGTGTATCGTCTTGAATCACTACTCATAGAGTTTCCGCACCGATTTTGACCAGGAATATATTATAGAACTGTTTCTAGTTGTTGAAACATTTCTTCACTATTTTTTCCCCAAATCTGAAGGTCCCCACCGTCTGGCACTCTTTCATCTATACACCCCCCTTTGATCACTCTCTATTCCGAACAAAATCATTCTAACCAATACATCTAGGGAGGCCACCGCAGAGACCCAACTGTACTCAGAGCTCAACAGAGGACACTAATTCTCAGTAGGACGAAAAGGACCATCTCTCCTCCTCCGGTCTCTTCAGAGGAACGTAGACGAAGAAGAGTGAACGGAAATCGGGTCTTATTGGGAATACGATTTCACCATCTAAACCCCAACCCTATAAGACTAAAGGACGTGGTTGGGCCCTTTTCAACTGTTGTCATTGATGTCGAGACAAAACGAGACCAAGAGTGCACTCCGTGTACTCAAGGTCAAACTTTTCCCTACTTTTTACAACGGAACTCCTCAAAACGGTACTACTACTCCTCAGAACACCAGATCATCTGATGTACACCAGATCGTCTGATCGTAAATAACTCACAAAGGGTACAAGGTTCCGGACCCGATTCCTGAAATGTGTGTAAATTGTTTTAATTTACACAGTAAATTAAAAGTATTATTGAGGGACTTCCTCCATGTGAAGAATAACAAAATTGTCTACTCTGGGAACCTCATATTTATTTAAATGAACAGGTTCCAGATCTCACTACGATCCCAACCTTGGACTTGCCAGGGAAGTAATTTACTTCGGGGGATTCAATGCGATAGAACATCCGTGGTGGTGCCGGACCAAAAGTGTGTGGTCCATCCATTTCTCCCTGACATAGGTCGGGGTGTCTCCCGTGCGATGACTCGAGTCCATGGGGTCAGAGGACTCGGACGAAGGGGGAACAGTCTTGTGACGACAGGGAGACTCTCTCCGAAGATGGGGAGTAAGACTCTACAGAGAGACCTGAACCTCTACACCCTGGGGGATTCGTAAGTAAAAGTTATCAGTCAGTAATACATTAGAGAAACTTACCAACCGTCTAGAATTGATCTGAATAGCCCTACTAGTAAAATTTTATATATCTTCATAGTTTAATGATGCAATACACATAGTCCTTGATTGTATCATAAAACTTGATTCAACGAAGTCAACACAGGCTGAAAAATACTGGGAAACCTGACACCGGGTGGTCAGAGGTGACAGGTACCTTAAAAGGTCCGTTCCTATGACCTCACCCTACGGTAACGGAAGAGGTCCCCTAGAAGGGGTGGGTCCCTAACTTGGGTACAGAGAATCCAGAGGACGTGACCGTCCGCCCAAGAAATGGTGATCGCGGTGGACCCTTCGGGGTCGTATGATGGTATCCGGTTAATGTGAACTTTTCGTTTGGTTTTTTAGTATCTCTTTCTAGTCTAAACACAAAGGGTTTCCGTTCCTACTCCCCTCTCCATCAACCTACTTTCGTCAGTTTTCCATGTTTGAAGGTCAATATTCTACTTCGTGGTCCCTACATTACATGTTATCTATTTTATTAATTGTACACGAGTCAACACAGGCTGTGAAACGCTAGGGTATCTGACCTCGGGTGATCCGAGGAGACAGGTACCTTAAAAGGTACGTTCTTATGCCCTCACCCAACGGTTGAGAGAAGAACTAGAGACGAATCCTTTTACTACTACACAAACCCTCACCTACGAGGGGAAACGGTGGCGTTGACAAGAGATCTGTATTAAGAGTTGAACGAACAAAGGTGAAAGGGTAGGGAGGAGAATCGAGTACTGAATTGAAAACCGTAGAATTCAAGGTCCGAGATCGTCCCGGACCGTGTCTTGATCGTGACTCCTATGTCAACCACTTCATCGGTCCTTACTGTTACTGAGTGCACGACAGAAGGGTCTATTAGAGCGTAGGATTCGCCAGTGTGACACGTCGTTTGATGTTCTTTCAAACTTCCACTCTGAAAGTTTGTCGTGTCGTCGGGAACCCCGTAGAGACTAGGAAAAGAAGTCTTTGATCAAGATATCTTCTTGCCAGTCCTTCGGGGAGACCCCCACCCCCACCCCCCCTCACCACGATCCCGAACACACGGTTACGTTTGTATTCCCCAGATGATCCACAAACCACAGGGACTCCGCCGAAACGACGCCGTCGAACACGCTGTTTTGACAGGTGTCACCAGAGGACTCCAGACAAGACGAGTGGCGTGAGTCGGGATCAAGAAAACATCTTTTTCGTATCTTAATCAGTTCTCCCGGTTGAGAGGGGACAAGTGGTGAAAAGGTGACACACTAAAACCTTCAGTGAAACGGAGGGATTCGTAAGCAAGACAGTAGAAATTTCATCCTTAATGTATACCTGACTGATAGAGTATCCCAATACCGTTACATGTAGTTTTTTCTAACGTTTTTACTTTTAGGAAACAGTTTGTCTCGTGAACCAACTTGCTTGACAGAAGTGTACGAGTCAACCCGACGGGTACCACTAAATACAAAGATCTAGGGAAACTATGGAAAGTCCTTTAAGGACCGTCAAGACTGTGAGTCCACATCGAATGAAGAGAAACCCAAAATTCTGTACACCCCTCTACTATTTTAAAGGATATTGTAAAAGACAGAGAGACCACGAAGTCAAAAAAAACTGTAGACATTTAACTTACATACTACACGGAAATCCGGTCATTCATTTTCGGTGTAGGGAGAGTAGAGACAAGACTCCTCCTCCAATCAAATGTCCAGGACACTCTTCCCTTGAATAATCAAACAAAAGATCTGCTCCGATTCGAAGTTTAACAGTCGGTTGGGGTCTCTATGAACTACCCCGAGTGATCCCCAGTGACCTCAGTTGACCACATTCCCGTCCACCGAAGTGACTTAACTATCAAGTCAGTAGTCAAAAAAACGTCGTAACTTCTCTCTTCCCCGGACCCTTCTTTCCAGACCTACATGGTCTCTCTTCCTGACCTCTTCGTCTTCCTTCACTCTCTCCGACTCCTCTCGAAGTCACCTCGTTTCTCCCTTAGACCTACCCCCTCGTCCGGACAGGTCCGACCCAGGGACTCCCGTCTTTCACCAAAGCTTCTTTCGAGTCACCGAACCCAGGACGAGGATGGTGTGGGTTGTGGACAGTCAGTAATGATTTTCCTTTTTGAAAAGAAAGAAGTCTGTTGTACAGAAGTTGTTATATTTTTTTCTTCAATAAAGTAAATAAGTAAATAAACGTAATCGATCTCTTCCACTCTCCGTCCGTTTCCATAGGAACAAGGTTTAGTTCTGAAAGAATGACCCAGACAGATCTTCAGAGTCCTCTATGAGTCCGACACAGGATGGTCGAAACCCAAGAGACGCCCCTCTTCGACACCCTTCTCACGAGTGGACCGATCTTTACGTTCGGAGTGGTCGATACACAACTTTTACGAGACAACAGACGGGGTCAGGGGTCCCTCGGACTCTAATACGACACGAACCAACAATAGAGAAGAACCGGGTCCTTTTATGGGAGTCGATCTTACTCCAGAAAGTGGGACTCCCGTTAGGTTTTTGGATTTTTCCCTTTTTTTTTTTCGTCTTTAAAAAATCCTAATATTCCCGAAAAATCTCTCAAAATTGGGTTGTTGACTGAAAAAAAAAAAAAAGTACCTTTCTCTGACTCAAAGTCTCTGTCCTGACGGTGACTTCTAGTCTGTCCAACGAGGAGTCAGGACCCCTGAGGTCTACGGTATAGTAGTACTTTTTGATGGGGGGTGGGGGTGAGTCCCACCAAGTCTCAAGCTCCTTACCAACGGAAACCACGTGTACTCCTACGACGTATTTGATCATCGACACAACGAGACCTCATCTTTAGCTAAATAAATTCTCTATTTTTCTCCTTTTGTGGGCAGAATAAATAACGGTAGGAAGAATCGACTAATTTCAGTAACCTTGGTACCATATCATTGTAAATGACTCGAAAAAGACACATCTATGTTAATAGTTGGGATAAAGTGTACACCCCTTCTACTATACGTTTCTCCAGTTCCTTAAAAGATTTCCAGTATATCGGTCATTCACCGTCTTGGTCTTAAACTTGGTTCCATCAATTCGAAGTACCTCTTCCTTTACCGTTGGGTGAGGTCACAAGAACGGACCTCTTAGGGTCCCTACCCCCTCGGACCACCCGACGGCAGATACCCTAGCGTGTCTTAGCCTGTACTGACTTCACTGAATCGTCGTCGTCGTCAATTCGAAGTCACGGATGAGAGAATTAGTGGAGTCAGTGGTTCTGACATAGAAGTACTAACATTCCTACAATAAATGGTCTCCCCAGAGACCACCTTACTCAACTCCTCTTTATATATTAGTGGACCCTCAGAAAATAAGATTCAGCAGGGCGTTTTTTAATCTTCCGTGGAATACCGACGTAGGGACTGAGGTTGTGGGAGTGGAAATCGAGGTTTGAACCAGAACCAAATGTACACAAAATATCTATACTGGTGTCGTAGTCTCTTATAACTTCAAAAAGGTAATATCACTCAAAAGAATTTATTACTCCTTACATTATAATTCAATGTAAACTCCTCAACAAAACAAATGTTTCAAGGTAGTACAAATAAAGGAGTAAACTCGAAGTATTGTTGAATTCAATCTTTTTTTTCGTAATAATCGGGTATAATGTTTGTCCTTTGGTATAAAGTTTCTTAAAAACCTCCCTACTTCCATCTCTACTAAGAGTCTGGTCCACAAGACCGAGAATTAAGGTACAAAAAAAATTTATGTCATAAGACATACCTATAGATGTGACTACGCATATAGATCGATATATCCATAAAATTTAAAATAAAACTAACTTTTTACACTAAAACTTTTCATGAGACGGTCCCAGTCCCTCCTAAAACGTACTCAAAACAGTATAAAAGACCCGACTGTATGTAGGACAGACACCCTAAATAATCACTGTCCGAAACCCTACCGAACCGTGCCGACGGGAGTCCTGAAGGACCCTTTACTTTAAAAGGGTGAGACAAACAACTAAAATACACGATATATTAGTCAAGGGTTTTAAAACTCTGAGTAATTAAAGGTGGAGACCACTCTGGAAACACTTTAAAGGGGTAAAAGAGAAGTTCCTTAAAGTTCAATCAGTAATGGGAAACGTTACTGAAACCTCTAAAGAGATATGTGTGTAGAGTCGTCCTGGTTTTCTTTAAGGGTGTATCAGTCTGTCGTTTGTGGGACGTAACAAGTCCGTGGGTTCACTGATTCGGATAGGTCCATATACATTTTGCATTAGAAGTTGGTCCTTGAACTGTAAAGGTACATCTACAGGTTTATACAGGAGAAAGACGTACAGGGAATGTTAAAAGATATCAGTAAAAGTCCTTTCCTAGACTTTTGGGTTTAAAACTTTCGTATACGTAATAATACTTACCTTTTCGTTTAAAGTAATGGAAGGGTCAATTTTACTAGAACTGGTAATAGATTGAAGGAAAGAGTAAGGAGAGTCACAATACCTAATAAGAACTGATTAATGAACAACAGAAAGTAGGTAATTGTGTAGGGACTTCTTTGTTTTTAACAGCACACTTGGAGAGTATTGAAGTGAAGAAGAGTTTCTGAATTAACTCAACCTCGAATAAACATGAAGTCACCTTATACAGGTTCCTTTGAGGGTCTCATAAGTCCTTTACGATAAAGTCACTGATTTTTTAGTATGATGAAATCACAATAATTTCACAAAGAACAAACTTCACTAAATATGAAATAGATCAGTAGGATTTTCTCGTTTAAAGAAGGGACTCTGTCTTATGGAAAAACACTGGGTCCCATTTAATGAATTCGGTAGAAGGAAATTAAAGGAGCCAACGTCTTTGTTTTACTTTATTTTTCTTTTTTTGTCCCGGTCCGTACAACTTGACTAATGTAGTATTTCGTCCACTGACTCAAATGTATAGAACTTTTAGTTTTCGGTATATACGTGTCGTATTAATCATTATGAGATATCACAAACAACATTGGATATCTCAATTAACCCTCTTCCGTTACCGTTGGGTGAGGTCATGAGAACGGACCTTTTAGGGTTCCTGACGTCTCGGACCATCCGACGTCAGGTACCCTAGTGAATGTCCACCTGTGCTGACTCGCTGAAGTGAAAGTGAAAAGTGAAAGTACGTAACCTCTTCCTTTACCGTCGGGTGAGGTCATAAGAACGGACCTCTTAGGGTCCCTGCCCCTTCGGAACACCCGACGGCAGATACCCCAGCGTGTCTCGACCTGTACTGATTTCGCTGAATCGTCGTCGTCATCTTCGTCGTATCTCAATTAATGAACTTAATGATACTGAGTAGAAGACGTAACATAAGTTAGTTTAGTAAGAGTTTTTTCCTTTCATCGTACTTTATTTCGCGACCGGGTTGTAAAACTGGTGTGTTGTTTAACTTTCTCCTGGTCTCCTCTTTGGAAGAAGTCACCACCTACACCAAAAAATCATCTGTGTTTTATTGGTTATCCCGTTGTATGTCCCTTCTGTCTTTTGCAAGTGTACGGAGACCCTGAGGAACTGGGTAGTGACGAAAGGACCTCTCGGGGTGTAGCTAAGTACGTAGATGGACGAGTCCGTACGTCTTTAGAGACTCTTCCGTCCCTACCCTTTAGAATTCTCCTTTTCTTCACGGTCACCAACCCTTTCCGTATTGGAACCCTTGACTTATGCGACTCCCTTCCTCGTCTGCAGAACGCCCTTTCGAAAAAAAAAAAAAGGAGTTTTGAAAGAACAGGAAGTGTCTGACTCTATTGTCTGAACACCAACGAGACCCCCTCCCCCAACTCCCTCCTTACCTCACTCTCCAACCCCAATCGTCCACATTCAATGATGGACGTTTCCCTATGTGCTGTTCCAGGATGACATATCGTGTTTCTTGGTATAAGTTGTAGGATTGTCATTACCTTTTTATAAAAATTTTTCTTACATATATATACATATGGACTTAGTGAAACGATATGTCGTCTTTAAGTGCGTCGTAAGATTTATTTTTAAAAAAAGAGTGGAACTTCAAGCCGACTTATTACTACCCGTTAGGGACTTAAGTCAGTGTACGGGGTACCTTGTCTCATGTAACACTTTTACGTAGAGTCGTTTATAGGAAGAAGTTTTGTATCGAAATTTTAGTTCCTGTGTAAATCGAACCATTTGCCTTTATTTGTTTTGTTTCACAAGACCTCGTTGGGACACTGGGTGACAATTTCCTTGGTTTTGGGTGTCCGTCTTCTGCGCTCAGTACGACTCCGTTCGTCGTCAAAGAAACACTCGAGTCTCCGACAAGAACACTTCAGTGTGAACCCCGACGGGTGTCGACACTTTCTGGGTCACACAAGTTACGGACAAGAGCGATTGGGAACGAAAACCGGAGGCACCAGATCCGTCCACCCGTACGCGTATGTTCAAACGAAAACGTAGTCAAAGTTAAGGGAGGAGTAAAAAATCCCATTTTTACTCTTTATCAAATGGTCCTCAACGACTTATGTGTGTATGTATATGCGTGTCTTATTTAGATCCCTCTGTGACTCATTTTTTACAATATTTGAACAATTTTTAAGTTCTCTGAAAACATATCTCTTCTTTAAGTAATAACAAATTTTCAAACTAAATAAATAAAATTTCGACTGAAATTTTTGTCCGTTGTAAGAAAATTTATAAGTGTATGAAGAACGGGTTTGTTATTTATTTTTTATCTTAAGGGATTTGTAAGTATGAAATAATATTTGAATTTTTATAGTTTTATATTAAATTTTAGTATTCCGTTTCATATAGTCTAAAAAAATTATCATCCGACTTAATACTGGTGGATTTCTATAGTTCAGAATTAAGGATCTCGGACATTTATAGTGAAATATTCGTTGACAACCGGAAACAACTACACTAATTTCTAGAACTATTCCCCTTTAATGGGGCCTAATGGACCGACCCGGAATTTATATTAGTATTTACAAGAATATACTCTTTCTCCCTCTAATCTATCTGTGTGGGACCATCGAGTCAACCACTTCTTAGACGGACGTCATGTCCTCTTGACCCAAGATAGGGACCCAGGTTAGGGACCCAGTCTTTCTAGGGGACCTTTTCTTTTACCGTTGGGTAAGGTCATGAGAACGGACCTTTTAGGATACCTGTTTGTGGGACCGTCCGATGTCAGGTACCCTAGTGTTCTCAGTCTGTACTGAATCGTTGATTTTGTGGTGTCTTCTCCCTCTCTGTCCCTAACCTCACTACACCGATGTTCAGTTCCTTACGACCGTCTCTCCGTTCCCTACCTCAGAGGGACTCTCGAAGACTTTCGTCACGTTGGATCTAAAACCTGAAGACGGGAGAAGATCGTGAGTCTCTTTTATGTAAAGACAACAAAATTCGGTGATTTAGACACCATTACATTGTCGGTCGTGTCCTTTGATTATATGAGAAATTGTAGGGTTCTTCGTTTGTCTTGTTCGATTTGACAGTGATATTAGTATTTTGATAAAAAGTAGTAAGGACGAAAAATTCTTTAACTAAACTAAAACGGAAAATTAGAAAAAAATAAGATTAACCTCCGATTAATGTTATAACATAACCAAAACGGTATGTAGTTGTACTTAGGTGGTGTTCACATGTGCACAAGGGTTAGGACTTGTGGGGGAGGGTGGAGGGAGAGGTATGGTATGGAGACCCAGTAGGGTCACGTGGTCGGGGTTCGTAGGACATAGGACAAGATTAGTCGACTCTAACGCACAAGACCCATATAACGAAGGAATTGATCCAGTCTCGGATATTGGACCAAATGTCCAGTTCTACTAAGTTTGGACTCGGTGACTAGTATCCACTCCAGGAAGACATTGTTCCGGTAGACCAAAACAGTACCTTAAAATTAACGGAAAGGATAACTGAAAGTAAATAAAAAGAAAACCGAAAATTTATATTATATCACTATATCTGAAATCCTATAAATATTCAAAGAAGACCCATTAAATCGTATGGTCAATCCTTTTTAGATCGTCTAAGTAAAAGAAAAAAAATTTATATTTAAATAAATAAAATTAACCTCCGATTAATGAAATGTTATAACATAACCAAAACGGTATGTAGTTGTACTTAGGCAGTGCCCACATGTGCACAAGGGATAGGACTTGGGGACAAGGTGGAGGGAGGGGTATGGTAGGGAGACCCAGTAGGGTCACGTGGTCGGGGCTCGTAGGACATAGTACGTAGCTTGGACCTGACCACTAAGTAAAGTGTATGCTATGATATGTACAAAGTTACAGTAAGATGGTTTAGCAGGGTGGGAGAGGGAGAGGGTGTCTCAGGTTTTCTGACAAGATATGTAGACACAGAGAAAACGACAGAGTGTATGACCCAATAGCAACGACGACGACGACGACGACGACGACGACGACGACGACGATTCGACGAAGTCAGTACAGACTGAGACACGCTGGGGTATCTGCCGTCGGGTGCTCCAAGGGGGTAGGGACCCTAAGAAGTCCGTTCTTGTGACCTCACCCAACGGGAAAGGAAAAGGTTCGTACTTTCACTTTTCACTTTTACTTCAGCGAGTCAGCACAGGCTGGGAGTCCCTGGGGTACCTGACGTCGGATGGTCCGAGGAGGCAGGTACCCTAAAAGGTCCGTTCTCATGACCTCACCCCACGGTAAGGGAAGAGGCCCCAATAGCAATACTAGAAAGATTTAAGGTATATATACGCAATCATATGACATAACCAAAAAAAGAAAGACCGAATGAAGTAAGACATATTATCCGAGGTCAAAGTAAGTGGAGTAATCTTGACTAAGTTTACATAAGAAAAATTACCGACTCATTATGAGGTAACACATGTTCATGGTGTCGAAAGAATAGGTAAACAGACGACTACCTGTAGTTCCAACAAAGGTACAGGACCGATAATATTTGTCACGACGTTACTTGTAACCCCTTGTGCACAGAGAAAGTTAAGCCAAAGGAGTCACACATACGGGTCGTCACCCTAACGACCCAACATACCGTCAAGATAAAGGTCAAAAAATTCCTTAGAGGTGTGACAACAGGTATCTCCGACATGATCAAACGTAAGGGTGGTTGTCACATTCTCCCAAGGGAAAAGAGGCGTGGTCTAAGTAAAAGAACTTACTTGGCAATCGAAAGGAAGTTCAACAGAATCTTACGGGGATAATTCTAACGAGGGCCCTGAAGGACCACCTGGTCATAAATTCTCAGGTGGAAGGTTTCGACCCCCGTACCCAAACTAGGGACCAACTCCTTGATTTTACGGTGTACGAGACCCCGTTGACTTGGGTGCACGACGTAGATCTCTTCGGGCACGTGACTTTGATCTCTTTCGACCGTGTAGTTTTACCTTTGGTTGACGTTAAAGTTTTAAATTTTTTTTTTCGAGGAATTGATTAGTAACTAATATGTACAGAGGAACGAGAGGTGACAAACATGGACCGCCAACACACTCTGCTCGTCGTCATCCCTTACCGAGAAGTACAGTGACTATGTTGAGGGACCCGTACACGAGTGGGTGTCAAAAGTAGAGTGTCAGAACTGATGTAGTGTGAAGATGTTTCAGTGATTTAAAATCTGTATAAGGTTTACGGACAGAGGGTGAACTACGGAAAGAGGATGAAACGTAGGAATCGCACAACTAAAACACAGAGAACGAAGTACCTAGTGTCGACTGACAACGAGGTCCACAATCCGTCTTTCTTCTCATTTTTACCCGTCACTGGACACCAATGGGAAGGTAGGGTTTCCGTTTTCGAAAGGGATTTACTGGTCAGGGTTGTTTCGTCTAAAGGTACGTGGAGAGTAACCGGGTTTCATATAGTACACTGGAGGACCGAAGTTTCTTCTGACTCATGTCCACGAATCTTAAAGATCAGAGACGATCCCTCTCCGGTCGTTCCTCTTCCCAACCCTTTCCACTAATTATTCGGTCGTAGGACAGACGGGACGTTGAAGAGAGACGTACAGACGGAATGTGAAGAGAAAGAGATTTGGAAAGAGGACGAAGTGGTAAATGTACCGGGTTTTACTGGTGGAAACTAGATCTCTAGGAGGGTCAGGTCTTCGGAAAAAGAGATAAACACTCGGTGTGGAAAGACGAGATCTGTGTAACCACGTAAGAGTCAGCGGAGTCAGTACAGTCTGAGAAGTACTGGGATACCTGATATTGTGTGGTCCGAGGAGACAGGTACCCTAAAGGGTTGTTCTTGTGACCTTACCCAACGGTAAAGGAGGAGGTCCCCTAGAAGACCTGGGTCCCTAGTTTGGACACAGAGGACGTAACCGTCCGTCTAAGAAATGGTGAACTCGGTGGACCCTTCGGGGTCTAAGTGACCCCTATGAACAATTTTTCTAGGACTCGAGGTTTGAATGACGTAGTCTGTGTAGGACCTCTAGTTTCTAGGACTTCTAGTTTATAGGAAGGGTTTCAGGGTTTCTATATGACCACCTCGAAACCTCAGAACGTACTAAGAGTACCTTTATTTGAAACTTCCAGTCACTTGACCTCAGGAACCCAGGGTTAAGGTTTAAAGACCCTTTCCAGAGGACTAACCAAACGAACCCAGGTCGTACATATTGGGAGTCAGTAAGTTGACTCGTACGGTAGCCTTTCTAGTCATCCGAGTCCCAAGTACCGTGACTAGAGGATAGTCAGTACGAATTCTCATCTGAAAGACTACTCGTTCTGTCCTGTTCTCTCCGTTTAGACGATTGAAGAGACAATGTGCTGAATGTTTAGGGTTGTACGTTAAAGAGTAAAGTGTCCACGGGAGACTACTAGGGTCTACAGACAGAGTGGATCGTCCAAAGACTAATACGTTGAATCCGTAACGGAGACTGGGTCACCGGTCAGGAGAGGACAGACAAACCCAGATCGGACGATGCCTCAAGTAGAGTAAAGTTGAGGAAGGGCGGGTAATGGACGGGTTCGGACTGGACTGAGTACAGTGAGTCAAAATTTTACGATATCCCAAAAAACAACCACGTAGTGTTAAGTCGGGTACGTCGTTCAAGGTTTTTAGTCTATACGTCTATACAGGGTAATTTTTTTAAAAAAAAGACATTAATTTTTATCAAACCAAGGTACAGATCTGAAGTAAAAAAAATTGACTATTTGATTTAAAGAATTAGAAACGTACAATTAAGTAACGAAGGTTACCTTCTAAAACGTAGAAAATCATTCCAACGTCAGTTTAAGTCAAAAGAGAAAAAGAGGGATTCTCGTTACAGTCATCTGTCCACCGAGTCCTCCTTAGACCCAAGAGGACATTAGGAGACGGAAACTATTAGTGACATAACAGTGTGAGACCCAAAACCCTTCAACACCGACCATGGGTACTCCGTAGTGGGTAGAACGGACTGGAAACTGAACCACCCGACCGACGACGACGAAGACCGAGACGGAGTCATCACTAGTTGATACTTCGGGTGTGGAGACGTTGGAAGACGAGAAAAGGATCTGGAACACTAAGGAGTGGAGGACGTCGGGGAGGTGTGGAGACGAACCCCAAAGTTTTGTGAGTCAAAGGATAATATTAAAATAACCCAACCGGTTTTCAAAGTAAGAAAATACCTTTTTCGGTTTACTTGAAAAACCGGTTGGGTCATAATATAAGTCCTGAGACGTTCAGAGACACTTCCGGACAGACGAACCAACGAAGGGAGTAAGTAACGGTCAGATAATGGGTTCTCGATACAACGAAGTTACGGAAATTTTAGTTCCGAAATGATACTCTGACCGACAGGAGAACCTGAGACTGAACCTTTCAGTGTGACAGAAATAGTTTGAGGTGGATTCTAAACCGACGTCTTCCTTTGTCTAAAGTGGTGGTCGATAGAATTAGAATAATTCGTGGAACGGAACAAGAGAGACTTAGAGGAAGAGAATAAGTGACCATCTAGAAATAAAACAAAACCCATCCTTCCATGTGTGTCGTCGACTTTATGAAGTGAGAAGACACCTTCAATGACGTTTGTCACGAGTCAGGTGGTTTCATCCAGGAACTAGTAGTTTCGGAACGAGAATCTTAAGGTACGTTCGGTAAGTAAAGAGAGTCGTTTCTGACTAAGAACGTATAATTTTGTTTAATTTTGTTTTGAGAAGTCGAAAGCTTAACGTCACAGATCAGATGTAAATTCTTTAGGTCAGTGTCAAAAATTTCTGAAGGTCCAAAATCCGACTAGACGATTTTCGACTAGAGACTGTTTTCGAGTATGTTTTTCATAGTGACTATGAACTTTTCAGACTCTTTCCCATCCTATTTTAGTCAGTTCTTGTACATCTAATTATATTTTGTGATAGTAGAATAAGTGTAAGAGACAATATTAGAGTGGACACTAAGTACACACAACTAGAACAGAGAGGATTATCTAATTTTAGAGGAACTACCGTCCCCAGTACATAAACGTTAGAGGGGAGTTTTAAGGTGATGAGTTGTTTACAGAAAAGGTTTTAGATAAATCGCGGTACAAAAAAAAAAACAAACAAAAAAACGAAAAAAAAAAACAAAACGAAACCACTAAAGTGACAAACTTTACTATGGATTAATCTCGTGACTTTACGATTGAGTACAAGGGTTCATGTTCTCCGACCCCACAAGGAATACCTTTTTCATACTCACAATTTATTCGAAGTAAGTCCGTTCACAATCACAAGAACCGACACTCAAGTTACAGTTACTTAGTTGTTACATATAACTTATTCCACAGAAATTTGTCTTTGTGTATACTGTCATTCATAACCAATCAACTACCTGTACAACACCTGTTCTCTCCGAACACCCTTGGATTGTAACGTAAAGAGGTCCTCACTTCACTAAGTCAACACGATTTAGTCACAAAGGTCACTGAAATATCTTGTATTGATGACTTTTATAACACTTAGTTTACATACTCAAACGTCTTGATACACTTTCAACTTCAGTAACCCTGTTAAATAGGGGTGTAGAAGTAGAAGTACCACGAATAGAATACTTTCCAGTATTTTATTATCTTGATGTGAATCCATATTTAGATCTATATTTTTGTCTTGATGCGAATCTATAATCGTATAGAATACCTTCCAGTGTTTTATTATTTTGATGTGAAGCTATATTTGATGTGAAGTTAAGTCAAGTCAGTGAGTCAACACAGTCTGAGAAACGCTGGGGTACTTAACGTCGTGCGGTCCGGAGGGACAGGTAGTGGTTGAGGACCTCAAGTGAGTCTAAGTGCAGGTAGCTCAGTCACTATGGTAGGTCGGTAGAGTAGGAGCCAGCAGGGGAAGAGGAGGACGGGGATTAGGGAGGGTCGTAGTCTCAGAAAAGGTTACTCAGTTGAGAAGTGTACTCCACCGGTTTCATGACCTCAAAGTCGAAATCGTAGTAAGGAAGGTATCTTTAGGGTCCCGACTAGAGGAAGTCTTACCTGACCACCCTAGAGGAACGCCAGGTTCCCTGAACGTTCTCAGAAGAGGGTGTGGTGTCAAGTTTTCGTAGTTTAGAAGCCGTGAGTCGGAAGAAATGTCAGGTTGAGAGTGTAGGTATGTACTGGTGACCTTTTTGGTATCGGAACTGATCTGCCTGGAATCAGCCGTTTCATTACAGAGACGAAAACTTATACGACAGATCCAACCAGTATTGAAAAGAAGGTTCCTCATTCGCCAGAAAATTAAAGTACCGACGTTAGTGGTAGACGTCACTAAAACCTAGGGGGGTTTTTATTTCAGACTGTGACAAAGGTGACAAAGGGGTAGATAAACGGTACTTCACTACCCTGACCTACGGTACTCGAAGCAAAAGACTTGCAACTCGAAATTCGGTTGAAAAAGCGAAAGGAGAAAGTGAAAGTAGTCCTCCGAAAAATCAAGGAGAAGTGAAAGATGGTATTCCCACCACAGTAGACGTATAGACTCCACTAACTATAAAGAGGGCCGTTAAAACTAAGGTCGAACACAAAGAAGGTCAGGTCGCAAAGAGTACTACATGAGACGTATCTTTAATTTATTCGTCCCACTGTTATATGTCGGAACTACGTGAGGAAAAGGATAAACCTTGGTCAGACAACAGGGTACAGGTCAAGATTGACAACGAAGGACTTAACGTATGTCTAGAGAGTGCTCCGTCCAGTCCACCAGACCATAAGGGTAGAGAGAGTCTTAAAAAGTGTCAAATAACACTAGGTGTGTAGTTTCCGAAACCGTATCAGTTATTTCGTCTTTATCTACAAAAGACCTTGAGAAAACGAAAAAGGTACTAGGTCGTCTACAACCGCTAAACTAGAGACCAAGGAGACGGAAAAGATTTTAGTCGAACTTGTAGTCCTTCAAGTGTCAAGTGCATAACAACTTCGGACCGAACCTCTTAAAACTCGTAATGAAATGATCGCACACTCTACTCACGTTAACAAGCCATCAAACTCGTAAGAAACCGTAACGGAAACCCTAACCTTACTTTTGACTCGAAAAGGTCAGGACACCGGTGACGACTCAAAAGGTTTAAACGACCGTATAACTCACATCGTGAAAGTGTCGTAGGAGAAAACCCTAAACTTTGTCGAGTTGACCTTAAGGTAGTGGAGGTTATCGAAACAAGTATCACTACGAGAGATTCCGGGTGAACTGAAGTGTAAGGTCCTACAGACCGAGATCCACTCACTAGTGTGGTAGCAATAATAGGCCCAGTACTTCTAGAAAAAACATGTCAAGAAGACACATAAGAACGGTGGAGAAGAATTATAGAAGACGAAGACAATCCAGGTATGGTAAAGACAGGAAATAGCTCGGGTAGAAACGTGCTTTACAAGGGAACCATAGAGATTAAAAGAACTTCTCTAGAGATCAGAAAGGGTAAGACAAGAAAAGGAGATAAAGAAACGTAGCTAGTGACTTCTTCAGAAAGAATTAGAGAAGAACGATAAGAAATCTTGAGACGTAAGTCTACGAATATAGAAAGGAAAAGAGGAAACGAAAAGCGAAGAGAAGAAAAGTGTCGATAAACATTTCGGAGGGGTCTGTCGGTAAAACGAAAAAACGTAAAGAAAAGGTGTCCTTACCAGAACTAGGGACAGGGGACATGTTACAGTACTTGGAGTAAGGTATCAAGTAGTGAATCTATATATGTTAATCTATATTTGTGCAAGAAGGAGACCCGTTGATCCTATTTACTTAGAGTCAAAATAATAGAAATTGTATTTTTGGAAGGTTTAATCAACACTACTAACTTTACTCTATTATGGCATCTAAATTGTTTATCATCCATATTGAACAATAGTCAGTTGTTTATCAACTAAAGAGTTCTGTTTAGATTGACCTACAAACTCATCTCCGTCCATTGATACAGTTGTGGACTACGAGTAAAGTTGACCCTCAAACCCTAACCTGACTAACGGAATCTAGTGTAAAGATTGTAACACCCTTGTCCAATCGGAATCCTAGGATGGTCTCGTCTTATCTTTTTTAAGTTGGGTTTAGTCAAATAGTATTAGTCACGATTCGATCAAACGTATAATAATCTACAAAGTCCCTTTTATGTTGAGACTCCCATGGAGGGAAAGAAAAAAGGAGGGTTTTCTTTCTTAAAATCGATATGGTAGTCTTCTAGACTTGGTCACTTCGTCGTAAAATAAATCTTATTCATTGATATACGACATTCTGAAGACAACTATACCTTTAGTACGAAGACTATGAGGTTAACCTAGCAGTGAACGAAGACAGTCCAAAACTACTGGTGTCTCTTTAATACCAAAAATGACTCGGTTGAGAACACACAGTTGTTTCATCGAAGTCTCAGTAAATTTATTTTCAAAAGTTCTTCTAGATTGAAGTGTATTTTGTCATGTATGGTGGTCAATTATCTCAATTTGAAAACAAAAAGTTAAACCATTCTGACTTAACCTGTAAAATGTATCTTGTTCAAATGTAATGTGAAATTCGTTTAGAAGGAACTCATGAGGACTAGAGATCTGACACACGAACCGTAGAGGTGCATCCACGGACTGATAGGACTGTGGTTGGTAAGGAGGGAGGAGAAAGGATAGGACCGTTACCGAAATGGTCAGTCCCACTCCGAGTTCAGATTATAGACCCTTAGTCGGGACTAGCACAAGGAAGTAAATGTAGGGTAAGAAATTCTTCAGGACAGTCGAGATGGAGGTTTTGTATGGGGGGTAGGTTTATGCAGAGTAGGGGAGATGACGATGTCTTTAGTTCAGGGTCTTTGTTCAGAGAGTAGACTTGACGATGTCGGAGTAATGACCATACGGACGAAAGTGCAAGAGAGGTGGGTGTTAATGAGGGGTAAGTAAGAAGTCTATAGTCTGTCTTACGAGAAAAATTTCTAATACAAACTAGTATAGTGAGAGGTGACTTTTGGAGGGGTAACATTAAGTTATCTGAGACTTGAGATAATCCCTGGTTCTCAATGGACTTGACAAGAATGGTTGTAGAACCTGGAGTAGAACATGGCGAGAGGGAATGTAAGGTGAGGGACGGTGAGTGACGGGAAGAGAAACACAGACGTTTTGTGTTTTAAACAAGACCAGAGTATTGGAAAAGAGGACTGCAAACAAGACCAACCTTACCAGAAAAGGTACTAGAATTGGATGAGACCGAGGGAAAGAATAGTAGGTTCTAAGTCTCTTTTACTAGGAAGTAATTTCCCAGGAGAGGACTGATGATCGATCTCATCAATGGGGTACGACATTCTGTTGAAGATAGAATACTGTAACAAAAGAGATCCTTTGTAGAGAGAGATTTAGAGAAAGAAGAAAGGAGAAGAGAAGGTGAGTGAGGGAGAGAATGGTAGACAGAAGGATGAAAGGAAGAAGAAAAGGATGAACAAACAACCGATAAACGAGGGTAGTGTCATATTTCAGTGATTCTGTTTCTAAAAGAAAGTAAGGTGTGACATTAAGATCGTGGATCCTTTCATGGACCGAGTAGCGTTCACAAGATAATCATTTATGTATGACAAATAACTCACCAGAGACACTCGGTCCGTGTCACCATAGAAGTAATCTATAGATAAAGAGTTTTGTTAGAAAGTTTCTAAATTTATACTTATTTATCTTTGTCTCTCTCCAACACACTACGTCGATTAACCACACTTTGACTCAACTTAACTCTACCAGTCAGGTTAAAGTTTAGGAAAAGAAAAAAAAGACAATAAGTTGTGACGAAGTGAGATGAACTAGAGACCCGGGGTACAAACACTGATTCGAAGAAACATAAATCCAAAGGGACCACCGAGTCACCATTTCTTAGGAGAGGGTTACGTCCTCTGAGTTCTCTGGGTCCAAGCTATGGACCCAACCATTCTGAGGGACCTCCTCCTTTACTGTTGGGTGAGGTCATAAGAACGGAACCTTTAAGGTACTTGTCTCCTCGGACCGTCTGATGTCAGATACCCCAGTGTTTTCTCAGACTGTACTGAATCGTTGATTTATTGTTGTTAGGAACATAAATAGAAAGATTAAACTAAAACGGTTTATTAACGACTCAGTTTATTAACAGTAAAAACGACTCTACCTATAATTCTTTGAATGATTAGAAAACCCAATAAAAAGAAATCGCCATATTCTGTTGAAAATTGGTTCATGTTACTTTGACTACCATTAATCGTAGTCCCTTTACTCAAAAAAGGACGATAATCTTATATGTCTTTCATCATCAAATAGAAGGAGTCAATTAAAGAAGTACCGACTGAAACAATATCATTAACATAGTCGAACATATAATCGAAGGAGAGAAAGAGGTGTCTCAAAAAGTAAGAGATAAAGTCAAACACACGACACGACACGACGAAAGTCAAGTCAAGTCAAGTCAGCGAGTCAGCACAGACTGAGAAACACTGGGGTACTTAACGTCGTGCGGTCCGGAGGGACAGGTAGTGGTTGAGGACCTCAAGTGAGTCTGAGTGCAGGTAACTCAGTCGCTACGGTAGGTCGGTAGAATAGGAGACAGTAGGGGAAGAGAAGGACGGGGGTTAAGGAGGGTCGTAATCCCAGAAAAGGTCTCAGTTGAGAAACGTACTCCACCGGTTTCATAACCCTCAAAGTCGACATCGCAGTCAGGAAGGTTTCTTGTGGGTCCTGACTAGAGGAAGTCTTACCTGACCAACCTAGAGGAACGTCAGGTTCCCTGAGAGTTCTCAGAAGAGGTTGTGGTGTCAAGTTTTCGTAGTTAAGAAGTCGTGAGTCGAAAGAAGTGTCAGGTTGAGAGTGTAGGTATGTACTGGTGACCTTTTTGGTACCAGAACGGATCTGTATGGAAACAACCGTTTTATTATAGAGACGAAAAGTTATACGAAGATCCAACCAGTATTGAAAGGAAGGTTCCTCATTCGCAGAAAATTAAAGTACCGACGTTAATAGTAGACGTCACTAAAACCTCGGGGGGGTTTTATTTCAGACTGTGACAAAGGTGACAAAAGGGTAGATAAACGGTACTTCACTACCCTGGTCTACTGTACTAGAAGCAAAAGACCTACAACTCAAAATTCGGTTGAAAAAGTGAGAGGAGAAAGTGAAAGTAGTTCTCCGAAAAATAAAGGAGAAGTGAAAGACGGTATTCCCACCACAGTAGACGTATAGACTCCAATAACTATAAAAAGGACCGTTAGAACTAAGGTCGAACACGAAGAAATCAGCACAAGTTGAGAAAGACTGGGTTACCTGACATCGGACGGTCCGAGGAGACAGGTACCCTAAGAAGTCTGTTCTTATGATCTCACCTAATGATACGGGAGGAGGTCCCCCTAGAAGGACTGGGTCCCTAACTTAGGAGTAGAGAATGTAGAGAACGCAACCGTCTACCCAAGAAATGGTGATGGCGGTGGACTCTTCGAGTAAAGTCAGATATATCCTGTAATATCTGTAAAACCCATAAACTCTCATCTTTGATATTTACTTATGTGCGTAAACCTTGACGTGAACACTAACTCATTACAGTAAGTCTTGTAGAATTTCTGTTTATAACAGTCTCATCCTTTACCGTTGGGTGAGGTCACAAGAACGGACCTTTTAAGGTACTTGTCTCTTCGGACCACTCGAATGTCATGTACCCCAACGTACTCAGCCTGTACGGACATACTCAAAGTGAAAATGGAAGTTTTCTTTCTGACTCTTTCTTTTTTCTTTAGTGGTCGATTGTCAGTGTATACACCAAGACTTACTGTTGACAATAGACTATGATAAGACTAAAGACCTCTTCTAGTCTAAAAAATCATGAGTACATATCGAAAAGAGGAAAGGAAATCATAATTTCCTGTTTCGACTTTCTCATAAGATATATAGATACTTTTAATTTCACGTAAGGTTTATGTATAAGTCAGGGTGTTCCTGACTAAAATAATCATGATCGTGTCGGAACACTTTTCACGTGCTACACGGTCCAGGAAGTCCCCGTGTAAGTCAGAGTGTCTTTTCTCGTCGTAAAGTTCCCCTCTTTAAGATATTGGATGTGGTTTTTATAAAACCTTTTGTTGATACAAGTTTCAAATTTTTATTTACACTTTACTTACAGAATTTTTCTGTGTTTTGGTCTCAGAGGTGAGGAACGTCTGACGACTAATCTTCGAAGTCCCTAAAAGTGTTGTATTTAGAAACAAAACACATGACAAATAAGTTTGTCTTTAATTAAGTTACTACACGTTATTTCCAAAAGAGTTTTGTCTGTTTGTTTTCTGTTTATAGCACTCCCTTCACGAACACCACTTAGTTTTTCTCTCTCGTATCCCAACTGACTTAACTTCGGTCTATAAGGAGTGATCCCAGAGTGCATGTTCGACATAAAAATATAGAGTCGAACCACCCCGTTTAGACTTGTGATCGTTCTTAATGGGGTCTCGTCACCTCTATCATGGTCAGAGGTAGGAGTCGGGAGGAAGGTTGCGTGGGAACAGAAGCTTGTGGGGGTGTGAGGGGTCGTAGAAGAGTTATATGGGTAGGGACGGTGGTCGTCTACCTACTATGGGTCTTCGGACCGAATGTCAAAGGGCGATCACGGTCTTAATCGATAACATGGAGAACCCGTATTTTCCTGGGGTTTTTAATTTTCTTTCCTTTATAACTTCTGGATTCTGAATGAGTAGTCAAACCTTTCTTTGACTCTCCGACGTGGTACCCGAGGGGTCTGTGGGGTATGAAATCGAAGGAACTGAATATTGACTGTTAGGGAAACGTAAGAACCGTGGTTGTGTGTATGTGCGGAAATGGTCCTAGGGAGATGAGGGACACACGACAGACACGAGCCGGGCCTGGGTGAACGGGTAGTCGGACAGGACTGGCAGTCTAAGGACAACGACTCCCGGATTATAGAGACCGAAACAGAGGAAGGTCGTCCCAATACTTTTCTATAGATGGACGGATAGACGTGAAAAAGTGACGTTAAATGAGAAGGTCCGTTCGCATGATCTCACCCAACGGTAAAGGAAGAGGTACCCTAGAAGGGCTGGGTCCCTAGCTTAGATCCAGAGGGTGTGACGCCCGTCTGTGAAATGGCAGACTCGGTGGTGCCTTCAGGAGGTAATACTGTCCTATGGGGTTAAGGGAGATAATCAGAACTTCTTTTATTTTTCGAGTAATAGTTGTTCCGAGTACGGAAAGTAGTTCAAGATCTCCCGACGACTGTACTGTAGAACACGGACGTCGGGTTCGTTAAACTAAAGTACAGATTATATAGTACGTTTTGTTTTATTCTCACATCCTCCAAGGAAGAGAGACGTCAAAGTTTTAGATTCATTTTCAGATGAATTTGAACCAAGTAAAAGTCAGATAAGATTGTCTTTCAGACGTGGTGAGTCTTGACAAAGTTTGTTAAAAACGTGCTTCTCCCTAAAGAAAAAAAGGGAGGTCCATCAATCTAGTCTATTGTCGGATTGTTTTTATTGATTGAGGAAAACAAGTATAGCTAGTCTTCTAGTGACACATAATTGGACCAGACACCTTTTTAAATACACTTATTAATATTAAAGATACATCATTAAAAACTAGGGACCCAGCCCTTCTAGGTAGGGGACCTCTTCCTTTACTGTGGGGGAGGTCATGAGAACGGACCTTTTAGGGTATCTGACTCTTCGGACCATCCGATGTCTGGTACCCCAGTGTTTCTCAGTCTGTACTGACTGACTGACTGAAGTGAAGTGAAGTGATTTTCCTCTTTTTCTTTGGTCAACGACTTTTCAATTGTACGTACACACGCACGACAGTACAGGTTGAGAAACACTGGGATACCTGACATCCGGCGGTCCGAGGAAGACAGGTACCCTAAAGGGTCCGTTCTTATGAACTCACCTATCCGTAAAGGAGGAGGTCCCTTAGAAGGACTGGGTCCCTAGTTTTGGTACAGAGGACTTCGAAGACTTTTCGATTAGATTTGTTCCATTTATGATATGACTAATTCAATAAAAGTTATAAAGATCTGTAAAGTCCGCTGTGCGAAATTTTTTTTCTTTAAAATACTATCCCATTATTTTCATTCTTGTAAAAATATAAAGTATTTAGAACTGACAAGACTGTCATATTGTCATGATAGTTATATCATACTTAAATAAATAAATAATACATTTTGTTTCGATGTAGTAAAGAAATGACTCGTATTTATATTAAAGGGGGTCCTTTTTAAGTCTCGTATAACACCATACAATCCGACGAAAAACGGTATGAGAAAATACTCGTAAAGGGACCCTGTCATATATACTTTAAATCTTTCTACCATTGCTATTGGGACATACACTCTGTCGTTTTCTCTGTGTCTACATATCTTGTCAGAAAACCTGAGACACCCTCCTCTCCCACCCTACTAAACCCTCTTACCGTAACTTTGTACATATTATATATTCTTTGATTAGAGGTCAGGTCCAAACTACGTCCTATCTCCTACGACCCCCGACCACGTGACCCTACTGGGTCTCCCTACCATGTCCCTCCCTCCACCCTCCCCCCAAGTCCTACCCCTTGTGCATATGTGGGTACCGCCTAAGTACAACTACATACCGTTTTAGTTATGTTATAACATTTCATTAAGCGGAGGTTAATTTTATTTATTTAAATTTAATTCTTTTTATTTATTTGTAAGGAAACTTTTGTACTAAACACTACTGATGTATGATACACTAGTTTACGACGAAATGTTAAAACAACAATAAAGTACTCTAAAACCAACAAGAAATTAAAGGGTACAATTTTGTATGCCGACATTCTAAAAAACCAAAGAACTCGAGTTTTAAATAAAAGGGGACTAGACTTTCTCGTTCTTAATCACGACTAAATTCTGACTCGAAGATTCGACGAAGACCTCAGAAGTCAGGAAGGTACAATCGGAACTTCTATGTACCCCTCAAAAATCCACAGTCCAACGGACTGTCGGAACCGGACGACGAAGGAAGGAGGGACTGACTCTCGACCCGGTGGACTGGTGTCGTCCGTTCCTACCTACTTTTATCCGGATGGACCGAAGATTCACCGGTCCTGGTTCGTCCTCCACTCTTAGAACTTGAGGACAAGGGTGATCTATTTGATCGAAGGGTGAAGGAGGAATCTCGTAAGGAGTAGACTATGACAACAAAACTACCGAACCAAAGACAACGAAGGTCAAGAGTTTAAGGAGAGACCATCGACGATCCGTTGATACTATTACACTAAATATTATTCTCTATCTATAAACCAGAAACTAGGACAAAGACTTTGTCTTGAGGATTTTGGGAACCTTAAAGGATTTACTACTCGCTCCATTTCCAATAGAAAACACTTCAATTATTCCACCGAAGACCTTTTGTGGATTCCAACCCTCGACCAACGGTCCTTTTTAGAGGATACATTAATCTCCGAACCTTGTAAGACAGGGTGGGTGGGGGACTGGGAGGTCTCTCTCCTTTCCTCAATCTTTGACTCAAGTTTACCGGTTGTCCCCCACCGAGTCTACCATTTCGTAGACGGACGTTACTTCCTCTGAGTCCAAGTTAGGGATCCAACCCTTCTAAAGGAACTCTTCCCTTACCGGTGGGTGAGGTCATAAGAACGGACCTCTTGAGGTACCTGTCTCTTCGGACCGTGATTACGGTTACCCGTTCCTAAATTAGACGGTACGGATACATTATTTCGGAGGTATTTTGGATTTTACTACCCCAAGTCTTGGAAGGGACTAACACATCCCTAAACCCTCCGACCACACGAACCTCTCCCGTAACTGAGTATGGAGTAGGACTGGAAATGAGTATGGAGTAGGACACGTAGAGACGGTAGATCAATCAAGACCCAATATAGGAAAATACTATTCGACCATTGGATCACTCATACTACAAAGGCACTTATGACACTCCTCGACGAGTTTATTTAATTAACTTGACTTCCTTCCACAATTACCTCGGAGGTTAGATATCGGTCAGTTTTAACTGTAGACTTCATAACAAACAAAAAAAAAACCACCCCCCGTCCGTCACTACGTTCAGAACGTCCGGACTCGGGAATTGGAACCCCCTAGACTGCGAGAGAGGTCCATCTACCACAGTCTTACCGTGACTTAAGAACCTGTGGGTTGACCACAACCTCTTAACGAACCACCACACCTCTTTTGGGGGTATTCAACCTTAATAAACCTTAATCTTAGAATTATTAGGTCTTGACAAAGTCATGGTCTCAGGTACAACCCGAAAGTACTATATCGGGGTCTTTGACCCACAACTACACAATCAACCCAGGACGAGAGTGATTTCTCGAGGTACACTGTGTATCAGGACAGAATACCTGTTCTCTTAACGAGAAAGTGTCAAAGAAGTAGTGACGTCAATTGAGGATAAACGATTTGAGTCATCGGAACCCAGAAAGGAATTTATAACGGGAAAGAGACTATTTACCGCTGGAGAAAGTCACAGACGTTAACATGACAAGAGATAAGAAATTCATGGGTAGGATGTAGTCACCAGGTCTGGTCGAGGACCCTCAGTAGGGCAGACTAGGACCAAGGAGAAATGAAACAACCGTCCACTAGGGTGGAGAGACAAGAAAAATACGTAGAAATATTATCATGAACAAGTACCTTAACACTCCTACGTCTTTTAATTGTACACATTTCTCGAATCTTATAACGGTGGATTCACAAATTACACACACACTCGAGTCAACGAAGTCAGCACAGACTGAGAAACACTGGGATACCTGAGATCGGGAGGTCCAAGGAGACAAGTACCCTAAGAGGTCCGTTCTTATGACCTCACCAAACGGTACGGGAGGAGGTCCCCTAAAAGGACTAGGTCCCTAACTTGGAAACAGAGGACGTAACGTCTACCTCAGAAATGACGACTCAGTGACCCCTTCGGGTTCACAAATTATGCAGAATTGAAATAATAGAATCCTTTAAAGAGAGGTTCGTGATAATAGTGGTCACTTAAATCCTCCCAGAAAGGAGAGTTCTACCGTCTCATCTTCCTGTACACAAGTAGAAGGGGACGTTCTTGAGGTTTTAATGTTGAGTGACGACTTGTTGGTAGTTGTCCTCTTACATCCTAGGGTGGTTTTTTTTTATAGGGTACAGGTTCCTGTTCCTCTTCGTGGAGTCGTTTTACCGTCCTCCCCGTTTTAGTACAAATCTTAGTTTGGGGTATGGGTGGTCTCTGTGAGTCCCTCGTGTTTGTTTTGGGTTTGGAACACGAGTGGTCCTATGGGGTGTCTCTGACTCAGTCTGGATGGAAAGTCACAAACTCACAGAGGAGACCTCCATACCCAGTCGTCACCGGACGACGTCCCCGTTCCCGAGACCCACGTCGTCTGAACCTATACCGTATTCGAGAGAACCTCCTCCAGTCGTAATTGGGGTGGTATCTCGGTGGTCTTGAATGTGTCCTAACCCCTTTGTCTGAGAACCTCCCGTGTTTGTTTTGGAACACACATGGTCCTGGGTCCTCTTTCCTCGTCGCTGGGGTGTTCTCTGACTGGGTCTAAACGGGTACTCACAGGTCCTCAGAGGTCACTTCCCTATCCAACCACCACCGGACGACGTCCCAGTCTCTGTTACTCACGTCGTCACACACGTGTCCTGGGAAACTTCCTCCAGTGGTAATAGAAGTAATAGAGGTGGTATCAAACCGGTTTGTTGTCCCTCTCTTGTATGGGGACGGGTAGTTGTTTTTTTAACCTAATTTCTAAATGACTCGTATCGGGGTGGGTAGTCTTGTTCTGGGTCAAAGGGGGAGTCCGTCAGAGAGGGTAGTCCTTCGAAGGGATTCGGAGAATAGGAATAGGTAGTCTCCCGTCTGTCTTACTTTTGGTGTCAGTGTCTTTTGATTAGTTTGACTAGTGTACCTGGTGTCGAAACAGATTGAGTCACCTTGATAGTCGGTACAGTACATCCCGGTGGGTTCTACCTACCCGGTTCCACCTCCCAAGCCTGTTTTGTACCAGGTAACCTCTTCCTTTACCGTTTGGTGAAGTTATAAGAAAGGAACTCTTGGAGTACTTGTCATACTTTTCCGTTTTTCTATCTGGTGACTTCTACTTGAGGGGTCCGACTATCCACGGGTTATACGATGACCTCTTGTCACCTCTTTATTGAGGTCTTTCTTACTTCTCTACCTCAGTTTCGTTTTTTTACGGATTAATACCTACACTGACCACTACCTTTATTTCAGACTACGACATTTCTTGTTATAACGTATCCTTGGACCTTACAATCCAGGTACTTAGTTCTATTCAACTTTCACCAGTTTGTCCTCTACCGTTCTCTCTGGTAGTTGTAAAATCCTTAGTCACTTGATTTTATCTGACCTTACCCACTTAAATTGAGTCTATTGGTAATAGATGATGACACCCGTTCTTCGGGAATTTTCTTTACCTCATCGGGAGTATCAGTTGGTTTCTCAGGCTTTACGTCATGAACCTACGTCAGAGTTTTTACTGTCTTACTAGAGACAAGTAAAGGTTCCGTTCGGTAAGTTATAGTGTTATTATGTTCTGATCCGGGGTCGGTCATTACGACTTCTTCGACTTCAACTTACCAAGAAACTTTTGGATATTCTGGAAGATATTAATTGTGGGGTTTTTCTACAGGAAAAGTAATATCCCCTGACCTTACGTTTTCACCCTTCAGTTCTCTTTGGACCTCATAGTCCGTTTAAACTGGAACCTCATGTTTTACTTTCTCCCGTTTCCGATTGTCTCAAAACGGTTCTCTTACGTGACCAGTATCGTTTGTGGGAGAAGGTTGTTGTGTTCTCTTCTGAGATTTGTACCTGTAGTGGTCTACCAGTTGTGACTTTAGTCTAACTAATATAAGAAACGTCGACTTCTACCTCTTCGAGATATGTCGGTCGTTTTGGTTCTGACCCTCTACTGACACCGAGTCTAGTACTTGAGGAATAATGGTTTAAGTCTGACTTTAACTTCTTTCATCCCTTTTGGTGATCTGGTAAGTCCATACTGGTTTTAGTTTAGGGAATGTCACCTTCACTGTTTATCTAAGTTCCCTAATCTAGATTATCTGTCTCACGGACTACTTGATACCTGTCTCCAAGGACTGTAACATGTCCTCCGTCTCTAGTTCTCGGATGAGTTCTTTTTCTTTACGGTTTTCCGTTTTATCAACAGACTCCTCCGGAATGTTTATCGACACTTTTCTTCTCTCCACTTTCCGTTTCCTCTTTTCCTTTCCATATGGGTAAACTTACGTCTCAAGGTTTCTGACCGTTCCTCTCTATTCTTTCGGAAGGAGTCACTAGTTACGTTTCTTTATCTCCTTTTGTTATCTTACCCTTTCTGATCTCTAGAGAAGTTCTTTTAATCTCTATGGTTCCCTTGTAATGTACGTTTCTACCCGTGTTATTTCCTGTCTTTACCAGACCTGGATTGTCTTCGTCTTCTATAATTCTTCTCCATCCTTGTTATGTGTCTTCTTGACATGTTTTTTCTAGAAGTACTGGGTCTATTAGTACTTCCACAGTAGTGAGTGGATCTCGGTGTGTAGGACCTTACGTTTCAGTTCACCCGGAATCCTTCGTAGTGATGTTTGTTTCGATCACCTCCACTACCTTAAGGTCAACTCGATAAAGTTTAGGATTTTCTACAACGACACTTTCACGATGTGAGTTATACGGTCGTTTAAACCTTTTGAGTCGTCACCGGTGTCCTGACCTTTTCCAGTCAAAAGTAAGATTAGGGTTTCTTTCCGTTACGTTTTCTCACGAGTTTGATGACGTGTTAATGTGAGTAGAGTGTGCGATCGTTTCATTACCAGTTTTAAGTGGTTCGGTCCGAAGTTCTCATGTACTTGGCACTTGAAGATCTACAAGTTCGACCAAAATCTTTTCCCTCTCCTTGGTCACTAGTTTAACGGTTGTAGGTACCCTAGTAGTTTTTTCGTTCTCTCAAGGTCTTTTTGTAGATGAAGACGAAATAACTGATGTCGTTTCGGAAACTAACACACCTAGTGTTGTTTGACACCTTTTAAGACTTTCTTTACCCTTGTGATCTGGTGGACTGAACAGAGGACTCTTTGGACATACGTCCAGTCCTTTTTGTCAATCTTGACGTGTATCTTGTTGTCTGACCAAGGTTTAGCCCTTTCCTCATACAGTTCCGACATATAACAATGGGACAAATAAATTAAATATACGTCTGATGTAGTACTCTTTGCGACCCGAAAGGGCTAACTCGTGGGCTTTCTCTCACGTAAGAGAACCTTTTTGAGACAATCGGAAACGGGACAAAGTAAAACATGAGGTTCCGGTTTAAACGGACAATGAGGTCCAGTGTGGATCCCTCGATGTTTCCTACCCTCCTTTAAGAGGTTCCCTCTTAAAGTAAAGATTGGTCCTTTGGTGTTCACGGTATTATCGGGAAGGTGGTTTGAGTCCCGGTCACTAGTTATTATAAAGGACAAATAGAAAAGACTTTCTTCGTTTACTTTTCGTTATGTAAAAAGACTTGACACGTGCTGTCCTAAGACTGACCATAGACAATTTCCCTTATAAGAGGTACATGGTTTCAGAACTAAACTCGACGTAGAAGGTATTAGAGTGTAAAATATGAATAACACTCTATCTTTCTCCGACCGTTTTCGTCCACCTTTAAATCATACAGTACATTGAGAGTTCTTAACCTAGTCTCTTTTTACATACAACTGTTTGAGTCTCTTTGTCTTTCATCTTACCACCAACGGTCCTGGACCACCCCAATCCCTTCCCTTCCCCCCAAACCAGTTTCCTTTTTTGAAGGTGAAAATTCTACTTATTAAGACCCCTAGATTATAGTCATACTACCGATATCAATTGTTGTGACATAGTATACGGACTTTAAATGATTTTCTATAGAATTTTCAAAGTGGTGTGTGTTTTTTAAAACTATTATACTCCACTACCTACACAATTAATTGAAATAATACTATTAGTAAGACACATATATAGACGCAGTTTAGTAGGAGGACATATGGAATTTGAATGTACAGTAGACAGGTAATACAGAGTGATTTCTACTCTTTTTCTTTACACTACTCTTGTGAAATATCTACCCGGAGGTTTAACGTTAGTACAAAAGTTCAAATGACCGTCGTTTAGGTAAATGAAAACGTCACAGATAAACACTTTTGTGACTTGGTTCGGGTCCTCTACTACAACTCATCTCGTCCACAAAATCGACATTCTCTAGTCGTAGTATCAACTTCCACTATGGGAAGTGAGGGGTTATAATTCCAGACAATTGGTCTTGCATGTTTTTGACACGGAACCCGCAGAAGTCCTCCTACAGTAGTCCTGTCATAGGTCAATAGGGGTGTTTGGACACTGACACAATTTTCGACTGTTTTTCTTTCTCCATCCTTGTCAAAAATGTACGTGTGTCTCTGCGACAATCAGTCATAACCACCAACTCACCATTAGTAAGGGCTGAACAAAACAAAACAAATCTCGGGTAATGAGGAAATTTAGTATGGATTTTAAGAACGTGACTCAATGTATATATATATATATAAAAATTTAACGAACGGTGACCTTATAAGATTTTTAACATTTTCACGGTGACCTTATAAGATTTTTTCCGTCATCTCTAGGAAGTTCACGCATGTGTCGTGTTAACCTTCAGTGTGTTGCGTCCACTACTCAACTATTACTGTTTGTTCTGACAGTTCACCTTCTGGGGAACAAACTTGAGCTTAGAAGGGTCACACGATCCAGACTCGGTAGGGGGGCTTTATCGTCGTTCAGGACCTTCGGAATCAATGTCGGACTGATCCTGCACCTTCGCTCTCCTTTGACCCTACTCCACCGGCCGATACGGAGTAAGGAGAGCCTGTGGGACTGCATGTGTCCTTCATTGCCCGTCCTGACAGTAGGCAATCCTGTTTCCTATTACTACATTTTTCTCAGGTTTTAAGTTTCTAGAGTCTATTAGTAGGGGTTCAGTACCTTTGACGGATGGACTGTCTTTTAGTTTAAATGATAAACTTGACATTGTACAGTACAGTAAAGGAACCGACGCATAGGGGAAGACCAGGGACTCCTACTCTGTGTGTAAAAAAAAAGAGAGCAGTCCAAGGGTTCTGGTCGGACTACTACGGAGGGAGTCCCCGGGTTGTCGTCGAGGACGACTTGGAGAAAACTGTACTGAGGTACCTTAAAACTTGAACAGGATTTAGGTCCAATTTGTACCTTTTTGTCTTCCAAAAACCTTTCTCTATGAAAACGAGCAAAAGAAAAAAACGGGGGTTTTGTTTTCTCTCGTTTCGTCCGATTGGTTACCTTAATTTACGGGGGAACTCTAGTACAAACGAGACTATTATAGTTTTAAAGAACGGGCATTCGGGAGTACGACTACGACCACAAACATATACGGTTTGGAAATGCAAAAACCATAAGAACTCGATAAGAATAGGTATTAACATGGTTGATGAAAAACTCTTTGAATGTAAAGGGATACAAAATCTTATGAAAACTGATTTGTAGTATAATCAAGTATTATTTACTTTTCAAACTTCAAAAGGAACTTTTATAGTCCAAAATTTCTCGACGAAAAGTAATATCCGTAGACGAGTCTTAAAAGTCTCATAATAACATTATTGACGGAAACTATCTATTTCTAAGGTTCCGTCATTGTAGATTATGTAAAAATCATAGACTTAGGGACGTTTCATTAAAAGACCTGAGAAAGTAAAAGTGAGGAAACCTTGAATAATGTCCTTTAGGAACAAAAGGTGCACAGGACAATTGACTTTGTACAAACATAGTCTTGGTAGGTTTGGTACACAAAAAAATAAATTGGAAAAGTTCTAAGTTCGTAGTAACAAGATTATCGTCACCGTAAAAAGAAATCTTCTCTTTCTTCAATAATTCTTCAATGAGTCTAACGGAAGCCTCTTCCGTTACCGTGGGGTTGAGGTTCTAAGAACGGACCTTTTAGGGTACCTGCCTCCTCGGACCACCCGACGTCAGGTACCCCAGCGATTTTCAGCCTGTGCTGACTCTCTGAAGTGAAAGTGAAAAGTGAAAGTACGTAACCTCTTCCTTTACCGTTGGGTGAGGTCACAGGAACGGACCTCTTAGGGTCCCTGCCCCCTCGGACCACCCGCCGGCAGATACCCCAGCGTGTCTCAGTCTGTGCTGACTTCGCTGAATCGTCGTCGTCGTCGTCGTCGTCTAACGGAATTTAGCTACATAAAAGGGGACAATTGAGTCGGAACCCGATGACTACCTCACGTCCTGTTCGTGTTTTCGGAAGACGTGTCAAGAGGTACTAGAGTACCCAAGGATCAGGACCTACCTCGTTGGTGGATGAAGATTCCTCGGACCGGTTCGACACGGTGACAGGGGTCTGTGACGAAAGATTTTTAGACAGTCAACGAGTCGTACACCGAAGTGAGACATCGAGGGTACGGAGAACGGGGATCGTCAGATAAGTAGGGACAACTCTTTTTTCCTTCTTTGATAATCACACATGGGGTTAATACCCAAAAACACCCCCAGTTTAATTTTCGGATGGTCCGTGAGACACAAAAGATCCGTGGATCATTCCTAAGTTACTTTTCACTTTCAACGAATCAGTACAGGATGAGAAACACTGGGGTACCTTACATCGGACGGTCCGAGGAGACAGATACCTTAAGAGGTCCGTTCTTATGACATCACCCATCGGTAAGAGAAGAGGTACCTTAGAAAGGTTGTGTCCCTGACTTGGACCCAGAGGACGTAATGTCCGTTTAAGAAATGGTAGACTCGGTTGTCCCTTCGGGCTCTTTAGTCATTCACAATCGTTAAATTACTCACAAACGGTGTTAAGACAGACGAACATCCTCTATTAAACCTCCGAACATCGGTATAAACACTTTCTGTAAGTAAAAGGGAAAGGTTCTCGGTAAACTTCGAAGGTACGATTAAACTAGACCCAATAACGTAATCAAAAAAAATGACGACGACATTTTTTAATGGTGTTTACGTGACCGACTTTTGTCGTGTCCCGACGAAAGGGGTCCTCCGAGTCCTTTCTTAGGTAGAGGAACAGAAAAGATCGAAGATGTCCGGAGGACGTAAACAACCGTGTATTAGCAGTTTTAGTCCTCACGTCGTAATAGTTTAGAGGGTGACGAAGGTTTTAGTGTCGAGAAAGACAGTGATACTGTAAAACCAAAGGGAGAAGATTCCGTGGAACAGGAGTGTAACCCGGGTGGGTTTATTAGGTGTTATTGGAAGGGTACAGAGGTAGAGTTCTAGTATTCAAAACTCCTAATCTTACACCTGTCTTGACTCCCAGGTAATCAAGTAGATGTGGTTGTGAACAAAAGAGTAGAAGTCACTTTTGTTCCCTCATCCACTGTGACCTTAAAAATCTACTGAGTTTTGATAGTTTCGATAAATAAAAGTCCTAACAAATGTATAATAGTACATAGTCTTTATAGGTCTATTTTTGAGTCAGTTTACAATACTCAACCAACTACGTAGTAGGTAAAGACTGAGAAAAGAACGAAATAATAGAGACGAGTCTTTCACGTATGAAGGAACCTTACCGGTTCACTGTGTCAAGAACGGTTACTCTATATTCAGTTTAGACAACCCTCAAAACCCCTTTGAAACGAATGTAGTAAGTTTTTCTACATACAGAGGGAGAATAAACCCCCATGTCTGGGCTAACGACCTTAAAGTCGTCAGTAGGACATTGGTACTCCTCTTCCGATCCGATCCCTTAGTGTTTCTGTAACTGGGACGGTAATATTTCAATAACTTTGTTGACATCGTTGGTGGGATCATTGAAGGACAATGCATTCTTATTCGTTTGAGTATAAACACGATGGGTGTCATGAATCCAAGAGACATTGAATGTCAACTTGTTTATATCGTCGAATTATTTAATGACTCAGATTGGGACTTACGGTATAGGGTATCTTCAGTGTATCGTCCTGTTATCGTCCTTATTTGTGACTATTATAAAATTACCTATTACTTAAATACGATAATAGACTAATAAAAATTTGAATAATTACCTTTTGAGGGGAGAACTCAGTTTGACTATTGAAATGTCCAGTCTTTATTTAACAACAGGTTGGATTCGACCGACTCCTTTCGAACGGTTCATAAAAAGAGAAATTTTTGAAGAGGATAAAGAATACGACTCACGACTTCTTAACTACGAAAACTTGACACCACACCCTCTTCTGAGAACTCTCAGGGAACCTGACGTTCTCTAGTTTGGTCAGGTAGGATTTCCTTTAGTTGGGACTTATAAGTATTCTTCCTGACTACGACTTCGACTTTAAGGTTATGAAACCGGTGGACTACACTTTTCGATTGAGTGACTTTTTCTGGGACAACGACCCTTTCTAACTTCCGTCCTCCTCTTCCCCTGCTGTCTCCTACTCTACCAACCTACCGTAGTGACTGAGTTACCTGTACTCAACTCGTTCGAAGTCTTTCTACCGCTTCCCGTCCCTTCGGACCGTACGACGTCAGGCACCCCAGCGTTTCTTAGCCTGTGTTGACTCGCTGACTTGTTGTTGTTTAAGGAATACAAATCAGAAGTAGAGACGAATGGGAATTTCCAGATAATAAAGATGTTGTCTTTTATAAAAAGATGGAGACAAATGTAACCTGAATCTAATGAATAACAGAGTGGTAACAAAAAAAAGAACCCAGTCACGCCAAGGAAAGTCAAGACTTTTCAGTTCCAAAACACAGTGACATCTTCTTTTTGGAAACAAAAACTTCGATTTTATGAAACGAGTCTCCCCTAAAGGTTTTCTTAACTTACCGTGTGAGTCCCCACGTTCAAGATCCCTTGGGGGAATTGAAGAGGACAAGGGGGTTATCGTCGGTCAAAGGTACTTCGTGACCGACGTCGGACCTATTTCTCTAAACGTATGAAAGACTGGGAACTTCTATGAATAGAACCCAGTCTTCCGACTCACCAGTCGTTGGAAATACATCTTAATACACCTTACACGTTACGTCTTCATTTTTGTTCCTTTTCGTCTTTCTTCTATTCTCTCTCTCCAAGTACCAGTACGTCAGAACTTCTTCATAATTAGTATTTTCTTTTCAGATGTTTGGGCGGAATTTGTACTACCAATCACACAATCAGGGAGTCAGTACAGACTGAAAAACGTTGCGGTACCTGACATCGGACAGTTCGAGGAGACAGGTATTCTCCTATCAATAATACTCTTAACGATAATGACAATTAAGACCTTTACAATCTTTTGAATATTTTTAAGAATATTAAAGTCCATAAAACTGAGGTAAAAGTCACATCTGTGAAATTTCTATGGGTATATACACAAATTAAAATTCCACCATGTCTAAAATCTTTTGTGGTGGTTAAATTGATATTAAAAAAGGACAAACACACCTCCTGTATTTCGTTTGGTGTGACACATCTGTTTTGTTAAAAATACGTCGGATTAAAATATTTCTATATGTCGTACTTTTCACTCTTAAAAACAGAACCTCCTTTTAAGATCAAGAACACCGAGACGGTCTCTCTAGATTCGAGTCTAAGAAGTGACACTTGGACCTTACACTTGATACCACTACCTCGTGAACCACCCCGAACACAACACTCCCCGACGAACTTCTTTACAATTCTCTTAATACTTTTTCCTTTGTACAGTGCTGGACCATTTATAAATGTTGTGTAAAACCTGAACTCACGGTATCTTTCAATTCTCAACTCAACTAAAGTGTACAGGACCAAATAAACTTCTATTTACCCAGGATGGGAACTGTTATAACACTTTTCTACTTCTGGGTAATCTCGAATACTCCTTTGTGTGTCTTTTTGGTTCTTACTCTCAAACCTAAAGTCAAATGTTAAACACTACACTGACTCGTGTAATAAATCCGAACGACCGGATACTATAGAAGACGTTTTAATCGTGTTTATCCTATAACTAGAGGGTGTTTTATAGACTCGGTAACTCTCGTGAAGAAACCCTAATGGGTCACTGAGACCCAGTCCCTACGCTACCTACTTATAAGGAGTAAATTCGTCTCACCGACGTCCCGGAACCAACTGTATTACATCGAAGACCCCGGTTTCACTCATCGTCGTGACCCCGGTCCTCGACCGTGGACGGTGGATGGTCGTAACAAGTCGGAAGAATTGAGGTCGGGAGACCCGGTTCCCAGACACTCTCCTCACTCCCGTTCGGGCGGTTCTGGTGTTCTGGTACACCTCCGACTCCAATGTCTGGAAACGAAAGTTTAGACATACCGCCTACCATTTTCAGTTCACCAGTAAATCAAAGACGGTAGTCCGGAATCGAAAGACAGGTAAGGACTCAAGTACAGACCATACTCCGTGAGTATTCGTGCTGATTAGACTACTTTAAACACTTCCCTACCTCGACTCCCATTCTTCTTTAGATTCCCGATGTTTCACTGGTGTCACACTCTCTTTTGTTGATTAACCTTCACCCTTGTTTTAGAGGACGTTTACGTTTACCCTCTTTAGGATTTTGCTATTTCTCCTAAGACCTCTTATTTTTAGGTAGTGTTTCATTTAACTATTCGCAGGGTACGTTACGTTAGTTGTTACGAGTGTACGAAAGATGTCAATTTGTCTGAATCCTTGTTAGAGAACCCTAGATTGATTTAGTATTCTTGTTCAAAAACAGGAGTAAGACAATCCCCTTCGTGTGACTAACTTTAGCGGGTGGGACCGGTCCATGGTATCATTGGTAAACGTACTCAACAAAATACTGTCCTCTAGGACTATTCTTTATGCCTTGATTATTCGGTGGTGGTTGGTCTTCTCAAGCCCTTTCCAGATTTCCTCTGTGATGTACAGGCAGGTGAAGGGTCTTAGGGAGAGTGATCGTAGGTAGAACCGACTCGCTACGCACGTGGTGGTCCTTTCTGACTTAATCTTACTAACCAGTTTCTGGTGGGTCTTTGATTAGGGTAGTGGTATTTTGGACTGTAACGTTCGGTGCTCCACCTCGTCAAGAGGACCCAAGGGAATGGGATCACGTGAGGTGGGCCCACGGGAAGGGTTATTTTAGAGAACGAAACAGTCGCGCACAGAGGAGCCTGTTAAGTAAAGGCTCACAATCTGTTCTCGGGTCAAAACCCGGGACCTTCCCCAGACGGAAGGACGTTGTTAAGATCATACCACGAAAACTTTTACATCTAATGTTGAGTATGCACCCAGTATTTTAATTAATCACCCGGTACTGATCGTATAAAAGAAAGATTACTTTATTTCATCTTATCTACTATAGTCTGACTTACTGTGTTTCACTCAAGACACTTTGAAAACGAAGTTAACGCACACACATACACACACACACACACACACACACACACACACGACCCTGTGTCACGTATTATATGAAGAATGACACCCATCGACAGTCATTTTCTAATTTTTTTTTGAAGAAAACTCTGAAAGTTTTTCAGACCTCATTTGAAACACAACACCCGACTTAACATAAGGAGTCTTTGTATACAACTTTAGGATTCGGGTTTGCACATATACTTGAATAATAATATATCGTAGAAACGTCCGGATTGTGTTCAGCTATGTAATCCCTTGTAAAATTTGTATTATACTTAAAGTGTAAACGAATAATACTAAATAAGACCTTCTTTGTGATTTACTTACGTGGTCGACTTGGATTGACAGGGTCTTTTGAGTTTTACGAGTCTTCGTGTGTAGAGTTTATGGATGGATTCAACTTGTCCACAATACTCGGTATGGGTAGACGACAATGTTCAGGGGACTGACTAAAGTCTGTTGAGAGGAAGGTGGTATAGTGTGAATTGAGTGTTGACGATGCGAAGAACATAAACAGTTCTATTTCATTGTAATTAAAATCATAAAAACCTAAAGGATAGGTAAGTTTTATACACCTTATCCGAATACAAAAAAGGTTCCAAGATAGGGAAAAAGAAATGTACAATGACGACTGTAAAAACTCATAACAGAGGGTTAGTGTGAAAAATTTGTTCGGGACTCCAACAGTAACACACTAAGACATCCTGTGTCACTTAAAAAATCCTTACGATACAGGACATTATCGTCTTCACTAACGTGCCATAAATTTTGGTACTGTGACTTACTCTAATAGATTCCCCATCTATGTCTTCTCCAAAGTCAGGTCCCCGTGTATTTGGTATTTGAAGTGTCCATCTCCTCTCCTCCTCAGTCGTTTCCTTGGTAGACCACTCTGACCTCCTCTAAACCGAAGATCTCGACACGAAGACCTCTCACAAAGTTCCTTCGCGATTAGGTGACACAGGTCACGATGTCTCTTCAGTTCTTCCTTCTCCTGACTGACTCGTTACTGGGACTTATATCAGTGTACCTCCAGAACTCACTAAAACTACTCACGTCCGACCCGTCTCATCACTCCTATTCGACTTAACCTCTTCCAAATCATCTCTTTCCCTTCTTTTCTTGGATAAAGACCCATTAGTACTATATGTAAAATAAACTAAAACTATGTAGAAAAAGTTCAATCAAGATGGAAATTGTCCGTAGAAATACACAACGTACCATAGAGTATCTAGTCTAGATAAAAGTTTCTACTGATACCTCAAGGATGACGTACGGACCGTCACCCTCCCTCCGCGACACAAATGCTTTCATCTTCGATCTTAACTCCGTCTGAAGGAACACTTAACACCAGGGTGGGGAGTGATTAACAGACTTCATTCGAAACGAAACATCAAGGATTTTACCCCAATTATAAGATAGAGTCACCCAGTGAGAACCCTGCTACATTTACTTCACGAAGTCCTAGAATAGACTGTGTGTCTTACCGAATTATTTCTAGTAATTGAAAAAATTTTTGTTACGACTGTCATTTTAAACCGAAACTTAAATGTTATTTCAGTCCTTCTACTCTGTCTAATTTTTTAGTTTATACATTTATTCATACCAGTTTCACTAATGTCTTTTACCCTGAATTTTACCTTGGATTATCTCGTTATCGAGACTCTCCCTAAGTGAGTGAAAATGACTTTGGACGGTGAGACGTATCTCCGACATTCGACAGTAAACAAGTTCGAAGTGTTAGTACGGGACTCCTCCGTAAAGAGGGGTCGAGGACCCTTCTTCTGACTCCGAGGTCCTCCGAGGAAGAGAACGAGGTCCAGTTGTTAATCAACTCATCGACCTACGGGTCCGCGGATATAGAAGGGGTCGTCCGACAAGACGTTACGTAAGGTCTTCTAAAGAGTCTCCTGACTTCCTAACTCACGGTGAATTACTCTCGACACCGGTCAAGTTATTGAGTAGGTACAATTCCGAAAATGAAGGAGCGGATAGGGGGACGGAGAGTAAGGACACGAGACTCTTTTCAAAGGTTTATTTGACACGTGAGTTCAGCAGTGGTCAGAGAAGCAAATCCCTTTGAGTCTGACTCATTGGTACGATTTTAGTCGTCCACGTTCCTCCAATGACCTAAACTCCCCAATGACCCTTTTCTCTCCTACGTTCAGTCTCTCTTGACTTCGGTTTCCTTTGTTTGACATCAGAAGGTCCCAGTCGTCCGCTTTCAGGTCCCGTTAAGGGTCGGGTTTCGACTAGAAGAATGGGAGTGACAGAAGACGGTCCTGGAACGTACCGACCTGGTAAAGAGTCTACCACTCCTTCCCAATTGGAACTACGTCAGATATCTCCAGTCGGAGGATCTCGTCTCTTCCTACCTTACATCTTGTCCTTCGTTTTTTTAAGAATCGTGTTGACCTGAATGAGTGTGTAGTCAAAAAGGAGGACGTCTGGTACAGAGGGTTAACTGACATCGAAGTGGAACGAAGATTTCCGGTAGAAAAGTTTCATACAGTTAGGAAGATTCTACTCCAAGGAGAAGACTCGTGTGTTCTTAGCGAACAGACGTTTTGTCTAATAAAAATAAATAATGACAACTCGTACCCAAAGGGTTCACCGTGGTCACCACTTCTTAGGTGGACGGTTACGTCCTTTGTGTCCTCTGTACCCAAGGTAGGGACCCTGGCCTTCTGGGTGACCTTCTCCCTTACCTTTTGGTGAGGTCATAAGAACGGACCCTTTTGTGGTCCCTGTCTCCTCAGACCACACGATGTGTCAGGTGCCTCAGTGTTTCTCAGTCTGTGTTAACTCGTGTGTGCGGGAGTAGGTAGGTATATAAAATATGTACAATAAATATCAATCTTAATTACTTACATATATAAACATATGAATAATCTTAATTACTTGTTTATAACTGTGTAATAATTTCAGGTATCAAATGAGTCTAAAGGAATAAAATATGTATCACAGAAAAAAGACTAGATTCTGGGGTAGGTCCTGTGGTGTAATCAACCGTACAGAAAAATCCGGGAGAACCGAAACCGTCAAAGAGTATCAAATGAACGACAACTATTAGAACTGTCAAAACTCCACATGACTAGTCCAAATAACATCCTACAGGGAAATAAACAGATTATAGAAAGAGAATCTATCTAAAAGAGAATCTTTCTAACAATGACTCAGGTTCGAGGGAGACGGGTGGCGTGTTATTCAGTTTCTTAACCTCTGCTCCACAAGCCTGATCCTTCACGGAGATAAGACCTCGACCAACTACCTCTTCTACCGTCCCATCGTGGAGTTTTATTGGTAGAATAGACCCGGACCTACAATCTAAGACCTAATCTCTGCCCCCTCCTCCCTCCACTCCTTTGTTTCATTTTTCTGGTAAATTAAGATCGCTTGTAGAGGATCTTACCGTTCGGAGTCCATCCCCCTACACAATCAAAGTGAAGGAACGTCAGTAAAGTACCCACCATACTTGACCTCATAGAGGACAGTATAGTTGTTTGTTTCTACAGTGTAGATAGACACTAAGTCAGGAGACGTTTACACTTAAAGACTTTCGGTATCTACTCCCCACGGTCCCGCGAGCGACATCAGTAAACGGTGTGTTTCTTAAGTTCTTACAGTGGTAGGAAGCGTCCACCCGCCCCAGTCCAATAGAGGGACCTCCGTCCGGTAATACATACGAATATTATGGGTTTCACCGTTCAATTCTCAATTTCAGTGTCTTCGTCTAGGTCGGATTTTAAGTCGGATTTAATTGGGAAGGGTCAATGTTCTAGTGTCTCCACTTTATATAACAGTAGTGTAGTATAGTTTCCATGTAGGACAGTTAGACTAAGTACTAGTAACTACGACTGGAACTAGTGGACCGACCTCGTCACAAACAGTCCAAGGAGGTGACTTCAATAAAAGGAGGGTCGTGAAAAGTATGATAAGAGAAACCTTCTCTCAGAGATACGTGTCGGGTGTGAACTCTTTACCCCTCAATGTAAGGGGGAAGAAATCCCGTTTATGTAGTAAATCTTAAGAAGACGCAATTGATAATACCTTCAATAGCCTTATACATTGTAATATATTATATATTACCTTATCCATCGATAAGGTGAGGTCATATGTACGTATCATCGCAATCTTAACAGTTGTACATGAAGGTACTCTTTATTGGAGTAATTGAGTATATGTCAAGGAAAAATGGGAGTCAGAATGTTTGAGGAGAGTACAGGTTTCACTGAATCCAGACGTACAGAGGGAGGTGGGTGAACCCATTCTACCAGATTTTGTAAGAATTATGCAAATCTAAGGAAAAGGGGTCAAAGTAGTCAGATGTTGCCAGAAATTAATTTAGTTGCCGTTACTTCATTAAATACTTTCTGAGAGGTGCTGTCAAACGGACTAATGGTGTCCCTACTTAGTGACTCCCTTTCCGGGCGTAAAGACACGACGACCTCCGTAGCCCGACTCAACCGACCAGACCAAGTGACCTTTCCCGGGCCCTCGGGACGTGTTCCCTGGGCGGTCTCATTCTGTGGGAGTCGACACGACACTGCCAAAACACACACGTAGACAGGAGGTACACAAGTCCTTCCACACGAGACCACATTAAGTCGGAGATTATAGGCCCATAAACACTGAGGCTTTGTGTTGGAAACAAGAAAGACAAATCAAGGAGTCAGAACAGGTTGAAAGACAGGTTGATGAGGTACCTGTCATCGGACGATCCGAGGAGACAAGTACCCTAACGAGTCTGTTCTTATGATCTCACCCTTTGGTAAAGGAGGAGACCCCCTAGGAGGACTGGGTCCCTAGCTTGGGTGTAGAGGACGTGACCGTCTGTCTAAGAAGTGGTGACTCAGTGGTCCCTTCGGGTTTTGTGTTGTATGAACCAAGAAAAGAACAAGAAACTCTTTTTAGATGGTTAAAGAAAACCTCAGTACCTCGATACATATCACAACCGGTTTTACAAGTAAGTCAAAGGGGTTTGTAGGATACCTTTTTGAGTTCACTTGAAAAACCGGTTGGGTTATTTATTTTAGAGAGGTTCGGAGTTCTTATCAAAGAAGGAGAATAAAAAAGAGAACGGGTTTATCCTAAAAAAAATTTAACTCACACAATTTTCTATAATGTTCTTTTTCTCTCAAATTATTTTTCCTTTTGTACCCGTGTTAAAATATTATGATCGAATTAAAAAGAATTTTTTACTATCACTTAGTTTAACCTATTACTTCTTTTCTAATCTATACAATACTTTTATTATTGTAGATACGAAAGAGAGACCTAATACATCAACAATTCGGCAAATAAATTAAACAACTTATAAAACACCAATAGTGAGACAAATATTTTTTACCAACGGTCAAAGTTCAGAGTAACTCCTCTTCCTCGGTCTCCCGTAACATTGTCTATACGTGATTAGGATTTTGTCACAAACTTGTGCTCTCGACCGTGAGGAATCGTCCTGAGTCCACAATGTTAGTTCAGGATTCGGTGTCGTCTTAATCTTTTTATAGGGTGTACCTTTGAGAAGAGTCACCGTATATCAAACTTAAAGACAAAAGTCACTTATCTTCCCCTTTCCTGACACTTTAGGTAAAAGTCAACCCCTGTATACTTCTCCCGAGTACCTTTCTCCCTTCAATTTTATACTTAGGTCAAAAAGGAAACTCTTTTATTTAGTCTTTTCGGGATAAATCTGACCTGTAAACCTTATGATAACGGAAACCCTGATAAAGTTACCCTCACAAACTAGTGTCTAGGAACCCTTTAACTGGCCCGAGGGACACAGACACACACAATCAATGAGTCAGCACAGGTTGAGAAACGTTGGGGGACCTGAAATCGGATGATCCGAGGAGACAGGTACCCCGAGAGGGCCGGTTTGACGACCCCACCCAAAGGTAAAGGAGGAGGTCTCCTAGAAGGACTGGGTCCCTAACTTGGGTCCAGAGGACATGATGTCCTCCCAAAAATGATAGACTCGGTGGTCCCTTCGGGAAGTAACGAGGTATGAAAAGGAATAAGTTCACAGATGGACGGTATCTTAACAACTTTAGGAATGTGGAAGACCTTAACCTTTCGGTGAGAAAAGGTTTGGGATGGAAAACCCCCTCTCCGTCTCAAATCCCTTCCGAAGTGAATAGAATCCCTCTACGTTCGGTCACACTCGTTGGACTGTCACCCACGGAGGAACATAAAACGTAGGGTCTACGGAGTGACGAGAGTAGGAACGGAACCAGGGGTGTCCGTGGGTTTCAATAGATTTTCTAAACTCCAAATCCGTGGTGTCGTTAGACCCGTAGAGGGTCCGTGTACGTCTTTACACTCTCGTACCCCAAGTCGATATCGTAATCGGGGTCATTTTTATTTCCCGTTCAACGATCGGGAGTGGACTCGACACACTTTACTCAAATGAGGAGACTAGTTTTACGTGGATTTTCCGGGTTCACGGGGACATTGACTAATTAGAGGGTCTCAGTCGGGTCAGAGTAGACGGAAGAACTCGTTGACTCTTACACACAAAAGCGTCGACACTTCAAACTGACAAAAAGGTCGCCGAATCCCGACCGACCGAACCAGAGGTTCATCTAGGAGGAACCGGGTAAGAAAGATTGAGACTGAAGACAGGGGTGACGTCTAGGAGTCTGGGTGGGACCCACCACAAGACAGTTACTAACAATTGAAAACACATTAGTCTTACGGATCTACGACTAAGAGTTGACCCAACACAGAAAGGATGACGTCCCTTTAATTGAACAAGGACCATTTCAGCTCGTGGAGTCACAGAACTGACGAGTCTAAAACGTATAAATCTGCTTCGAAAAGGAATATTGAGGGTCTATACTGTGAAAGGAGAGATGAGGGGGTTCGTGGACCGAACATAAAGAGCAGTGACGGGGGAGACGGGACACAAATGTCACGGATGGCATGTACAGAGCGGGAGTAGTCAGATACCCGAGGTACTCAGGACCCAGTCATAGAGTAATCCGAGACTAAGGAGTGTCGTAAATTCGGTCACGGACACCTAAACCCTACACAGAGTCTTTTTTTATTAAGAAATCGTTTATTTGATCACTTACCAACTTAAATATTGGTAGTTTCTTAAGTGTCTTTCGAAACGGAGACTAACCTGTCCTAACAGAAAAAGGACCACAGCTTCGAAGAGAAACAATCGGTTTCTCGACGAAATCCCTCTACAACACCATTGACTCCCCACCGGTGTCCCTCGTGATTTTGTCTAGGCCCTTTCTCTGTAACAGTACTCAGTTTGAATCCGTGAATAAATCTATTATTTCCCATTACGGCCTCAAACATTATTCCATCTAGTCTGTCAATGTTTTCATGTTATACTTCTTTATTGACAATCAACCTTAGGACAACGAAAGTTGACAGTCACTTTTACATAAATACGACCTATTCTCGAAAATCTGAGATAATAAGGTTTACATTAAAAAAAATACTAAGTCATGATACATAGACGTCTCAACCCAGACCTTATAATACTAAACTATCTTTTTAAGGGGTCACATCGGGAGTTTGTGAGAGACCAACCAACAAAAGATTCAAAAAAAAAAAAAAAACTACACATAGCAAAAATTTCAGAAATAACTTAAACAATTTTGTACCGAAGACAAGAAAAACAAAACTGAAAAACCGGTGTTCTACACATTTCAGAATCGAGGGAGTAATCCCTAACTTAGGTGTGGGGGACGCGACCTTTGGTTTCAGAATTTTGGTGACCTGGAGGTCCCTTCAAGAACCAACCAACAAATTAAATCTCATTCGATTTCCTACGGGTCCCTCTTCCGTTACCGTGGGGTGAGGTCATGAGAACGGACCTTTTAGGGTACCTGCATCCTCGGACCATCCGACGTCAGGTACCCCAGCGACTCTCAACCTGTACTGAGTCACCGAAGTGAAAGTGAAAAGTGAAACTACGTAACCTCTTCCTTTACCGTTGGGTGAGGCCACAAGAACGGGCCTCTTAGGGTCCCTGTCCCCTCGGACCACGCGACAGCAGATACCCCAGCGTGTCTCAGCCTGTGCTGACTTCACTGAACCGTCGTCGTCGTCGTCGTCGTCGTCGTCGTCGTCGTCGTTTCCTACGGGTTCTCGAAAGGTCAGAGACCTTGTAATCCTCAAATACGAAGAGTTACCAGAAACTTTTGTGTTAATAAGTTTTTGTTTTGTTTTCTGTGTTAATGAGTCTCATCAGAAATGAATCTCTAGGTTTACATGTAGAGGGGTATTTATATTAAATTTATAAATTTACACTAAACAATATACAAGTTACCGAGTAAACTTATATATCACTTATTTTACAATTATAAAGTTATTCATTATAGATAATTGTTCTGGAGTTTTACATAGTTGTTAAATTAATTGTGTTATGGGTGTAAAAGGAGTTTATGTTTTGTTCTTCATGACAGACGATCTTTGAGGTGTGGTACTACAACAAGAGTAGTGTTAAACACTTCCTGAAGAACAGTCTCGACTCTCCTTCCTTAAAGAGGATGTCGGGACTCTCGGTTTCTTCAGAAAGAAATTTTGAGGCCACCCTTGTACAGCTAGGGTTTGACTGTGCGACGATATAAATTTTACCCATTGGTTGTTCCTGGACATATCGTGTCCCTTGAGACAAGTCACAATTCACCGTCGAACGTACCCTCCCCTAAACCCCCTCTTACCTATGTACATATATATACCGACTTAGGGAAACGACAGTTGGACTTTGATAGTGTCGTAACAATTAGTCGATATGAGGTTATACTTTATTTTTCAATTTTTTTTTAAGGTCACCCGTTTACTCGTACAGTGTCCTGGATTCATCCTTTCCTTCCCTTTTTAGTAGTGAGTCTAACTACGGAAGACGACAAGAGGATAGTGGTGTAGGTACCTTGGTCTTTCTTCATACCTCCTCCGTCTCTACTCAATGGATACATAGTATATGTTTAACTTTAGATGGTCAAGGGGAGAGGAAGGGTAATAAAGGGGTCACAAGGGGAAATACTTTGTCCCATTGGACTATAGTATGTGTCTTCTGTCATCTCATACCGGGACTGAATTTCTTTTGAAGACCATTTTTAAATTAAGGAAAACGAGGTGTTTTTATACATTTAATTCATAGGGAGTTTAAGAAATACTAGACTGAACTCGTACCTTAGCGTAACTAAGTATCGTACGATACAAAAAACCAGGTGGTTTCACACAAATTTTTACTCTAAGACTCCGAAAGGATTCGACCAAATTATTACTCCTTCTATCAGTCCGAACCGAAAAGGGACAAAATTCAATTTATTCCAAGACTACTTTTTGTTTGGTTTGAAGGGGAAAGGAGACCCAAAGAGGAGAAAGTATCAAAATCTAGGAAGGTTTTATGAATAGTCTAATTCCACCCTACGGAAGTCCTAGTGATATCTATCGTCTTTAATTGAAAAACTGTCAGAATTAAATAGTCCGTAATACGATTTTCGAACGATGAGTAGTAGTGACCCGTTTCCATAAATACACCCTACTCCAGAGGAATTAACCTTGGTATTAGTATACGACAGATAACGACAAACTGGTATTAGTCACAGGTCCCTTAACGTGTTGACTAGGCCCTAAAATAAAGTCTCTCTAGGACATGATACGTATTCGAGAAACACTTGTTTAAGTGGTACTTTAGGGTCTTTCAGGTTTCTACTCAGTAGACCATATACCATCAGGACCATATACTTAGAGACTAGTTCGACCACAATAGACCACACAACTAGTCTGACATTTACTCCCACACATCACCCACCGTCTACATCTTTCTTCCATCAAACTACTTACCGTCGACAATTTTGTTCCTTCCTCATCGTCATTTAGACACCAAGTCCTATGAGATGGTACATGTCTCCCTGGGATGCGACTGTCGCTGTTCGACCGTGTTAGTTCCTTTACTTAGTGATTGAAACCCTCGTAGCCTCCACCGGTCTTCAACTTGTGCACGGGTGTCTCTTTTACTAAATTAAAACATGTGCGAAAGGGTCGAGTGTAACTGGTAGGGACTTATGTGTCGTTTGAGGAGGAGCTCTTCTTTTTTTGTGTGCGAGGAAGTAAAGGGACTAAGTAAACATAAAATATAGTTGTAGTATGTAAACGAAGAAAGAAGAGAATAATGTTACATACGAAAGGAGGGAAAGAGACCGTCCCACTTTATACCTCTTAGTCTTTTTTTATTTCTGATAGAGTTGAACAGGAATTTTGTTTCTCAGGATCACACCGAAAAACTTTTCTCCGTTCTTAAACAGTTGAGATACCCTCCCTTTTTTCATGGTTTAGACACGGTCTAAGGAACAAACAAAACAGAAAGAGACACATACACATACTATTATCCAAGACGTATTCTCAAACGTTTCAACGACCAAATCCGTCCTCCTATAAACATGACAAGAAGGAGCGACTAACTCAGTCCCGTACCCTAGGTGTTGACACTCTTCCCGTTCCTATCAACCTTACCTGTGTTCCGTGGGTACGAAAGACAAGTAAGACATGAGAGTGATCGATGAGTAAGTCGAGACCCGTAAGTCGAGACCCAATAGAAAGTTTTGGAGGATGTCCATGACGGAGAGTCCTTTGGTAAGAGTTATATGTAAGGGACTAGAGGTTGTGGTACGGAGTACTTAGTAAAAGGGGCATGATAAGGATCTGTAACACGTATAGAGTTATACAACTTAGGAAACTAAACATTAGTCAAATGTAATCATACACTTGGGGATGTGTCTTGACTACAATAAAACGGACATCGAGATGTGGATTATCACTTACCGTCTCATCTCTAGTTCATTCACATGTAAATTGACTGGACCGACGTCAGTAAACCTATATCGCATACCCGTTCGGGTCCTTAAGTGACGAGAGGTTCCCGTCCTAGTTAGAGTAACTATGGAATAAATAAAAAACCGAGACATTCAAAGGGAGGTTCGGTCAAGACCAGACAACACTTTACAGAAAGAGTACTTGGTGAAGGAGAAGGTAGGACAATTGTGTGTTTGTATGTATCGGGTCCGTCTTACAAAGAAACACCTAAGATCCGTCCCTACCCCTTTACTTTTATGGTATAACGTAATTAGGATTTTGTGTTTTAAAAAAAAGTGGAATACTCAACTTTAATCCCGTATAGAATTGTAAGTGATGACTATGACCCCTCATCATAAGAGGAGTATCCTCTTCCTTTACTGTTAGGTGAGGTCATAAGAACGGACCTTTTAGGGTACCTGTCTCTTCGGACCGTCCGATGTCAGATACCCCAGTGTTTCTCAGCCTGTGTCGAATCACTGATTTGTTGTTATAAGGAGTATTGATTTACTTACTATAGAATGGTAATACTGACCGGTACAGAAAAAGAAAGACTTACCGTGGAGTTTATTACGTTGAAACTTACTACCACAGAATCTAGAGAATTTTATACCATGAATCCCTTCATCAGGATGATCGTCGGTCGGGTCGAGATGGTCCAATATACCACTTAAGACCTATACCGGGTTCACCATGTAATTTTTGTTTGAGGTTTGTCTGAAAAAGTCTTATTTTACTCTTTGAGTCTGAAGTCCTAGTCTTCCGTTTAAGTGCACTATCAGTAACAATGTAGAGGCCGTAAACTGATACACGGACAGTATATATATTATGCATTTCGTGTTTTTATTAATGGTTGTCGAAACCTAGAAATGAGACACCAGTGATACATAATTCACGAAAAGTATATATTCCAGTAGATTACAAGTCCTGTAGTGAAACTCACCCAAATTTATACTAGAGATAAAAAGTCTACGTATCTCTACTACACGAATTCAGACATCTGTCATTCACCGTCTCGATACCAACCTAGGGATCCAGGTAGACTGAAGTTTCCGGTACGAGAACAAGAGTCATGTTTCGAAAGAAGGGTCGTCTATGACTATAACTTGTTCACTATAAAGATGATTAGAACGAACCGGTCTCAACAGTTAAAAATTAAAAGAAAGGGTTAACAGGTGAAAGGGTCCGTGATAGCACAGGTGACCAGTAATTCACTGGTAGAATCTAAAGTATAAACCTATTTATAACGATTAGACATTATTTGTCATACAATATACAAGAATTAAATTACTATTATCCGTTTTAAGATAGTTTTGGTTTTTGGGACATTCTCGGTAAACCCAAGTACTACTATAATATGAAGTATTCACGTTATATTATCTCTATTTTAAAAAATCTTCATCTTCTTTTTTTTTCATGTTAGAGAGAAACTATACAGTGAGAACTCCAGTACCTTTTAATTCAAGTTACCCGAACTTGTTGGAAGAGACAAACCCGGTTCTAGACAAAAAAGGTTATGGTTCTTAGGGTTCACATTGGAATTCTATACTGACGTCTTTAAACGAAGTCCATGTTTTCTAAGACAATCTGGCCAGTCAGTGGAAAAGAGAGAGATAAGTTATGTCTCGAGTCCTGTTCCACCTCCAACCACCTCCCGTCCCGTTCCCCTCACGTGTGGTACGACCGTCACCCTCCACGTGATTGAATCGGGTCTGAAGTCACTCGATCAAGTAGAGGGCAACGACCCACACCGTCCGTGAGGGGAGGGGTAGGGATGGAGTGTCAGTGGACCTCCGGAATAAGGTTGTACCTGACGACCTGGATGAGGCTCAAAGACTAAATAATCCTGACACCACCCAGGACTCTTAAACACATATTTGTTTAAGGGTCTACGACGACTACGACCAGGATCCACGGTGTAATCCTCTTGGTGACCGGAGTTGTAATCCTCAGGACCCGAACCTAGGACCTAAGGAGTGAACTGATCGGCACTACATTCCTTCGACACTATATTCCTCAGAACCAAGGAATAGATATTTGACTTGCTATTTGATGGACAAGATGGGTAGAATACTGAACACACTTTTCTCTTATTATGTGAACGGTTAATGAATTTTCGGGTAATAATAGTAATGATTATAATAATACTTTCTTTAATATCTAATTACCGTGGGGTCGTTCCTCGACCGTCTTACAAACTTAATGTATTCCGGATCCTTTTTTAAATCTCTTAAGTCTCATTTACAATTTGGGACTTCACACGTTGTGTCTCCGCAATCCCTGGTCGTGTCTTTAACTTGACTTTCTTGTGCCCAAGAATACACCGGGAGGTTTCGACGTACACACCCAATTTTAGGACCGAGGTATCCTGACCTTAGTCAAAGGGTAGATCTTTTTCTCTTACTCTCCTGGGTGGAACGTTCGAACACACTCCCGACAAGTCTATTACGCAAATTTCTTGATCGTGTCACGGACTGTGTGTCGACCATAAGCTGTTTATAATCGAGGAATATATCTACAGTCGAAACCCTTTATAACTCCCGTCCTCCTCTTCTCCCGGTGTCTCCTACTCTGTCAACCTATTGTTGTAGCTGAGCTACCTGTACTCGTTTGAGCTCCTCCATCTCTTCCTGTTCCTCCGGACGATACGACGTCAGGTACCCCAGTGTTTCTCAACCTGTGTCGACTCACTGACTTGTTACTGTTTATTTCGGTGCAGGGTGTTCCGTCGGTCGAAGGATTAGGAATTTCCGGCATAAGGTTGTTGCGACGAAACTTACTCATCAACCTGAGTGACTGGAGGTTCCAAGGAAGGGTTTCTCTAGGATTGCAGTTGTGCTCCGTTTACGTAGACCAGTGAACGGTTGTTGTTTCCTGACAAAGGAAATCGGAAGACTGATTGTCGATATGGTGAGTGTAGAAACGGTACTGGATGGTATATTGGTAATTCGTTGTGAAAGACCTTAAGGGATCGTCTGTATCACGATTGTTATGTTTTTAACTTTAATGTCCTCCTAGTCACTCGTCTCGGGAAATAAAAGGGGGACCTAATACACTGTTAGCTTAGTTCAGATTTGGTCTCTTACGTACTGCCATGTCACTCGAGAAGTGATCGTCTACGGTCTATTCGAAGTCGTTAGACGAGGCCCACCCACCTTCAAGGTCTGAACGTTTTGGACCATCAATTATCTTCGTTGTTGATCTCGTGTTAACGACTGACACAGCACCTTGGACTGCGGTACAGTACCCAGACCTTACGTCAATCGAGTACCACGGTACGACCTGTCTGAACGGAAATATGGAGTACGACTAATCTTCAATAAGTGAGTCCGGCGGAAAGAAGAACGTATAATGTACCTGATTGTGAACCAGAAAAGTTGAACTGTACAGGAACTTGTACGGTCGGACAAAGTCGTTATCGTTCACTGACTGACCTGTTTTTGCCCTCACTTAAACGAGTCGAAGAGAGAAAGAGAAGGAATGATCCAAGTATCTCTGACCCTCCCAACCAACGTTCTGTTCACTCCTTTCCACTCCCTCCCATCCCGTCATATTGAACTAGACTGTCGTAAACAACGGAGAGAACTGTAAGGAACGGTCGTTTATGTCTTTTACATTAAGAAATATACTTACAGATTATAAAATAAAGAAAGGGTTAAAATTCACTCCTCACTCTACGGAAAAAGAGTACTTTTATGAAGGATACTAACGTTCTATTATGTGAGAGGTTAAAAGTGTGTATAAAAAAAAAAGGACTAAATTTCATTTAAAGGTTGAAAAGACGGGAGACGAGAAGACGAGGACTTAGGGTCAATGGAAATTAAGACTCCCGACAAAGAGTAAAAGAAGTTACCAGAGTCGGAGGTTTCATGACTGAAGAAAGGTCCACTAAGTAACGGTTGAAGGTACTACTGAAGGAAGGTAGAGTAGGTGAGTCTACTCGAGACAAAAGTAGGAGAGAGTCAGTGTGGGGGTCGTTTAAGTGTAGAATGTGAACCAGTGTTGAGTCTAGACGAGACGAAGGTCCTCTTGTATAAGATTTTAGACAGAAGAAAAGAGAGGGAGTAAGTAAGAGAGAGAGAGAAAGGGAAAAGGGAGGGAGGAAGGGAATGGACTAGAGAGACGAAAAAGAAAGTCGAAATCATTCTGGAGATCGGGTACTAGGACTGGTCCAGTGGATGAGGTAATGGACTTAACCAAAGTAACCCAGGTGTCCTCAGACCTGCATCACTAACCACTAAAGTCAAGTGGTTGTGGACGCTAGGAACGACGCTACAGAGAATTTAGACGGGAGTGAAAAGTAAGGATGACCAAGAAGACAGGATAGACAAGAAGGAAAGAAGATTAGACGACGCGAGATTGGGTATGAGTAAGGACAAAGATTTTACTAGTAGGACTAAAATTTAGAGGGACTCTCGAACGCGTCGAGTAGGAGATTTACACACACATACAAGTCAGTACAGACTAAGAAACGTTGAAGTTCCTGACATCGGACGGTCCGAAGAGACAGGGACCGTAAAAGGTCCGTTCTTGTGACTTGACCCAACGGTAAAGGAGGAGCTCCCCTAGAAGGGTTGGGTCCCTGACTTGGGTACAGAGGACGTAAACTTTCACCTAAGAAATGGTGATCGGTGGACCCTTCACAGAAGATGAAAAAGGGTACCCGAAAGAGTAGGGATGGATTTTTTTATGGTAGAAAAAAAAAAAATTAGATAAAGTTTATTGTGGAGGTCTAGGGGGGTTGTAGGGAAGAGTCACAATATAAAGACGTGATGAACATTACGAAACATATAAACAAAATAGAAGAGACACTACTCTAAGTCATATGTCGTGTACTCGAAACCTAAATCTTTCTCTAGACACTCTTCTAGGGTCGAGATCATAAATGGTCCACAAACTAGAACCCGTTCAGTGAGGTAAAGTGATTTTGGTTCTAAGGAGAAGACATATTTCCCCTATTATGTGAGATGAAGTACCCTAACAAAATTACTAATTTACTCTACTTTACTGACGGTATATTATCAGTAAATTCTTTATAATAAAGAGGGGAAAAGGAGGTAAGGAACACAGGAACTTAAAAGTAAAACATCGGTAACTTCACAGTTGTCCCAAACCAGGAAAAAAACAAAAACGAAAAACAAACAAATCAGTGATTCTGTACAGGCTGAGAAGACGCTGGGGCACCTGACATCGAACGGTCCGAGAAGACAGGTACCCTAAAGGGTCGTTCGTATGACCTCACCCAACGGTAAAGGAAGAGGTCCCCTAGAAGGACTGGGTCCTTAGCTTGGGTTCAGAGGACGTAACCGTCCGTGTAAGAAATGGTGACTCGATGGTCCCTTCGGGATAAACTAGGAATACCTTGAAGTTATTTATAAATAACTTAAGTGTACGAACATAGTAACAGAAAAAAGTACAACTTTCAACCTTGAGGTCTCTGTCACGAAACATTTTAAACGTCAGGTAAAAAGACGAATTAAAATGATTCAAATTTCGTATATGACTCTTTTATTATCCAATCGGATCATGGTTGTTAAGATAGAAGAGGTAACTCTCCCTGGACACCGACACACAAGACCCAGGACCGGACCACAACTCTGTCAAAAAAACACACACTTTTTTTTCGAGTCAGGATTATTACTGTAGACTCTTCTAAGGGGAAGACCAATGACTGACTTGTACTAGGTTATCGTAGTCCGGTGACAGGATCTACGTCTCGATTGTAGTTTACTCGACCCTTTCGTCTAAGTAAAGGAATTTACGTCTCCACAATGGTTTTCCCACACATCCCCCAGACTGACGAACGACGGTTATTTATCCGGTCCAACTACCTTTCCTTTCAAACGGAATAAAGTCCCACGACCGTTGACGCCCCACACCCCGCCCCCCTTACCTCCTGTAGACAAGTTTCCGACTGAGGGGGAGTGACCCTTGGTCACCCCGTTCTCTAAAATATCTGTGTTCACCCGTCACCTCTCCGTCGATATAAATCTTTATCGTGTCAGTCAAGACTGTCAGTAGAAGTTTAACCAGTAACCACCAGACTGGTCACGGTAAAACTAACAAAATCCATGTCAATTAGAAGTCAAGGTCCCGGGTAGACAACGGTAAAGAAACTCCGGTCAAGACCTTTAACACCGTCGAATACAGCACTTACGTCAGACCAGTAGTGTATCAATTAAAGAGGTGGACCACAAAATCGCAGATATTCTGTCGAGTGTCCTATACCGAGTCTTATAATAGATATTGGGAACTCTTTCTTGATTTCAGGGACTGATACGAGTCACTGATGTAATAATAATAAATCAGAGGAAACTGCCCAAGGAAACAAAGGTGTAAAGAGCACAGAGACTATTTCGAATAAGAAACTGACTTCAAAAGGTGTCTGCTTTCCGCCCGTCTCCTGTGCCACCCCCGTTCCTGGTGTCTCCGGACGAGGCAACGTTAGAGGGGAAAAGAGACTGTGAGGAGTTAGAAGTCCTCCCTGTCCATACCTTGCTCTTTCTCTTATTTAAAAGTATCATGGATCCGTTTGTAAACATTACGTCAGGTACCCCAGAGCTTCTCAGTCTGTGCTTTCACTGAAGTGAAAGTGAAAAGTGAAAGTACGTAACCTCTTCCTTTACCGTTGGGTGAGGTCACAAGAACGGACCTCTTAGGGTCCCTGTCCCCTCGGACCACCTGACGGTAGATACCCCAGCGTGACTCAGTCTGTGCTGACTTCACTGAATCGTCGTCGTCTGCAAAGTTACTCCTATTATTAGTTTTACGTAGAACATAAAAAGAGACCTATATAAAAGACAACTACTAATTTCGTCTACATGTGACATAATTATATGAATTATCTGGTGTTTGTCCGAAAAAACCAATTGGATTTTCAAGTTTAATTTAGTGCGTATCCGGTCTTTCTAAAGGAGTATGATTTATGCACTTTTAAAGAAGGTAGTAAAAGGGGAAAATTAACATTGAGGAAAGTATCTTTCGTGACTATCAGTTTTTATAGAAAGGTCGTGAAGGTCTCACCGAGAAAACGGACGAGACCCAGGTAGGTGTAGGGAGTCACGATTCGGAGGAAAAATAAATATATAAACGGATCAACAGGTACAACTCACTTTTGGTTAGTCTATTGTACTTATCCGAGTCTCTATACAATAATCCCTTTACGAAATATCTGGTATGTAAAGTAATAAACATAGGTCGACAGTATGTTCGTAGCATGTACATGAAATTTATCATTTGAATCTCGGTCGTCACGGTGTATACCGTCGAAAGGACCTGTTAAAGAAGTAGAACTTGTAATCCTAGGTTTCATACTAATCTTTGTTTTGTTAATAAAAGGTAATCTTTAGACAGTGATTTTAACCTAGTCATAAGGTCCTCTTGAAACAAAAGAATCTCTCTTTTGGTTTAAGTCAGAACGCAGTCAAATGACAATCATTGTTTTAAGTAAATGGATTAATTTAAGTTAGTTTAGAATTAAGACCGTTACATTTTTTTTAAAAAAAAGTTTTAAGGAAAAATTGTTTGGAAAACAGTAAAAGATATAGGTTTGTTTAAACAGACCATAAAGGAGTAGGTCTTTATTTGTTGACATCTTTTTTCAATAATAGTAATAAAAAGGAGTTGTTTTTATGGAGAGAAGAAATATGGAAGAGAAACGGTTGTTATGTATAGGATGAACGAAGCACATGTCTTTACAAAGGGAATAATAAAAGTGTATAGTGTTAAAAAATTGGGAATTTTGGAATTGTTTTGGTTCTTTGTTCACTAACTTTACAATGTAGTCGTAAAAGACTACCCGTTTGAATTCTTGTATAAGGTATTGGAGTTTTTTAACGTAAAAAGATATCGTATTAAAAAGAAGTCACCATGTTGCACATACAAATTATTTCGATTTGTAGATATCAAAGGGAGAACCAGAAGTCAAGTCAAGTCAAGTTAATTAAAGTCAGTAAGTCAGCACAGGCTGAGAAACACTGGGATACTTAGTGTCGTGTGGTCCGGAGGGACAGGTAGTGATTGAGGGCCTCAAATGGGTTTGAGTACAACTAGTTCAGCTACTACGGTAGGTCGGTGGAGTAGGAGACAGCAGGGGAAGAGGAGGACGGGGGTTAGGGAGGGTCGTAGTCTCAGAAGGTTACTCAGTTGAGAAGCGTACTCCACCGGTTTCATAACCTCAAAGTCGAAGTTGTAGTTAGGAAGGTTACTTGTGGGTCCTGACTAGAGGAATCCTACCAGACCAACCTAGAGGAACGTCAGGTTCCCTGAGAGTTCTCAGAAGAGGTTGTGGTGTCAAGTTTTCGTAGTTAAGAAGCCTCGAGTCGAAAGAAGTGTCAGGTTGAGAGTGTAGGTATGTATTGATGACCTTTTTGGTATCGAAACTGATCTACCTGGAAACAACCGTTTCATTACAGAGACGAAAAATTATACGACAGATCTAACCAGTTTTGAAAGGAAGGTTCCTCATTCGAGAACCAGAATGTTCTTCTGTTTTCATCCATTTAAGTCTAAACAAACTAAACATTCACGAATAAAGACAAATTCCAGTTAATTTATCTCGAGAAAATGTTTAATTGGAGTCGTTATACTAGGTTTCTGTTTTCGTATATAACTCCGTATGTTCGTAGGACAGTCTCTAGAGTAACAAAGTAGAAATATGTTAAAGTACTTAGTCTGTAACGTTAATTTGAATAGTCAAATACCTATTGTCAGTCTTATCGACTTAAATGTGTGAGTCAAAATTTTCCGAAGGGAGGAAAATAAAAAAGGAATCAAACTTCAAAATGTTAATTGGGTTCCGACCTCAAGGTCCGTTTCACCTAACATAAACTTAAAGTTACTGTACTATTCACAATTGAAACTAAAAAGAGGATCCGTATAAAAACAAAAAAGTCCTAGACTTTTTTGACAAAATAGTTCGATGTAAAAAAGATTGACGTATACACTTTGTTTGACCAAAAACCTAAAAGTTCCCAAAGTAGAATTGGTTAACAGAGAGGTCTCAGATTTCTTATGACAACGGTACACTTCACTTCACCGAGTCAGCACAGGTTGAGAAGTATCGGGGTACCTGATATCGGATGGTCCGAGGAGACAGGTACTCTAAAAGGTCCGTTCTCATGACCTCACCCAACGGTGAGGGAAGAGATCGTCTAGAAGGGTTGGGTCCCTAACTTGGGTCCAGAGGGTACAACGTCCGTCTGTGAAATGGAAGACTCGGTGGTCCCTTCGGGGTATGCAACAGTTTTTTATTTTAATAGAAAGAAAAAGAAATCAGTATTATAATGTCGATTTTAAAAAGAATTACTTAACTTGGATTTAAGGGGTAAAATGTATCCCGTTGTTCTCATGGTTAGTAAGTTTACTTTATGTGTGAGTGTGTGGTTTACTGTCTAGATAGTATTTAGGGGAGGTTCCCACTGACCATTCCTTAGGGTTTGTGAATGGGTTTTGTTTAGTAGGAGTTACCATGAATTTGTAGTCTTGGTTGACTGTTTTACGGGTTTATCGTGAAGTTCCGGTGCTTCTCAAGAGTTGTAGTTCGGGTATAGTCGTGGTTGACCGTTCTTACGGGCTTTTCGTAATCGTGAGTGTTTACCCTTCCAACTGGTACGTGTGTGGCCACCTGAATGGGCCAGAACCTCGAGTAGTCGAATAGGGTTTACGTTCAAAGGTAAGGTAGTTCTTTTTCGTAATTCAACCGTCGGTCTCGACTCGTCCCCTCTTTGTCCCTCCTAGGAACTTTGTTTAGTAAAACCGTCTAAGATCCTCGCAGTAGGTTTAAGAGATGAACACCGATTCACCGGTGTTCGACGTCACCGGTATGTGACCAGTACCTGTGTCGAGAGGGGACCTTTGAGTCCTCTGGGTACTTTCGTGTCCTCGGTCGTCGTCCGTCGGGGTGCGACCCGGTGTCTAGACAGTGGTTTTCCTACATACACCCCAGGTCGACGAGCGGTTTCGGTTATTTGTCCGGTCTAACCACCTTTCCTTTCGAACGAAACAAAGTCTACGACCGTTGTCCCCTACTCCCCTCGTCTGTAGTCAGGTTTCGGACTGAAGGGGGGTGACCGTTGGTCACTCCGTTCTCGAAAATATCTGTCTTCATCTCCCCTCTGATATGCGTCTTTGTCGTGTCAGTCGAGACTGTCAGTATAAGTCTAACCAGGGCCCACCAGGCTGGTCACGATAGAACTAACAAAATCCACCTCAATTAGAATTTAAGGTTCCAGACAAACAGGGGCAAAGAAACTTCGGTCAAGAACCTTAACACCGGGGAATACAGTACCCATGTCAGACCAGTAGTACCTCAATTGAAGAGGTCGACCACAAAATCATAGATATTCTGTCGAGTGTCCTATACCGAATCTTATAATAGATATTCGGAACTCTTTCTTGATTTCCAGGAACTGATCTGAACTCCTGATGTAATAATAATAAATCAAAGGAGGCAAAAGGTAACGTAGGTATAAAGAACGAAGAGACTAATTTGTATAAGAAACTGATTTCTAAAGGTGTCTGTTTTCTGTCCGTCTCCTGTACCCCTCCACCCCGTGCATGGACGAGGTAAAGTCTCCCAGAGGGAATATTGTTAGAGTATCATACTGTCTTACGGACCGTTTTATTGACGGAGAACCTCCTTTTCGTTCCAAAGTTTAACCCACAAACAATCTCCATAGTACTATATCATCTTTCTAGTCACTTGAACCCCACCTTTTCGGAAATGAGTTTAGACACGAGGTACTATGTAATCGATACCTTACAGTACGTTCAATGACCATAGAGAAAATGGAAATTCTCTACTATTGTTCCCTGAATGGACCACCAGGTCACCGATTCTGAGGTGTAAGGGTTACGTCCCCCGGACCCCAACCTAGGGACGAGTCCCTTGATCTAGGATGTACGACGTTGATTTCTAAGACGTGCAACGTTGATTCTGGTTCGAGTCAGTTTATTTATTTTCTTTCGGGGGTTTCTTTTTCGAACATGAATGAAGTGACATTTTTGTTTATTTATTTATTTCCACTGTTGTGATAGGCATAGTGTTCGACAACACTCATAACTTTCAGTATGTTCACCTTAGGGGGTCACCTCATTTACTGTATAAGTCTCTCTCGTCAATTGTTGATAATTGTTCAACTGTACATGTCTCGTTAAAGAGCACTTTCTGTCTGGATTAAATACAACGTCTGTATGCTATTATATGTAACATGACAGTACCTAATGGATACACGAACTTCCTGACAAAATTCCACAGTTGAACCGATCCGGAACCACTGTTTTACAATTCGGTTTGTGACCAGATCTACAACGACACTTCCAAATAAAATCGACACTAAATCTAAATTTAGTCCTTAGAAACCCATTTCGACTACTGGGAGGTATTGCACCCACCCGGAACAAATTAGTCCACTTCCGGAATTCCCTTTTTCTGACACCAGGGGACTGCTTCCCCCTTAAAGTGGAGGTCTGACGGAAGTCTACCTTCGTCGTCGTGGAGAGGAAGGGGGTAGAGGTCGGACGGTTAGACGACATATCTAAGACCCGAACGGTCCTGGGTGTCAACACATTCGGTTAAGAACTTTTGTTTAGAGAGAAATACTCTATGCGGAGGATACCCAAGACAAAGAGAGTTCCTGAAACTGATGATGTCGAACGGAACGAGTGATCCACCATTAATTTACAGGTCCCCAATATGGATTAAGAAATATAGGAGGTATGGGTCGGGTCATCGTGTCACGGTCCAAGTATCATTTATGAGTACGAATAACTTTACTTTTTCTTTCCTTATAGAACATAAGAATATGATAGAACATTCTTTCCATAAACGTGTATACAGGTCACTTAAATAAGGAGATGAATAAATAATGAATAAAGAGTCTGTAAGATCCCCCTCGGATAAGGTATAATAACACGAACCGGTTCTACTCCGTCTCTCTTTCGGTCTTACGGAGGAGGAATCTTCGATAAATGACCAACTACACTCGCCTACTCCGACTACGTATGTACCTTCCATCTTCACCTGTAGTCCTCGGTCACATAGGTCCACTCTCTCATACTCTCGGATTGTAACCTGTCCCGGTTATCCCTCCTTGTCCTTCCCTACTTAAGTTCTCTCTAAACCCCAAGTCTTTACCATCCTCCACTCTTTGTTCCCTCGTCCCGCAGAGGAACTGAGGGACCAAAGACCGACTCCATATACCCTTAACCCCCTCCTGGTCCTAAAAAGTCAGAATAGACTAGGAGTCGTAGTATTTTGTGTTACGGGGGTAAAATCCCTACGTTTGTGTCTTCGACTCTTGTCTAGAGGTCTAGAGTATTTAGTCCTCGACCGTCCCGACCAGAATTTTGGATTTCGGGTCCGTCAAAACCGACGGAGTAGGGGAGAGGTCGGGGAGGAGACGGTGAATGGTATGAAGAAAACGTTACTCCTCACTCCTCCCCCGGAGTCTCGTCGGGATAGTAAAGAAACACAACGGGTGGTACGAGAGACTTACGTACAGTATTTGTTCGGGCACCAAGAAGAGAAGGAAAGGGTGATTGATCTCAGATCGTCTGAACGAGACGACGGTCAACGGACAGGGTTTTCCCTGTCCCTCTCTGTAAATAAACATCGACCCCTTTCTCTGACAAACAACCACTTTTACTTTCATGTAAAAGACGTTTTCGTACTCCATTAGAGTTCAAAAGGAGTCTTTACAGACTTAGAACGTACCCTTAGTCCCAACGGAAAGGTCATTTACTGTCGGGACAGTTAGGATTTCCTTCAGTCAGGACTTATAAGTAACCTTTCTGGCTACGAGTTCGACTTCGAGATTAGGAAACCGGTGGACTACACTCCTCGACTGAGTAACCTTTTCTGGGACTACGACCCTTTCTAACTTCCGTCCTCCTCTTCCCCTGCTGTCTCCTACTCTGCCAACCTACCGTAGGGGCTGAACTACTTGCACTCAAGCTCCTTTAAGATCATCAACCACTACCTGTCCCTCCGGACCGCACGACGTCAGACACCCCAACGTTTCTCAACCTACACTGACTTGACTTGACTGACACGACGGAAAATGTTGGACGGACAGAGTGGAAGAAGGAGAGGAGAGACGACAGGTATCAACGACTGGGACTCAGTACCTAGTTCTGTATGAATTCGTCGGACTCGGACGAAAGGTCGGACCGTCCGTACGTCGTTGACCATCCCTCTCTCAAAGACAGAGAGAGACTCTGTCTGAACCTTCGACCTTGGGTCTTGGGTTTGGTTGGAGACCGAGGGGGAAGTAAAAGGTTTCGGGAGAAACAGGAGGGGAGACGAGAAATAAACAGAACTGAGTGAATTGTGTCGGGGACTCAACCCCACTCACGGTGGGGCGGGGGGTGGGGCGGGGCGGGGGGGCGGTCTGAGGATTAGACAGAAACTCTCGTGACCAAGTAAGTATATGGAAAGGGAACCAGAGTCACAGACTTAAGAATGGATTCCGGAGGTTGATGTAAATAAAAAGATCGAGAAAAGAGGGACGGGACGTCCTGACGGGTGTGTAATTGGAGAATCGTAGTACCAATGGTCCCTCAACCTCACCTTAAATTACTATCTTGAGACGATCTGGGTCTCAGTCCCTTCCGTTACCGTCGGGTGAGGTCATGAGAACGGACCTTTTTAGGGTACCTGTCTCTTCGGACCTTCCGACGTCAGGTACCCCAGCGACTCCCAGTCTGTGCTGACTCACTGAAGTGAAAGTGAAAGTACGTAACCTCTTCCTTTACCGTTGGGTGAGGTCACAAGAACGGACCTCTTAGGGTCCCTACCCCCTCGGATCACCCGACGGCAGAGACCCCAGCGTGTCTCAACTTGTGCTGACTTCGCTGAATCGTTGTCGTCGTCGTCTGGGTCTCATTACCGAGTTGTTTACCGTTCCGAAAAGTGATGACGGACCTGAGGGTCAGAACGGGTAGGACTTAACGGACCTCCAAACGAAATGGGTGGTAAACCTTGTAGAAGTTCAACAACAACTCCAGTCGGAGGTGGTAGTGTCTCACTCAGTCCACTCTCCGCGACTTAGACTCCAGTCGACCCGGAACTGGGTCGTGAGCTGATTAAGGACCCCCTCTCTATAGGAGTGCGGTCCCAAGTCGGGGATGGACTGGTGGTGGGTCCAACACACTAAACTGTCAGTATGGAAGGATTTCAGAGTTCCCTACCGTTAGTCTAGGACCGGTCTACCTACGATAAAAATGCATTTTAACGACGTTTGGAACACTAAAAGGACCACCAAGTCTGTCGTTTCTTAGGTGGACGTAACTCCCTCTGTTCACAAACTAGGGACCCAACCCTTCTAGGGGACTTCTTCTTCCGTACCGTTGGGTGAGGTAATAAGAACGGACCTCTTAGGGGTACCTGCTGTCTCCTCAGACCGCCCGATGTCAGGTACCCCAGTGTTTCTCAGCCTGTGCTGTCTCGCTGATTCGTGTCGTGTCGTCGACGTTTGGGAACACTGGTAGTCTTGCTGGTAAAAGTACCTCTGGTCGAGTCGGAGCGATTGGTTCGTTTAGACCTCGTGGAGTCTCGGAAGTAAGTCAACTTCAGCCACGAGAGGTTGACACGATGTAATAAAACTCTAGTTTAAGTACCAAATGAAAGGTAACCACCAAAGGACTCTTAACAGTAGGACTCTTAACCCCGTCCCATGTCCTTTATAGTCGTCAATGGGGAATCAGTGGTCTACTGAAAACCACTTGATTGTAAAGACCGGTCTTTTATCAAACCTCTCAAATTTTGACAGGGAATCGGGCGTAAGAAAACGTTAAATTTTTGTTACTATATTAATCTGAAGTTAAAGGATGACGAATTAGGGAACGAATCTAGACTTCGAAAGTTAATAAGTAAAGTGAGACACAAAGGTCAAACCGTTGCCTCTCAATGGTCGGACGCGTACTCTGAACACTACACCGGGGACCACCTTCCAGTACCACTACGGAGTATCGGATACGACTCGGGTCGAGACAACCGAAGGTCTCGCAACGAACAGGACTCCACAAACAAACGACTGACGGCCCGACGCACAAGGTACTCCGGTCTCGGGATCCGACGGTACAGGTGGCGAGACAGGGGTCGTGACTGAGTCCCGGCCCGTGTGTCTCTACATCTTTTATTTGTAAATACGTCGTTTACGGACTCTAGGTTGTAGCCGACGTACTGCCACACAAACCGAGAAAAGATGTTCTAAGAATTGCCAGTCCTTCCTCTCCCATTGTTGTCCTGACTTAGTCTATTTGACTCCGTGTTGTAGTAGAGAGTACCATGGACCTATAGACGTCAGTCCGAAGACGAGTTTAGGATTCAGGAAACGTGTGGTAAAAAGAGAGACGAGAATTTTCTTTTGACCTCTTAGGGAACGTCAAACTCTTCATGTCATCCCTTTTTTTTTTTTTCGTCCTGATTCCCCTCCCCTCAAGTCTTCCTTTCCAGATTTATAGGAGAACTATTATCGTTTTTATTATTCTGATTTAACGTAGTTCGTAAAAGACACACAGTCCATGACAGAAAATCCAAATAATAAATTAATTAGGAACGTTGTCAGAGTCCTTCGTCTATAATATTAGTACCGGTAAACACCCCCCCCCCCCCCCCCCCGCCCCTTTCGGTCCTAGAATCTTCTTAACTTTGTTGAACGAATTCGACTCCCCACCTCTTCGACTTTAAGGTGGAATACAGACAGATTCAGGTCTCGAATTGCTAGTCGGTACATTAACACAAGAAACAGTAAACGACCAAACTTATAAATTCCTGTTCCAGGTTCAGAGTAAGTAGAAACACATTGAGTGTCGTGGACCGGGTTCCAGTACGTACGGTACCCCTCTGAATTTATAAACAACTAAACTTTCATGTCTATCAGTTTTCCGTGACCCAATCCAAATAAAATGAGCTTTTGTCTCGTGTATGTTCTCCTTTAAGGTGTCGATTGTCTCCCTTTTGTCAGAGGTGTTCACTAGGACATCCGATGTGTCCCGTCTTCCATAGTAATTTTCACAAACCTTAAGTATCAAAGTTCAATTTTCTCATAAAACTTTTCCCATATAATAGTCGTTCTTACTTAGGATCCTTTGTCGACCTTCCTAGGACTTCCAGAAAACGAGACTGAACAAGAAAAAGGTTACTAATTTGTTCCGTCCGATGTCATTTTGGTGTGGGAAACGTGCTCCTATACCAGGAGTGTCCATTTTGTACGTACTCTGTGTCAATAATATCTAAACACGACACAGACGTCGGGTTAGAAGTCTAACAAAGAATTTCTCGAGCGAGGATGACCCGTCCCGACAGTTTAGTCGAAGGTCTTTATGGTAGTGTTCGATCAAAGGAGATAGTCGGAAGAGATCTTGAAAGAACACCACATGGATCTAGGAAGAGTCTTACGATGGAGTAAAAGACTGTCAATTTCTTTTGACTACTTTCTCTTTCGAATCTACTCTTTTACTCATTCGTGAGGATCTTGTCTTGATAATTCGAGCGAAAGTCAAGTCGAATCTCAATCGAGGAAAAATCTATCGATAGAAATTTGGGGATGACAGATCTTGAGAATAGAAAGTTAGTCAACTATAAGTGATGGATAAATAGTGAACTTGCGTACGTGTTTGCTTATAGACGATTTATAAAGAATCTACAATGCCATTGTACAACACCACTATCTTAGTAAGGGTGGTTAGTCTTATTCTCTCGCTTACACTAACGAATGTAGTACTTCTTGGACTACTATAAGAGTGTTTACTCATTTATCAGAGTTCCCGGTTCAGACTACTAATTTTTTTTTTTTTTGGAGTCATAGTTGTCGAATAACTATTTTCTATCCATGGTAAAGGAATTCTCTTCTCCTTAATTAGAAGAAGATTCATATACACCGATTGAGGTATCATAGAGTCTAACTCATCTAGGGTTTTGTAGCATAAACGGGTTTCTTCAAGGACGAGGGTCTAGAAGTAAAAGGACAATTGGACCGAGACAATGGATTAGAAGTCTAAGATTTACTCGACAGTCCCATGAAGGAACTTAAGTTATCAAATGGTTCTGGATGACTACATTTATACATAAAAAATACCAGAACGAGAACGGTAAGGAACGAAGGAAAGGTAAGAATAGGAAGTGTCGAGAGTCAGTCCGATGTCGTAAAAGTCGGTAACCACCAGGATGGATGAAGGAACGGATTTAAAGGGAAGGGTAGTCGACGACCCCTGACTTAACATAGAGGGGGTTTAAGTACATGACTTCGGGATTGGGGGTTCCATTGACGTAAGCCTTTACCCCCAAATTCCTTCCATTAATTCCAATTGATTCCAATTGAGGCCCTCTACCACTACCTATCCCTCCGGACCGCACGACGCTAAGTACCCCAGCGTTTCTCAGTCTGTGCTGACTCGTTGACTTGACTTGACTTGACTTCCACAAGAAACCTTCCTTACTACGATTTCGACTTTGAGGTCATGAAACCGGTGGAGTACGTTTCTCAACTGAGTAACCTTTTCTGAGACTACGACCCTCCCTAACCTCCGTCCTCCTCTTCCCCTGCTGTCTCCTACTCTACCGACCTACCGTAGTGACTGAGCTACCTGCACTCAAACTCACTTGAGACCCTCAACTACTACCTGTCCCTCCGGACCGCACGACACTGAGTACCCCAGTGTTTCTGAGTCTGTGGTGACTCGTTGACTTGACTTGACTTCCAGTATTTCCATCTTAAGATTAGATTTTTCTTCTCCTTCTTCATAGTCTCTAAGGGGAGTGAGACAAATTCGTGTCTCTTCTCCAGTACACTCGTGTGTCACTCTTACACCGAGATAAATGTTTGGTCCTTTCTTCCGGAGGAGACCTTGACTTAAAAGGTTATTCACCCAGAACCTGAAGACCAGAGATCTTAACACTCTTTTATGTAAAGACAACAAATTCCGTGGGTGAGATACCATAAGACAATACAGTCGGACTCGTCTGCTTATGTTACCCCGTAAAATGTACACAATAGTCTTAACATATTTATTATGTTTCGTATATTTCTATCTTTCGTTACATTTTGTATATTTCTAAAATATTTTGTTATTGGACTAGGGTACGAAATTTTAGGAAGTTCCAGGGAGTGACTGAAAATTCAGGTTTGAAATCAACCCTTGGACTCCAGTAGGAGGAGTAGTTAGGCAATTGTTGGACAGGTCGGACATTCGGAAAAATGTAACAAAACCCGTTTATAAGATACGGTCACCAGAAGATTGACAGGATTTTCGTAGGACCCGTAAAAGACTTCGGCGTGACTTCGAACTACGGAAACCCCTTGACAGTTAGTACAAGGGACCGCCTTCCTACCCAACTTGTAGTCCGCTGTCCTGGCATTCTACACTCCCCCTCTTCGGTACAATGTCTGTACCAATGAAGGACGGAAAGAAGGAACAGTCGTCTCAGGAGTGACTCAAACCCTCTCCACGATCTGGTTCCAGGTCTCTCTTATATTACAGATTCCGCCCTCCCTTGTGTGAATAAAGTATTTTCCGGTCTACTGCCCAGTCACAAAATCCAACATTACCGGTGTAAACGAAGTAGGGTTGAGACGGTAAGACTACGTTTTCGTAGTTGTCCGTTAAACGTTTTTTTTTTTTTTTTCTCTCGCTCTCTCGTTCCGACACAAGATTGTTTTAAAATAAGTGTTTTTATCAGTCACCCGATCTAAAACTGGACACCCAGTATAAGGAATGTACGGTCAGGGTCTCGTGACTGGAACAACTAGCCTTGGTTTAGATGACTATGAAAGTGTAAAGAGAAAAAAACACTTCCTCCCTTTTAAGGTAAGACACTTCCATAACGACAAGGATAACATCCGATATATGGTTGTCTTAGTCGTAGTGGATCCTCGAACAATCTTTTTTTAAAGAGTCTAGGACGGGACCTTAAGGATTTGGTGTTGCATGGAAATTATTCTTCGGGAGCGCTAGCCTTCCACAACTTATGTCATGTTGAACCCTTCGCGACCAACTTCGGTGACAACTAGCTTCCAAGACTTCCATCCTCGGTCCAGGACTTTTGAGGACTACGAAAGATTCCTGAACCCAAACACGACCTCTCGATTCTATTAAATTCGTCCCTCACTTTACTATGCAAAAACGAGATACAGATTAGGAGAATACTTTGCTCAAGGATTTTTAGTTTGACACGTGATTTCTTTACGGAGATAATAGATAGGAAGAAAGATTCTAGCCGGTTCAGCTGGGAGCTGACAACGGTATGGACACCTCGGAGAAGATAACTTTGGACGAGGGACCAGACATTGTATGACGGGGTCCGGTGTCCTTCTCAGAGATGAAGACCGTATAAGAACTCCGACATTGAGGTCGTAACTTAAACCTTGGACCTAAGTCAAGTCAAGTCAGCGAGTCAGTACAGACTGAGAAACGTTGGCGTACTTAGCGTCGTGCGGTCGGACCTAATCTTTCGAAATTTAGATCAATGTGAGTTGTGTCGATGGTGGGTCAAACCAAATAAAAGACTGATAATATAAACGCAAAAAATGACCTGATTTTCGATGAACCCATCTTCGTTAGTATAAAGACCGAAAGACGTAAGAAGGGTGTCCACGAACACCCTTTATGTTCGTGGACTTTTTATAATTTAATTAATTTATAATTTAATTAAATGATTTAATTATTTAAAATTTAATCAATTTTTATACTCGGTAGTGGATAGCGAGTACGTTCAAAGACTTTATTAGAAATTTGACCTATTCGTGGTACTTACACCTACAGTGGGTAGTCGATTCAATATTTAATCTTAGTTTTCCTAGATTCATGGTAGTCGAGGAAACGTTCTATCCAGAAAAGTATAAGGAATACAAATCCAAAATTGTGTTGGGTCCTTAAAAATTACTTATTAATCCATGTTTGTAACCAAGAATCCGGTTGACGTAAATAGTTCAGTGGTGTAGGAGGACGCCAAGTAAGTACTTCTCGATTTTTGAGTTTGTGGTGGAAATCGGGTCCCTGAGTCACACGTACAAACACGATCGTGACTCCATCGTGCAGTCTCCTTCGGAAAACATTTGTCATAGAGTAAATTGGGTCCGTTTAATATCTAGTAGAAGTACACTGACTACTCCTTTAACTCCGAGGCTCACAACCCATGGATCAAATTCTAGAGTGTCACTCTTTAAACCATAACTATCCTTATCTTGAACTTAAGACTCGGTCTACTAGACCGAGACTCAGATAAGAGACTTGGTAATTCGTTGTAGGGGTATTTATCTCGAAGTTATACAGATTCCGGTTGAAGAGTGACGGAATAAAACAAAAGTGGACGTCCGTGATCTTTCAGTACACTGTATATTAACTATGATTCAGAAGGGACCACCGAATCTACTATTTCTTAGACGGACGTTGTCTTCTCTGGACCCAAACTAGGGACCTAACCATTCTAGGGGACCTCTTCCCTTACCGTTGGGTGAGGTCATAAGAACGGACCTCTTAAGACACCTGTTTCCTTGGACCACCCGATATCAGGTACCACGGTGTCTCGACCTGTACTGACTCGCTGATTCGTATCGTGTCGTCAATACCATCTTTCAAAAAGAGTTAGTAAAGTCCCAGAAGTCTGTCCTTTCTGACAACTTCTTCATGGACATTAATATTAGAATAATTAGACAGATTTAAGATTTTTGAAACAAAGTTTCGGGAACTGGTGTAGGTTTGTCAAGTTCATTTCGTACCTTGTTAAGAAGTCACTAAGACCCTCGTGTCTGTTGGTCCACCTTAATAACTTCGACTTTTCACTATCAAACCTGATAAGACTAGCAATTATGGAATTAAGTAAATTCTTAAGTATAGAATCCAAGGGGTCCAAAAGTTAGGGCCGAGACAGTAAAAGACTTAGTTATTCTGGAGAACTTTTCAGTATCTTGTAGAGATTACTTCCAAGAAAGAAGAGAAGTACGATAGAGAAGTACGATTCTTTCAACTGTGGTTTTCTGACCGAACACATCTGGAATTCTAAAACATAAACAAAGATCTCTTAAAAGAAAAGATGGAGATTTTGGTCCCCCGTAATTGATAAAATTTACCGTCGTTTAATTTGATCCATTCAAAATGTCTTTTAGAGTACCGGAATGAAGGACAAAAACGGTCGTTTTTAAAAGATAAAAATTATTTCGATAGGACAGAAGGTACTCAGTCAGACAATGAATGGTGATTAAAAACCACACACTCAAGAAGAGACGCCCTTACAACATGGTATCTCACTAACCAACATGTTATGGAAAGTGAGAAAATTTTTTTTAATAAATAAAAAGTAACTTCCTATCAACGAAATATTATAACACAACCAAAGAGGGTATGTAGTTATACTTAGTAGGTATCCCTATGTATACAGGTGAGGGAGAACTTGGAAGGGGGGTTGGAGGGTGAGGTAGGGTGGGGATATGCAACAGAACTGTAGGAAAAACTGGAGGAGAGGGTAGAAAGAGAACAGGGTTCAGGAAATCTTCCTTGGGGGAGAAGAAGGTAGTGGGTCAACGAGTTCAGTCTTTGGGTCTTAATTTTTAATAGGAGATATTTTTCGTTATTCTTTGTTTCAAAACGTCTAATATGGAAGTTTTATCTAGAGTTCAGTTGAAGGAAAAAGAAATGGTGAGAGGGATTCAGGTTAGCAGTAAAGAGATACGTTTCCAACTGTGGACCACTGTGACGAACCTGGTGACGTCACCGAAAAACTCGAGAAGAAAGGTGAGGACGGACCAGTAGGGAAGAAGTATGTTTTCAGTTTCACCATAAAGTGGGGTAACAAATTTAGAAGACTTTTGAAGGTCAACTGGAATCTTATGTTAGGTTTGAGTACGACCAAGACCGAAGAGGGGTCGGAGTTCCTCTCGCGAGTGACACGAGATCAGAACGACTCGGAAGTTAATGAAGAGATGACACGGTTCAAGAAAAGGTGAAACGTCGGAAGAGATACTGAAACATAAACAAAGATCTCTTAAAAGAAAAGATGAAGATTTTGGTCCCCCGTAATTGATAAAATTTACCGTCGTTTAATTTGGTCCGTTTACCGTTTAATTGATTGTCTGAAAATGAAAGTTAAGACGGTTCTTTAGGTGGTAGGGAGTAAACTGAAAAATTTCGTAAGAAATCCAGAATCAAGTTTATAGTGAGGGAGTTCATAATTTACGAGTCAACTCAGACTGAGAAACCCTGGGGTACCTGACATCGGGTAGTCCGGGGATACAGATGTCCTAAGAGGTCCGTTCTTATGACCTAATCCATTCGACAAGAGAAGAAGACCCCTAGAAGGACTGGGTCCCTACTTTGGTCCAGAGGACGTAACGTCCGTCTAAGAAATGGTAGACTCGGTGCTCCCTTCGGGGAAAGATTTGAGTGAATGATTTAATTCAACGATACGAGGACGGGGACAAGAGTATCTTAAGAAGGAGTATCTTATGGGAACACAAATATACAAATATATAAATAGAGAACGAAGAGTACTCTAACATTGGAGGTACTACAGTCCCCGGTATCGAAAAAACCAACCAGTGAATCGTAACCCAACCCAGGTACGATTCGAGAGTCAATAATAAACGATTTGCTCGTTCAGTAATATTAGATATTGTACACGTGTAAAGTACTTTATGTTTTACCTACAGAGAAACCCTTCATTTTCATACAGAGTTATTATTTACTGTGTTAAATCGTCGTTCTAGAATACCCGGTTGGATGTGTAATTATGTCCTAAATAAAGAGACTTTACGTAGTTATCTTTACCTTTATAATTATACAAACTCTCCCCATGCCACCTGTTTTCCTACTAAGTGCAGAGTCTGTCCTCCCTTGCCTTACCGTGCTCTAAATTCGGGTTGAAGAGTCTTACGTCATGTTAAATTTTGAACACTTAACAAATAAAAACTTTCAAAAGTAAATTCTAAAAGATGGTACCAACTGGTTCTTATTGTTTGGTTTCTTTCTCTCTGGTACCTTTTCACCCTGAGGATATTAAGATCTTTCGACAGACTAAGTGAACTTCTATCCTAACCTGACGTCGTTAAAACCCCGATATTCTTCGTCCGTAAATCTGACTAATGGCGATCTTTACCCTTATTTTACAAAAGTAAAACACAAGTGTTGATACATTTATTCATACACGTTTCTACAGTAGATCTGAGTGGTAGTTGAACAGTACCTGTTACCTTGAGTAACCGGGGTTTGGTTCAGAGCTTTGAGTCAGACGACAAAGACGACACTCGACTCTCCACGGATCTTAGACGTGGAGAATTCTCCAAAAGAGGTAAGTCGTGAGTCCACGGACACTCTCGTAACTTTATCGTTCGGTCAGGAACCAATACTCCACCAATAGGTCTACTGGGTTCTACTTGATTATTATTGTTGGACCTCAATTCCACTGCTACACCTTTTATGAAGTCAGGAAACCTTTTCTACAGGTATCTGGAGATTCCCAGACTCTCAGGAGTATGGACATAGGATGAATGACACAATCGTGACAGATTCGTGAAACGTTGAGAATTGAGTTAACTAGGAGTTTTGTTACTGTACTCCATTCATGGTGAGTATAGAAGTAAACGTCTCTACTCCTTTGACTCCGTGTCATTCCCATTTATTGAAAGGTTCCGGGTGTCGATGTTTCCCACTACGAACGTTGGCACCTTCAGACCGAGGGTTCGGGTCCGACATTGACGACCAGACACAACTCTTAGTGAGTGGTCCACCTACTCTGCGACTGAGACTTTAAACCAATTACCGGGTGCCAACGTATCATTGTCCACCGTCCTGGGTACCTCGACAGCTAAAGGAAGGTACGTCACTATCGGCTTCTGTTCTCTAGTTTCCTCCGTCGCACCCAGGGAGGTAGGAGTCGTAACGACTGTCGCATGGACCTCGACAGTGACTGTTGTCAGTGTGCCCGTAAGTACGTCTTCGAGACTTTAGCAAAATGTATTAATTTAAGAAAGAGAATGCGAGAGTGGGAGCGATGCGTTCGTACAGGGTTTATGGGTGCCCTTGAAAGCGTTTCTTGTTGACGGATCTATTGTTCGAAAAGGTGAAGATTAATGGTGAGTAAAGTAAAAGTTCACCAAGAACGGAAATGGCGTAAGGAGGAAACCCTCCCCGCGGGTAGTGTTTCCAGTGTCCCCAGTGGGTACGGGTCCGGTCACAGTTTGAAAGGGAGACGAGGTACACTAGTTTCGGGTTGTCCGAGAAGGACGAGAAGGACACCTAAACACCGAAAAGAACGAGACCCCTATCCTCCCTCCGTTTATAAGACGTTAAAGAAGGAGAAGTAAAACAGAAAAAGAGGAGTTCAAGAATTGTAGACTTCTACGCGAAGACCAAAAGGACTCAAATTATAAAGGATTGACTTGAACTATTGGAAAGGGAAGAAGTTTTATTCTTCAATTTACAGACTATCTACTATGAATGAATTGTAGGTCCGGATCTGAGGTTTCCGGGAGTAAAGATCCGGAAAGGGCACATTAGAACCGAAACCCCGTGAAATGTTTAGTGACCCCAGACCGAGGAGCAAGGAGTCTTTACCAGGTGTCTTGTCGTCGTAGTCGTAGTGACCCCTTAAACTATTTTCACGTCTGAGAGTTCAGACCGGGGTAAAGTCTGAGTACCTTAGTCTTAACCAAAACATACTAAGAGCACGTGATATTTTTGACTCTTCACGACTCAAGTCCCATAGTCTATTGGAAGTACAAATGTTTATTAAAGGCGTAGACTGGACCCTATAGACGAACGGTAGCGACTCCTTCCTCCTCAATGGACAGAGATTGACGACCAAAGTCTGATCGTCGCGGGTCTTCGTGTCCTTCGTTTTAGACAAACTTTCTAAGGGAGAGTGGACCTTTTATTTTGGAGTGAGAAAGAACTAGGGACATATTACGAGACCCAGACATACCTTCTCTTTAACTCCAGGCTTCTGTAAATTCGGTTTACAACTCGATTTCATTTTTCCATCTTTACCACATTGGGTCGGGAGTCTATACGACTGAACCACTGAGACTCAAAAGGGATGTAAGAGACACAGAGTCAAGACACGTACGGTGAAAGAGAGACCTTAGAGGAGGGTAGAGGTCTCGACCAGTGGGAATCTCCGGTGCGACATTCACAAGGAGATACTTTAGAAACTAAGGGGTACCGTTAGTCTTGTTCGACGAGAGACATTTGTCCATTACGGGGTGAAAAGTCTTCAAGTAAAATACGGTGGAACGAAAATACTTTCTGGATGTTACCATGGGTGGAAACGATTGATTTTCTTTAAGTTGTTCCTAAAAACGAAAATTCTTTTTCCTGCTTTTCACTTTTATCGTAAGTCGCAAACAAAACGTCACTCGGCAACATCCCTGTCACTCGTAACATTCGTTACTCTCGCCGTGAAGGTTCGTGGAAGGGACCTGTGATGGGAACCGTAGAGTCGTAGTTCGACGACATCGATACTTGACACAGTCACTCGTGGACAAGAAATAGAGTTAAATAAAACACGTAGGTAGCGTACTACACAGGATTCCATTAACGTAGAAATGAAATAGGGTAAAACCGAATACTTTTAAAAGTATCCTCGTAAGACGAAAACCTACCACCCCTTTCACTTTCATTCTCACTTCAACGAGTCAGCACAGGCTGAGAAACACTGGTGTACCTGACATCAGAAGGTCCAAGGAGACAGGAACGGACCTAAAAGGTTCGTTCTTAGGACCTCACCCAAAGGAAGAGGTCCTCTAGAAGGTCTGGGTCCCTAACTTGGGTCCAGAGGGCTCAACATCCCTCTGCGAAATGGCAGACTCGGTGGTCCCTTCAGGATCCTACCACCCCTCGGGACAGATCGGGGAGAGGGACATATGAGGAGAGACAAAGAAAGAATTTATACGAAGAGTCTCCCGACTCTCTGTCTCTCCACTCGAACCTTTGTACTGGAATGAACTCAACTAAGAACCGAGGTTGTTGAGTGAAGGATAAATTCAAAGTCAAGGCAGAAATGATTTTTCTATGATTGAAGAGGGTTAAAAGAGGAGGATACCAACTACCATAAAGATGGAGGTCACCAATTCCAAATTTAGGAACCTAAGTGGTGACTAAGGAAGGGAAGAGTCAAGAGTGTAGATTAGACTATCGGTTGAACCAATCGAGACGAAGGTTTTGTAAAGGTCTCCGAATAGTGCAGAATGGTGGAGATGACCGTGGTAGAACCAGACTCGGCGGTAGTGGAAAACGGACCTAGTAACGTTAGCAGAGGACGGGACGTTACTGGAGGGACGGGACTGGGACGAGGAAAGATCATATGTCGTTGGTCTGACTAGTACAATTTTGCATTTAGGTTGGTGAGAGGACAGGTTTTAAAGGGTTGCTGTTAGTAAAATCAACAACGACAACTCAGTGATTCAACACAGGGTGAGAAAACGATATCGTACCTAACATCCGAGGAGACAGGTACCCTAAAGGGTCTGTTTTTATGACCTCCCTCGACAGTAAAGGAGGAGATCCGTTAGAAGGACTGGGTCCCTAGTTTAGGAGTAAAGTACGTAGTCGTCCGTTAAGGATTAGTGACTCGGTGGTCCCTTCTATTAGCAAAATCTCATTTTTCGGTTTTAAGAGTATCCCTAGATGTCCCGGAGAACCCTATCAGAGACACGATAGAGAGTGAACTGAAGACCGTCCGGAGGAACGACAGGGACCTCGAACGGTCTTTTCGAGTGTTGACCCCGAGAAGCATATATGTCCAGGGTGCAGACCTGACTAGAAGGACTCCTACCGATAGACGGACAGAACGAGGAATTTGGGGAAGTTCAGAAACGAGTTTACAATGGAAGAGTTAGTCTAAAAAGAACTGGTGGGATAAATTTGATAGGGGGGGGGTAGAGGGAAAACACGAGATAAAAACTACGATTTCGTGAAAAGTAAAAACAGTGCACCTTTTAAAAAGGTGCCGATACTGTTGGAATTTCCAGTGTTGATCCGTTCGAGAGTTTCTTTCCGAGTGTTCAACTTATTTCTACTAACTTAGTGTATCAAATAATTTAATTAATTTTGAGTGTTACCGAAGAGACCACCGAGTTTACCATTTCTTAAACGGACGTTAAGTCCTCTGGTCCCAAGTCAGGGACCCAACCCTTCTAGGGGACCTCTTCCCTTACTGTTGGGTGAGGTCACAAAAACGGACCTCTTAGGGTGCCTGTCTCCTCGGACCACCCGATGTCAGCTACCCCACCGTTTTTTCAGCCTGTGTTGACTCGTTGATTCGTACGTACGTGTACCTCGTCTTAATTCATGAGAGTTTGTTAGGACGATCTTCCATGGAATGACGGAAGATCGTGTAGTGTACAAAATAAATAAAACAACTAGTAGACAGAGTGGGTTGATCCTACCTTTACGACACTTGTGTTCTTTAAAGTAGACAAAAGAAGTGTCTACATAGAGTCTTGGATCTACACACGAATTGTGTTTCACTTGTGAAAGATTCATAATTTTTTAACAGTTTTTTACTTACTTTAGAACTTTTGGTACCCTAATTTGGTTTATTACACACTTAACGTGACCCTGTCCCACCCCTGGCTACTGAACCTTGTCCTTTCCTTCTTCTTTCACTTTCGGTCTAGGTTGTCGGGGACAGGACGGCCTACGGACGGTTAGGGAGAGGTCGGACGGACTCATCCCGACTCCTCTCGTGAGTAAGACTTTGACACTTCTAGTGGAGAAGACCTTTGCCAGTATAAAGAAGAGATTCAAGAGTTCCATCGAAAAGAAAAGGAATGAAATGAGTGGCAGTTTGTTCAAAACTAGTGTATGAGAACTTTATAAACAAAATACTTGTTTATAGGACAGTGTCAACATAACTCTAAAGTATCGGTAACACTCCTAACTACGGAATTTCACTAAAGTCTGTGAATGGGATCAATCCGAATGTAGTGAGTTCGACTTCACATTGACCCCGTCTCCAACGTTTGACTTCTCAGAACCCGTATAGGTCCAGAATCCGGAACATAATCTTACAAGATCGACGACAGTGTTTTATGGTGTTTGACCAACCGAAGTTGTTGTCTTTGTGTAAAGAGTGTCAAAACCTCCGATCTTCAGGTTTTGGTGTACGACTGTCAATGTTAAGGTCCACTCCCGAGAGACGTACCGACCATCTGTTGGTGGTAAAACGGTACCCGAATGTAGTCAAGTCAAGTCAAGTCAACGAGACAGCACAGGCTGAGAAACGCTGGGGTACTTAGTGTCGTGCGGTCCGGAGGGACAGGTAGTGGTTGAGGGCCTCAAATAGGTTTAAGTACAGGTAGTCCAACCACTACGGTAGGTCTGTAGAGTAGGAGACAGCAGGCGAAGAGGAGGACGGGGGTTAGGGAGGGTCGTAGTCTCAGAAAAGGTTACTCAGTCGAGAAGCCTACTCCACCGGTTTCATGACCTCAAAGTCGAAATCATAGTAAGGACGGTTTCTTGTGGGTCCTGACTAGAGGAAATCTTACCTGACCAACCTAGAGGAACGTCAGGTGCCCGAATGTATCGAAAAGGAATTACACACGTATCCTATAAAAAGAGAGAAGGAGAAGACTATTCCGGTGAGAAGGATAACCTAACCCCGGGATCTGAATCTAAAGTGAATTGGCATTAATGAAGGATTCTTGGGACAGGGGTTTATATCAGTAAAACTCTCAATCTCAAAGTTGTATATTTAAGTACTCCCTATATTAAATCAACTTTCGTCTAGGTCGAAAAAAAAAGAAAGTAAAAATTTACAATGAAAAGTTGAAATCTTTTAGTGTATAAAGGATATTTTAGGTTTAAATCAGGAAACGAAGACAACCGGACAAAATAAGTAAAATGGACTGGTCGAGGAAATCTGTAAATTCAAAACTGGGGACCGGATAGTCATTTAGTCACTGATCCAAAAAGATTTGACTTTAAAGTCTGTATATTTAAGTACTCATACTTATATAAATACCGTCTTATTCTGTTTTACGGACTATTATCCTAACAATACCTTTTAACACTTATGTACCTATTGTTATTACTATTTACCGGATTAAGAGACATAAACATTTGGTCACCAACCCCTCTGGGAGTTAAATCGAACGACAAAATACGGTCATTGTGACTGGGGTGTAAGATAAACATTTAAAAAAAGTTATCTTTTACGTGCAAATTTCGTTTGTGTCGGGAGGTACCGGTTCAAAACATTGAAAAGAAACCGGTACTTGGTTGTCTCCTTAAAATGGAATGTTGGGATATGCGTCCCTATGTGCGACTACATGACACGTACACACGCAAGTCAGACAGTCAGTACAGGTCGAGAAACGTTGGGGTAACTGTTATCGGACGGTCCCAGGAGACAGGTACCTTAAAAGGTCCGTTCTTATTACGTCACCCGACGGTAAAGGAAGAGGTCCCCTAGAAGGATTGGGTCCTTAGTTTGGACACAGAGGACTCAGAGGACTGAGTCCCCCTAAGAAATGGCGAATTCGGTAGACCCTTCGGGCATAACATATATAACATCGTACAATATAACATAACATTATTATATAACTTAGTATTGTATTTCATAAGATGTTACGAACAATACCGGATGTATCCACTAAAGGTTTGGTACCTAATTAACACTGATCATCGAATCTTTTGTGACAAAAAGAAAAAGAAAAAAAAATTCATGATGAGATCACCCGACAGATGGTCCAAAACTAAAAGAAACAACTTATGAAAATAAATGGGTTTCCTAGCAAACTAAACCCCCCAAAAAAAAACAACAAATAAAAACTTTATACTCGGTTCGGTTTATAAAAGATCCCTTTTATTAAAAAAAAGATAACCTTTGTGGGAAACCTTGAAAAACCCAGTGTCTAGTCTTTACAAACCTCGACCTTCCTTAACGTCACCAGTTGAGTCGTATGTAGTAAGTTTATAATCACAAGTAAGTGCAATTTCGAGAGGATTTTTCCTTTTAGTGTTTTTAACGAGGGACACGGAAAGCTGAGAAGGGCTCTATTGATCAATGGTTGAATAAAACGATTTAGGGACTAGCGGTACTACAGTAAAAGGGAACTTTTCGAGTGTCATACCAAAAACAAAAGAAAAAAGTAAAGGAGCGACAAAAGGTCCAGTGCCATGGTGTTAACTGAACTACTAACACCAAACTCCAGTGGTTCTTCGAGATAGATCTATTTCTCTCCCCCTTTTTTGGGATTCTAAAACAACATGTGGATTTAACGACGAACTACTGTCCCTGTCAAAGTCTCCTCGACTTCCTACCTCTTCACCTGGAAATCACTCTTTTTATGGAAACTTACGTCAATAACTACTTCTTTCTACCTAGTGCACGACGGTAGATAGCCACTGCGATACTTGGTCGTCACAGATTTCCAACCGTTAAAAATTACGGTGAACAAAAAGATTTTTTAAGACAAAACGTCCCTTGAGTTCGACCAAAGTGAATAAGAGGTTATAAATGAAGAGTCCGTCACAACCGAAGTGCGATTTCGTAGACACCTACCCTTACTGGGTAGAAAGTGGGAGTGCTTCAAACAGACATTTCATCTGATTTCCCTTCCCCCTTAAGGGTGGGACAAAGTAATGACAGGTTCGGCTGTATGAAGGGGAAGTCCTACCAAACTTCCTTCCGCCCTGACAGACGAGTACAGTCTCAACTAAAGTTTCTTGCAAGACAAGGGTCGGTAATCTATAGAGACTAACGAAGTGACCAGAGTACTAATGGGATACGATACACGTCTCGTGCTGAAATTTGGTTTTATCAGGGTGGGACAAACCTTCGAACAACTAAGATACTTACGACGTGGTAACACTTATCGGGATACTCAAATAAATAATCACTCCTTTTGTCCTGTATCTCCGAGAGGACGAAGGTAAGAATTTCCCAGGGACAAGTAATTTTTTTTTCTAAAAAAATATACCGAACGGATTCATCTCAATTATTTGAACACATAGATTTTACAAATGCGACTTATTTTAATAGTAAAAATTACCTTTTTAAGTTAAGTTAAACATAATAAGTAATATATTGATATTCCAAATAAATTTTATAATTAAGTATTCCGTATGATCGTTACCTTACTTATCGGTACCGTGTGTCCAAATTTCGTGTCACTCATACATTTCCGTACATATACGGTCCGTGAGATGACTTAAGACCCTAAGTAGTCACTTCTTCCGTATGATTTTAAAGATTGAGAGTTCGTATGTAAGGCTACCCCTCTCTATTTATAACTTATTTGCTTCGGCTGTTAATATATATCGTGACCTTTATCACTACTCACAACGACCCTGACCCGAACTCCTTACACAAACCGTCCTACCCAACATAAAACTCAACCCACCAATCGGATACCTCTTCGACCGTAGACTCGTCTCTGCACCTCATACACTTCCATAATCGATACACCCATATCCCTCCTCTTGAGGTCCGTTCCCATCGTTCGTCGAGCACGTTTCCGGGACTCCGTTCTCACAAGGACTAATTACTTCCTCCGACCGAACCGACCTCACTTCTCCTCCCGTCACCTCTGATTCTCTACTCCAACCCTCTTTTTAGACAACCCGGATGGATTGATGCGACCCAAATAAATTGATGGGTCTTGCCAAATCCAGTCCCTAAGGTACACGATTTGGGTCTATCGTCGATACACCTGGACAAGATTGTAGGCGTCGAAGAGTTCCGGTCCTTTCGTGTACCGGAGTCAGCCATGTAGGACTTCTTCGTTTAGACGAAACGGATGGAGCGGAGACACGGACCACGGAAGTGGGGAGTCTGACCGAGAGTAAGAAAGAGGAAGTCTCGTCGGAAGTCGAACCGTGTCCGTGGTCCGTCTCCCCCTTCCCGTCACCGACTGAGACCCGGGGTGGAGGTACGGTGTGAAGACGAGGGTCCTATCGTTGTTTGGGTCGACCCTAGACACAATAAGCACGAAGGACTACGACTAAAACTTCGGAGTCTTTCCTACCTCAACGGTCTGCAGTCATTCGTCACGTGGAAGAGAGAGAGGAAGAGCCAAAGTTTCAATTGTAGTAGGAATACAAATTGTAGACACGATTTACAGGAGAGTAAGAATGAGGGTTTAAAAGAGATTAAGTTTCAAAAAGTCGAAGTTGGGATTACTGGAAAACCCGACCTATTAAAAAATAACACCCCCGGTGGAAAACATAATACCACGTCAGCACATAACCTCCTAAGAACGATAAAACAAATCAACGATATAGTACCGGCTGGGTTAACCTGACATCGGGGGATCCGAGGAGACGGAAACCTTAAAGGGTCCGTTCTTATGACCTCACCCAACGACAAGGGAGAAGGTCCCTTAGAAGGACTAGGTCCCTAGTTTGGATACAGAATACGTGACCGTCCGTCTAAGAATGGTGACTCGGTGGACCCTTCGGAGAAAATATCATATGACGACAACGACGATTCAGCAAAGTCAGCACAGGCTGAGACACGTTGGGGTCTCTGCCGTCGGGTGGTCCGAGGGGGTAGGGAACCTAAGAGGTCCGTTCTTGTGACCTCACCCGACGGTAAAGGCAGAGGTTGCGTACAGGGAAGAGGAAAGAAGGGTATGAGATGGAAGAATCTACCTAAAGGACCACCGAGTCAGTCATTTCTTAGACGGTTGTTACGTCCTCTGGGTCCAAGGCAGGAGGGGACGTCCGTCTTTACCGTTGGGTGAGGTCATAAGAACGGACCTCTTACCTGTCTCTTCGGACCATCCGATATCAGGTGCCCCAGTACTTCTCAGTCTGCGTTGACTGGCTAATTATGAAAAGGAAAGGAAAGGTGGAAGAATACATTAGAATCAGACAGTTACTAATAAAGACCTGGTTAATCTTCCCTCCACGACCGGGAAACGAGACGATCGATGATCATGTTATACAGAGGGAGTTTCGACGACAAAATTAGTGGAATAGACGTAGGGTTGAGGGACTACATAACTACGACAAACCTGTCACACCAAGAAAGTATATACCAGACTTGAAAATGGGTCATTTATTAGTACAGAAATAACAGAAATAAACCATCAAAAGGAACAATTGAACTCTTTACAAAAAACAACTGTTATTATGATTGCTGTCTTTCGAGGTTTCACAACAATCTGCGGTTTTATTAGAAACCGTCTTTTAGGACCCTTTGAGGGCCTGATCACCCTTTTAATGACCCAAAACATACTATACTGTTCGGAAGTACCTAGGATCCCTCCCTCGACAATCGACTCAACGTCCACCTTGACTACTTTGTAAATAATACTTTACAATATATTTTACTCACCAACTCTTCACTATCTTTGACTAGAGTCGGAAGGTGTAATATTAGTCTCTTTCGTGTCGAGTCTCTGTCACTCTCGGACTCTCCGGGTACTCTTTAGTCGATTGTATTACGGAAGTAAATCCTTTATCGTTTTGTCTCCCGTCTCTTATTTACGAAAAGGGTTTCCTGGATTTCTTGTAGTCTCAGACCTAAACTTGAGCCTCGAGGACTAAGCGACAAGACTAAACACTACTTCAAAGGAGTTAGGTACACACACACACAACACACACACACACAACACACACACACACACAATCAACTAGTCAGTACAGGTTGAGAGACATTGGGGTACCTGATATCGAGAGGTCCGAGGAGATAGGTACCCTAAGAAGTTCGTTCTTATGACCTCACCCAACGGCAAAGAAAGAGGTCCCCTAGAAGGGTTGGGTTCCTAGTTTGGCCCCAGAAAACGTAACGACCCTCTGAGGAATGGTAGATTCGGTGACCCCTTCGGGGAAGGAGTTAGGTATCTTTGTAAAATTTTTATTCCTATAAAATCTTTCCGACAGGATTTATTCTTAAACAATGAAAAAATTTTGACAGTAAATAGGACTCTAAATACGGGAAGACCGGGAATGTAGAAAAAAAAAAAAAAATCTTTTTAATAACAGAGATAATTATTTATTACTGAGATCTACATAAACCTCAAAACCCCCAAAAGAATCACGAACATAAAACCGTTACGGTTTCGTTAAATGGTGGTGGTGGTGAATTTTTGTTTTGTTTTGTTTTTAGACCCTTGGTAACTACATCTGAGGAAACCAGGCTTCTTACTCTCTCTAAAAGAAAAGAGATCTCCAGTTCCGTCCTCCGTGTCCGGGTAACCCACTGTCTTCTACCTCTGGGGTCTACTCGTTAAAGATACTATAGGTTACTGGGTCTGAAACCGAAGAGACCTTAGTGAGAAGAAAAACGGTAAGTGAGGGAGAGTCACTTACTCTTGACAAACCTCTGGAACCCGTACTGAGACCGGTACCCCGGGGAGACCTAGTGGTTCCACGGGTATAGACGAGACTTGTTCTGAGGATCCACAAAGACCAACCTCGTCCACCCCCAACCTGAGACTCGAAGAGAAACAAGAACGACCTATCCCGAGTGAGGTTCTCCGTTTTCGTGATCTTATAATGGTTATCAAAAGGTTAAAGGAATTCGACACACAAACTCTTTTCTTATGGTTCTGGGTTCCTTTCGGAAAAGCTAGTAATGTCCTTGTTCTGACTGTGACGAGGAGTAGTGTGGTAATCGGGGACCGAGTGAGGACGGGGATCCTTTGCCCTCCGGGTTCAATGATCTTTTCAAAGTAGTCCGAACTCAAGGGTGGTTTTGCAGGACCAGATGGTCAAACTGGTCTGATAAGTCTAAGGAGTAAATGTAGAGTTGTCTCTGAAGATTTCTGTGGTTTTGTAATAGTCTCCTTCACACACTTTAGGTCCCGGGAGTATCAACCTCCGACTGTGGGGAATACGAACACTTGCGGGACGTTTAGTACGTCTAGGGTCGACGGTTGATTGTGTCTTGCTTCCTATACTTCCTAAAAGTTTCTCCTTCTCCTGTCGACCTACCGAGTCTCCCGACGTTCTCACAAGTTTGCTTTTCCTTTGGTTCTTTCCTTTCTTCAAACCAGTTGCAAAGAGACACACGGGAGTAGAAGAGTAACTTAACGAAAACAAGGTCAACGGTAGGACACAGTCCTCGGTCTGTTCCGAAGTGACCCGACCTGATAAGATCATTCAAATATAGACCGGTTCCTGCTTTAACGAAAATGTCAAACTAATAAAGAACCTGACAAAAACCACCAGAGTGCACTGTGTAGCCTCCAAGGTCCTTCGTCGTCGACTTCTCTTCTCTCTTCCCTTGGTCAGTACAGTTCCCGAAACACTCTCTGATACGAGCCTTCAAGTCGTACACGAAGGAGTAAATTAGACATGTCGGTCGGGTGGACCCCCATAATAATAGGGGTGAAGTGTCTCTTCCTTTGTCGAGTAGTCTCCTCAATCCATTGAATGGGGTCCAGTGTCCCGATTTTCCCCTGTCTTGAGTATAAGTCTAGGTCTAGAAGGACAGAGATTTCTTTCGTAAAGTGTCCTGACGTCCCGACAGCCCGTAGACCGGTAGGTCACACAAACCCTTTACCCCTTCCTGTCACACGAAAGACTTGACACTATACTGCACTGTGTCTTTTTAGATTCCATGTGTCCGTTTGTTGTTGTTGTTGTTGTTGGGTCTTTTGAATATCTATGTCAGTCGTAGTTGTGTGTCGTGTCGTAAGTAGACAAACATGGTCCGAAAGACACCGGGAGACACAGGCTTCCTGAGACATCTCTCGGTACGGGCGGAAGTCTCCGTGAAGTCGTTTCCTTTCTGTTCTTGAACATCAGTTGTTTTTTATCTGAGTCCTAACGTCAAGAGGTAGACTCGGTTATGCTTCCACCTACAAACTACTCGAACATAAAGATTGTCAAAGACCTCAGTTCTTCGAACATTTTAACGTATTGTAGAAATAATGTCTTGATAACAAGTCAACTGAGCGGGAAAGTAGAGTCTATTAATTCCAATTGACTACAGTCTATACAAGATCCAAATCTCGATTTTAATAATATGAATTCCTCCGTTTTTTTTTTTGAGTTTTTTTGAAAAATCTTTTACAGTTTAGGAATCCTAGGTTGTACACACTAAAACACTGTCGAGTCCTTTAGGCGACCGAAGACGTAGTCTAGACTTCTAGCAAATGTAAGGTCACCTTAAGGACCCTTTCAGGTCTCGAGAGTCACGAAACTTTTGTTACCGAATTCCTCTAGTTGAAGGGTTGACGTCGCTTGATTGACCTCCTTTCCGGACTCTCCCAAAAACTTCCCACCCTACGATGGTCTCGTTGTAAGTTCTCGAGACAGACGGACGAATCCTCGGTGAGGATTCAAGAACATTTTTATCTTTTTATAAGAACACTAAAGGTCCAAGTCAAGTCAAGTCAGTGAGTCAGGACAGGTTGAGAAACGCTGGGGTACCTGACGTCGTGTGGTCCGAAGGGACAGGTAGTGGTTGTGGGTCTCGAATAAGTTTGAGTATAGGTAGTTCAGCCACTACGGTAGGTTGGTAGAGTAGGGCAGCAGGGGAAGAGGAGGACGGAAGTTAGAAAGGGTCATAGTCTCAGAAAAGATTACTCAGTCAAGAAACGTAGTCCATCGGTTTCATAACCTCTAAGTCGAAGTCGTAATCAGGAAGGTTACTTATGGGTCCTGACTAGAGGAAATCCTACCTGTCCAACCTAGAGGAACGTCAGGTTCCCTGAGAGTTCTCAGAAGAAGTTGTGGTGTCAAGTTTTCGTAGTTAAGAAATCGCGAGTCGAAAGAAATGTCAGGTTGAGAGTGTAGGTATGTACTGATGACCTTTTTGGTATCGGAACTGATCTACCTGGAAACAACCGTTTCATTACAGAGACGAAAAATTATACGACAGATCCAATCAGTATCGAAAAGAAGGTTCCTCATTCGTAGAAAATTAAAGGACCGACGTTGGTGGTAGACGTCCCTAAAATCTCAGGTTCTTTTATTTCAAACAGTGACAAAGGGGTAATTAAACGGCACTTGACTACCCTGGTCTACGGTACTACAATCAAAAGACTTACAACTCGAAATTCGGTTGCAAAAGTAAGAGGAGAAAGTGAAAGTAATTCTCCGAGAAATCAAGAAGAAACGAAAGACGGTATTCCCACCACAGTAGACGTATAGACTCCAATAACTATAAAGAGGGTCGTTAGAACTAAGGTCGAACACGAAGTAGGTCGGGTCGTAAAGAGTACTACATTTCGTCCCACTGTTATATGTCGGAACTGCATGAGGAAAAGGATAAACCTTGGTCAGACAACAAGGTACAGGTCAGGATTGACAACGAAGAACTGGACGTATGTCTAAAGAGTCCTCCGTCCAGTCCACCAGACCGTAAGGGTAGAGAAATTCTTAAAAGGTGTCAAACAATACTAGGTGTGTCAGGTTCCGAAACCGTATCAGTTATTTCGTCTTCGTCTACAAAAAGACCTTGAGAGAACGAAAAAAGCTACTAGGTCACCTACAACCGTTAAACTAAAGGTCCAACCGGTTCTAGTTAAGTCTCCGAGAGGACCACGTAGGAACCGAAGTACCATAAGTTACTAGGAGTTTACATTCTACTCGACTTTGGTCTTGAACGAGTGTCCCTCCGTCTGAGGACCGATGACTCGGTGTCGACCCGAACCCGAGAGAGTCGTAGTCATCGTTAGTAACGACTGTTAAAGATGTTAGAAGGTCTCAGTGTCGACAAGGGACCTGTCCGATCCCTGAATAGTCCACACCGATGGAAAGAGTAAGTGATTCTTCAGTACCCCTATCTTGGTCGATATAAAGAAGTATTCGACACGATTTAGGGAGGAAATCCTTCCTAAGGAGAAGGAAATCTTCTCCTTTGACTCCGAGACTCTTCAGGTTAGTCATAAACTTTTGATGTGTCAACCAATCACTGTCCCGGTTCCGTTCCTCGGTACTAAGTAACCAAATAAGTTGTGCACAATAGTTCCAAATATAATACACATCTCTTCCTCGTCATAGATTTACTTGTCAAAGACTACAACTTCCTCCCTACCTAAACCCCGAACCGAATAGGAAGTTAAAACAAGTCGATAGTTGGATTCCTTCCCTTGGATTCCCTGAAGGGACCTCCAGGTCATTGACTCTGAGACGTAAGAGTTAAGTCCCCCGGACCCAAACTAGGGACCCGTCCCTTGATCTATGACGTACAGTGTTATTTCTAACTTCTGGGACATACGGTATTGATTCTGGACTACGTCGGTTTTATTTCTTTATTTTATAATCCCCTCCCCCCTCTTTCTCTTAGATTAAGAGTTAAATTACAATTCATATTAATATTCTTCGGTTTGTACCTTTATAGTAAGGACAACGGACCTCAACTAAATCCCTACTTGGACACTAGATCACGACCAGTTCGTCTATACTTCCCTTCAAACGACACCCCGAACCTTTATAAAGACCATTGTTAAAAAGAAGGGGTTTGTAATAACAGAGACCTACATTAAGGACCTTGACCCTGGATTGGACAACTATGCGACTCCGACCGGCTCTTCACTCCACCCTCCTTCCGACTCTGGACTACTATAGTAACTTGAACTGTTTGGTTTCAGTTTTCGGGTCGTTATTCGGGAACAACTACACACTCAACTATTTTAATGGAATAACTACTTTGATCAACTCAGACGATTAGAAACGGTGACTTTCGTAGGAAGGTTTTTTAAGTTTCCACATCACCATTAAGTAATGATCCCAAACGTAGATTGTTGAAGACAAAAGGAAAATCCCTTCCTCTTCCCAGTCTCTAAACTTCTTTCACTTCTTAGTCTTTCGTAGAAAAATCCCTTTAAGTCCTCACGACTTCCGGACTCTCTATTGTCCTGGTCTGATAACCCAATCACTGGAAAGAGGTCGACATGAGTCGTCGGGGTCCTCTCACTACCCCTTCTGTCTATTAATGTAAGTCGTTCTCAACTCCAAGAAGGTCTACCTGTACAGAGGAAAAGAGAGACTGTGTAGTATAACAGAAGGTCCGTAGTCAAGTCGAGTTATAACTCTTACAGATGGTACATCCTCCGTGAGGATTCAAGAACATTTTTATCTTTTTATAAGAACACTAAAGGTCCAAGTCAAGTCAAGTCAACGAGTCAGCGCAGACTAAGAAACGCTGGGGTACTTGACATGGTGCGGTCCGGAGGGACAGGTAGTGGTTGAGGGTCTCAGGTGGGTTTGGGTACAGGTAACTCAGTCACTACGGTAGGTTGGTAGAGTATGAGACAGTAGGGGAAGAGGAGGAAGGGAATTAGAAAGGGTCGTAGTCCCAGAAAAGGTTACTCAGTCGAGAAACGTAGTCCACCGGTTTCATAACCTCAAAGTCGAAGTTGTAGTCAGGAAGGTTAAAGATCCGGTTCTAGTTAAACCTCTGAGAGGACTACCCGGGTACCGAAGTACTGTAAGTTACTAGTAGTTTACATTCTAATATATAATAGTTTCATCTATTTTATATAGCTTATTTCTCATTATTATGTTAGTGTAATTTCATACGAAAGAAAGTTTTAACATTGAATTTTAATAGTAAGACAATGGTCAGTAAACATTAAAAAAAAATTTAAAAAACTTCCCGTATAAAGAGGATCTACAACTCAAAATGTAATTAATTATCGAAATATACCAGAATAAAATTAAAAGTAATTGCTAAAAAACCCTTGTCTTAACGCAAGGGAAGATGGTTTTATTATACAACTTCAAGATTAACGGTCGTCGAAATACACCGATATAAACCTCTTTTCCACAAAATTTCCACTAATTCAATTTTACTTCGGTGAGTGTACCTGGAATTAGGTTACACTAACCGTAAGAAAATTCTTCTCTACTCCTGTGTCTGTACTTCTCTTCATTCTGGTACACTTCTGTGATCTTCTACTTGCAGATGTTTAGTTTTTCTCTCCGGAGTCTTCTTTGGTCGGGACTTTTGTTGAACTAAAACAGTTAAAGATCGGAAGCCTTACCAATCTTTTAGTTAAATACAACAAATTCGGTTTTTTTTTTTTTTACACCTGTTTTATTAAGTATACTTTTTCTTTTATTCAGAGACAACTGAGGAAAACAGAACCAGGTTTCGTTACTCTTTACCACTAGTCTACGAGGTCCAAATGAAATTTACGTAGTGTGTCGTGTTACAACTACGAACCTAAGTAAACAAATAAGGCATGAGGTAGCGACTCAGGGGCTACTCTACTCAAGTACATGACACTTGACGTCTGAATAAGAGACCTTTGTCTCACCTCTGTAGTCTATTTTCGATTACAAATGTCGTTTTAGGTCTTAAACGTCTCTCTTTTCCTTTGGTGTTCCCCTTCATAACAAAGGAGAAACCTGATCTCGACCTGTCACCCACCAGTCGATCCCTCCACAGGAACATCTTTAAGAGACCCTCCCTAGTCGTCGGTCAAAGTTCGTCATCGTCTTCGGAGGACCTTCTGAGACCCGGACCCGACGGACCTGACAAACCCCATGACGACCCCTCGAGGATCCCGAGTCCGTCATAACCCTCAAGTCCCACCAACCACATCCTCAAGTCCTCGTGACCTCTTCAAACTTAAATTGTGACACCTTGTAAAGTACGTTTCTGCCCGAGTTATTTCCTGTCTTTACCATACCTGGACTGTCTTCGTCTTCTACAATTCATCTCCACCGTTCTTATGTGCCTTCTTGATATGTTTTTTCTAGAAGTACTGGGTCAATTAGTACTACCACACTAGTGAGTGGGTCTCAGTCTGTAGGAGCTTACACTTCAGTTCACCCGGAATTCTTCGTAGTGATACTTGTTTCGATCACCTCCACTACCTTAAGGTCATCTCGACAAAGTTTAGGACTTTCTACTACGACACTTTCACGACGTGAGTTGTACGGTCGTTTAAATCTTTTGGGTCGTCACCGGTGTCCTGACCTTTTCCAGTCAAAAGTAAGGTTAGGGTTTCTTTCCGTTACAGTTTCTTACGAGTTTACCACTATGTGTGGTAACGTGAGTAGAGTGTACGATCATTTCATTACGAGTTTTAAGAGGTTCGGTCTGAAGTCGTTATGTATTTTGTACTTAAAGGTCTACAAGTTCGACCTAAATCTTTTCCGTCTCCTTGGTCTCTAGTCTAACGGTTGTAGGTGACCTAGTAGTTTTTTTCGTTCTCTCAAGGTCTTTTTGTAGATAAAGACGAAATAACTGATACGGTTTCGGAAACTGACACACCTAATGTTATTTGACACCTTTTAAGACTCTCTCTACCCTTATGTTCTAGTGGACTGGACGGAGAACTCTTTAGACATACGTCCAGTCCTTCGTTGCTAATCTTGACCTGTACCTTGTTGTCTGACCAAGGTTTATCCTTTTCCTCATGCAGTTCCGACATATAACAGTGGGACGAATAAATTGAATATACGTCTTATGTAGTACTCTTTACGACCCGACCTACTTCGTGTTCGACCTTAGTTCTGACGACCCTCTTTATAGTTATTGGAGTCTATACGTCTATTGTGGTAGGAATACCGTCTTTCATTTCTCCTTGATTTCTCGGAGAATTACTTTCACTTTCTCCTCTCACTTTTGTAACCGAATTTCGAGTTGTAAGTCTTTTGATTGTAGTACCGTAGACCAGGGTAGTCAAGTACCGTTTATCTACCCCTTTGTCACCTTTGTCACCGACTGAAATAAAAGAACCCGAGTTTTTAGTGACGTTTACCACTGACGTCGGTACTTTAATTTTCTACGAATAAGGAATCTTCCTTTCAATACTGGTTGGATCTGTCGTATAATTTTTCGTCTCTGTAATGAAACACTTGTTTCCAGACGGATCAGTTCCAATACCAAAAAGGTCATCAGTACATACCTACACTTTCAACCTGATATTCCTTTCGACTCGTGACTTCTTAACTACGAAAACTTGATACCACAACCTCTTCTGAGAACTCTCAGGGAACCTGACGTTCCTCTAGGTTGGTCAGATAGGATGTCCTCTAATCAGGACCCACAAGTAATCTTCCTGACTACAATTTCGACTTTGAGGTTATGAAACCGGTGGACTACCCTTCTCCACTGAGTAAACTTTTCTGGGACTACGACCCTTTCTAACTCCCGCCCTCCTCTTCCCCTACTGTCTCCTACTCTACCAACCTACCGTAGTGGCTCAGTTACCTGTACCCAAACCCACCTGAGACCCTCAACCACTACCTGTCCCTCCGGACCGCACGACGTCAAGTAACCCAGTGTTTCTCAGCCTGTGCTGACTCACTCACTGACTTCACTTGACTCCTCTCCTTTAGTAACTCCTCGACTCCTTCCGTCTATTACGGTAGTATAAATAAAGAGTCATTTTGTCGGTCACTCTCACGTCTTCGACTCGACCTTCTCCTTCCGGCTTCTTCCTTACCTTTACTTCTCCGTAAAAACGAACAAACCTCTTCGTAAGATTGTCCGTACCTTAAGTTTAACATTTTATCTTCTCCGGAGCTATAAACCCCTTGTCTCTAGATATCTGGTAGTGTTAACCTAAAGATTCGGTTCAGGTCAACTAAGTGAAACGACATGTCGTCTTTGATTGTGTTGCAACATTTCGTTGATGTGAGATTATTTTTAATTAAATTTTTTTAGGGTTAGGAAGTAGTCCAATTTCAGGTGAAATACAAAAGTATCTGACGACTACAGAACGACTTTAAATCAGACTACCGGCTTTCTTTTAAAACTTATTGATGTAATTAGGGACTGAACTCACGAATTTTCTTTGTGTGTCGACACTTTCCCTAGGTTTGTATGTAGGTGTTGATGAAAATGTTGGTTCCTTTTCATAAAGGAGACTTGTAAGGAGGGTGAATGTGACGGAAAGAGGTACTACACAATTTGGAAGAGAGGTAGGAGTCGGGGTAACCGATCGGAGGGGACAGGTGAAATATAAGAGGGAGACATAGAGGTGGATAGTACAAAAGGTCAGTCTTTCAGGGGTAGAGGTGGCCTCCCCTTTACCACGATCCCACTCACTGGGAGAAACCTCCAATCTTTTCCCCTCTTCCGACCCTAATGTGATTCCAATTACTATGAACAACCCGAAGGGACTACTGAGTCACCCTATTCTTAGACGGACGGTTACGTCCTCTGGGTCAGACTAGGGGTTCAGTCCTTCTAGGAGACCTCTTCCTTTACCGTTGGGTGAGGTTGTAAGAACGGACCTTTTAGGGTACCTGTCTCTTCGGACTCCCCGATATCAGGTACCATAACGTTTTCTCAACCTGCGTTGACTCGTTAATTTTGTTTTGTTGTTATTTTTATTACGAAGAAAGGTAGTATCCTGAAAGAGAGAAATTTGAACATAATTAATCTGTCCTACGTTGGAAGTTATACTTTACTTTTAACTCTGTTAATAGACTCACTTAAACTTTTGTCCTTCTCTAAAGACGAAGTTAGTAAGTAGACACCCAAACAAAAAAAAAAGGAAAAATTTTTATGTAAAATAAAAGATTCGTCAAAATTCAAGTATGGTGTAAACAACATTGTCCCGGTTACTGGTGAGTTACGATCTCTTTTTAAGACTGAATTCGTGTTGGATGGATATTTTCTAAATTGTCCAGTCCTTTAAAGAATGTTTTGTTTAATACACCTTTACTGAAACTACAACGACTTATCTCAAAACACCTTATTCCTTGTACTACTAATTACACATCAAATTTCGATTTTTAATAATTCGAAATTTAGGTACGGTCAAGATAAAGTTCCTGGGATGGACATAATTAGGAGTATTGATGGGTTAACAATAGTAATGAACGATAAACTTTTGGACACCTTGAGTCGATCATTCACCACCATAATCGTTCCCGTGTTTAAGTCTGAGAACTCGAGGGTTTGAACTCAAATCAGTGATTAGAAACTACCAGAACATGTTTTTACAACTTGAACATAGAGAAATACCCTGGACGAGGGAACCCCTCTTCTCATCCCGTGTACCCTAGACCCACGACTCTACTCCTGATCGAGTACCCTTGTTCGGTTTCTATCTTGTCCTTCTCCAGGTCCCCCGGATCTACCATCCACGTAGAACAGTTGGTGCAATGGATAATAAGTCATTGGTGCAATGACTTTATAAGTCTTATAAAGTCAGAGAGTGACGAAGACAACTTACGAGAAGACCCTCTTACTTCCGTACTCCGGGACCGGTTCTTACATTTCTCCCCTCTTCCCGACGGTCTCCGATAGTACCATCGTCGATCGTTCCTAATTTTCTTTGAACAGTTCTTCTTCTTCCTCGTGCAATCTCGATGTTCCAGGCCAACGGAGAAAACTGTATTCTAAGAAACAACAACAAGTCAAGGAGTCAGTGTAGACTGTAAAACACTGGAGTACCTGGCATCGTGTAGTCCGAAGGGATCCGAAGTGGTAGAGGACCTCGAACGACTCTGAGTACACGTAACACAGCTACTACAGTAAGTTGGTAGAACAGGTAACAGCAGGGGAAGAGGACGGCATGTACCTCATTCCTAAGAAGTCAAGTCAGGTCAAGTCAGTGAGTCCCCACAGCCTGAGAAAGACTGGGGTACTGAACGTCGTACGGTCCGGAGGGACAGATAGTTGTTGAGGACCTCAAGTGAGTTTGAGTACAGGTAACTCAGCCACTACAGTAAGTCCGTAGAGTAGGAGACAGCAGGGGAAGAGGAGGATGGGGGTTAGGGAGGGTCGTAGTTTCAGAAAAGGTTACTCAGTTGAGAAGGGTACTCCACCGGGTTCATAACCTCAAAGTCGAAATTGTAGTAAAGAAGGTTTCTTTAGGGTCCTGACTAGAGGAAATCTTATCTGACCAACCTAGAGGAACGTCAGGTTCCCTGAGAGTTCTCAGAAGAGGTTGTGGCGTCAAGTTTTCGTAGTTAAGAAGCCACGAGTCGAAAGAAATGTCAGGTTGAGAGTGTAGGTATGTACTGATGACCTTTTTGGTATCGGAACTGATCTGTCTGGAAACAAGTGTTTCATTACAGAGACGAAAACTTATACGACAGATTCGACCAGTATTGAAAAGAAGGTTCCTCATTCGCAGAAAATTAAAAATGAGGTACCAACTATAACCTTTTAACCTTACATAATGTAGTACGAACGCCCACCGTCTTCAAAAGAAAGTTTCCCCGGTTATATCGTGAATCTTCACTTTTCGGAAGAACTTTTATCTCTTGTACTTTCGACGATTCAATACTTTGAAAGATAAGGAGGGGAGGGGACGGGTCGGGAGGAATTATAGGACACGGCTATAATTCTAAGTACAATTATGATAGTTATGAAGAGAATTAGAAAAGAAGGGACTCAGGAACCAGGGTATTTAGGGATCAACTAACCGGGAACCCATGGGTAACGACTTAGTAGTTGAAAGGTACACAGACCAGGTTTCTCTTATAAGTTATTTATAATCACTAAGTACTCGTTGTAGGTTTGATTGACTCCTCATTTATTACTGGTTGTTGATCAGTCGAGTTTTACTGGAAGGGTTTCAAAAAGATTCATAGGATTCTGTTGGTCTTCCCTTTTGACAAAGTACACAAAAAGTAACGGTTTCCTGTAAAAAACATTCGGCCAGTGATCGTCATGACAAAAGGTTGAAAGACTCTGGTTTGTCTTTCTTATTTGGTCTTTCGTCTTTGATTGTTCTCTGTCGAAATGAACCCGAGTCCCTCAGAGTCTTGGGTTTGAGGTAGTCTCAGTTCCGAGGTTAGGTTGTTGAGGGGAACCTAAGGTTCCGTAAGGGGAAACGGAAGTATAAAGAACCTCACCTTAAAGAGTCTACATATAAGTGGGTGTGTCTCTACAACTGCACAAGAGAGGACTGGAAAGGTAAGGTCCCTCTACGACCTCAAAGGTGTAAAGGTGACGACACTCTACGACTCGAATAGTACGACGAGCGTAGACAAGACCAGTGGTGAACCGTACCCTGTCACCCCTCAAGGTACGGGTAAAGGAGGTTTGGAGGTACACGAAGGTGGATTCAAGTTGACTATATCGGAACCTTGTTTTGTAGGGTCGGTCGAAACTGGAAACTGGTAAGTGACAACGTTGAGTGGAAGGAGATGAAAAGTTTTAGACTCATATATTTATAAAGGAACAAAACATCTGTAAGTCCAGGGGTCTTTCCTTTCTAGACAGAGTTCCGAACTAGACGGTTTATTTTGGTTCGTAGTAAAGACAATATGGCGACAACTACGAGGATTTGTCGAGTACTCGAAACCGTGGACTAACAATACCCTTTTCTCGAAATTTAACTGAGTTCTCCTCTCTAACTTCTCACTCACTTCACTGTTACCCCTCTATAAAACTAGAGACTTTACCTATGAACTTGTCCTTACCTTAATTCTAAAAATTTTATCTTGTCTAGGACCATAAATCCCTTGTTTTCTACATATCTGGTAGTGTAAATGTGACTATTTAAACCCTTGAATGTGGACTTAGGAAGTAGTCTAACCTCAGGTGGAATACAAAAGAACCTTAACGTTATAGTAGGTTCCTTATGTCCGGTCATTGGTTTTATTTAAAAACCTTCAAACGAATTTCGACATTTGACTCATCCCCAAGTCAAGTCAAGTAAGCGAGAAACGCTGGAGTACCTGACTTCGTGTGGTCCGAAGGGACAGGTAGTGGTTGAGGGTCTCGAATGAGTTTGAGTACAGGTAGTTCAGTCATTACGGTAGGTTAGTAGAGTAGGAGACAACAGGGGAAGAGGAGGGTGGAAGTTAGAAAGGCTCGTAGTCCCAGAAAAGTTTACTCAGTCAAAAAACGTAGTCCACGGTTTCATAACCTCAAAGTCGAAGTCGTAGTCAGGAAGGTTACTTATAAGTTCTGACTTAAGGAAACCTACCTGACCCACCTAGAGGAACGTCAGGTTCCCTGAGAGTTCTCAGAAGAGGTTGTGGTGTCAAGTTTTCGTAGTTAATAAGGTGTGAGTCTAAAGAAATACCAGGTTGAGAGTGTAGGTATGTACTGATGACCCTTTTGGTATCGAAACTGATCTACTTGAAACAACCGTTTCGTTACAGAGACGAAAAATCATATAAGAGATCCAACCAGTATCTAAAAGAAGGTTCCTCGTTCACAGAAAATTAAAGTACCGACGTCAATGGTAAACGTCACTAAAACCTCGGGGGTTTTTATTTCAGACTGTGACAAAGGCGACAAAGGGGTAGATAAACGGTACTTGACTACGCTGGTCTACGGTACTACAATCAAAAGACTTACAACTCGAAATTCGGTTGAAAAATGAGAGGAGAAAGTGAAAGTAGTTCTCCGAGAAATCAAGGAGAAATGAAAGACGGTATTCCCACCACAGTAGACGTATAGACTCCAATAACTATAAAGAGGGCCGTTAGAACTAAGGTCGAACACGAAGTAGGTCGGGTCGTAAAGTGTACTACTAAATTGATGTACATTCAATTTATTCGTCCCACTGTTATACGTCGAAACTGTGTGAGGAAAGGGATAAATCTTGGTCAGACAACAAGGTACAGGTCAAGATTGACAACGAAGAACTGGACGTATGTCTAAATAGTCCTCTGTCCAGTCCACTAGAACATAAGGGTAGAGAACTTCTTAAAAGGTGTCAAACAACACTAGGTGTGTCAGTTTCCGAAACCATATCAGTTTCATTCCCACCCACACTCAAAAACAGAAATTCTACAAACTATTTCTTAAATTTTTGTTTTTTCACGTAATTTTTGAAGTCGAGAAAATTCCCGGTGAAAACTAACAGTGAATTTGAACGTTGTACACGTATTCAGGAGGACCTCATTAGTTATGTATGTACATGTATATATATGTGTATGTGTGTGAGTGTATACATAAACATGTATATACAAATCTACCATTTCTTCGGTAGGTGTTACGTCCTCTGACTCCAAGCTAGGAACCTAATTCTTCTAGGGTACCTTTTCCCTTACAGTTGGGTGAGGTCATAAGAACGGACTTATTAAGGTGTCTGTCTCCTAGGACCACCCGATGTCAGGTATCCTAGTACTCAGTCTGTGTTGACACACTGATTGTGTCGTGTCATACATACACATATATATATATATATTACCTATAATTTTCCGGTCGACACCCAATCCGGACTGTATTTTCTTTTCAGGTCTCTTCACTTGAACCCAGTCATCCACTTCAAATCTCACCGGACTAAAGTTTTCGACAGGGAAGTCTGACTTCTTTAAGGGGTCGTTACCTTCGTACATGGGGGAAGGAAGTAAAGAACAAAGGAAGGGACAGTGGACCAACTACTTGTGAACCAGTTCTCCGACTCTTCATATAAAAACGGGTTGTCTCTCCAAATCGAGGTCCGTCGTGGCCTCTCCACCTGACACACCAGATCTGGTCCAGGTGGAACTTGTTCTGTATCGCCGTCCCCCTTTCCCTTGGTCTTTATTCACTTCTCTTTCATTTTTTACTCCCTACTTACAAATTACATTTACCAATAGGAGCAAGTTTAGGGTTTCACACCTATAAAAACTAACCTCCTTTATGCCCTTCAGTTTCTTCGTGGACTCCCTCGTGTTTTAAAGTCGAAGCGGGACTCGGACTTTTGTCTCCTTCCGACCACTACTGGTCCCAAGACTGAGTTCTACTGGTTCGAGTTTAAGCAGGGAGTTGTAAGACCCGTAACAAGTTCCTCGAGACAAAACCGAGAAGGTAATTTCAAAAGGAAGGTTCGAGGAGTCTTAACTCAATCCACCTTACTCTTTTTTATAGGGGCACTGCATTTTCCTTGTCTTTCGATTTGTGTTCTTCTTGCTTTGCGGTTCTCGACTTATACAAAAATCGCAAAAGATTTGTAAAAAATCTCAATTGTGGACTGGTCTACCTCCTTTACTGGGTCTAACGTTTTCGTCGTCTCTCCGTTCTACACCGTTACTACCCCCTAAAGATGAAGTGACTGTCGACCTAAGTAGGTGTGACTTCCGTCTTCGAGCCAGTTCAGAATGGAACGACCTATGCCTCAGAGGGGTTCCGTTGTTGTTGTTGTTACTCTTCTTCGATATTCTCCTTGAAAATAGGACTTACTTAGTAATTTTCGTTCACTCTTCACCAACCACCTGACTTCTCCCTTTCCGTCTCTCCTTTTCTTACTCGTAAAGGACTTATGGGTGGTACATAGTGTACAGTGAGTTCTGTCAATTGTATATACAGTAGAGTAAATGAGTACTGACGCATTCTACACTCTAATGGAGACACTTCATTACTCACTAATATAGGTGAATCGGAGTCTCTCTAATTCCGTCGACCAGAATTAGTGGGTTGATTAGACTCGTCCATGTCCGAAATCCGTTTCAGGACTGAGTCCTAAGTCTAGAGAGTCTAGACTCTTTCTGTGTGTCTTTTACACCCTTACACGTATTAATTCTTCTTTACACGTGCACTCGAAGATAGGTTACAGATCTTACGGATTATACATCATCCTGTATTCTGAACGACTTTCACGAGTTCACGTGTCACCCCTCTAGACTCAAAACGAGTTTCGTCCTTCGTCTTGTTCCTTCCGTTTCTAAACGACGTCCCGATAATGTTTACCACATTACAGTTATCCTCCGTCCCTCTTTTTCGTGTAACAAGACGAGGATGAGCTACAGGGTAACAGAAGTAGCTACTCTTATTAGACGTCTGGATAACCTAGTTTGAGACCACTTTCTGAGAACTTTGGGTCACGGAATCCACTCAAAAAGAGAACCAGACCTTTTTGTTTGATAGATTCTCTTCAACGGTCTTATTTCCAATGAAACGACACGATTAGACACTACCACTTCAGTGTCCAAGGTTTTCTCACTTCAAACCGTATACACTAGAACTAAAAAGTTACCTCTCCTTCCACTTCGGAGACCTGGTGTCAGACCCCTCGAACAAGGCCTCTCTACTCCTTAGTCGTAGTTGAGTGGTGTTTGTTCGGTACAACCTGAGTGGAGTAGATAGGTATCTCAGGAATAAACCTATTTGGTCACCTTCCGACGACCGACTCTTATAATTACTAGAGATTGTAGAGACCTCTACTCTTCCTTTTAACCCCCGATCTTATTTCCGCAAAATTGATCATTCCCTGGTGTAGGTTCCTTTACTGTGTGCTTTCGTACGGTAGGACCTGTCTCTGGGGGTCCCAAAAGTAGGTATCGGGATAGGATAGATATAAAGAAAAAGTTAATTATACCCGACTCGACCGAAAAATTAAGTTCAAAACGTACCAAATTCTAACTTTTCTTACTGATTTTGGGGTCCACATTCTAAAGTCCAAGTTTTTCTTGAACTACCTAATCTTGTCACCGATTTGAGGTTGTTCATTTGTCCGTTATACCAGTTATAGTTCAAAATATGAATCTAAGGTTTCACTCGAAGTGTCCATATATGTAAATTTGTCACCACCAAATCAGCGATTCAACACAAGTTGAGAAACGTCGGATACCTGACATCGGACGGTCCGAGGAGACAGGTACTCTAAGAGGTCCGTTCTTATGACCTCACCCAACGGTAAAGGAAGAGGTCCCCTAGAAGGGTTGGGTCCCTGACTTGAGACCAGAGGACGTGACATCCGTCTAAGAAATGGTGACTCGGTGGACCCTTCTTCAATATGTTACAAGTTTGTCATCGTATACGCGTCTTATGGAAACCCTTAAAACAACTAAGTTTCACTCACTTCTCAAAGTCCTCGACGATATTGGAGTTGACAGTAAAAAACGACACAATTACTTTATGTCATGGACCTTGTTATCTTTGGTGTCGGAGAGATGGGACGAGTCCAATCTGTTGGGTAGTATTTCCCACACGTCAAGACCCATGTTCGAGGTTTTTTCCGTCACTGTTAACCTTCGTACCGATCTTTTCTCCTTACTTCTACCCTTTACTCTTCGTCAAATTCCTTCGAAACTGGGGCTCTTCTCTTCTACGACTGCTTACTTGAAAACAGATACATCAGGATCTGTCATCTTGGTTCCGGTTGACACAACTGAACCCCGATTAACGGTCCTCTGTGTAAGATTATTAATGTAATGTAATGTAAGTAAGATTATTAACGAGTCGGGATTTTACCTCTCCAACTCCTAGGTAGTATCGCCGCGACACAGTCTGGGCACGACACAGACGACTTAGTAAAAGACGTTCACAAAAAGAAGAGCGTCAGGACAACTCCTCGTCCATGACTGTCACCGAGGTCAAACGTAAGATTAGGGTTTCTTTCCGTTACAGTTTCTTACAAGTTTGATGGCGTGTTAATGTGAATAGAGTGTGCGATCGTTTCATTACCAGTTTTAAGATGTTCGGTCCGAAGTTGTCATACTCTTGACACTTGAAGGTCTACAAGTTCGACCTAAATCTTTTCCGTCTCCTTGGTCTCTAGTTTAACGGTTGTAGACAACCTAGTGGTTTTTTCGTTCTCTCAAGGTTTCTTTGTAGATGAAGATAAAATTACTCATTCGGTTTCAGAAACTGACACACCTAGTGTTGTTTGACACCTTTTAAGAAGTTCTCTAATTTTGTGGACTGGACGGGGGACCCTTTAGACATACGTCCAGTTCTTCGTTGTTAATCCTGACCTGTACTTGTTGTCTAACCAAATTTTAGTCCTTTCCTAATACAGTTTCGATATATAACAGTGAGACGAATAAATTGAATATACGTCTCATGTAGTACTCTTTACGACCCGACCTCCTTCGTATTCGACCTTAGTTCTAAAGACCCTCTTTATAGTTATTGGAGTCTATACGTCTACTGTGGCGGGAATACCGTTTTTGACTTCTCTTTGATTTCTCGGAGAACTACTTTCATTTTCTCTTCTCACTTTTTCAACCGAATTTTGAGTTGTAAGTATTTCGATTCTCGTACCGTAGGTCAGGGTAGTCAAGTACTGTTTATCTACCCCTTTGTCACCTATGTCACTGTCTGAAATAAAAGAACCCGAGGTTTTAGTGACGTCTACCACTAACGTCGGTACTTTTATTGTCTACGAACGAGGAACCTTCTTTTCGATACTGGTTGGATCTGTTGTCCGATATTTCGTCTTTGTAATGGAATGGTTCTTTACAGGTAGATCAGTTTCGATAACAAAAAGGTCATCAGTACATACTTACGCTCTCGACCCGATATTTCTTTCGACTCACATCTTCTTGACTACGTAAACTTGACACCACAACCTCTTCTGAGAACTCTCAGGGAACCTGACGTTCTGTTAGGTTGGTCAGGTAGGATGTCTTTTAGTCAGGACTTATAAGTAAACTTCCTGACTACGACTTTGACTTTGAGGTTATGAAACCGGTGGACTACCCTTCTTGACTGAGTAAACTTTTCTGGGACTACGAGCCTTTCTAACTTCCGCCCTCCTCTTCCCCTGCTGTCTCCTATTCTACCAACTTACTGTAGTGACTGAGTTACCTGTACTCAAACTCATTTGAGACCCTCAACCACTACCTGTCCCTTCGGGCCAAACGACGTCAGGTACTCCAGTGTTTCTCAACCTGTACTGACTCACTGACTTGACTTGACTCGGGGGTTTACCCGGAGAGTCTCTCGACACACAAAGGAGAGTGGGAATGAGAAGTTTACGACCAACTTGTTAATGGACGACTCCTATTCTTCCTCCTTCTCTAAGAACGGGATTCTGATGAAGTAGGGGTCACTGACCAGTAGATCGAGAAAGAACTTGTGAAGAAGTCTCTCCCTAGTGGTGAATTACTATGACGGATCTGTAAACTTATTTTCGAATAATTTACAATGAGAGTGAAAATTTCGATGTTGTCTAGAAACCATTAACCACTCTACAAGAAGTTTTAAACCTTCATAGGAAACCTAACCTAGATTCTACTTAAGGAGGGAGGTAAGGGACAACACTGATAGATTAAGTCTGGTGTTAGTAGAGAACGGGTCTTATGTCGTTAGAAAGAGATATATGAGACGGTCTGAAATCATAATATAAAGAAAGTTATTTCAGTAGTGAGACCGATGTCATGAGGACTTTGTGTAAAATAGTTCAGTTATGGCAGATTTGCTGGAAATCACTGAGTCATTTGGGTACTGTATTCTTCCATCCCACCCTTCCTTCCTTCGACTAGTCGACGGAATACTAGTTCAGAGTTGGTACTTTGTGTCAAACCTGAAACTAATCTATGACTAAACATGTTTGGTTAAGGTTTGTGAAAATATGTAGTGTTTTCTTTATAAGACCAAGTAAAGAATCCGAAAAAGGGTTCTTTGACAGGACGAGGGTTTTTGTTAGACATCCTTTACAAGAGGTAAAAAATTATTCGTCTTTACGTCTGATTTATGTGATTACGTAGGTAGACGAGTAAACTCTCCTACACCTTCTACGATCGTAGAATGAGATAGTACGAGATAGGACTAAATTCTGTGTCGGGAAATCGTTTTTTCATTATATTAGTTAAGAACTAATAGATGATTATCTACGTTTACATTAATTTACTACATATGAAATGGAGTACACAAGGTGTATTTTTACAGAGTTTTGGACCAATGTTTTTTCTGACTCTGTAATTCCCTCTATACTTCCTCAGAAAGTCTTTACAAACCCTTTTCTAATTCACCACTCGACTCTTGGAATTTAAGAAACGGAAAACAGTTAACAAAGATTTACGGTAGAAAATTTAATAAATAGGACTGGATTGTTCGAAGTGGTGGTGGTGGAGGATTCCGTAAAATTCAACCCTAAGAGAGAGACGTCCACCGACTTTTATACTGGACATTTAAGACCTCGACACCCTAACGGAGAGGTTCCTGGTTTCATTGTCCTCTTTCACATTTTGTCCACTGGTCTTTTTGTCTCTATCTATACCTTCTCCTTCTGAACCCCCAAAGGTTTTGGAAAGTTCCGACGAAGACCTCCGGACCGACAGAAAGAAAAGAACTTCAAGAATTCTGAGGAAATAAGAATATTATTTAGGTACGAACCACTTTGTCTTTCTCTTTCCTTTTCTCTCTGGTTTTACTCTGGTCTAGTAATAGACTTGTAGGAAATTCGAGAATACAGATATTTTTGAAGGGATTAGTCGAGTTCGTTACTATATCAGAGTTAAGACTATTTACAATAGTGGAGGTGAGTAAACTGAGAATGGTATCTGACGAAGGTACATACATATATACATACATAAGGGTTCATCTGATGGACAATAAACTCTCGTTTTCATTACAGAAAAGGAGGAAACGATAAGGGGTGACATGGTTGGTTTCACATACCATCTGTCTGGGAGTTATTTATAAACGATTAGATTACTCTGACTGGGTACGAGTCGTCAAGTTTGAGTGAATCAACAGTTCATTGACTTCAAAGGAATTGAACCTATTTTGTTATCTCTGTCCGAAGGGACCACCGAGTCACTATTTCTTAGATGGACAGTTACGTCCTCTGTATCTAAGGTACGGACTAAACCCTTCTGGGGTATACTGCACCTCGTTGATTCTGGTACTCGATGTTGTTAACTCAGAAACGAAATCTCAGACTCTCGGAGTCGATGACTCAGGTACACGGCGTTGACGACTTTGGGCACCGGGAGATCTCGGACATGAGACGTTGTCTCTTCGGCCGTGTTACTCTACGGACCCGTGACATCGATCTTTCATCGGGGGTGAGTAACGTCAATCTCTTTCAGACACCCGTCGTTGTTTCTGGTTCGTGTCGGTTTTTATTTATTTATTTATTTTCATTTTAATATAAATTTTTTCTTTGTTAAGAGTGATACATCTTTTTCTTTTTACCCCGAGAGTTAATTTATCGAGACCCCCCTAGGATCTAATACTTGGTCATATCTTTGTGAAAATATTCTGAGGGGGTTTCTCACACTTTCAGTCCACTCGGGAAGACTCTTTAATTTTACAAACTGGTCGAATTGTTTGCATTAAATCAACCAAGGAGTGACTATGTACGATACATTAAACGGATAAGTCGACGGATTAAAAGTACACAACTGTTAATGGATATGATTCGGAAAGGGATAAATGTAGTGGGTCCTTTTATTTCTTGAACGACACGTACATGTCCAAACTCCTTCAGACTGAACCGTCCGTAAGACCACTTTTTCTAGACACCTAAAAGTAACAAGAGTTCGAATTATACTCAGTTCCCGAACGCAATTAAAGGATTTTTCCGATTACGTTAGAGTCTACTTTGATTCACTTTTTAATGTAATCGATCTTAGTCCTCAGACCGACGGTTCTCCAGGTCAGTGAACGTACCACAACCTGAAACGACAAAGAGTCGTAGGTCCCAGAGGAAACCGGAGTAATTACTGGGGAATTTGTCAGGGAAGGTACAACGTGACGATTCAACCATTCTTTAAGAAATCATAAAATTCTGAAATAGATGATAGACGAAGGGTCCGTAAAGGTGGATACCTGAAGATGGGTCGTTCGATGTATTCCGTATATAGTGAGAGAAGGAAGTAGTGTTACCTTCCGTCGATAATGATGATGGGGAATTCAGACCAAATTATAGAGGGGTTAAGAGAGAAGAAAAAATTTCTGAAATATAAAACCTAGGTAAAATCCAAATGTTGAGTTATCTCTCCTTCGATATTTCTATCAGGTACATAGGGGACGGGTGTGTACATATGGGATAGAGGTGATAAGTGTAGAGAGTGTTCCTACCATGTAAAGAGTATTAACTACTTGGATATGACTGTGTAGTATTAGTAGGTTCCAGGGATCAAATGGAATACCCAAACCGGTTGACAGATTACTATGATAGATCTGTTACCTATGATATTATGGTACGACTGAAAAAAGTGATGAGATTTTTAAGACAGACAGATAAGTGGAGAAGGTGTTTGGAGGTAAGAGTCAGGGACCGTTGGTGACTAAGAAAATGACAGAGGTATTAAAACGTAAAAGGTTTTACAGTATGTCAACCCTTAGTACGTCATATGTCGAAAAAATCTAACTGAGAAAGAAATGAACTCACTCACTTTCAACGAATCAGCACAGGTTGAAAAACACTTGGGTATCTGGTATGTCAGGTACCTTAAGAGGTCCGGTCTTATGACCTCACCCATCGGAAAGGGAAGACGTCTCCTAGAAGGGTTGGGTCCTTAGCTTGGGTCCAGAGGGTGTAACATCCGTCTAAGAAATGGTCGACTCGGTGTTCCCTTCGGGAAAAAAATGAATCACTATTCGTAAATTCCAAGGAGGTACAGAAAAGTCCCAAATCATCGAGTAGACAAAACAAAAAAAAAAAAAAATCGTGACTTATTATGGGGTAACAGACCTACACGGTATCAAATAAATAGGTAAGTGGGAGTTTTTCTGTAGAACCAACCGAGGTTCAAAACCGTTACACTTATTTCGACGATATTTGTAGGTACCCTTCTGAAAAACACCTGGATTCACAAGTCGAGGAATCCCATTTATAGTTCCTCGTACTACAGACACAACAAACCATTTTCACACAATCAAAACACTCTTTTGACTACTTGAAAAGGTTCTTTAGTCGTGGTAAAACGTGAGAATAGTCGTTACTCACTCTTGAACACAACGAGGTGTAGAAGTAGTCACGAACCACGACAGTCACAAGACCTAAAACCAGTGGGATTACACACATCACCATAGGGTCAAGAAAATTAGTAAAAGATCCATTGTGTCACAGGTCTAAGGAGTGACAAGACGAATGAGAAGAGTCTTCGAGATGAAATACTTCTTTACCTCCGAGTTTCTCTATTTAATAAACGAGTCTTAGTGTGTCAGTCGTTTTAGTCTTGCCTTTAAACATAAGTAATAAACGTCACTTACCCGAAGGGTGCATCGATGAAGAAAAGAATGGAGCTTATGAGTACACGATCACGAGGCACTGTTGAATCACCCTACCCTACCCCACCCTCTACCCTTCCTCCAAGTTCTTCCCCCCTTGTATGTATATGGACACCGACTGAGTACAACTACATACCATCTCTGGTTGTGTAATAACATTTCGTTAATAAGAGGTTAATTTTTTTCTTTTTGTAGTCCCTACGAGACTCTTCTTACGGTCGGTTGAAGGTTCTAAATAGACAGAAAGTATACTTTCGTACGGAAGGAAAAATTGGTTTTCCTAACTTATTCAAACTTCCTTTAGTCACAACAAACATAAAGACTCAATTATTATTACTATTGAAAACTTCTGATATGGTGTGAACACGATTCACATTCTTGTCTTATACGAAATTCGATTCTTATATGATTCGAAAAGATCTCGGTTTTTTCTTAGGTTCCTTTCATTACTACTATAATCTAAAAATCACAGACTGTGAGTGTAAATTCTACTAGTATGTATAAGGGAAATATGAACTACTTAACAAAGAGATAGACTCGAATAGAAAGAATTCTTATACATTTGTTGTATATATCAGGACTCTTAATCGAACCATGATATGACGTAACAACAACCTCTCTTACTTTGTATATATCACTAGAAACGAACACAAATATCATTTACCATTCGAAATACTTGACGACCCACTTGTGATGTTTCTTAGGACCTTTACTCCCTAGACTAGACTCACACTAAAGAAGGACTCCAGTCGAGACCCAGTGACAAAAGACTTAGAAATACGGTGAAATAGGGTGAATCAGTACTACCCTTAATATCAACTGGACCTAAAGGGGTAACTGTGAAGGTGAACTAATCGAGACTTTATATTTCACGTACTCGACACAAAAAAAGATCTGGATTCATCCTTTGAAGACGAAAAGAAGGGTTTGTACGAGGAAGTTTAAATATCTTACATCTTCAGGGTCATCCTAGTGTTTTGTCTATACAGACCGAACACTAAGTGGGTATCTCTGGCACACCCGTGGTCATATTCTTAAAAAGTGTCCGGGCACCCCACAATGAATTGTTTAATCTCGGTAAAGAACGATTAAGTTTGATTAACTTGTTTATTCAATTATTCAATAAACAAGTTATTGATTAACTTGTTTATTCAGACTCAATTATTTTAGACATTAATATATGAATTCTTTTGTAAAATTAACACTATTAAAGTTTGAATTCCTTTTTAACATTCCGATTATGTACTCCTTTGAAGGGACCTCCAGTCCACCCATTCTGTGAAGGTTACGTCCAAACGTAAACTAGGAACTAACCTCTTGGTTCTAGGGTATACGGTACACCATACCAATTTTTTTTTAAATTATGTACTTTACAGGTGCACAAAGTGGGTCTAAAGGTTAAAGAAATGTGAAAGTAGTATAAACAAAATAATAAGATAAACATACACAGACATAAAAAATAGAAAAGATTTGGTAAGTTCTCCAATATGAATCTATGAAGGAAAATGGAAAAAAGGGGATTTATAAAGGAAATTTTCTCCTGAAAAGGAATGTATTAGTATTATGTCAGTAACTTAAGTTTTGTGAATTGTGACTACATCATCAAAATAGATTAGACACGGAAGGGACCACCGAGTTTATCATTTCTTAGACGGACGTTACGTCTTCTGGGTCCAAGCTAGGGATCCAACCCTTCTAGGGGACCTCTTTCTTTACCGATGGGTGAGGTCATAAGAACGGATCTCTTAAGGTACCTGTCTTCTCAGACCGCCCGATGTCAGGTAGTCCAACGTTTCTCAGTCTGTGTTGGACTCACTGAGTGTAAAAGTGGAAGGTGACAGAATTAGCGAGTCAGTACAGGTTGAGAAACGTTGGGGTGGTCCGAGAAAATAGGTACCCCTAAGAGGTCCGTTCTTATGACCTCGCCCAACGGTACGGGAGGAAGTCCCCTAGAAGGGTTGGGGCCTTAACTTGGGCCCGGAGGAAAAAGTGTCCACTTAAGAAATGATAGACTCGGTGGTCCCTTTGTGGTGAAAGGTGGTGTTTCCGATTAATTATTAAAATATCTTACAAAGAAGGAAACCCAAACGACTATAAAGGAGTATTAATCTAAGTCCAATACGTAGGGATCGACCCTTTGGTGTATATACTACTATACAGAAAGAGTCTATTGGGTCCATATCATACAAGAAGACGAGGAGTTAGTATCACAATTAAAACTAGTAGATTAATTTGACGTTAGGTAAAACTAGTGGATTAATTTGTTGTAGTGACATAAAAGATAAAAGAGAGAACGTTGATCATTCATTAGACACTCCTCTAAGAATTCGAGGAGGTTTATAGAACGAGAAGTAACACGAAAAGAAGAATTTGAGATACTAAGAACGGGATTAAGGGAAACGACACTACCAACGTTTTATTATTAAAAGATGTAGGTGGGTAAGAGAGGTGTAAATCCACGAGAAAAGAAGATATTCTTTACAAAGAGTGATGGGGAAAAGTAGAAGGAAGAATGAATAGACCGATAATTATAATACCTAGATATCTAAGGTTGAGGTATGTAATGTTAGGTAAGGACAGTAATAGTTACGATTACGATTTTGACAGGGTCTAATCCGTTAAAACACGGGGAAATTAGATCGAGGAGATACACAAAAGTATACAAGGACATTAATAAAAACTTTGTAAGAGAACAAAAGATCAAAGATCTGAGTAGGATATGGAAGAGAAGGGGTTATCATCTTATACGGTTAAGAGACTCCTGGAGACAAAAGGATATCACCCCTTGTCATAAATCTTTGTTTTTAGCTTCTTAATTTATGTGAGTAACGATGACTTCACAGAGATATAGATGGGAAGATCTCTTGTCTCCATCCCTTTATGTGTACATGTTCACAATTGTGTGTGTCACCGATAGATATATACATTATCTTTAAGACTACAACATGACCATGGAAGTTTGAGTCAGGGTGAGGTTTCCAAGAAGTAACGAAAGGGGGTGGAATTGAAAAAAGAGTGAAGAAAGTCTTTCTCTTATAACTGAAGGTTATTGTAGTTTCGTGACTGAATAGAAGGGTCAGAATGTGATGTGTACTTTATCAAAGTCTTAACAATACGGGTTTAGAGGAACGTCATGTTCCTTGAGAGTTCTCAGAAGAGGTTATGGTGTCAAGTTTTTGTATTTAAGAATCCGGGAGTCGAAAGAAATACCTGACGTTCCTATAGTTTGGTCAGTTAGGATTTCTTTTAGTCAGGACTTATAAGTGACCTTCTTGACTACTACTTCGACTTTGAGGTTATGAAACCGGTGGACTCCACTTCTTGACTGAGTAACCTTTTCTGGGACTTCGACCCTTTCTAACTTCCGTCCTTCTATTCCCCTGCTGTCTTCTACTCTAACAACCTACCGTAGTGGTTTAGTTACCTGTACTCAAACTCGTTCATGACCCTCAACCACTACCTGTCGGACTACACGACGTCAGGTATCCCAACGTGTCTCAGACTGTACTGACTCGTTGACTTGACTTGACTTTTTTACTTCACTTTCACTTTAAGCGAGTCAGTACAGGCTGAGGAACACTGGGGTACATGATATGTCAGGTACCTTAAGAGGTCCGGTCTTATGACCTCACCCATCGGTAAAGGAAGAGGTCACCTAGAAGAGTTGGGTCCATAGCTTGGGTCCAGAGGGTGCAACGTCCACCTAAGAAATGGTCGACTCAGTGGTCCCTTCGGGTTTCACCTCCTAGACGGGAGAGACTCCAAGATTAAGTCCTGGAAGTCTAATACTCTGACTACGCGACGGATGACACAATTCTCCCGTTTACTTGACTTGACTTGACTACAAGTTTAGTGATACATATAGTTTATCTGATTTTTATATAAACGTCAAGAAATAAAAAGGGGATCTCATATATTAGTTTCAATAATACAAAATTTCATTAGACTTTTTTAACGGGGTGTCGTTACGTTAGTACACTAGGTAAAAGTTTTCCATATATGAGTCTCTTCAGAGTGAAGGAAAGGACTATGAAGGAGAACCAAGGGGAAGTAGGTAAGATCCATCGGTTATAAAGTAACAAAAGACCCAAAAGGACGGACACAAAGAAGAGGGGGTTTATTTGTCTAAATATACAGGAATAAAGAAGATATCCCCGAAGGGACCGCCGTGTCTACCATTTCTCAGACGGACGTTATGTCCTCTGGGTCCAAACTAGGGACCCAACCCCACTAAAGAAACTCTTCCCTCACCTTTGGGTGAAGTCACAAGAACGGAAACTCTTAAGATACCCGTCTCCGATGTCAGATACCCTAGCGTCTCAGTCTCCGCTGACTGACTGGTTCTGAAAGTGAAAATGAAGAAGTACGAATGTGTTTTCTATCCTATAATCTCTATGAGAACGTTAATCTAAAAAAAAAAATTTGAGACGTAGAGGACCTCATTTATCTTTTTTTTTTTCTTTTAAAGATGTCACGATATCATGAGGTAACATACTTCATGGGGATCCGTAAGTCCATCAAGGGTCATAAAACGATAATGTTTATTCCGACGTCAATTCTTTAAACATGGACAAGTAAAAGTATGAAATTTCTAATCACAAGTCCTTTTGAGGGATCTTCATCCTAATGTCACAAAAAAAGACTTTAAAGGAATTATCCTCACCTGGTGAAACGTAGAGAAGGCAGTTATATACTCTCATGTATAAAGGAATATCAAAACAGTTATCTCAGGTAACGGTTCAAAATCTTTCGGTCAGACCACCACTTTTTACCATAGAGAGGAACCAAAGTTAAAATTAAAGAACACTCATCTTGACACATAGAAAAGTATACAAATACCCCGTACCAATACATAAAAGACCCTTATCAAGTATAAAAAACGGGTCAAGTCAAGTCAGTGGGTCAGCACAGGTTGAGAAACACTGAGGTACCTGACCTTGTACGCTCAGAAGGGACAGGTAGTGGTTGAGGGTCTCGAACGAGTTTGAGTACAGGTAACTCGGTCACTAAGGTAGGTTAGTAGAGTAGGAGACAGCAGGGGAAGAGGAGGACGGGGGTTAGGGAGGGTCGTAGTCCCAGAAAAGTTTTTTCAGTCAAGTAGTGTAGTCCACCGGTTTCATAACGTCAAAGTCGAAGTCGTAGTCAAGAAGGGTACTTATAGGTTCTGACTAAAGGAAATCCTACCTGACCAACCTAGAGAAACGTCAGGTTCCCTGAAAGTTCTCAGAAGAGGTTGTGGTGTCAGGTTTTCGTAGTTAAAAAGTCACGAACCGAAAGAAATATCAGGTTGAGAGTGTAGGTATGTACTTATGACCTTTTTGATGTCGAAACTGATCTGCCTGGAAACAACCGTTTCATTATAGAGACGAAAAATTATACGACAGATCCAACAGTATTAAAAGGAAGATTCCTTATTCGAAGAAAATTAAAGTACCGACGTCAGTGGTAGACGTCCCTAAAACCTCGGGTTCTTTTATTTCAGACAGTGACATAGGTGACAAAGGGGTAGATAAACGGTACTTCACTACCCTGGCCTACGGTACTAGAATCAAAAGACTTACAACTCAGAAATCGGTTGAAAAAGTGAGAAGAGAAAGTGAAAGTAATTCTCCGAGAAATCAAAAAGAAGCGAAAGACGGTATTCCCACCACAGTAGACGTATAGACTCCAATAACTATAAAGAGGGTCGTCAGAACTAAGGTCGACACGAAGTAGGTCGGATTGCAAAGAGTACTACATTAGGTGTATATTCAATTTATTCGTCCCACTGTTATATGTCGGAACTGTATGAGGAAAGAACTAAACCTTGGTCAGACAACAAGGTACAGGTCCAGATTGACAACCAAAGACTAGACGTATTCTAAAGAGTCCTACGTCCAGTCCACTAGACCATAAAGGTAGAGAAAGTCTTAAAAGGTGTCAAATAACACTAGGTGTGTCAGTTTCCGAAACTATATCAGTTCTTTCGTCTTTATTACAAAAATTACAAAAATTATTACAAAAAGACCTTGAGAGAACGAAAAAGCTACTAGGTCATCTACAATCGTTAAACTAGAGACCAAGGAGACGGAAAAGATTTAGGTCGAACTTGTAGACCTTTAAGTACCAAGTGTATGACAACTTCGGACCGAACATCTTAAAACTCGTAATGAAATGATCGCACACTCTACTTACGTTAACACGCCATCAAACTCGTAAGAAACCGTAACGGAAAGAAACCCTAACTTTACTTTTGACTCGAAAAGGTCAGGACACCGGTGACGACTCAAAAGGTTTAAACGACCGTACATCTCACGTCGTGAAAGTGTCGTAGTAGAAAGTCCTAAACTTTATCGAGTTGACCTTAAGGTAGTGGAGGTGATCGAAACAAGTATCACTACGAAGGATTCCGGGTGAACTGAAACGTAAACTCCTACAGACCGAGATCCACTCACTAGTACGGTATTACTAATAGACCCAACACTTCTAGAAGAAACATATCAAGAAGACACATAAGCCCGAAGGGACCACCGAGTCTCCAATTTCGTAGACGGACGTTACGCCCTCTGGACCCAAGCTAGGGACCCAATCCTTTTAGGGGACCTCTTCCTTTACCGTTGGGTGAGGTTATAAGAACGGACCTCTTAGGGTACCTGCCTCCTCGGACCACCTGATGTCAGGTGTCCGAACATCTCTCAACCTGTGCTGACTCGTTGAAGTGAGCGAAGACACATAAGAACGATGGAGAAGAATTATAGAAAACGGGTAAATTTTTATCCTAAAAGTCCCAAAGAAAGGAGTTACAATTTTCAAGAAATATGATATAGGTCGTATACTTGAGAAATAAACACTATTTATAGAGTTCATAAAAGAACGTTAAACAATAAAGAGAAAATTGAGACGAATCTCAAAAACGAAAATTCTTTTTAAAACTATCAGTTAAATAGTTTGTTAGGAAGGGAACGGAAACCTAAAACTCAGTGTCGATGTTTAGAAGATGGGTGTGAGTTTAAAATCTCGTTAAGTAAGAACAAAAGAAGATCATAAAAATATAAATGAAAAAAACAAAAAATGTAAATCTGGAAATGAGGTAAACCTTGAATAAGAACACACTCTTTACCTACATTAGAATGGAAAAGAGACAAACAGATAGGTCCATGGTGTCATTGAAATGATTTGTCAAGGAGACACAGGGGTCTCTAAACTCTATGGTGGAAATAGTATAAGATCTAACGGTATATACAATACAAACGAAGACCTGAAAGACAAAATAAGGTGGATAAGGACAGGGTCATGATACGACAAACGTTTGATTTTTGGAATAGTATTCAAAATCATAGACCATCCCGTTTAGACAGTTGAGGAGGTGAGGGGAGTGGGGGTACGGAATAAAGAAAAGATAAATCTTTTATCACAAAAAGATAAATCTTTATCACAAAAAGATAATACAAATAAAAAGGTATACTTCAAATCATAATTGAACGGATCGAGGTCCCATCGTCCCTCCACCCTTAGAACAAGTGACCTTAAAGGAATTTCAGGATTTAACAGAATCCCTCTCGATTACAGATTTATGTTGTCTTTATAGGATTGGTTTTACAAAAGGACAAACAAGTAGAGGTGAAAACGTAGAAGACCCTTACAAATATTAAAAGAAAGACATCTAAACCTTGTAAAGAACAATTAAATATCTGTAAAAATAACGATATCATTTAAAAAAAAGAAAGTACTATGAAAGATTGATCCGAAGGAACCACCGAGTCTGGCATTTCTTAGACGGACGTTAAGTCCTCTGGACTCAAACTAGTGGTCCAGTGCTTCTAGGGGTTCTCTTCCCTTACTGTTGGCTGAGGTTATAAGAATGGACCTCTTAAAGGACCTGTGTCCTCGGACCGTCCGATGTTAGGTGCTCCAGCGTTTCTCAGCTTGTGCTAACTAGTTGATTGTGTAAGATTGATCAATAAAAAACACATATACTTCCGATAACTAGAAAAATTAACTATTCGGTAAAATTTTGTATTGATGGGTATACCGAATTTTCGTACATCAAAATTATAACGATTACGAAGTCTCAAGTGTTTAAAAAAACGTTATATGTAAAGTTTTTACGTACATTATTGATTTACATCATTTTATTTTATGGAGGTTTACCTTATATACCGAAGTTACTTTCCTGGATATTAATCACAAGTAACGTGTCATAAAGATTATTTATATTAGTAATACGACACGACACGAATCAACGAGTCAGTACAGACTGAGAAACACTGGGGTACCTGACATCGGGCGGTCCGAGGAGACAGGTACCCTTAAGAGATCCGTTCTTATGACCTCACCCACCGGTACGGGAGGAGGTCCCCTAGAAGGGTTGGTTCCCTAGTTTGGGTCCAGAGGACGTAACGTCCGTCTAAGAAATGGTAGACTCGGTGTTCCCTTCTTTAATATGAGCATTATGAATAGTAATATGAGTATTAGTTTTGTATCAAACGAAAAATTCATGAAATAATAGATGTAGTTGTTTGACTTGTTTTCTGTTCTCCTTAATCGGAAATATTTGTTTAATTTTACCGAACATTACATAACCTCTGATATACATCCTTACATGCCTTGAGATCTTCTGTCGCTTTGAAGAGGTCGGCGTCCATACTTATAATTCGTCTGACTTGTCACAACGGATACAATTAAATAGTTACGGGAACATCTACGTTGCTATGTCCATTTTTTCTTGGTAAATACTGTCAGAGGTGGAGAGATTTCGTTCTGTTTGAACTTGGTCAAAGCCTACAGACCTTAGAGGAAGGAGGAGTAGACTGTAGGAGATTAAAGTCTTTCGGTCTTCGACTGTCTCGGTCTGTCATGTTACTTTCCTCTGTCAAATATCAAGGATTACCAATGGGTCGGGTAGGAGCTTCGGTGAATACCTTCTTTTTTGGGTCGTACAAAAGACACGACACAAAGGAAAAGAGAACATACCGTTACAACCTCAGTAAAATGGTAGACCACTTACCATTGGTTGTAAGGTCGAAGTAGAGAAGGAAGGGGTTTCATCTGGTTACGTAATAATATAAGGAAGGTAATGTACATTATTTGTTCGATCAGATGTGTTTCTGTCGTAAACAAATTTTCCATGATTACTTAGTGTACCTTAGGTTCCCTCTTCATTTGAGGGGTCGGAGACCTTCTAGGTCCTTGAAGGTACCTCCCTTCAAGGTAGGGAGACGAATAATGGTACCGAGTCGAGGGTTGTTCGAAATCAAGATTTAAGGTTTAAGAACTCCTCTTAAGTTGACAGTGTCGGTCATAAAGGGAATCTGAGTCCGTTTTGTCTGGAGACTAGACCCGAGGTTCGAAATCTCCTGAGACGTCTAGTGTTTTGGAACCCCCCCACCCCCCTCTTTGGAAAGATCTCTTGTATATTTTCAATTTCCATCAGTGAGTCAGTACAGACTGAGAAACACTGGGGTACCTGACATCAGGTGGTCCGAGGAGACAGGTACCTTAAAAGGTCCGTTCTTATCACCTCACCCAACGGTAAGGGAAGAGATCCCCGAGAAGGGTTGGGTCCCTAGCTTGGGTCCAGAGGACGTAATGTCCACCTTAGAAATGGCTGACTCCGTGGTCTCTTGTATGTCCACAAAAATAGCGACCCTAGATGAACGTCAAGGACCACACTGTGTTCGACATTGGGATTTTGGAGTCTCTTTGTGAAGGTATACACAGACTATCCTAGAACGTATGTTCCGTGGGTGTAGACTTTCTACACTCCGACACACACACCTGACGCGACCACAACTACATACTCCAATTGTGACGAAAACTCACACCTTTTCTAAACTCCTCGAGAACTTGTGTCCTTTCTTTTTCCTGATCATTTTAGGAGGGATCCATGGTATTTATTTTATCTAAATAGGTGTTACTTTATAACGAAGTATCATCATAACTTACAGATAAGAGACTAAATAAAAGACTAAAACGAAGTACACCAAGGTCTCCGTCAGAACGAAAATCAGTTCATCAACGTGTACCGTTGACTCTTTGTAAAATGTTACAAACTGGTTAAGTCTAATGAAAAGTCAAACATATATACATCTAAAGACTGTATCCAATTCGTATCATGTCTGACAAATAATCGTTGATAAACCCTGTAACTTACCAACTTAACGTTTATCAAAATAAAAATATTTTGTTATTTTAAAGTAATTTCAATGTCTATCGATTTAAATAAAACTGAATGAAAACTAATTTTAATACTGTGGTCTAATTCATGTCAAACATAAAACGAAAAATACAAAGTATCTACCAAATCTTATGAAATCTTCTTTTTCTTGAAATCCCCCTTTTGTACGATATATCCAAAATATTCTTGTGAAGATTTCATAAGATGTAAATTAATTAACAATTTATATAAAACAACGTTCAGACCTACTTTTATACATTTTTAATACAAATTTGAAAATTAAGAAATCAAAAGAGTTCTACTGATGTTCAGTTTTAGTATTTTCTATATTTTTTTATGTGAGTTTTATCTTTTATCCTTGTCATTAGAGTTTAATCTTTATCTTTTAGAAGACTCTTCTTTGACAAAAGAATTTTGAAATTTCGAGTGTAAATTTAACTAGTGTATACAAAACTTGTATTAGGTGTATTTTGAATATTTAACCTATAATGTTAAAGACATGAATAACTTCAAAATTAATGACTAGTTTTTTAACTTGTTCATAAAACAAGGTTTAAGTCCTGAACTTAAATTTATGTAGTATTCTACTTTGAAGAGATTGACTTCTTATAGGTTCTTAGGTATAACTTCTTATACTTATAAGGAATAATTTACTTATAAATGTTTCTACTAGGAAGTATAATCATGGTGTTAGGTCTTTGTAGTTTACGTTGACATAAAGGGAAATTTTCTACTTTTTTAACGTAAGTACTTAGTCGGTTAAACTACTCTTTCTACTTTAGAGACCCTGAAATGGCAAATGATCTAATACTAGAACCTTTTACCGGGTACACCGAAAGACTGTCTCACCCTTACAAGAACGTCTTGTATAAGTCTACGTTTAAAAGGTGACGGAAATACAGTGTCTTTTAGATTATGAAATAAAGTATAGTTCTAAATAAGTTAACCTTTTTCTTTGACACTGTCGACCAAAAATATAAGAGTAAAGTTTCCATTTCGTAAGACGAAAACAACAGTTTACGGAGTGTTGTTCAGAAGTTCTAATCGAAGTTTTGTTTCTGGTTTTAGTTTCACAATCAACGAGTCAGTACAGGTCAAGAAACGTTGGGGTACCTGATATCGGGTGGTCCGAGGAGACAGGTACCTTAAAGGGTCCGTACTTATGACCTATTTAACGGTAAGAGAAGAGTTCCTCAAGAAGGGTTGGGTCCCTAACTTGGACCCAGAGGGTGTAAGGTCCACATAAGAAATGGTGGACTCGGTGTTCTCTTCAGTTTATTTCCATAAACAACGATTTTTGTTAACCACAGAGTTTTCTTGTGTTTTGTCGTTAACACGTATGTACATGTTTGTGTGTGTTTTGTTTTACACGTCAATGATTTTCGGGCTTTGTTACTTAAAATAGAAAAAGAGTTCACGTGTGCCTGGAAGAGGTCCTATCTAGTGTAGGACTCGGTATTTAGATCGAAACCATTTAAGTTTTTTTAACTTTAGTAAGGTTCGTAGAAAAGACTAGTGTTACACCATTCTAATCTACAGTTGATGTCCCTTTTTTTTGATAATTTTTATGTTTGTATACCTCCGATTTGTTGTGCAAAGATTTATTGGTTTTTTTAGTGTCTTCTTTAGTTTTATACGTATCTTTGCTCACTTTCACCTTTGTGTTGTTGGGTTTTGGATACCCTGAGTCATTTTGTCACGATGTCCCTTCCAAGTATCATTATGGTCGAATGGAATTCTTTGTTCTCTTTTTAGTTTATTTATTGGATTGAGATGTGGATTTCGTTGATCTTTTCCTTCTTTATTTCTTGGGGTCCCAATCATCTTCCTTTCTTTAGTATTTTTAATCCCGTCTTCATCTTTTTGTCTTTACTTTTTCTTTGTTTCCTCTGGTATCGTTTTTAGTTGTTTCGGTTTTCGACTAAGAAACTCTTCTATTTATTTTATCTGTTTGGTAATCGGTCTGTAGTTCTTTTTTTCCCTCTTTTTAGTTTAGTTATTTTAATCTTTACTTTTACCTCTTTCGTGTTGTTTGTTGTGTCTTTATGTTTCCTAGTATTCTCTGATGATAGTCGTTGATATACGGTTATTTTACCTGTTGAACTCTCTTTACCTGTTTAAGAATCTTTTCATACTGAAAGGTTTTGACTTGGTCCTTCTTTATCTTTTAGAATTGTCTGAGTAGTGTTCGTACCTTTAGTTTTGACATTAGTCTTTAGAAGGTCTGGTTTACCGAAGTGTCGACTTAATATGGTTTTTAAATCTCTTCTCGATTGTGGATAGGATGAGTCTGAGAAGGTCTTTTAACGTCTCCTTCCATTTAACGGTTTGAGTAAGATACTCCGGTGGTAGTGGGATTATGGTTTTGGTCTGTTTCTACAGTGTGTGTTTTTTTTGATGTCCGGTTATAGTGACTACTTGTGTCTGTGTTTTTAGGAATTGTTTTAAGATCGTTTATCTTAGGTTGTTGTATAATATTTCTAGTACGTAGTACTAGTTCACCCGAAATAGGGTCCCTTCGTTTCTAAGAAATTATAGACTTTTAGTTAGTTACACTATGTGGTGTAATTGTTTAACTTCCTATTTTTGGTATACTAATAGAGTTATCTACGTCTCTTTCGGAAACTGTTTTAAGTTGAAGGTAAATACTATTTTCGGGAGGTCTTTCGTCCTTATCTTCCTTGTATAGAGTCGTATTATTTTCGGTATTTGGGTATCGTTTGTAATAGGAGTTACCACTTTTAAACTTTCGTAAAGGGGACTTCAGTCCTTGTTCTAATAAACTTTCAAATTTGTCGTTTTTTATAAATCGTTTCTTTCATTGTGACTGTATCCTATAATTGTACTATACAAAATTTCTTATTATAGTACATAAGAGATAAATAGGGTGCTAAAAGTATCGTATTTGTCAGGTTGTAAATGTCTTTCTTTCGGGACCTTCAACCACTACCTGTCCCTTCGGACCGCACGACGTTAGGTACCCCAGCGTTTCTCAACCTGTGCTTACTCACTGACTTGACTTGACTTGCCGTTTAAAGATCCAAATAATCTTTAATAAATCTTTAAAATATGATACCACCGACTTGTACATTCGACTTACTTTTTATTTTTTAAGTGTTATTCTAAAATTTTAAAACACATATACTATTTTCTTTTTTTTAATTAGTAGGGGGTTTAATTTTGGATTATGGAGTTCGCTTCTCAACTGAGTAACCATTTCTGAGACTACGACCCTCCCTAACCCCCGTCCTCCTTTTCCCCTGTTTTCTCCTACTCTACCGACCTACCGTAGTGGCTGAGCTACCTGTACTCAAACTCACTTGAGGCCCTCAACCACTACCTGTCCCTCCGGACCGCACGATACTAAGTGCCCCAACGTCTCAGCCTGTGCTGACTCGTTGACTTGACTTGAATTGACTTATGATCAAAGTCGATGTAACATAGTCTTTATTTTCGACACAACTTTCGACTAAAAATAATATGTTTAAAATCTTGATGAGGGGGTCGTTTTAACTTTAATTTCTTATAAATTAAAAAAATATATACAGTCTTTTATACACCCAAACTAAATTCACTTCTATGAACTTTTGTGTTAAAAAACGGAGACAGATGTGTCTCAAGGTATCGGGAAGGAACGAGAGACTCATCCGTCATGACCAAAACCTGAGGTCTAGGTTTCAATTTATTTAATTACACAAAAAAACAACAACAACAGCGACAACAAAATTTTTTTGTTTTGAGTGTCAAAAGTCACAATCCGTAACTAGACTTTCTGATAGGTCCGTCTAGATACTATTATCTTAGTTGTATCAACTAAACTTGTTCACGTATTTGACTTTAAAATCGGGTTTCAGCACAAGTAAGAAACATGATGTGTCACGTGAACTTTGTTCAAGAGGTGACACAGTTTTCGAGTCCTGATTTCTGTAGGGTACCTTGTTTACTACTAACATAATCCATAAAAGACCCAGACAGGTGGTTTATATTGGAATGATGAAGTGATTCTATGTGTTCCTCTTACAATTTACAACGATGTCGTTAAGATAAAGTAAATTCGTTTTATTGACTTCCTGGGATCTTTTTCTTTCGTTTTATTGACTTCTAAAGTTTCCCTTTAGTTAGAAACTGTTTCTTGTTCAATCAGAACAACCAATAAACTACACTTGATAATAAACGATGATTAATACGACCGTTTTCGAATTTTCCTTGAGTTTGTCCATAAAACCAAGTGAAAAATTTTTAATTATCATACATAAAAAAATTAAACCTCTTTTTTTAAAAAACTAACTTTGATATATTTTATTTGTTGTTTTATTTCTTTTTTCCTTTTCTCTTACACATAGATATTTCTGCTGAGTTCATGGTTATTAGAGATATGGTAAAAGATATCTCTAATAAAACTTGTATAAAATCGAAGTCTATAACAGAACTTAGTTCTCTCCAAACTTATTTAATTCGTTATATCATAACGATAGAAGTAAAAATTATTACAACGTTGAAACTTTGAAGGTTTTTTCTTTTTGAACTCATGATATACCTATAACGGCGTTCTCTGCTATTTTCAACGGATTCACTGTCACTGTACTTTAGTGTCATCAAATATTATCTAAGACACTAAATAATGTCCATCGAGGTAATTTTACTCATTTGTAGTACAGTCAATATCGAGTTAAAAAATTTTCAAATTTCTTAGTATACATTTAAAGTAACAAGTAAGAGTCGCAACGAAAATCTTAAAATAACTGGTAAGGACAACGATGACAAAGTCCGCTACTAGGTTCGACTAGGTTCTACTAGGTTTGACTTTGATTATTTTTGATTCTTACTATTACTGAATTCTTTGTAGGATGTAATGACAACTTTCTTACGTCTAAAACACTTTTAGACACTTAGTATTGTTGTATTAATAAGTAAACTTATTTTATCTTCTTTTCTTTTATATAAAATACTTTATTTGCGTGTAATTAAATATTTGAATGTACAGTAAAATAATAAGTTGTTCGTAACGACCGGGTAGTTGATCTACGTAACTGAATGTGTTGTTATGAAACCAACAAAAATTAAAAACGGATGTGAGTTCAGATATTTCTAGTATGTACATATATAAATTTTCCAATAACAATATTTTCTTATGTGGGTAAAATTAAATTACACCGACCTACCCCTCCATAGTATATTACATTCGTACCAATGGTCCCCTGGTTCAATCAGGTAGACCTTCATAGAAGGTCTCCTTCATTTTAGTTACATTCGATTAGGCTATGGGAGTTCTCTGAATAGACAGAGTAAGACCCGATTTTTACAACTACAGAGATAAGAAAGTGAGTATGATAAATTAGATGGACCACACACAAATGGGTACAAGAGACGGACCTTTTCAAAAACAGGAAGTTCACGTCTGACCTCACTCGAGGAGTTTCCGGGAGGACATGAAGTAAGTGTCACAGGATGTAGGGAAACTATGTTAATAAAGATAACATGTTTGGTGAAACGTACCAAATAGTTAATAAAAGACACACGACCAGGTACGGTTCCCTCGTGTTCGAGAAGTCCTTATTCCTGGTACTGAAAAAGTACAAACGACGGGACTGTAAATCGAGTCTCGGAGTACCCCCGCCCCGCCCCGCGTCACGAATTTGTAAATTACTTACCTACTTATGTAAGTACTTAGCTAATATGAAATTGTTAAAGTCTCTGAGGTCATAAGTAATAATATATAACAAATAGTGTATAGTATATAATGTATTACGATTACAACATTGCAAGTCATGTTAAGGAAATATATAATGACATATTCTTTCTCGAAAGGATCGGACGACTATAACTTTACTTTTCGTTAAATGGTGGTAGCACTCTCACTTTCAACAAGTCAGTACAACTGAAAGACACTGGGGTAGCTGATATATCAGGTACCTTAAGAGGTCCGATCTTATGATCTCACCCATCGACAAGGGAAGAGGTCCCCTAGAAGGGTTGGGTCCCTAACTTGGGTCCAGAGGGTGTAACGTCCGTCTAAGAAATGGTCGACTCGGTGGTCCTTTCACGTTAAATGGAGGTGCAAGGACGATTTACAATTGGTATACGTTTGGGATTTCTTCAATACTCAGTTCTCTCTGTACTATAAAGTCTTAGTCTCTCGAAAAAGATTGAATTTGATGTTTATATTATTACGTTTAGTATTGTTTATGTCTCCTATGGTTTCCAGTATTTCAAAAGAAGAGAGAGAGATAAGGTCCTCCATTGATGTAAATCGTCAAACTATCCAACGGAAGGTCTATTGGTCTATAAAAACTAAGTAAAAAAAACGTGTGTGTGTTGGTAAGTGTCCATTAAAGAAAAGAAAAAGAAAGGAAATTCAAAAGAAAGTTGTTTATTCTCACATCACAGGTGTAACAAAACATTGAACAAAGGTAGTGAATTTTTATAACGTCACACATATACACCTTTGATTTTTCTTTACTATGTTCACTTGAATGTTTTGTCTTTTTCTGAGTGTCTGAATCTTTTACTTGAATGTCAACGGTTCCTCCTCCCCATCAGTCCCTCCAACCCTTCCAGTACACGTGTGACGACATAAGTTTTACCTATTGGTTGTTCCTGGATAACATATCGTGTGCCTTGAGAAGAGTTACAAGACACGGTCGGACCTACCCTCCACTCAAACCCCCTCTTACCTATGTACATATACATACCGACTTAGGGAAGTGACAAGTGGACTTTGATGGTGTTGTAATTATCAAACGATATAGGATTATATTCTATTTTTTAAATTTCAATTTTTTTAACATCACACTTATAGAACGATCTATCAAAAACTGTACATGGGAAGTTCTATAAACCTGTAACATATCGTTCTATAAAATACTCAAATAAAACTTACACTACAATATCCATGAATTACTTTTGTTCTGATAGTAAAGTTGACTTAGAGAGTGTCTCTAAAAGAGTGTAAACAAAAGAATCGGGTAGAGAACTTTACAACCGAATCAGAACTTTAAGGACTAATAGTTTCAAGTTCAGAGTGACACTGTAGTGAACCCTTCAGGTCCGAATAGGTCGAAAAGGTACCCGTCTTTACTGGGACCCCTAAAGTCTATACGGAGTAAACCTTTTAAACCTTTTAATACAGCTTCAGTGTAATTCTTTTGGAAACTAAACTTTTAATTAGTTTTCAGTAAATAATTGAAAAGACTTGTTCAAAATTTTTCTGACACACAGATTCGTAGATAAAAATTTTTTCTTTCGATGTCCCGACTTTATTGAAAAAAAAAGGAGAGTCAAACCGTTTCTCAGTTTAGTGTTATTTGTTTGATGGTATATTGATTCATTTATAATCTATCAAAAAAAATCTTCAATAAAAGTCATAAAATACAACCGAGTCACTCCGGTTTAATATTGAAATTGTTGGTAATATAAGAAAACCGATCCTAATAAACTAGGTAAAAATGAGTGCAATGCTTTCTGTCAAAATCGACGTAAAATCCCGCACCCCCTCTTTTTTTCAAAAGGATTTGGGAGAATCTCAAGGACCGACTCACACTTTCAATTTGACTGTTTCCACCTAATTGTCCTCTTTTTTTTTATGTGTAAACTACTTTAAAAATGTACATTTTGACCCTCGAAAGTGTTCTCTTACTTCTGAGTTTCTTCGCTAGTCTGTTTCGAAAATATGGAAAATCTGTTTCTTTGTTATGTAACTACTTCTTGGCTCTTCTGTTTGCGCAAACGAGACCTCATTCATTTACCACTTCATTGTTCGAAACAAATATGTGGAAAGAGGTAGGATGTGAGAAGAAGAGACCACTATTCTTACAGGGGAAAGAGGTCTATGTCTTTCCCACGAAAGTACCCTCGAAATCGAGGAGAAAAGTCCTTTATTTTTCACTCACCCTTCTCCAGTCTTATTGTTAGAAGGACGAAGACGACAAAAGAGTTTGAGGAAAGCAAATTCTACGAGTTGTACGGTTCCACGGTATGAACCCCCGTTGTACAGGACTTGGGGGTAGTTCCTGTTTGACACTCCACGGAAGGGGTTATTAAGTCTTTATTCCAGGAGTAGGAGGAGAATTTGATACTTCTACTTGATATTGTCTTTCTTCTTTTGAAACTGACTTTTATAATTGTGTAGATTTCCTCCTTACACAGACTATTCACGAAAACGGTGGTGAATGGAGTGATGTACCTCTTCCGTTACCGTGGGGTGAGGTCATGAGAACGGACCTCTTAAGGTCCCTGCCCCCTCGGACCATCCGACGGTAGATACCCCAGTGTGTCTCAGCCTGTGCTGACTTCACTGAATCGTTATGGAGTGACGTTTCCTTCTTGGATCCTCGGTGCCTCTTTTCCTTTCCCCATTCCCTGCCTCCGGTAGACTCACCTCACACTGCTGGATAGGGTCAGACTACAAGAGTTCACAATCTCCCTGTCACTGGAACGAGACCATCGGATAAATAAAAGGAAATACAATTACATTCCCTCATAGGAATGGAATGGACCTCACAAACAGAAAATCAACCCAAAAACGGTGTGGTACGTCGTACTTCCTAGAATCAAGGGGCTAGTCCACATCTTGGGTCTCAGGACGGGACCCTTGCGTTTCAGAACTCACCACCCGGTGGTCCCTTCAGGACCAAACAAAACAAAAGAATGGACCTCACAGACCATCGGGTGAACGAGTGGGTCGGATGAACCTCTCTGAAAACGGTCGGGTGACTCTTTTCATGTCTAAGAGGACCTGACTCTTTGATCTGTGTACCGGTCGGAAAGTAGTTCAATCTTATTGTCTGTACTCTTTCGGTCGACATTTCAAATACCCTTCGTGATAAAGAGGGTTCCTGTATGGTGTCGATCTTTCGTAGTCGGTTAGAAGGAGGAACTTACTGATGACGAAAGAATGAGTGACTCTTTATAAAAAGGGATCACAGTACCTATAGTTTAAACGACACACTTTAATATAGTTATTCCTACTCTGTAAGGTAAAAAAGACCTTCTAAAGTCAGTGAAACTAGGTCACTTCGTCGGAGTTAAAGATTAGGTCTACAACTTGGAGTCTATGTCTCATAGACCTGTGTTATAAAGTGTAGATAGAATTGAGACCAAAGGTTTCTTTATGACAGGATTCAGGTATGCTACTAGATCTAAACGACAACTGGGAAATAGGTGTCGAGATCGAACGAAACTCAGACAGTTTCGTGACGTAAATTAAAAGTGAAATTAAGGTGGGAAAGAGTTTAGGATATTATCGAGTAGAAAAAGAAATGACTTACTCTACGAAGTGTCAAGGAGACCCTACGCCGGATGGAATTATCAAGTTATTTGGGCTAAGAGGTCTAAAGTCTAGATAAAGACAACCAAAACCTGACTATCCGATTCTGTAACCCATCTAGACTGTGTCTTCTCTTAAGAGACGTACTGACAGAATAAAGAGTTACATTTAAATGTTTATAAAAGGAACCTAAAAATGAGTAACACCCAGAAGAGGTTCTCTATCTGAAGATAATCCTTTGTTCTTTCAATTAAAAGTTAGACGTTTCCCAGATGTAATGGTTTATTCAGTGTTCACTCGTGGACCGTCTATTTGTCTTCTGTCGGAGTTTCTGGTGAGTTAAACCTATTCATATATAGGAAAGTAAAGATGTGTAAGGATTTACAAGGATAAATAAAACATGTCTGTATGATACCGATGGACTCGACGTCTAAACTGTTTCGATTACACCCTCTGGACCCAAGCTAGGACCCAACCCTTCTAGGGGACCTCTTCCCTTTCCGATGGGTGAGGTCATAAGACTGGACCTCTTAAGGTACCTGACATATCAGGTACCCCATGTTTCTCAGACTGTACTGATTCGTTGAAAGTGAGTGAGTGAGTGAGAAAAACTCCTTCATTCTTTTTACTATGGAAGTAAAGAAAAACCTTCCCTCCTCACGAAATACAAAACCTTTAGTTAAGGATACAAAAGAAGTTCCCCCACTTATTAAACGTTTAGTGAAAGAGACAAATTTCGATGAAAAAAAATACTTAACTAAAGGTTTTGTATTTCGTGAGGAGGGAAGGTTTTACTTTACTTCCATAGTAAAAAGAAGGAGTTTTTCTCCAAAAGAAGTTGCCTCTTCCGTCACCGTGGGATGAGGTCATGAGAACGGACCTTTTAGGGTACCTACCTCCTCGGAGCATCCGACGTCAGGTACGATTCCCAGCCTGTGCTGACTCGCTGAAGGGAAAGTGAAAAGTGAAAGTACGTAACCTCTTCCTTTACCGTTGGGTGAGGTCACAAGAACGGACCTCTTAGGGTCCCCACCCCCTCGGACCACCCGACGGCAGATACCCCAGTGTGTCTCAGCCTGTGCTGACTTCACTGAATCGTCGTCCAAAAGAAGTTTGCGGTATAGAGTCTCAACACAAAAAAACTTTGAACCGGAGTCTCACGACACCAAGACACCCCCACGACACCCCCGACGGTACCTTGACTGTACTCGGGGTCGAAGTACGATTCGTCGAATAAGTTCTCGAACAAACTTATTGTACAAATCGATGGTGTTTTCTTGTAAACCTTTAGTGACGGAAGCACGAAAAATACTAGTGAATCACGAGAACGGACCTCTTAGGGTCCCTGCCCCCTCGGACCACCCGACGGCAGATACCCCAGCGTGTCTCAGTCTGTGCTGACTTCTGAGTCGCCGTCGTCATACATTTAATCCGACCTGACCAAAATCTTAGTACCATCTGTAGTTGCAAGGGTCAGCGTCCCTTTTTTCCGTCAAGAGTTCTTAGACCACCGAGTCTGCCATTTCTGCGACGGAAGTTACGTCCTCTGAGTCCAAGCTAGGGACCCTCCCCTTCTACGGGACGTCTTCCTTTACCGTTGGGTGAGGTCATAAGATCGGACCCTTTAGGGTACCTATCTCCTCGGACCGCCCTATGTCAGGTACCCCAGTGCTTCTCAACCTGTGACTCTCTGATTGTGAAAGTGAAAAAGTTCTTAGACCCCGAAATTGGTCTACCAACCGTCGACCAACCTAAGTCTGGAGACAAGGTTGTGATATTTCTTCAAGTCAAAGACAGGTGGTCTCCCTCATCACGTCTATACTTGAACCTTTACTACATAAAGATAATGTTTGTCTCTTCTGGTCTTGACTCCTGTCCACCACTTAAGTCTTCGACCTGGACTCGGACTTACAACTAACTGAACTAAAAGAAAAACGGGTCTTCTTTCATTTATTGATGTAACAGAACGACTGAGAGATCTCGAAACCGTGGGTAAGAAAAAAATATAAAGTAGGGAGTCAGAAGATGGAGACAATGGAGGAAAAACAACACCTTTAATCAACAGAGTCTAGGATTCATTGTCAATAGTCCTTCTGGGGGTCCTGAGACTCCTCAGGACGTTGGGACTAACGAGAGAGGGCCCGACCGGAACCGTGGACCATACTTGTCGGGTATTGACAAATGTAGAGACTCGAGGTTAAGTCAGGACTTTCGTAATGATCGTAAACCTTTCGATCAGTAGATACGAGTCACTTTTGGTCGTACTCGATTTTTTGACACACACAGAAATTGAATGTTTTAGAGGATCTTGTTTTGTGTTTTATTTTTTTTTAAAAATCGTAATTATAGTACGAAATTAAAATATATGAAGGAGATTTTGTGGTTGTTAAAGATTGAATCCTTGGTACAAAAAAAAAAAAGACACACAGTGATTTCACAATGAAACCCGCACACACACACACACACACACACACACACACACACTTTCGTGTCACTTACCACGGACACTTAAGGTTAAGTTAACCTTAAAGGTTTATAGGTCTAGGTGTGAACCGATATGAAAGTTGATCCACACAAAGAAAAGGAATAAACTCAGTTAAAGGAATAGACAATTTGTTTCTCTGTCCTACTGATAGGAGAAGCTTGAATTTTCACAACTGAGACATTAACTAAGAGAGGAGGATTTTCTAATATTTTTCACAAAGATACAAAGTGTGTAGAGACTCAAATATTTGAGATATCACTTTACAAGTATATGATGAAAAGGAGTAAAGAAGGAGAAAGTTACCTATGTGAAGACAAAAAGATTGGATTGGTACAGAAAAGACCTCAGAATATTTCTAACGGGATCCCGTGGGTATCCTTCTCATATCCGCTTCTACCTGATTCATCGAATTAGAATCACTTACATTGAAATAAACCTCAACAAAAAGTAACCAGCCAACACAGGCTGAGAAAACTCTGGGTCACCTGACATCGAGTGGTCCGAGAAGACAGGCAACCTAAGGTCCGTTCTATGACCTCACCCGACGGTAAAGGAGGAGGTCCCCTAGACGTTTGGGTACCCAGTTTGGGCGTAGGGAACGTAATCGTCCACTTAAGAATGGTAACTCGGTAATCCCTTCGGTAAGAGAAAGTTATTCTCTAGGTTTAAGTTATACTTTGTAGATCGTCCAATCCGAAAGAAGAGTAACTGATTTTGAGATAGTTTATGGAGGAAAATACCGGTTACATATAAGGTCTCGTGTGTCGACGGGATTTCTTTTAGTCCCAATACAATCGTTGACTCTTTACTCACTTCTTTTCACCCTTCCTTTAATTATCGTTTTCAGTGTTTCGATATCGTAAGGGTATCGTATTTCACTCAGTACACTTACTTACCCTCATATTCTATTAAAACATTAACAATTATAATATCCTTAGTCGATCATTGAGGTTTACGAGAACCAGACCCTAAAGCTGGGACTGGGGAAAACTTAAAACGAAGTTCTATTAGATTGAGTTTGGTACTTCTATGTAGAATTATAGGAAACTACCGGATGGTCTAGCCGGTTTGGTCAGTTAAGAAAACTTCCGACACAACCTACGTTATTTTGTGTACTTATTTATTTCTACAACTCATTAGTTCAACTCTGTCTCAAGGGGGTAAATAATCCAGTTAATTACTGACTTTTCGGAAAATAACTTTAAATTTTTGTTTAACAGAACTCTGACTCTAATCCCAATTTTCCTTTCCGGGAAAAGAGAGAGTCAGAAACCGCTACTTTGTTTCTCTACCAAGCCTTAAAGTCTCTTAATTATACTATCGAGAACAAGAGACTAGTGATTACTTATTGGACCTACTTTATTTGAAGGGAAGAAACGGTTCCACGAAAAGGTGGGAAAACTTCTTGATTATTAGTAAATGGATGTCGTTACGTCTAAATGTCTTTATAATAAGTATAAGTTTTTCTTGTAGTGTAATTTTTATCCTTGTCTATCTTCACCTGATTTGTCTACCACAAGGTCCTGAAACTCGGGACCCCCTGTTTGAATTAGGAGATAACAGTATTGAAGGTTCCCTGATAGGTTTAGGAAATAAAATGACCTTAAGTCATTTTAACATAACTAACAAACGTTTATTCACCTCTTAACCGACTTCTAGTTTTTAGAAGACACTATATCACTTATGGTAGTTGATATTTCATGGAAATAGTCCTAAGTTAGATGGACAGTCTCTAATCTTATCATGTTTTTCGTTATCTTTTAATGGGTCCTCCATTAAGTCGTGAAGTGAGATAGGGACGACAGACTTATTAGAGACTCCGAACCAATGGAATTGATGTAGATTTCAGAGAGGACCCATGTGACGGTTACTCCCTAATAATAAGAAATTAGTGGTTCAGTGCAGACTGAGAAACGTTGGGGCACCTGACGTCGTGGGTTCCGGAGGGACAGGGAGTGGTAGAGAGTCTCAAAAGGGTTCAAGTACAGGTAACTTACCCACTACGGTAAGTTGGTGGAGTAGGAGACAGTGGGAGAAGAAGACGGAAGTTAGAAACGGTCGTGGTCCCAGAAAAGGTCACTCATCCGACAATCGTAGTCCATCGGTTTCATGATCTCGGAGTCGAAGTAGTAGTCAGGAAAGTCACTCACAAGTCCCAACTAAAGGAAATCTTGACTGAACAAACTAGAGGAACGACAGGTTCCCTGAGAAGTACCTAGTGTCGGAACAGTACCGTTTCTCCAAACGTTTTGAGATACTTCGATACTAGGTACGGTACGTCCCGGTGGGTTCTACTTACCCAGTATTACCTCTCGAGACTACTTTGAACTAAGTGACCTCCTCTCTTACCGTTTGGTGAGGTCATAAGAACAACACTTTTGGGGTACTTGACATATTTTTCCGTAACTTCCCATGACCAAGTAAAAGGTGTTTGAGGACAGATTATCGTGTTTTGAGAATAGTGACCTCAGAAATTACCTTTCACCTTAGTCCTCTGTCTTGTAAACCCCTTCCACCGGTCCGTGGATCCCTCGAAAAAATTTTATGGTTACAGATTGGGGACTGATGAATCACTTTCAACAAGTCAAAGTATTAGTTTTGTCTATTCTTAAAAATTATTTTATTAATTACGTAATTAATTAAGTTTATATTTCCGAGGAAGATGTATATGTTGAAGGAAGATACTGTAGGGACCTTCCATCAATTCTTTTGTAACTTGCGGTCGGTAGTACTCTTAAATAATTAAAGGGTGTCTTTAAGTAAATCAAAAGATCGTTTAAATTAATAAACTCTATAATAAGAATCTAATTTATTTATACATAAGGGGATGTTGAGTATGTTGTTATATTTAGGACGGGGACCTCTACTCTTTTTCTTTTTAGAATAGGAAGATAAGTCATGTAGTGTCGGGAAGTTAACAAAATTTCAAAATAGAAAATGTAGAGAGAAAAAACAAAAAAATTTAAAAATTTTTTAAAATAACCTCATATCAACTAGATGTTATAACACAATCAGAGACTACATGTCGTTTCGTCTAGTCAACATGTGTATGTATATACGTGAACAAAAATCTAAGAAAAGGGTATATCCAGTGGTGTCTCACGACTCCTCTTAAGGGACACGATATGTCATCCAGGTATAATCAATAGATAAAATATACATCATCACACTATACAGTTAGAGTCAGAGGGTTAAATAGGGGAGGAGACAAGACGGACCATTGGTATTCAAATAAAGAGTGTAGGCACTGAGACAAAGAAAAAACAATTTATTCAAGTAAACGTTGTAGAGAAAAAATTTTAAAAATTAAAAAAATCTTCAGGTAAAGAAGAGGGATTATAAAGAAACAGACACGACCCAGAATCGACACCGTAGACCCAGAAATCGACACCGTACGTCCTAGAAGTCAACATGTACACTTACGAATCAACACCGTGCACCCTAGATCGAGCCACTGGTCCCTAACTTGGGCCCGGGGGGACGTAACCCTCCTACTTCAGAATCGGTGACTTGACGGTCCCTCCACGGACGTTGTGGAGAGATAAAAAAAAAAAAATTTCGTGTAGTAAAACAAATCAGTGAAGTCTACCGACTCAAAGTGACAGGGTAGTGACAGAACCCATCTGGATATTTCTTTTTCAACAACTATTAGTCATAAATTAAATCTCGTCACTAAGAGTTGTGGTCGGGTCCTAAGATTAATTTAACAAGGACTAACCCCGAGTCTATGACCCCTCAGAAGTCACGGGAGACCCACTAAGATCAAATGATCGTTCCGACTCTTGGAGACTTTTACATACCAGGTTGGGGTTTGAGTCGTGGAGACCGTACTTCCCTCGAAGTCACCCGTTTTCCTTGTTGGGAAACGGAACAAGATCTGTGATTTCAAGGTGACTCCGTTAGATTCAGTGTATATTCTAAAATCACTGTCAATACATGTGAGACCCGAGTTTGACCCGAATTCAAGTTAGGTTTCTGAATACGTAAACAACCTACTTAAAGACAATTACATATGGAAGGACCAAGACACCTCTACCTTAATAAAAAACCTAGATTGAGGTAATATATATATATATAAAAAAAAAAATGTATAACGGATATTGAAATAATAAGTATCATAGTTTCTTTCTTTATCTACACGTAATTGACACACGATTCGTGTTCCGGTTTAGGTAACTGAAAATTTGGTAATAGAATTAACTTAGAGGAGTCGTCGGGATACCGTTTCCCTTATAATCATAGGTGTAAAATATCCATTATTTTAACTCCGAATCTATTCAATCTAATCTAGGTAGTGGGTTCAGGTAGTCTTTTTAAAATCCTAAGATTAAGGTAGTTTGATCAGGTATAAGAAAGAGAGAAAGAGGTATATGTATATATATATATATGTGTGTGGGAGGAAGGATGATATTTACAGTCGAAAAGTAGTTGTGAGTGTCTACAATAGGTCCGTAGTATATTTAGGAGAAGTCAAGTCAAGTCAGCGAGTCAGTACAGACTGAGAAGGACTAGGGTACCCGACGTCGTACGGTCCGAAGGGACAGGTAGTGGTAGAGGACTTCGAACGAGTTTGAGTACGAGTAACTTTGTCACTACAGTAGGTTGGTAGAGTAGGAGACAACAGGGGAACAGGAGGACGGAAGTTAGAACGGGTCGTAGTCCCAGAAAAGATCGCTCAGTCAAGAAGTGTAGTCCACCGGTTTCTATGTTTGGGAGAAGTCTACCAACATATTGACACCTTGTTCGTTCTCATAGACTGGTGATCTCTGAAGGTAGGTCCTACTTAGTTGATAGTAAAATCTCGATTTAGTCATGTTTTCTGATACTTCGGTAGTTGTATCTGTGTAAAAGGGACTTCAGACGTTTCTACAAGACCCTGGCAACCAGTCACGGTACGGTTCTAGACATAAGTCACAAGGATAAGGAGACACTTGGTAGGTAATTTCTTTACTCGTGACAGGTCTACCTGAACAAGATTACTTGGTCTACAACAAAGGCCTTTAGTGGTACAGAGGGTCCCTAATGGTACAGTAATGTAGTGTCTGGTAGGAAAATTACGTAACGGGTTTCTAAAATAGACCATGATTAACCAAATATCAAACGTCTCTAGTTCAGTTATACTATACACGAGGAGAAAAGAAAGAAAGAAAAATAAAACAGTAAATGATACCCAAAAAAAAAAAGTTTAAAATAAAATAAAAAACCGATAAGACCCAGAAGTAGTGAGACACGTCAGAAAGAGATCTACGCCACTCACTCCCGATGAGAGATCAACACCATGTCACCCGAAGAGAACAACGTTTCGTACCTAAGATCTCGAACCAGACTTATCGACACCGCATCCCCGAATCGACGGGGCGTCGTACAAGGGTCTGGACCCTAGTTTAGGAACAGGGGACGTTAACAGTCCCCCTAATAATTGGTGACCTGGTGTCCTCGTCAGAGAAAAGAAAAAACCAATGGAGGGTACCATAGAACTGACGAGTCTCTAGTAAAATCCGTGGATTCTTTTGAGGAGAGACAAAAGTGGGAGTAAACGGACTCGGGGTCTTAGGACTGACGGAAACTACCCAAGGTAAACTACTCGAAGTAGAGAAAGTATTTAAGGGTGTTAGAACCCGAAGACAACCGGGGAGGAAGAGAGAGACTTGTCGGAAGTGACGTCCTTTGTGACTTGCCCCCGGGAAGACGAAAAAGAGATTTTAGATACTTGTAATCTAGGGTGTGGACGGGGTCCGTGACCCGTCTAGTGCAGAGAACAAAAAGAACGAGTTTATTTTGAATTTTGGGTGGAAGATTAAAGGAAAGTATAAAAGGATTATAACTCAAAATATAGGAAAAGTTCAGAGTCGAGTAAGACCCACCACCGGAAGAACTGTGGAATTCGAGTATTAACATAGAATTCACTCCCAAATTAGGTTTTGATACTTATGTTTCGATTGTTCAGTATATATTTAGGTTGTAGTTCTCCTTTACACAATAGTTAGGTTAGAAAGAGGAAAATACTCGTCCATCTGCTGTAGATACTATTAAGTTTTATATAATGTATACTTTAGTGAGAAGAGTCTTTGAAGTGCCATATGTAGATAGTAGAAAGAAACAAAATGCACGTTTCCTTGTCCATGAAGTTTAACAAGGTCTCCGATCTGTCACTAGTCCCAGTACTTAGTGGGGGTATCTAAGACTAAAACATAACTCCCGAAAAATGTCGACTATGAATCTCTTCGACACCTTCTGTTACTAAAGGTCGAGACAAGTCACAGACTAACCTTTTCGGTAGTGGTGTAGTGGGATGGACTGTATCACCTTTTCTTAATACCAGTCTCGATTGTTATCACTGGGATAAGAAGGCCCTCGGACCTCGATGTTGTCGTTCTTTGTAATATTCGGTGACACCATACAGTTGTTGAGTCCTTTTTGGATGAGTGGAATGACCCTTCACACAACAAGGTCTTTTACTACAATTTTAATAAGTGTAAAGACTTAGGGAGAATAGTGGTCGGTTTGGGTCTCTTAAACCTTACTACTCAGTGAGGGTCCAGTGAAAGTATCCGGTCTATTTATTAACTTCCTAGAAGTGAGTTAATCCTTCGATGGGTTCTTGAAACCCATCATTTATATTTCGGAGATCGTCTAAATAAAGGTATTTGACAACGAAGACAAGAGGTTCAAGTTTTAGTCTACCACTATGTGGTAATAATTGTTCCAGGGAAGATCCAATGTGAATACAATCAAACTTCGATGTACGAGAACCGTGGTGTCAACGGGTGTCTTAAAGGAGAGGGACAGAGAGACGGTAGGGGTGTGGTGTGGTAGGGACTGGATCGATGGGATGTCCTGAACCGTGAACAGTGTATCTGTCAGAGGGAAAGGGTCAGACAATACTCCAATGGGACTCTTCCTTGTCCGAAGTAAGTTCATGGGTCGGAGGGTCAGACTCGTGGTCACTGTCCCGGTACTGGGACGGATCCGTAAGACTAGAAATCCACTCCCTAGTCTGTAGAAAAAGATTAATTTGTATAACATGACTTTACACTACATGTACGCCTTTTCTCTGATATAGATTCATATGACACGTTGTGTAAAAGTTGACTAGTTCGTTGTTTCTTAATGAGTATGGGTCTTTGAGGGAAGGACGGGAGGAGGTGGGGGAGGGTTGTTCCTAGTCGTAGTACGAATGGAGAGGGTCGTGTCTAACCAGAACTGGAAATATACTTACTGTAGTATGTTGGACGTGTGAGAAGACAGAAGTAAGAAAATCGGTATCATACATGTACTATCAGTCGGTACGACAACGTACATCAACCTTTAACAAATAAGAAAAACAAACTACTTATGAGGACTAAAGGAAGAGGGTAGATGCCAACCATGTGTAGCTTAGCAAAGGTCACACGTGTGTATGATTCAGCAAAGTCAACACAGGCTGAGAAGCACTGGGGTTCCTGACATCGTTGATATCGGGTAGACGGAGAAGACAGGTACCTTAAGCGGTCCGTCCTTATGACCTCACCCAACGGTGAATGAAGAAGGACTGGATCCCTAACTCGAGTGTAGAGAATACAGAGGACGTAACCGTCTACCCAAGAACTGGTGATCACGGTGGACCCTTCGAGGTTACCCATCGGTAAGGGATGAGACCCCGTAGAAGGACTGGGTCCCTAACTTAGGTCCAGAGGACTTGACCATTTAAGAAATGGTAGACTTACACCCCGATAATGTGTATCGTGACGATATTTATGAGGTCCGAGGTCCACTAGTGTCAGGTAAAGACAACCCATTTGTAGATTCTTATCTTACCGATCCAGTATCCCACCGTATACAAGTCGGAATTGTTTCTTTGTCATAAAATTATTTATGACAAACGAGAATAAAGTAAAGGAGGAGGAAAAGAAAGAGGAGAAGGTGGAAGTAGCAGAAGAAGTTCGAAAATAAAAAAAATTATTTTACTTTGGGTACACACGACCGGAGTGGCGGACACAAGTGTCAGACTTACACCCTATGAGCATCGGGAAGTACCAGGTGTAGTGCCGTCTTTGGTCACAACAAAATCTTGGACTAAAATGATGTTTAAATCCCTAGAGACTTCCCCTTGGAGTATCTTGCATCGTGAGTCATAACGACTCCTTCCCTCGTCCCGTGTTGTAAATTTTCTTACTGTCTGCAACTCCTGTACCATATTTGACCAATCTTAGGTACTCCGGGTTCTATGTACGAGTAACATTATATAATCGTATACGATTCACTGTGGGGTGTCCGGGGTACTGTCAAAGTTCCGAGTGGTGTTTTCCAGTTTTTCACCCGACACCGGGTTGAGGATCTTTAGGGGTGGGGAACAGTTTTATAAGTCTTATGGGGAGGGAGAGTAATCGAATACTTTAATGGGTAGGGATATTTTTGACTGTTGAGGTATGTGATCTCGGAGAACGGAAGACTCTAACGGGTGTGAGATACTTTACACATAGAGGGACTTATTTGTAAAAGGGGAAATGGCACGGAACAAGAACTTAAAAAAGGACGGTCTTCGGTTCTTGGGGTCGACCGTCGGTAGGGTCCCCGAATGGACTCTGAACCCTACACTAGTAGGAGAGTACGGGACGAGAGAGGGGACGTTGTAATGGTGCTCGACGTCTAGAGAGAACCTCGGGTTGGTCGAGACGAAACAGGAGTCTTGGGGAAAGTCTTGTCGGAGGGACAGTCGAGGGAGACCCGGACCTCTCGCACGGAGAGTCTCAGGTCGAGCGAGGTAGGTGAATTGGGAGGTTAGTCGTAGGGTGGTAGTCGGGACGAGTAGATACCGACTGGGACACGCCTCTGTTTCAAGACGGTTTTTTATACAGTTACTTTTTAATTAGTCAGATTCTTTCTTTACCTTTGAAAATATTCGATTTAGGTTCCGAATATTGGACTCGTAGAATCTTTCAAGACCCTTGACAAAATGGGTGAACTTCAGTTCCGGGTTAATATGTTCAATAAACTCTTCACCCAACATGGAGTTTACTACCTAATCATTGTCAAATATATTGAGTCTAGATTCGTAGTAACACCACCCAGTACACTAGGACATGTTCTAGTTCTAGAAAATTCCTCAACAGAAAAACTACGACCTCTTACGACAAGAACTGCCGACTCGTCCATAAAGACGACTACCACCTTCAGACCAACTACTGTTTACGTCTATGTGTTACGTGTCACGTCCCTCTCCTCGTCTCTTCTTTAAAAATATGACTTTATGAAGAACGAGACGGAATTTTACACTTAAAATAAAGTGTCTATATATAGATATATGTGTATATATCGAGTCGTAGGTCTAGAATTTAAACTTAGAAGACAAGAGGGGAAATGATGTTTCACTGGAACTTGTTCAGTGAATTGGTACCAAAAGAGAGAAAGAAGTAGACACTTCAATCTAATTATTATTAAAAGTAGGGTGTCCTATGTAAACTTCTAGTACACTCTTTACGTACATTCCACGAATCTTGAGTCCGACTGTCCGTTAACCGTGTCTCTACAACCCACCTTAGTACGATCGTCTCTTTTGGTTGAAGTTTTCCGTAGACGGAAGTCCAATCACTAGTAAAGTTAACTAGGGTGGGGGTGGGAGTTACCTATACTTAACTGAAACACACACACACACAACTCTCCGGAAAAGTCCCCTGTTTTTCTCTTTCTCAGACGGGACCTTCATTTAAATTGAGTCCGTCTTCGCTAAATATTGAAAATTTTCTGATAAAGAAAAGTAGAAATTTTTTTCACAATCTCGTGTCAGGGGTCCGTTCTGTAGAGAAATATTCAGATCCTCTCTCTTTCTCTCCCTCTCTCTTCCTCCCTTGTAATTTTATCGAATTATTAAAGTTCCCCTAAACTACTTGTCTCGGACCCGGTTCCTCTATCCGACTATCTCTTCGGTCTGATTTCCCTGCTCACCCAAAACCCGTCGGACTAAATCAGACCGGGTGTCATGAACGATTGATACACAAGAATTTGAAACGGAAAAGTATAGACATCTTGTTTCTGTTAGAATAGAAGGACTCTCTTAACGAAACACCAAATCTCAATTACATTTATTTAACGGATTGGATCGTTTGTATTTCTGGAATACGGCGACGATTCAGCGAAGTCAGCACAGACTGACACACACTGGGGTATCTACCGTCGGGTGGTCCGAGGGGGCAGGGACCCTAAGAGGTCCGTTCTTATGACCTCACCCAACGGTAAAGGAAGAGGTTACGTACTTTCACTTTTCACCTTCACTTCAGTACAGGTTGAGGATCGTTAGAGTACTTGACGTCGGATGGTTCGAGGAGGCGGGTACCTTAAAAGGTCCGTTCTCATGACCTCACCCAACGGTAACAGAAGAGGTTTCTAGAATATGTACCGTGGATAATAATACACCTTAATGTGTGTGTGTGTACGACATAAGTGGATTACTCTTTTCTTTTATCGAGACACCCTTAGTAGGTCACTACAAAGATTGTCTTATATTTGTCAGAAAGTTACGCAGTACCTATTCTCGTTCATGTACCACAAAGAGACGTCCCAGAGGTGTGTCGACGTTTTCAAACTAGGGACTGGAGGAGACTCACGACCGACGAGAGTTTCGTCTGCGGGGGTACAGACGAAACAGACGGACTGAGGACTCGAGTCTAGTGACTCTGACGACTTTACTGTGGGAGGAACTGTTGGAGGTTGTGTCTTGTAGTGGGAGAAAGGTCTGTGGAGGAATCTTAATGGGTTGAGAGAGAGAGTCTCTACGAGGCGTACAAGAGACCACACATAAGAGGGAACGTCATCGTTCGTTTCACTTGGATTAAAGAATCAGAGGAGGAAGAAGGACATCCACACGAGGACCAACAGAAATCTACTTCTCGAATTGCGGTTTCTTATTTGGAGAGATCTGTCTATCTGTCTGTGTTTATCTACCTATATCTATGTATGGGTAAAAACATCTATCTTTCTGTCTATCTATGTCTATAGGTATGACCCTCTTTCTTTTTTCCTCCTCCTTCACCCCTCTCCCTCCTCTCCTCTGAAAATTTTTCTATGAAAATTTAATAAGACCTAGAAATATCAGGTCATTGGGAGGAGTCCAGAGTGTGGTCAGGCGATGAGTAAAGTTATTTGAAGTAATTTTTTAGTGTGTTAAAGTACCATGAATGTCCGTGATAAGATTCGATCTCTGATACCGAGCCTTGAGGTAGGAGTTTCTATTAACTCTCCTTACAACCGACGTCCAGTCAGGTCTTGACCCCATTCTTCCCGTCCCACCCAAAGTCCTGACCGATTTCGAGGTCTAGGTAACAGACTACGCGTCACAACATTGGACCCGCACAGGTCCAAGACGGTAACTGCTCGGTTCATGGGACTAAATCCACTTAGTGGACCTCATCCATAGATATTTCATCTTCATTTTGAAAGATGTAATCTCCCAAAACCATTCCGTTTTATTCGGTGTGCTCCAGAGATTAAACAATGACTCAGCGGGTCAGGACAGACTGAGAAAACTCTGAGGTACCTAACCCTAAAAGGTCCGTTCTTCTGACATCACCCGACCGTAAAGGAAGAGGCCCCCAATAAGGACTGGGTCCCTAACTTGGACGCAGAGGACGTAACGTCCGCCTAAGAAATGGAAACTCCAAAGATTGTGTAGTATATATAACAAATTACAAATCTACAATAAAATAATATAGTATGGTGAAAAGATAACTCCAATCAAATGTAAGGGAAAAGTCCTTTGAGTCTCGTAAGCGAGTGTTAACATGATTCACTATACTTTTTCACGGGATCCTGAATTTAAAGGAATTCATTTTAAGGTAGAAGTGACGTAAGTAAAGAGAAATTTATTAACAAGGATTATAAACTGTCACGTGAATCCTCCATTCCTTAAAATACAGTGAGTTTACGTAACTTTCGTTTTTACATATTAGTCCAAATGTTTAAAAAAATTTGTTAATTGGTATTAGACGAGGGAGATCTCTATTCACGGTAATCGTAAAACTATTTAACAGAGACGAACATGTATAAAAATTTAACTCCACATTGACTGGGTCAGAATCCTTTCCCTTCGGGAATGGGTTCCCTTTCTCGAAGGGGACACCGAGTCGACCATTTCTTAGACGAACGTTATATCCTCTGGACCCAAACTAGGGACCCAACCCTTCTAGGGACCCTCTTCCCTTTCCGATGGGTGAGGTCATAAGACCGGACCTCTTAAAATACCTGACACATCAGGCACCCCACCGTTTCTCAACCTGTGCTGACTTACTGAAAGTGAAGTGAACTATTGACTGGACGTAGTACTACAATAAAGGTCCATATGTTGTATCACTGAACTATAAAGATATACAATGTTTTCTTAATGGTGTTATGTAGATCTATGGTAGACAGTAGTATGTTTCTATGAGGATAACTGATATGTTTCTATTAGATTAACTGATATAAGGGGTTTGACATGGAAAATAGGGACACTGAGAAAAAAGAAAAAATTATTGACTTTCAAAGATGGAGAATTAAAGGAAATGGATAAAGTAGGGGGTTGAGGAGAGGGGAGACCATTGGAGGACAAACAAGAGATATAGATGTTCAGATAAGACAAAAGAATATAAAAAAGAAAACAAAACATAAAATCTAAGATGTATGTTCACTTTAGGTTGTCATAAACGAAAAGAGACTGAATAAAGTGAATCGTATTATGGGAGATCCAGGTACGTAAAACAGTGGTTTCCGTTCTAAAATATACTGACTCGTTATAAGGTAACACATGTATATATATATATATATATATATATATATATGTGTGGTGTAGAAGACTGGGTAAGTAGATAACTACTTGTGAATCTAACACAGGTATAGAACTGAAGTTACTTGTATCCCCACGTACATAGAAAAACTTGATCACAAAAACAACAGAAACCTTTTTATGGGTCTTTACTTTAGCGACTTAACATACCATCAAGATCCCGCAGGGTCCACCACGATCACCATTTCTTGGAGGGACGGTTACGTTCTCTGAATTTTCTACGTCCGAGTCAGGGACCTAGTCCTTCTAGGGGACCCCCTCCCGTACTGTTGGGTGAGGTCATAAGAACGGTCCTCTTAGGGTACCTGTCTCCTCGGACCGTCCTCTGACAGGTATCCCAGCGTTTCTCATCTTGTGTGAATTCACAGAATCGTGTGTGTGTGTGTTCCATCGAGACAAAAGTTAAAAAAGTCCTTGGAGGTATGACAAAAGATATCACCGACGTGGTTAAACGTAAGGGTGGTTGTCGTATCCTTCCAACAGAAAAGAGAAACAAGAGTGATTGTGAACAATAAAGAACAGAAAAACTACTGTCGGTAAGACTGGCAACAATCCATTGTAAAGTAACACTAAAACTAAACATAAAGGGACTACTAATCACTATGACTCGTAGAAAAATACACAGATAACCGGTAGACATACTGAAGAAACCTCTTTACAGATAAATCCAGAAGACGGGTAAAAAACTAACCCAACAACAAAACAAAACAAAAACTACGACTCAACGTACTCAAGAAACACGTAAAAACTGTAATTGTAGAATAGTTTAGTTACAATTTATTAAATTTTTTAATATGAATCTCGAAAAAAAGGTCAAATTAATTATTCTCATAAATTAAAATAATCTATTGTGAGTGTTCTGGCCACTAAAAGTTTTAAATTTTCAGTTAAGAACCGATTCAGATATAATAGTCTCACTTTGTCTCTACTCATCCTATTAAGGACTCTTCAGTTCACTAATTGAGGGGAAGTGTAAAGTGAAAGGAAAGTGTTCAAAAAGGGCATCTCGTATACAATCTGTTCTCAGTTGATTGTGTTTGAGAATTCGGTTTTGTTGACATCAAACTTAGGAGTGCTAGTAAATGATCAGTAGACTGGGACCCATTCTAAGAATTGAAAAACCTCGGAGTCCCAGGAAGGGACATTCTATTTTACTATTTCATTCTAATAAAGTTCCGGTATTACACTATATTTTATACTTCACGGAAAATATACCAAGATTATCTTCGTGTTAATCACCATCAAAATCATAAAATAAAATTTCTATGTTTTACATAAATTCCTGAAATAATAGTCTAACTTGTAATAAGGAGATGAAACTTTTTATCTCAATGTCCCTTAAGGGACCTTCAGGTCGCCAATCCTGAGACCTGAAAGTGACGACTCCCGAACCCAAGTTAGGAATCAACCCCTTGATTCTAGGGGGTTTGACGTGTTACTCCGGTCCAAAAAAAAAAAAATTATCTTAATGTCCCAATCATCCCGAGGGATCCAAAACTTAGTGTAGAGGACGGGAAACGATTCTCACATTGTTTTAAAGAGTCCCTTTACTCTCAGTAACAGATACAATAAAATTCTCCAATGTCCCTTCCTTTGTTATAAAAGATGTAAGTGCATAGATTTATAAAGTATTAAAAATTCAGTTCAACAAATTTACGTTAAAATAAAGTGAACTATAATATTGTGGATCATAGAGAATAATTCATACAGAAAAATAGGTCTTTGTTAGTAATATTAAGTCTATTCACATTGTAGAATCTCAAAAGACTCATGTAAGTATACATTATAAAGTAAACTAGAAATGTAACAGAAACCACTTTACGGTATAGACCTGTTTCCCTGATTTCAACTTTCAACTTTACTTAACAGGACTTGGAGTTGGTAGATTAAGTACCACCGTATCGGTCCCTTACTAGGGTGTGTTGAACGATTGTTTTGTTTGTTGTTGGTGAGAGTTTCCAGAAATCCACTTTTAATTTTGATTCACTTTTTAGATTTCAAAGTCCTGGTAGAAAGTCAGTCCTATACTATTATTAGACATATATCATTCTTTTTATTATGTCCTTCAGTTACAATTCTAAAAAATTAAAATTCTTATAAACGTTTTACAAACCTATGTGATTGTCATACCTCTTACCACCACTGCTTCTAAAATTTCAACTCGACTACTCTCATAATTATAACCCTCCTAAAGAAAGGGTGAATGGAAACAAATAAGTGACGGACGACCTTATGAACCACGTAAAAACGCCGTGTTCTCATTTCAAAATTCTAGACGGGTCTGAGGTAATCTCCCGTCATAGACGATTGCTTTGTCTTCCGTCCGAACAGTCGATATCCTTGACGTGACAAGACGGGATGTTGACACACACAGTAGAGTGTAAGGTCACAATCGTTGTTGTGATTGTTCTTCGGTTATGTCTATGCGGTTTCCTTCCTTCTTTCCTTTCTTTATTTATCTTGGGATAATGACTCACTTATGTCGTACTTTCTCATAGTTCTTTTATACAACTTTGAGACGTAGTCCAAGACTTAATTTGTAACGTTATTTTTCAGTCTTAAGGACGGGACCTCCTCCAAGCAATTCTTTGGTTCAAGACAAGGTTGACCGACGTGAGAAATACCGGACAAATGGACAATCGTTTTATTTATGAACCCGAACCTTCCGGTACACTCTTCGGTAGACCACCTGTTTAGAGGTCGAGAAGTCACTGTCGTCAGGTCATGTTTCCGTTTACATTACCGTTTTCACGGTCGCACAAAATACGAATGTGTTCTTGTTCATCCCTTTTCCCCGTGCAGTTCCGACATATAACAGTGGGACGAATCAATTGACTATACGTCTCATGTAGTACTCTTTGCGACCCGACCTTCTTTGTGTTCGACCTTAGTTCTAACGGCCCTCTTTATAGTTATTGGAGTCTATACGTCTACTGTGGTGGGAATACCGTCTTTCGCTTCTTCTTGATTTTTCGGAGAACTACTTTCACTTTCTCCTCTCACTTTTTTAACCGAATTTCGAGTTGTAAGTCTTTTGATTCTAGTACCGTAGACCAGGGTAGTGAAGTACCGTTTATCTACCCCTTTGTCACCTATGTCACAGTCTGAAATAAAAGAACCCGAGGTTTTAGTGACGTCTACCACTGACGTCGGTACTTTAATTTTCTTCGAATAAGGAACCCTCTTTTCAATACTGTTGGATCTGTCGTATAATTTTTCGTATCTATAATGAAACGGTTGTTTCTAGACAGATCAGTTCCGATACCAAAAAGGTCATAAGTACATACCTACACTCTCAACCTGATACTTCTTTCGACTCACAACTTCTTAACTACGAAAACTTGACACCACAACCTCTTCTGAGAACTCTCAGGGAACTTGACGTTCCTCTAGGTCAGGTAGGATTACCTTTAGTCAGGACTTATAAGTAACCTTCCTGACTACAACTTCGATTTTGAGGTTATGAAACCGGTGGACTACCCTTCTTGACTGAGTAAACTTTTCTGGGATTGCGACCCTTTCTAACTCCCGTCCTCCTCTTCCCCTGTTGTTTCCTACTCTACCAACCTACCGTAGTGGCTGAGTTACCTGTACTCAAACTCACTTGAGGTCCTCAACCACTACCTGTACCTCCGGACCGCACGACGTCAGGTACCTCAGCGTTTCTCAGCCTGTACTGACTCACTGATTTGACTGACTGACTACTTGTTACGTGAATACAAGTAAGTCTACCTTACACATATGTAAAAGTAATTAATAAGAGAGTTCCTAGTCGTCCTTTTTTTCGAACTTACATCTTGTTCTTTTTACAATATGGTCTTAAACAACAATTACCGTCATAAAAAATGGGGATATCGGGAGTATAAGTCAAGTTAAGTGAACGGGTCACAAATGACTCGTGGAAGACACGAGTCATCCCCCGAATGGTCCACCGCGATCACCATTTCTTGGACGGACGGTTACGGTTACGTTCTCTGCATTCTCTGTACCCAAACTAGGAACCCAGTCCCTCTAGGGGACCTCTTCCTTTACCGTTGGGTGAGGTCATAAGAACGGACCTTTTAGGGTGCCTGTCTCCTCGGACTGTCCGATGTCAGGTATCCCAGTGTTTCTCTGCACTGACTTCGTTGAACCGTGCACACGAGTCATCCACTTATGGATGGACCCCCTCCACTCCCCCCGTCCTTACCCACCCTGACTTTACAGGTTTACACCTCTGTTAGAAGATGTTCACCATATTATTGTCCTTATGTATTTTACGGGTCTCCTCTTTCTGTAACGAAGATCGGACCCCTCGACTTCTTGACCCTCTACGAACTCTACCCGGAACAGGTCAAAACTACCACCGTGTCCACCCTACCTTTAAATTATCCACACCTCCCTTGACGTCCATCTCCTTTGTCTGTCTCCACACCTCACGAAACCATGACCTCTATTTCAAATAAAGATTTCGTCTCGTGATCCGTACTACACCTCAGTCTTTCCTCTTCCCCATCATATACCCTTCTTTCCGACCTTCCCTGTACTTCTTCCTCTCTTTCCTCCGTACGTCCCGGAATCCCAAAGTTACGGTACGGTTTCTCAGACAGGATATACCTGAATAAAAAATATGAGGTGGGATCAGTTTTCTTACCCCGACATAAGATGTTTAGTTCCCTTCCGTCACTTGTAATATGTCGTGTATCCAAATCTAATGTACACATACGTATATACATAAAAGAATCTGAAATCACAAAGTCTCGTTAAAATCAAAGTGTCGTTTTAACTCTCCTCCTATATCTCTGAAAGGAGTACGGGGGAGGGGTGTGTACGTACGTATCGAAGGTGGTGCTAGTTGTAAGGGGTATACCCCAAAGATATTGACTACGTGAGACCTACAGACCGAGATTTATTCTCTAGTGTGGTAGTACCACCAATAGATCCAGTACTTCTAGAGAAAACATATCAAGAAGACACATAAGAACGGTGGAGAATTATAGAAGACAAAGACAATGCAGGTACGGCAAAGACAGGATATAACTCGGGTAGAAACGTACTGCACAAGGGAACCATAGAGATTAAAAGAACTTCTCTAGAGATCTGAAAGGGTAAGATAACATAAGGAGATAAAGAAACGTAACTGGTGAATCCTTCTGAAATAGAGAGGAACGATAAGAAACTTTGACGTAAGTCTACCCATATAGAAAGGAAAAGAGGAAACGGAAATCAAAGAGAAGAAAAGAGTCGATAAACATTCCGGAGGAGTTTGTTAGTAAAACGGAAAAACGTAAAAAAGAAGAACCCCTACCAAACTAGTGGTGGAGGACAGGTTACAGTGTTTGGAGGTAGGTATCAAGAAGTCCGTGAGATAGTCCAGATTAGGGAACTTAGATAGACAGTGAAGGTAACATATTAGTATTCCCTAAACTAAATCCAGGATGGACTTTCCGGATCACCAATAGGGATAAAGAAGTTAAATCCAGACTTAAAACGTTACACCTCAAGTACTAGTCTCGGTGTTAGCCGAGGGTCAGAACAAAAATGACTATATGTCTCGAAGAGGTAGAAACCGACGTTTTTATATTAGTTAGACTAAAGTCACAGCTGGTAAACCACTACAGTTACACATATCGGCAGAGAATACAACAACCTTCGTCCACAAACGATACTAGTCACACAAGAGAACCGTTTTGAGACAATCGGAGACAGGACGAAGTAAAACATGAGGTTCCAGTTTGAACGGACAATGAGATCCATAGAGAACTGAAGGATGAATACACAAGATCAGGGGATACTACTTTTCCTGTAAAAAAAAAAAAAAACCACAATCAAGATCTTCCAGAACATCCAGAAGTCTCTTGGTAAGTTGAAGTCGAAGAAGTCGTAATCACCAACCCAGTATCTGCACCTAATGACACTATCACTCACCAAACGGAACCTCTGTTTGTCTCTAGTAAGACAGTAAAATGTAGTACTAGTGGGTTTCAAAGTATCAGATGGGATCCCAAGTGAGAACTACGATATGTAACATTACCACATCTGTTTATATATTTCTATACACAGGTAGTAATACTATAATTATAATATATCTTATAAAGGTGACAGGATTTTTAAAGACACAAGCGGACAAATACAGAGGGACAGGTGTGAGGTACTGTTGGTGGTTAGAAAAATGATAGGGGTATTAATACGGAAAAGGTCTTACAGTACATCGACCCTAATATGTCATACATCGGAAAAGTATAACCGAAGAAAGTGAGTCACTATACTTAAATTCCAACAAGGTACAGAAAAGTACCGAAGCATCGAGTAAAGAAAAATCACGACTTATTATAAGGATATAGACCTACGTAGTGTCAAGTAAATCGGTAAACAGATGACTTCCTACCCGAGGGGTCCACCGCGATCACCAATTCTTAGACGGACGGTCACGTCCCCTCTGTAATCTCTTTACCCAAGGTAGAGACCTAACCCTTCTAGGGGACCTTCTCCCGTACGTTGGGTGAGGTTATAAGAACGGACCTTTTAGGGTACCTGTGTCTTCGGACATCCCGATGTCAGGCACCTCAGTGTTTCTCAGCCTGTACTGACTTCGCTTAACCGTGCGTGTGTACGATAACTTCCTACAGAACAGACAAAGGGTCAAAACCGTTAATGCTTATTTCGACGATAGTTGAGGGACACGTCTAAAAACTCTTCTCACATACACATATGCTTCCAGACTGTAATGGCGATTCACCGACGAAAGTATCCGAGTGTCGGTGACGACGAAACTACTTCTACTATTCCCACCAATATTGTTTACGGATGTGGTCCATTTAGGGTCAGTCGACTAGTCTTATAGTCGTAATGTCCTTGGTTCACTCGTCGTCTGTTCTCCGTCAAAAAAAAGACTCTGGAAGTAATCCTCTAGCCGTAGTCACTCTGTCAGTCGGTGTTCGGCACCATTGTTAAGTCACTCACTTTCAGCGAGTCACACAGACTGAGAAACGTTGGGGTACCTGATATATCGGAAGATCCGAATAGACAGGTACCTTAAGAGGTCTATTCTTATGACCTTACCCAACGGTAAGAGAGGAGGACCCCTCGAAGGGTTGGGTCCCTAACTTGGGTCCAGAGGGTGTAACGTCCGTCTAAGTAATGGTAGACCGGTGACTCTTCGGGGCATTGTTACCTTCCTTTAGAAGTAAGATGAAGATGGCGGAAGGTCTGTGACACACCTTTAGTCAAAGAAGACGACTGTATACACACGAGACTAGATTGGAAGACCAAAACACAAAATTTTGTGATGAGTAAAGTCTTCATGATCTAAAAATACTAATTACTCTGTAAAAGGGGGTTTTATTTGAAGAAACATAAAAAGAGTACTATATATCTGTCCTAATAAACCAAATCCTGAGTTTATTTACGATATTCCTTTTATCCTCCTCTATTTTAAAAACAGACGTAGACCCACCACGATTACGTAAAATCGACCTCTTAGCAGACCCTTAAGTTTATCTTGTAAACCTCGATCCGTACCACTATATATTGTACCTTTTACACAAAAAATTTTAGAGATATAGACAAGGAGAATGGGTAACTTATACAACGATCAAGTTGTCTAAAATTATTAAAACCAACTCTCCCGAAGGGGGGACCGTGATTACCATTTCTTAGACGGACGGTTGTGTCCTTGATATTCTCTGTACCCTAACTAGGGACCCAGTCCTTCTAGGGGACATCCTCCTGTACCATTGGGTGAGGTCATAAGAACGGACCTTTTAGGGTACCTGTCTCCTCGGACCGTCCGATTCCAGGTATCCCAGTGTTTCTCAACCTGTGTTTACTTCACTGAATCGTACGTACGTTTCGACTCTTGCATCATCTGTCTTTTTGTCTGTATAGATGTAAAGAAAAGTCTCTTCAACAGTTCTCATTTTGAGTCATCTGTGTCCAAGTCTCAAATTCTGAGACAAATTCTGAATCTTTTACCGGTTCAGTGACAAAGGAAAGGGATTTTACAGAGGAAGGGTACAATGTGAAGGAGAAAGTAAAGACACGAACCTGTCACCAGTAAAGGATGGGTCTACTACTACGACTTTGGGTTTGACACCAAAATAAATCGTAGGACCCCTTTAGAATACCGGATACTAAGGTATCTACGGATAATACTTGTGTACCAATAAGATTAAGTTCTACCTCGACCCTCTTCTTTAAAGACTTCCGGAATAAGAAACTAGTCAAGTCAAGTTGGAGAGTCAGTACAGACTGAGGGACGCTGGGGTACCTGACGTCATACGGTCCGAAGGGACAGGCAGTGGTTGAGGACCTCGAATGCGTTTGAGTACAGGTAGTGCAGCCACTACGGTAGGTTGGTAGAGTAGGGGACAAGAAGAGGACGGAAGTTAGAACGGGTCGTAATCCCAGGAAAGGTTACTCAGTCGAGAAGCGTAGCGGGTTCATAACCTCAAAGTCGAAGTCGTAATCAGGAAGGTTACTTATAAGTCCCAACTAAAGGAAATCCTAACTGACCAAACTAGAGGAACGTCAGGTTCCGTGAGAGTTCTCAGAAGAAGTTGTGGTGTCAAGTTTTGGTAGTTAATAAACCACGAGTCGAAAGAAATGTCAGGTCGAGAGTGTAGGTATGTACTGATGACCTAACTGACTAAGGATTTTCTTACTTTAAGACGGTAAACGTCTTAACCTACCTTGATCTCTTACAATACGAATCACTCTATTTGACCTGTTTCTATTTATGATATACTTTAGTGAATATATATCTTAGATTTTCTATTATGTTTACTTCACACAATCAGCACAGGCTGAGTAGCAATGGGATACCTGATATCGGACAGTCCGAGGAGACAAGCACCTTGGGAGGTCCCTTCTTATGACCTCACTCAAAATAAGGGAAGAGGTACCTAAAAGGACTGGATGCCTAGCTTGTGTTCAGAGGACGAAACGTCCACCTAGAAATGGTAGACTCAGTGGTTTATATTTACTTAGATATACACTTTGTCTTTGTCCGAGTGTCTGTATCTTTTGTTTAAAGACCAATTGTTTCTCCCACTCCTCCTGTTTAATCCTCATATCCTCATTGTCTATGTTTGATTGTCTAAGTATTTTACCTACTCATTGTTCCTAAAAAACTTTTATTTGTTCTTTTTTAAAATTCATCACGGGACTCTACCACCATCTTGTTAAGAGGATATCAAAGGGAAATCATCCCTAGACGTTGAGACCGGCTCCGTAAGAGGACGAGGAGATACGGAACTTTCTAAAGAGTAAAATCAAGAGAGAGAAGGGACGAGGGGGGAGCGGGGTTGCACCTCGGTTGGGTGTGTTTACGGTAAATCAACATGTTGACAGGTAAACAAGTTAATCAGGATTGGAGATCCAAGTGTCCTTCGTCTTTCGGGGTTTGGGTGGTATCCGTGGGAAGAGTAACCTACACACTATTGGTGAGTCCAAACAAAAGTGATACTTTTCTCCAGTCTCTCAAGTGAAAGAGAGAGAAAAAGGGTACTGAGTATCTTCAAACTATAAATCCCAAACGTTAATCCTTACCGTTTTTGTAGGAATGCCTGAAAAAGGGGGAAACCTTTAAAATGTCAAAACTAAAACGACAATGAATAAACGAAACAAAAGATCACTACATATACAACACAAAGGTTAAGAGAGTGAACCGATCAAAGAGATATACTTTTGAGAACTTCGAGTATAAGGGTTTGAAGACTCAGAAGAGAAGGAAACCCTAATTTATGAATGGATGTGACCTTGAAAGAGTATAAATTTTCAGAGAACTTAAAGTTCTGGTACTGAAATATTACAATTGATCCAGTAAGAATTTTGTATATGGGATATGTCGTCAGATTGAGTTAAGTCCACAAAACTAATCAGTTGAGAAAACTGTTAATGTTCTTTGTGATGATCGTAAACTTCTTCAAACGTAGGACCCGGGAAGAAGTGTAGATTTGGTAGTCACCATGGACCTCGTCCTGTCACTAGGAATGTAGACTGACCGGTTACTGACTGACCTTTAACAGGTACTACCAAATAGGACATTCATATGGACTACCAATTCCTTCCCTTCTTTTACCGATTCTTTATCTTTATAAGAGAGGAATTATTATTTAGACATAGAAGTCAATTAAAAGTTTTCCACCTTTTCCTTTATAAAAGATTTATAGTCGAAAGATTTGGTTAAACTTTTTATTAGAGCTCAGTTATTATTTACAAATTACGTATAAAACAAGAAAAAATAGAAATACATCGTGCATACAACTCCAGTGTCAAATACTTGTCTACCTTATATACCGGTCCCGGTTGATTAATTGTAGTTCCTATCCCCTGGGTAACAGAAAGGTATTGAGGGTAGGTAGATGGAAGTAAAGACAGTGGTACCATGGAGCACCAAGTCAATAACCCTCAACACTTATTTTTTTAAGTTTTTTTAAGTAAAGTATATTATGAGACGAACTAAAAGTTTATATCTTCGATACAAACTTATAAAAGGTTTAGTCACTTTGTAGGAGTTACTAAAGTCGACAAGTTGAAGTGAAATTCCCTGCACTCTGACGTCACTTAAAACATGATTAACAAATCAAATGTCTACTTACCTCACCCTCAACCGTGAAAAATGTCACGTAAGACTTGTAAGAATACCAAAGATCAACACTCCCGGTTGAGATCTTACGGAGTCTACAAACACGGTTTCCTTGTACGATTTCACACAGTAAAAATAATTAAGTGTATAGTACACATCGTACGACCCTTGAAGCTTTCTCGTCCGTACGAAGGGTCTGAACTTCATTGAGGACGAAGAAAAACCTCGACGACAAAGGACAAACTTAGCTTACGTTGTTTTGGTCCTTCAGGACTCGTCACACTTTCAAGAGGTCACACTGAATACTCAAAATATCCCTCGGACACTGTCTTCTCGTGACTTTTATCTAGGTTAACTTAATGGTACACTAGGGTGTTAGAGTGAAGACCATACAAAGGTTTTATTAAGTTTCGTTCTAGAGTGTCTCTCTAAATATGAGGGCACAAGCAACATCGTACTCGGTTCTCCACCTTCGTTGGGTTTACAGGTACCTACCTACTTTCCTATTTGTTTTACATCGTGTCAGACGAGAGGTATAAACGTCCAAGACGTAGACACCTAAGTAGGTTGACCGTCGAGCCCGTGACACAAATTTTAGCTTCCAACTAACGATAACTTAGGGGTCTACGTCTTGGATTCCGACTCCTCCCTGAAGAAACCCCAAACTTATAGGAGTCTAAAACCATAAGTACTGACCAGGACTTTGATTAGGGGGTGTCTATGTTCCCTACCGACACTATATATGTTACCTTATAGTAAGTCGGAAAATTTCTTTTAAATAAATAAATAAAATTAACCTAGTAATGAAATGTTATAACACTACTAAAAACGGTATGTAGTTGTACTTAGTCGGTATCCATTTGTACACGGGGGCATAGGACTTGGAGGGAGGGCGTAGGGAGGGGTGGGATAAGGAGATACAACAAGGTCTCGTGACCGAAACCCACGGAACGAAGTACGTAGTTTGAGCGTGATCAGTAGACAAAATGTATACCATTACATATACAAAGTTACGATAAGAGAGTTTAGTAGGGTGGGAGTGGAAGAGGGGGACTCAGGTTTTCAGAAAAGAAATGCAGACACAGAGGAAACGATGGGACTTACATATTAAAAACCATGATAGAAAGATTTAAGGTATACATACGTAATTATATGTCATAAAGGGAAAATTTTGTTCCTTTAGGACAGTATACGCCGTTACATCCATTTCAGACCCCAGTCTTCGGTCAGCGTTTTTCTTTTTATTCCAGACTAAAGTGATTCTCCATAGTTTCCATTAATTTGAGTATCTTTATCTTTCATCTTTCCACCAGTCTTCGAACCCTCTCCCCCTTTGTCCCTCAACAAATTTCTCATATTTCAAAGTCAAAACACACTACTTTTCAAACATCTCGATATGACATGTTGGTATATTTCTATGAATTGTGGAAACTTGATACGTGAATTACTTATCCTACGATTTAAAACTAACACAAAAGTGGTGTAACTTTCTTAATCTCTGACTCGACTACCCACAATTACTTGAGTTGTCGATCAGACGACTCCTGTGAACACTCCGTTAAGACTAATTTCTTTCGACAAGAGGTCGATTTTTATAACTATGAACGTCATCTCAACTGGTCACACATCTTGGTGAGATCTAGGATCTAGTGTCTCGGGTAGACCCGACGACGTAACGGTACTCTCGGTGACACCTGTCGGACCTTTGAAGATTCCTCAGAGACTCAAGACTACACCTTTTTCCGTTTTTTACTACGTTCATTTCTTCACTTAGTTGTTTGGTCGTTTCCACGAACTGAAGGACCTCCGCAAAGACACCCTTCTACGAAGGAGTCTTATCAGATGAACCCCCATCAAAGGGGTGTCCAGGTTTTTGACTGGTTTGAGAATGGATCCTCTCTGCGACTTGTTCAAGAAAGTATAGTACGTTCGCCTTTCATTTCAGTCTTTGTCACTCCCTTAATGAATGGATTTCCGAAGGTCTCTTTTCTAATCTTTTGAGGAAAATCCTCAGGGTCAGAGTTACCACTGAAGTCTATTTTAGGAAATAACTGACGTTACACCAGTGTGTGTGTGTGTGTGTGTGTGTGTGTGTGTGTGCGTGGAGAGTGTGTTTTCATCCCGACAGGTCCAGTTTTACTTTCGTCCCCACCGTCTTATCACCACCACAGTAAAAAGGAAGACGTGTGAGACGGGAACTCGAGACCTTCGTATGGACATCTACAGATCCTGAGCCACCCCATATTAAACTTAAAGTGAGTGGTATGATACGAAAAGTGAAATTTGAAGGGGAGGTTTTTTTATTTATTTATTTATTTATTTGAAGGGGAGGTCATAAGTGTCTGATAAAATAATAAGAACAAATATACAGGGGTCGTTCCTTTAAGTATCATTATTACTGGGGTACATAACTCATGAATACATGACCGAACGAACGATTCACGAAATGTCAGCACTAAAGTAACTTATATAGGGTCTTTCATCAAAATAGGGTAAAACGTCCCCATTCTTTGAGTTCAGATACATTGAATTTTTCGAAGAATCCTGAAGTGACGGGTAAGTAACCAACTCTTAGACGGACAGTTACGTCCCACCCCTGTACCCAAGGTGGTGACCAGACCCTTCTATGGTGTACGGTGCCTCGTTGATTCGGACACACGGTGTTTATGACTTCGGGTACCTGGAACTCAGACACGAGACGGTGTTCTGTTCGGTGACGTTACTCTTCAGGTGTGCGACGTTGATCCCTCGTTGGGGACGAGTGATATTGATCTCGTTCAGGTGTGTGTCGATTTCTTCTGGGTCATGTCGGTTTTTATTTGTTTATTTTAAAGAATTTTTTTTTTTTTTCTTTCGATCGAATCTAGTTATGGATCATCTACCGTCTCAACCCTGAGTTTGAGTCGATGCTGGTGTCCGGACTCGAACGTCGATTTCAACGTTAAACCTAACCCTTACTAAATAGAAACCAAGTCTAAGGAAACCAAATACCTGTCGAAAATTTTGACGTTTGTAGAGTTCTTCCTAATTATTGATAGTTAATAAGTATACATTCAAACTTAAAAAAATAGACTAACGAAATGAGAATCGATAAGCGACACCATATCAGTGATTCTATAGTTAACATCAGTAACAACTCAAAAATCTTAGACACCTTAGGACTCGACGGATTGAAGAAGTACAGAGTCAAAGGAGGAGACATTTTACCTGTAACAATACCTTAAATGGTTCATCTTAATAACGTACCTAATCTACTCAAATACGTATAATTCATAAATCTTGTCATCAACCACATTTTTTTACATTTTACTTATAACTTATAATAATACTTGGTGTCATTTCCTTTCTTGTAATTTAAACAAAACTACCAATAACAAAAAACCTTTCCTCCCTTCTATTCATTAAGAATTCCTACCAAACCCGACGACCTCACCCTCGGGTTCCGTCTACACAACCCCCTAGAGACCTGTAGGTCACCTCCGAAGATGAGACCGGACTCATCATGTTTATTTCTGTAATTCCTCGTATAAAGTTTTTATACGAAGTCTGGAAGAGATAGAGACCCAGTCCCGTCATTTTAGACACTAAGAAAAAGAAGAGAGGACGTAGAGGACCGGAGACTAGACCTGAGTTCACATTTGACATCTAGTCGATATGGTAGTCAATCCTTCTTAAAAGGCTCGACCACATTTCGAAACCGGTATTGTTTTTATCCTTATATAATGGAGTTGAGTTTTGAATGAAAGGTTACCTACTAATCGACGACGTAGTCGAAAAGGGTAGGTTAAGAGTCTTAAGTCAAAGATACTTTTCCTTTCGATTCTTGTACATCTTGTCTACAGTGTGAGACCCTCTTCCTCTCTCTCGAGTCAGGACGTCATCCACTCTTTGATTTCGAAGTAAAGGCACTTCTTGTTTTTCAACCTGGTACATCTCTGAAACCAATTCCTTATGTAAAGTTTCTCTCAAAGGTCTAATGGAGATTTATCTACAAGGATTCTTTCCGTCTTAGATCAATAATAAAAAGAGGTCGATCGGTCTACTACAATTTTGACTGACAGGAAATATTGGTTTAAGACCAATTAATAAATTAGAATTAGTCGTTTGGACAAGAGTCTAGTAATTAATTGGTACTCCCCTTTTATTTTTCGTGTTTCTATATATTAGACATTCGAGTAAATTTAATTAAATTTATGATACCCCTATTTTGAGGTAAATGATAACCCTTTTGTCAGTGGAGAAAAATGTCATGTCACGTCGGTCGATGTCTAAACGGGAGTCGAGATAAAAGGGACAGGGGGATGGGTGGATAGGGGTCCGGACCCAGTCTCTCCTGATGTAAAGGGTCTGACGGGACGGGGAACTAGGGTTTGACGAACCGGATACTCTCAGTGACCACCTTCTGAATTTCCGAACCGTTCTTTGGTCCAATGAAGAAAAAAAATTTATACTTAAATAAATAAAATTAACCTCCGATTAATGAAATGTCATAACATAACCAAAACGGTATGTAGTTGTACTTGGGTGGTGCCCACATGTACACAAGGGGTAGGACTTGGGGAGGAGGGTGGAGGGAGGGGTATGGTGGGGAGACCCAGTAGGGTCACGTGGTCGGGACTCGTAGGACATAGTACGTAGTTTGGACCTGACCACTAATCAAAGTGTATACTATAATATGTACGAAGTTACGGTAAGAGGGTTTAGTAGGGTGGGAAAGGGAGAGGGTGTCTCAGGTATTCTGACAAGATATGTAGACACAGAGAAAACGACAGAGTGTATGTCCCAATGGTAATGGTAGAAAGATTTAAGGTATATATACATAATCATATGACATAACCACAAAAGGAAAGACCGAATGAAGTGAGACATATTATCCGAGATCAAAGTAGGTGGAGTAATCTTGACTAAGTTTACATAAGAAAAATTACCGACTCATTATGAGGTAACACATATACATGGTGACGAAAGAATAGGTAAGTAGACGACTATCTGTAGATCCAACGAAGGTACAGGACCGATAATATTTGTCACGACGCTACTTGTAACCCCATGTGCACAGAGAAAGATAAGACCAAAGCAGTTACACATACGGGTCTTCACCCTAACGACCCAGTATACCGTCAAGATAAAGGTCAAAAAATTCCTTAGAGGTGCGACAAGAGGTATCACCGACTTGATCAAACGTAAGGGTGGTTGTCACATTCTCCCAAGGGAAAAGAAGTGTGGGAGGGGTCGTAAATAATGAACGTCTGAAAACCTATCGTCGGTAAGACTGACTACACTTTACCATGGAGTAACACCAAAACTATACGTAAAGAGACTACTACTCAACTCGTAGTGCACAAACAATCGGTAGACATACAGAAGAAACCTCTTTACAGATAAATCAAGAAACCGGGTAAAAAACTAACCCAGTAAATAAAAAGACCTTAACTCGACGTCCTCAACGAACATATAAAAACTCTAATTAAGAAACAGTCAACGAAGTAAACGATAACAAAAGAGGGTAAGACTTCCAACAGAGAAGTGGAACGAATATCAAAGAAAACAACACGTCTTCCAAAACTAAAATTAATCCAGGGTGAACAAATAAAAACACAAATAAAGGTTATAAGACCCTCGAGCCAGTATCTCCTAGGACGACACTAAATACAGTCTCTCACAAAACGGATACAAGAGGAGATCCCCAAAGTATCAAAGACCAGTATGTAAATCTAGAAATTAGTAAAACTCAAATAAAAACACATACCACAATCTTTCACAAGATCAAAATAAGAAAATGTTCACCAACTGGCCAAAAGGGTCGTGTTGAACAATTTCTCTAACTGAAAAGAGGTAATATATAAGAACGGAGGAAACAGTTTCTATTCCACAGGTATCCACGCACCTAAATAGAGACCCGAAAGATAAAACAAGGTAACTAGTTATAAAGACAGAAACACGGTCATGGCATGACAGAACTACTGACACCGAAACATCATCTCGGACTTCAATCCGTCCAACTAAGGAGGTCAAGGTAAAGAGAAAGAGTTCTAACGGAACCGATAAACTCCAAAAAACATAAAGGTATGTTTAACACTTTAATAAACAAACTCGAGACCCTTTTTATGGTAACCATCGAACTATCCCTAACGTAACTTAGATATCTAACGAAACCCATCATATGAGTAAAAGTGATATAACTAAGAAGACTAGGTACTTGTACCATATAAAGAGGTAACCACAGGAGAAACTAAAGAAAGTAGTCACAAAATATCAAAAGATATATATCCAGAAAACTAAGAAATCCATCTATATAAGGATTTATAAAATAAGAAAAGTAACGTTACCACTTACCTTAATAAAGGAATTAAAGAGATAAAAGAGTAATAATCACATATCCTTACGTTCCCTAAAGACACACAACTAAAATATAGGACTTTGAAATGATATAAGTGACTATTCGAGATCATTAAAAGACCACCTCAGAAATCCCAGAAAACACATCTCCTAGTACAGTGGACGTTTGTCACTCTCAAAATAAAGAAGAAAGGGTTAAACCTAAGGAAAATAAATAAAAAAGACGAGACTTACGACACCGTTTTTGAAGGTTTTGATACAACTTATCATCACCACTTTCACCCGTGGGAACAGAACAAGGACTTAAATCCCCTTTACGAAAGTTAAAAAGTGGTAACTCCTATTACAAACGACACCCAAACAGTATATATCGAAAATAATACAACTCCAAACAAGGAAAATAGGTACGAAAGACCTCTCAAAAATAGTATCTACCTACAACTTAAAACAGTTTCCGAAAGAGACGTAGATAACTCTATTAGTATACCGAAAATAAAAAGTTAAACAATGACACCATATAATGTAACTAAATAAACACCTATAACTTCTTAGGAACGTAGGGACCCTATTTCGGGTGAACCAGTACCACATACTAGAAAAATTACACAACAACCTAAGACTAACGATCTTAAAACAATTCCTAAAACGTAGATACAAGTAGTCACTATAACCGGACATAAAAAGAAAAAAACACCGTAGAAACAGTCCAAAACCATAATCCCACTACCACCGGAGTATCTTATTCAAACCTTCAAATGGAAGGAGACGTTAAAAGACCTTCTCAAACTCATCCTATCCACAATCGAGTAGAGATTTTAAAACCGTCTAATGAAGACTCAACAGAGGTCGACTTCGACACGACGACACTCGGAGGTCAAGGGAGACGTGTCGAAGAGGAAGTCACCAGGGTCGAGACCGGTCCTCAAGAGTTTTCACAGGATTGAGGACAGTTTCTCCGGACTGAGTAACGAAAGACGTTGATTTGAAGGAGTTTTCATCTTCGTCAAACGACGATAATGACTCAGGACCTAACGAACATCCCGAAGTAGAGAGGGTCAAATTGGTTCAAGTGTAGAGACATAGTTTATGGGAGTCTCGCTTTCTAGATGTTCCTAAAGAAAAAAACGAAAACAAAATAAGACGTTCATAGATTGATGATGTCTCTCTTTCAAGATCTGTAAAATGAAATCTTTGTTTTTTCTCCTTCCTGGTAAAGATGAGTGATAAAAATGTAACAAATCCCGTATCCCGAAGGGTCCACCGTAATCACCATTTCTTGGGTGGACGGTTACATCCTGTGAGTCCTATATCCTTTGTGTCCAAACTAGGGACCCAGTCCTTCTAGGGGACCTCCTCACGTACCGTTAGGTGAGGTCATAAGAACGGACCTCTTTGAGTACCTGTCCCCTCGGACCACCCGATGTCAGGTATCCCAGGTTTCTCAACCTGTGTTGACTTTGTTGAATCGTGTCTCCCGTATAATATAAAATAAAAACAGAGAGAATTTTCTATCGAAATACCTCGTTTGTTATTTAGTCGTTTACAAAGAACTTGGGAATGAAAGATGTCATGTGAAATCATTATTAACAGATTTAATGTTTGAAGATCCTATCATCACGAGTCGAGTGATGTTATCGTTTGTTCCCGTCAAGTAGGATCATTTCGTCGACTTCAGACTTAAAAGATCTAAGACCGACAGAAGGATCCGAAAACTCTACGGATACAGTAAGGGAGAGTGTAAGTCTGGACTCTTACTTCCGACCTCATAATGACGACGGGGAATCTTGGAAGGTGTAGGACGGATTCACGAAGTGACTGGTGACACTCGGACCCTTAGTAGTGTCCTCATTCAGTCAGATACTGACACCTTCCGACATGTCTGTCTCGTCCAGACATTACCGGTGAACGGGTAGACAACATATCAACAACAAAAAAAAAGGAAAAATTATCACAGTGAATTCTCCGTACTGTTATAGACTTCCAGGTATCGTTTCCCCGGTTCCTACTGGAGTAATTGTTCTCTGAGTTTTTATCGGGAATGGTGTTTGTTCTCTTTCTGTACACAAAAGACGGGAAGTCTTCTACGGGAAAACCAGACCTGTATAAAGATTACTAAGACGATAGTATTAGTATAGAATAGATGGAGACTTTATGATCTCGATGAGGTCATCCTTCAGAGAGACCACTCGGTGTCCTTTTCTATAGACTTAGAGTCTCGTTTTCTCATGAAAGCCTGAACGGTTCTTGAAAGTATTTGTAATCGAGTTAGGACTCCTAACACTCGTGGGTCGAAAGATCTTCTCCGTTAAAGAGGGGTAAAATGAAGGATTTGAATAAACGAAGAGACAAATTCTCCTTTCGTCTCATTCTTTACAGTCTCTGTCCTGTCTACTCTTTTGTCACAAGTCTTGAAAGAGTACCGAGAAGTTCCTAGTGGGTCCATTGAACTAAGAGAAACAGTGGACGAAATAAGACGACACGTGGACGTCTTTAAGTAGTGACTAAGAAACCTGACCACGATTTCAATCTTGTATATAGAGCTGTTAGTGTCTGACTTAGGTCTTTCTGAAATAACTTAGTTTTCAATAATCTCTTAGTTTTTTGGAGAAAGGGAGGGAGTTAATAAAGTAAGTATCCAGTTAGGTTCTCTTTTGTATTTTCAGGATCAGGAGAGGTACGAACGAAAGTTTACCCTGTTTGGTAAAACGTGTCAATGAATGTTGTACGATGTTTAAAAGTGAAGTATTGTTCGTACTTCAATTCGCAATTGACAAATTTCTCTTTCTGAAGTGATCAGTGGGTTGAGACTTCTTTTCTATAAGTCGGAAGATTATTTTATCGTTACGACGTTCGAGTCGCCGAGTATTTTGTAAATGTCGGAAGTCGGTCATTTCACGTCTTGTTCTCTAAATTTACAACGTCGAACTACCTTACTTCCCTACGAACCATATTTATAGTGGGGTTTTGTACACCAGACGTCTCCCACGTCCTTTTCTTCACGGGAAGACCGACGTCCACAGATACTATATCCATTAGTTTCCATATGCCAGAAAAAGACTGGAAAAGGAAACTATTGGATCTTAACTTTTACTTAATCCTCTCCACCTTTCTTATCCTTAACTTAACCTTTCTAACAAAAACGGTTGGACACAATGTCGAAGGTACTTTGTTACATGTAATGTATGGTTATTCTCACCACGTCGGTCTCCGTGTAGATTCCACCCTGTACGGATCGAGTCCACAGAATGACGACACATCATAAGGACGACAAAACCCTCTACCCCGTCTTCCTTTTCCGTGGTCCAATGGGTCTCCATTGAGAGACGTATGAGACTCAAACAAACTCGCTCACACTCTCCCTCCCACTCTCGGGTCCGTTCACGACTTAACAAAGGGAGACGAAAAGTAGACCCTGATGCCGACCCGTACACAATAGTACTTATATAGGGATGAAATATCATCCTTAAACATGTATGTTTAACACAAAATCTTTTACCCCTAAACAAGTATACACGAAAGTTCGACTCCTAAACAAAAAGTTAAGACCTTTTAAGAATCGATACGATTAATAAAAGGTACAGGAGTTAAGATATGAAACCTTGAGAACATAGGTACGACTACGGACTTAGATCAGAAGGCATAGAGTTCAAAAAAGTAACCAAGACACAAGACTCACTTGTAGGGTTGTATAGAAAATTAAGTAGTTAAGAGAAACAAGTAGATCTCAAGAAAAGTAAAAAAAGATTAATATCATCACTAGTAGAAATAAGGGACCACCGAGTCTGCCATTTCACAGACGGACGTTACACCCTCTGGACCCAAGTTAGGGACCCACCCCTTCTAGGGGACATCTTCCTTTACCGTTAGGTGAGGTTATGAGAACGGACCTTTTAAGGTACCTGACTCCTCGGACCATCCGATGTCAGGTATCCCGGCGTCTCAACCTGTACTGACTTGCTGAAGTGATTAGAAATAAGGGTCTCGAAGGGACCACCCCGAGTGAGTCATTTGATAGACGGATGTCATATCCTCTACACTCAAGATAGGGACCCAGTCCTTCTAGGGAACCTCTTCCTTTACCGTGGGACTAGGTCATATGAACGGACCTTTTGGGGTACCTGTCTTCCCGGACCACCCGATGTCAAGAACCTCAACGTTCTCCACTTGTGCTGAATCACTGATTTGGTGGTAGTTAGAAATAAGGAGCCTGAAAAAGGACCAAAGAAAGAAAGAAAGAAAAAAAAAATTTAAAATTAGGATAGATGAACGAAAACAAGGGATTAGAGAAGGATATTAAAGAATAAAACACTTGACGGGGGGGGGGGAATTGAGTGACCCTCTAAATTGTGTAAAAAGTCTATTGACATAATAAAGAGAGGAAGGGTCTTACTTAAGGGACTAAAAAACTTATAAAACCGACAGTAAATACTGTACTCAAAAGACACAAAATTTGAAAATTAACGGTAGAGTAGAACTCACCTTTAAAGGAGAACGACCACAACAACCGGGGTGAAGAGAGCGAGTGGTGAGGAACGGACTTTTTCACACCGGCGGGAGTAGGCTTGTTCCAGGGGTAATCTTGGTTCAAAACACCACCGTCAAACCCACTGAACAGGTACCCTTGTTACGACTAGGGTGGAGAACCGGTCGTCCACGGTGACTCACGGTCGAGACGTATCTCCTGAGGTCCAAGAGAGAGGACGACGAGCGATAACTGCTGTCGGAACTCGGTGTCGACGTCGAAAAAGATTCGGAAAAAGATCTTCCCGTTGTACAGGACTGGGTGGTGAAGTGTGTCGGTCCAGTCGTGGTACCGGGTAGGTCTTCCACACTTAGTCGTGGAACTCTACGGACAAGTCGGGATGGTTTCTGGAGGGTGGAGGTGTCTTATAAAGGGATAAGACCTAGACCCTTCTGACATAAAGATCTGGGTGTCTCTACAAGAGAACCAAAACTCTGACACATGAAAATACGAAACTCGACACCACTACCTCTTCTGAAAACTCTCAGGGAACCTGACGTTCCTCTAGGTTGGTCAGGTAGGATTTCCTCTATTCAAAACTCACAAGTAACCTTCCTGACTACAACTTCAACTTTGAGGTTATGAAACCGGTGGACTACGTTTCTTGGCTGAGTAACCTTTTCTGGGACTACGACCCTTTCTAACTTCCGCCCTCCTCTTCCCCTGCTGTCTCCTACTCTACCAACCTACCGTGGTGACTGAGTTACCTGTACCCAAACCCACTTGAGGTCCTCAACCACTACCTATCCCTTCGGACCGTATGACGTCAGGTACCCCGGTGTCTCAGCCTGTACTGACTCGTTGACTTGACTTGACTCACATAAAATTAAACCCAACTGAAAGGGAAGAGGTCCCCTAGAAGGTTGGGTCCAAAACTTAGACTCAGAGGACGGGACGTCTGTCTAAGAAATGATAGACTCGGTGGTCTCTTTGGGTTAAATAGAAATAAGAACCGTATTTCACTTTCCCCACACTTAAAGGTAGACAAACATGGACTTGGTACTTGAAGTCGTTTTAAACATTCTGGATAAACTAGAGGGAAGGTCTGAAATTTAAAGGACTCCTATCTCAGTATAGAATATACTGAAACATAGGAATAGTTTATCATGTACGAACCCCTACAAGTGACTCACTTACTTATTTATGTTCATCTTAAGATAAAGAATCAACCTTAAGAAAAAAAAGGGGGATTGAGAGGTAAGACTACTAAAGTGGTTTCCATCCTGTCGACGAACGACGGGAGTTTTAGTTGTTAACAAGTTGAATCGAATGTCTTTAGGACGGAGAAAGACCTCGACGACACTTGATGAACAAATTGACAAACTAAACTAGACTAAACTAAAAATTTCATGATAGATACAGAACAATTCTTCTATTTGTTACGACTGGACATAACGTTAATCCCAATCCCAATGTATTGTTATAAAGAATAGTTTTTACTTACTGTCTCAAAATCTTTTAAATCGGTTATTTCTATTTAGATTCCTCGTTTCGGTAAGTCTTGACGGTGTGTCTCGGTACTAACAATTGGAAAACCCCACATTGTCAGGTACGAAAGCGAGACCGAGATTTTCCGGGTGTGATTGTTTTGCAGTAAGGACCAAGATAACGAACTAAGTGGATATTTGTATGTCGAGAACGTCACTTGACACTTGTGAGTCCAGAGGATTAAGTCTTGGTACAAGTATTAAAGGATCCTAATTGTAAACAAGTAAGTCCAATTTACGTAAAAAAATTTGTCACTTGATAAATATCTCGTGGATAAGATACACTTCTCGACAAATTAGTAGACTTCAGACTGACTTTTTCGTTTGTTTGTTTTTCAAGGATAAAAGCTTCTTGAATTTTAGATTGACCTTCTTCCGTCTTTTTGGTCCTTGTCGACACCACACCAATCAAATAACCACACCTACTGTTCTCTTACTCAGACCACCAACATTCTTACCGACCTCGTCCACACCGTTTCCCCGCCCTGAACTAAACTCACTTTTCTTCTCATCCTCCCTTCTCTTCCCACTCCTCCTCTCTTCTCTCCAAAAATATCGGGTCTTCGAGAACGTGGGGGTTCCCACCAGTGACCACCGACTGGAAAATATTTTCTAGTTATTACAAACAAGTATTTTCTTACATCCTACATACCCCACCCGTCCGCCCCCGCCCCTCGCCCCACTCACAGTGTCGACCTGACAGAGTCTCCTGTCGCTCCTTTGGATGGATCTTTGTACTTTTTCTTCCGTTCGTCTAATACCTCCCCGAGGGTGCACGCGTCTCTCACATGTCTAAACTATCTCACTCTTTATCTTGAGGTAACTCTCAAAAGTAAAGTAAAAAATTTGATTGCATGTTATTTTATAAAAGTTTTAACAAACTCGATAAGACCGAAGACACAAAAAGGTATAGTTAAAATTATGACTAAACAAACATAGAAATTTTCTAGGTTGACCCTTAAACTAACCCTAAGGAAAGTCAGACATCTAACTAAACCCCTCTTAACCGTAGTAATGGTTCAAAAACTTATACTCTCACTTTGCTAGTGAGGTAAAGACCCTTGAAGTAAACGTAAAAATATCGACGACTTCGGACCTTTGGGTGAGTGGAACTGGAAACCAGGTGACCCTTACTCACCGAGGTTAGTGGGAAAGAGATCTAAGTGTCATACACAGTCGAGTCTTACACCACACATCTGAGGATTCCCTGAGTAAGATAGTCAGATACCTGTGTCGTCGGGTCCGACACGTCATTCCGACCCGGTCTAGTACTCTCCTTATGTCCACAAATTGTCATAGGACTATTTCGACAGACCTCTTCCATCTCGTCTACCTAAGACAAACCGGCGAACCACTGATGTGAGGTTTTACCATTCGCAGAATATGCTTAAACACATCTTAAAGATTTGTTCCCATTCTGGGGTACGGTAGACACTCCGTTCTTAAACTTTGACCTGATTGAACGAACCACTAAACTTTTTGAGAAAAGAAACCGAACAGAAGGAGTGGGTTTCTTACTTGATTCAGGAAATTTCGTAGATTCACACTTTTATGGGTTTATATTGTCGTCCAGTCGACTGAGTTTATGTGTTCTATATGTATATGTTATCAAACACTTCTTTAGGATGGAAATTTCTTATATCTCGTTTACTAATAATGTGTCTTGAGTCGGACACTAACATGACTTCAAGTTTATCGGTGTGAAAAGGTTATTGTGTCTTTTTTTTTAGCATAGATAAATACGGACAACTTTTACGGTCACTGAGAGATTAAAACTTGTATTGAAACGGGTTTAAGTATTTACACAAGGTCCAAACGAGTTCACCTGGTGTCAAAACGTACTGGGTATCGACAAAAGTCAAAAACTGAACGAGTACGGTAGGAGAGTAAAATTTTATTCTGGAAGTCCTTTTGAACGGGGTAGTCCTTCGTTTCAACTCGAGCGATTTATGACGGAACGACTCGATATACTTTTACCGTATTCTATTTTTATTTTGCACAAATCCTTCAACTACACTTGTTGAACGAAGAGTTTAGGATTCTATTCTAAACTGTAGAGTCGGGTGTCGTAGGTCATCCAGTGACTTTTCACTCTTCCTTCCTACACTGTTTCTCCTCCTTACCGAATTTCGATACTTAGAGACACGCACACAACGCCCCCCTCCTCTCCCACCCACCCATCCACCCGTCCTAACCATTATTAGCGGTGTTTACTTTCCAGGTACAGGAAGGGACTTCCTCTCGTAGACCCTCTTTAATTATTCCTTCTGAGAGAAAAAAAAAAAGTTCTACTGATCTCTGAGGAATGTCGGTATCTCTTCTTCCATACATATAAAATGAAAATGGATGAAGCAGGTCCATCTTATTTGGATCTCCAAAAGGAATATAAGTTGGAAAGAAAAGAATCACAAGAAATATGTTCAGTAAAAGTGTGAAGACGGTGAAAACAATAACCACAACAAACGTAAAAAGTGAATAGAAGTTCATTGTGGTGTCAAACGTCTTACTCTGGAGACAAGTCGGGGTTATATATATTTCACCACCGTCTTTTCATTAGGACGGTACTCGTCTTCCACCTGATTGAGACCCTGACGAGTCAGAGGAGTGGTTGGGGCACCCAAGGACCTCATGGAAGTGAGCAAAACTCCTAAGTGACCCCCACGAGTCAACGGTCCGATGGGTCTCAGAAGACGACCTACGAACGCACGTACGAGTACAGGTTGAGAAAACACTAGAGTACCTGACATCGGGATGTTCCGAGGAGATAGGTACCCTAAAGGGTCCGTTCTTATGACCTCACCTAACGGTAAGGGAAGAGGTCCCCTAAAGGGGTTGGGTCCCTAACTTGGGTGCAGAGGATACAGAGGACGTAACTGTCCACCCAAGAAATGGTGACTCAGGGTACCCTTCGGGTACGAAAGGTCTTGTTGTCGGATCATGGACTTGAGAGGGTGATATGTATAGTCAGGAGACTCGGTAAGGAAGTTTGGGACCTGACTCTAGTTACTTCCCACTCTGACCAAGTTAGTCTGTATGGTTAGGTATCATAGTACGTGTAAACAGTTACTCAATAAGAAAGCCCAATACATCACAAATTAGACCAAATTTACCGATAGTAGATCTGGGATACACCTCCGGTCACTTTCTACAACCATCTCCCGAAGACCCACGAAACATGAGACGGGTCACTCTGTTGTTGTCCGACAAAGATTCTGTGGTTAAGGAAGGAGGAATATGTTTTCAGATTTATATTTACAGTGTAACTACTAAAAGGAACATTTTATGAACATTCTAAATGTCTAATTCTAAATATTCTGACTTCCATATGAATATTTTGAAAACTTTCACGGTTTGACATGGACTTTTTTTACTTGTGGGTCCCGGTACCTCTCTCCCTCTCTTACTTCAGGAAAGGAATGGGATAGTCATCATGTGAGATAACTGTAACAAAAACTTTTTATCTTGTAGTAATAAAGACTGTTCGTAACTTAATTAATCGAAAATTCAAAATAATTATACATTACTTTACTAATGTCAAGTACACTTTTGTAAGGGTGAAGTTTCAAATTTAAGGATGAAGTTTCAAATAGTGACACGGAAAATTTTGTGAACAAACAAAAACTTCCAAAGAGAGTGATCAAGAAAATTACGTCCAAACTGTACAATATACCTGGTCTGTAGTTCATGTAGTAACAAGTAACACAGAATGATGTGAGAGGACCTGGTTCTGTCGAAACCAAGACCGGAGATTGAAGGGTCCATCTTTTTTTTAACGGTCATTATTACTTGTGGAAATATTAGACTTTGTCTGTCTGGTAGAACAGATTAAATTCCAATTTGTCTTTGTCCTCGATATCTATATAGACAAGAAAGTCCCTGGATACTATCCTAGAACTCCTTCTGTTTCTCAAACCGGAAGTAGAAACGTTGACCCTATTCTTGAGTGTTATAAATATTCCTTGTCGATTATATTCGTCTTTTACATCAAAAATCCTCTTTCACTTACAAGTTCGGTATTGGAACAAGCAGAACTGGATATAAGTGTCCCGGTTTCATTTCACGAAAACAAACGAACAAAATACTCAAAGATTTTACTGGTTCAACTTTCCTACCATTTAGATGAGGTTAAAATAGTACTGTTTCATATCGATGTTTTCGTCGGAAGACTCAACGTACTCCTACCAATCTCGAACTTTTTTATCAAACAAAAGTGAAAAGTTACCGTTTTTGATGGACATTAATGAAGGAGTCACCCCGACGTATTTTGAACTTAAGGTAAATTAGAATATCATTTGTTAAAGATATAAAGTACAGTACCTAATCTTACTTTTACCTCTATCAAGTAGTTGTGACTAGACGCTATATTTTTTCTTGTCACTTCGGCTCCCATACTCTCACGTATTTTTACAAAACACAAGACTGGTCATGTAACGAAATTTTTTTAAAATGTCAGTCCGGGTTAACAAGTAAGAGTGGTACGTCTTCTATGAGTGTATAAGTAAAAATTTTCCCGTTTAGTTGGTATTAAGTCAAATATTTGACACTTCGACCAACGCTTACAGACCTACTTATAAGTAATCTTAGAGAATTAGACGGTAGCTGACACTAAGTAATCCGTATACATTTATAGTAAGTGAAATTAACGGGGATTTGACTGAATTGTATTATAACAGTAATCGTTTAATAATCAATAAACACATTGATTACCATGTAATACCACACGTGCAATTTAGAGGTTTATATACTAATGTTAATACTACTATAAAATACGACCCCCGAAAGATTTGATAAACTACTTTATATTACCTCAGTTTAGTTTAGACCATACAATTATCCTGTCAGCGTCTTGAAAAAAGACGTGGAACCACGACACTAGTACAGGGTCAATAAGTGAGAAAGACTGTGAACTGAACGAGATTTAAGAAAGGTAACAGAACAGACGTGGTTTCCAAAGTCCTTCAGGAGTTGAGAGAAGAGGGTGTACCTGAGGTAAGGTCAAACGAAAATCAGTTTCTCTTATAAAAGTTTTTATAAGTGAGTAACTTTACCCCGTTGGTTATAGTTGGTCAGGTAAGACTTCCTCTAGTCGGGACCCTAAAGAAACCTTCCTTACTACGATTTCGACTTTGAGGTCATGAAACCGGTGGAGCACGTTTCTCAACTGAGTATCCTTCTGAGACTACGACTCTCCCTAACCCCCGTCCTCCTCTTCCCCTGCTGTCTCCTACTCTACCGACCTACCGTAGTGGCTGAGCTGCCTGTACTCAGACTCACTTGAGACCCTCAACCACTACCTGTCCCTCCGGACTACACGACGCTAAGTACCTCATCGTTTCTCAGCCTGTGCTGACTCGCTGACTTGACTTGACTTGACTTATGTTTTATTCGGTTCTTTCATATGTTTTGAAAGGACTTGACCCACCCTTCCCGGTTCTGTTCATACAATTAAATTGGTTGAGTATCCTTGAAGTGACATACACTAACCTTCCGTCGTTAAATACATATTTAAGTAGTTGACCAATCGACATAACGTCGACAAAAGAGGTCTTAGTAGTAGACCCTTCTTGGCCTATGGAGAGTGTAAGAGTCGTAACAAGAAAGACTTTTAAAACAACTGGACAGGGAGGTAGAGGGGTGTCACGAACGAAATGTTGTAGTATTTCTTTTGTTGAAAGAGATTAGAGTCAGAGATATCGTTACAGTGATCCAAACAAAAAGTTTCTTTGAGAAGGTGAACATGGTGAATATTAATAATGTTTAACTAATTCGTTCGAGGATCCTTATTTTCAACTGGGTCGTGTGACCGTCTCTTCGGATGTTAATCACAAGGAAATCAGAGACAATTAACGGATTGACCACTGTCCTTATACAATTATGTTTTACTCGATTGTCTCCGTTCCTTCGGAAAATAGTACAACGGGAGGATTTATAATCATGTAATTGTCTGGTAACTACAAATATTTCTCTAAGTCTGTTTACGTACAAGGACAGAAACTATTGTGAGATCTAATTAACGGTAAAGTAGAATTAAATTATTCGTTAGGAAAACCTTTTTTTTACGAATGGGTACTTTTCTTTAATAACTCTATTACTGTCGTATTACTTATATCTAACACTATGTTTAGAGGACTTCTCTATGGTTGTAGGGTCTTTGTACCAGTTCGTAATAACATAAATTTTATTTCGTTTAAAAAGTCAGATTGTAGGAAGTCCAAATTGTGGTCACGGCATTTCATTTCATTTTGTCAGGACCGCTAAGACTACTTACCACTCACTAACTTGGGAGATGGGTTCTTCTGTTCAACACTCAAAGTCCTAGAGAATCGGGCATAGTTAGAAGAATAAAGTGTTCGACCCGACAACTGTACGGAAAAGTTATTATATGTATGAAGACTGTATTGTGGATTATAGAAGACGAAGTGTGCTATGGACGGAGAAGATACCCGACGTCCGAGGTGTTTCAGTTCCCGAAACATAAATCATCTTTCCAACCGTTTTCCGGTTCAGACCAGATGGTGGAGAAAAATATTTATTTTAGTTAACCTTGTGTCGGTACGGGTAAATAAATGAGAGCAGATAACTGAGAAAGTCGAGAAGTCACCGTGGTGACTTACCAACGTCGTCTCTTGGGTAACACGGTGTTTCAAATTTTGTAAATGATAGACCGGGAAATATCTGTTTTTAAACGGTTAGGTACCAGATTATATGTCCTAAAACGGTTTTTACTTTTTTACGTATTTATTTTGGGTATTTTGTTCGGAGAAATATTTTAAATACGGAGTTTACGGGCGTTTCAGTCACTAAGTAGTACATCAATTTATTTCAAACCAGTGAAGATTGAGACTGTAGCACCTCTACATTTTTTATAGATTAAATAAACAATAACAACAAGTAAGTCAGTGATTCAGTACAGACTGAAAAACACTGAGGTACTTGACGTCATACGGCCCGAAGGGACAGGAAGTAGAAAAGGACCACAAACGAGTCTAAGTACGGGTAACTCAGTCAGTACGATTGATAGAGTAAGAGACGGTGGAATAAGAGGAAAACGGAAGTCAGAAAGGGTCGTAGTTCCGGAAAAGTTTACTCAGTCAAGAAGCGTAGTCCACCGGTTTCATAATCTCGAAGTCGAAGTCGTAGTAGGAAGGTTACTTATAAGTACCAACTAAAGGAAATCTTAACTGACCAAATAGAAGAACGTCAGGTTTCCTGAGAGTTCTTAGAAGGCGTCGTTGTGTTAAGATTTCGTAGTCAAGAAGCCGTGAGTCGGAAGGAATTCCAGGTTAAGAGTGTAGCCGTGTACTGATGACCTTTTTGGTTTCAAAACTGATTTACCTGGAAACAACCGTTTCACTATAGAAACGAAAAATTATACGACGGATCAAAACAATATCCAAAGGAAATTTCCTCGTTCGTAGAAAGTTAAAGTACCGACGTCAGTGGTAGGTGTCACTAAAACCTCGGGTTCTTTTATTTTGGACAGTAACGAAGATGAAAAAGGGGAAGATAAACGGTACTTCACTACCCTGGTCTATGGAACTAGAACCAAAAACTTACAACATAAACACAGGATTATTAAAACAATATATCGAACCGGGTTCTGTAAACAGATCCAAATATGTCGTTCAAGAAAATACTCAATACCAGATTACGTTTTACACTGAGTCTTTCAGTGAGATTTAAAACAAGCCTGGAAAGCCAGGTGAAATCTGAGTTTATGTTCAGAAAAACATTGCGTGTGTGCATCTTCTTTGCTTCACCTTGAGAACGTCTCGTAGTTATAACGTTCCTTTACTTCATTGTGACAACGTGTCGTAGTTATAACGTTAATAATTATTATTGACAATAAATTCCTCGGTAATTGAAACACGGTCCAAATACGTTTCGTGAAATGTACGTAATAGAGTAAATTAAACATGATGTTGAAACATTATGTCTCTGGTAATAAAAAAGATGTAATTTCTATTCTTATAATTCTGAATCTCTTTTACATACAGAATGGATTTCAGTGTGTCGAGTATTTCCCTCGGTATGTAGTCAGGAGTCGAAAGGGTCCAGATACTGGGTGGAAACAAGGTACTGTGATACAACGGGGTCAATGACATACAACTTAATATAGTGAACGATGAGAGTGGACCGATGATTTTTAGTGCAAAAACTTTTTATCGGTTAATAGACCTTCATTAGATTAAATTACAAATCATTTTTATCGTCTTGTACTTTAATTTGTGTAACACTGGAAGTAAAACATTTTCTACATACATAATCCTAAAGTAGACCTTGGACCGGATACCTGGGAGGTCGAGTTATCCACAGAACGTCGAACTGACCCTCCGACCACGTCACTGGAATGGTCTAAATAAACTGAACTTAGGTTAATCGGAGAACCTTTTCTAGAGAAAGATTACTTTGTTCCCATCTCGACACGCGAATTGAATCATTGATTCGAGAATAACTTACCTTTCGCTAAAAATCATGTGGTACTTCCGTCAATGAATTTGACGGGACGTGGGTCTACGGGTGTAGGTGCCTCTATGTTCGTTGTGATGAACTCTTAAGGAGGTAGACTGAAACATAATCTTGGTAAGGACTTCGATAACGACCTTTCTGTGAATCGGGACTCGAGACTCTCAGTGACATTCCGGAATTGACCAGAAATGGGTACCGTAACAAGTACCTACACAAATGTCGTTCGTCGGACATAGGTTTCCGGAAAGACAAACCCTCCTTAGGGGTATTAGTACATGATCTGACCACTCTATGGTGTAAAATGAGGAGTAACTACCACCAATTCCCCCAAATCAGTGAGTCAGTACAGACAGAGAACACTGGGGTACCTGACATTAGATGGTCCGAGGAGATAGGTACCATAAGAGGTCCGTTCTTATAACCTCACCCAACGACAAAGGAAGAGGTCCCTTAACAGGACCGGGTCTCTAACTTGGACCCAGAGGAGGTAACGTCCGTCTAAGAGATGGGTGACTCGGACTCCCTTTGGTCCACCTTTCTTTCTCGTTTCCGGAGGGAATGTTAAAGGGTCCTCTAGACATTTACCCGGACACTGAAGTTCAATCGGTGACCCATGAGACTTAGACCTCCTTAGACACTTGCACCTTCCTTAGTAACCCTAGGGAAGTCTCTTTGACCTAGTACAAGTCTCCACAGTCTCCGTCACATGTCGTTGTCCCTTCGACGATCACAGGACTACTCTGTCATAAAGGTTATTTCCCGTCTACCATACAAAAGACGAGAAAGAGGTCTCTACGGAGTCAAGAACGGGTGAAAATTCAGAACACAAACAGAGGTCGAAGGGTAATAAACCATTCGGTTACTATAGGACAGTAAATTAACGAAAAGAGAAATTGTACCGGTCTCAGTCAAAGACAACGAACGTTGGTTATTGGGACGGACCATCTTTTGAAGATGAGACTCCGGTGAGTTTGTGGTTTATAAACACTAGAATTAACATTGTGTCCTCTCTAACCTTCCCCGGAAACAACTTATAGAGTATCTTTTCAAATTCTTATACGTATTTCAGTCGATACATTTAACTCTTCAGTTAAGAAGATAAGACGGTTTCACGTTTTAAACGTTTACGAAGTAGTTCTATCCTTTTTCATTGTCCCTTTTAACACTTATGATAGAACATCTTCTGGATACTACGGGTTCCATTTTTAGTTTTTGAAGTGATAAAGATCGGTTGATATGAGTTGTACTTGACATTACTGGTGACCAATATAAGGTAGACGGTCTTTCCTAGTGGAATCACCCAATCTTCAGTACGATCGTTGATTATGATAAGTCTTTTTTACCAAAGTTGCTGGAAAGGTACAGTAGATTTATTCTATTGACATGAAAGGGGGGTGTAAGGTTAATCTTCACTGCAATAATCAGTGAAAGTTGTTCATCTGATTAATAATCAAAAGAGGGAGTCAAGGGTCGGGAGAGTGTCCAAAGGTGTCTGTCATGTAAGATGACTAGAAACAAAAGATTTGGGGTGAGGGGTCGTGGGGGAGGGGGGGTGGGGGCGGTGTGTGTGTGTGTGTGTGTGTGTGAAGTGTGTGTGTGTGTGTGTGTGTGAAGGACGTCCCTGGAGGAGAGTCTAATGAGTCTGAGCAAATCGAGTCTACGTTAGAAACCCTCTAGAAGAGTATCTTCAAACTCGACTTTAGTGGAAAAAAGTATGACACACGTCTAGAGGTCAAACGATGAATTGGGTACGATTTGAGAAAGAAGAATCCGAACTTCGAAAAAGTCAAAGACCTTGTCCCTGGTGTAGAAACATAGGAACCGTTGATAGTACCAAGGACCGTGAACCTCCTACAATTCATTGGCAAACATTTCGTCTCGACTCCTTAAGTACAAATCGTACAAGAATTTACGGTTAAACAATCGGGAGAGAATATCGTAAAATTAAAACCGTACTCTCAAAAGTCTCCGATAAAGATTAAGGTCCTATCTCATATCCAAACACCTTAAGTTTCAGTGACATAGTCCGATTAATCTCTCTTTAGTCCTCTGTGTCTTGAGATCAATGGAGTTCAGTGTGACACTCACGTCGTAGTCCCTCCTAGTACAATGTCTTCCCGAAACGTATCTCCCACTGTGAGGAGAACCACATTCAGGAACAGTCTTATGACCCAATTGTAAAGACGATGTCTTACGTTATCCGACCGTTGTTTAGGGATTTAATGTTCACGTGTACACGAGTCAGTACAGGCTGAGAAACACTGGGGTTCTAGATATCGGGTGGTTCGAGAAGACAGGTACCTTAAAAGGTTCTTTCTTATGACCTCATCCAACGGTAAAGGAGGAGCTCTCCTAGAAGAGTTGGGCAGAGGACGTAACCGTCCTCCCGAAAAGTGGTGACGTGATGGATTCTTCAGGGTTCCTCCAGAAGAGTTTTTCTTACCCCTTTTTTTAAGTTTACTTGTAAAAAATTCGTTATCAGTTTTCATCAATGAGATTGTAAAGTGTCAGAGAAACATCAACAGTTCGTTCTGTGAATTACCCATCCTGACAACTACTAGGGGGGTCGACCGTATCTGATGAGTGGGGAGGTGTTACTATCAATAGGGTTACTACCCTCGTCAGTACGTGATGAAGTGTGGGGACCAACAATGGTCAAGTTAGAGAAAAGTCAAAAGATGTTAGAAGAGAAACTTCCAAACAGGTTACATAGAACTGATTTGAAGGATCCTTTAGGAAATGAAGGAGCCTTAGAAACCGACCTGTGACAACCGGAGAGAAGGACGTCCCGAGTGTTCGAATAAGGGAAGAGAACCCTGATTAAGAGGACCCAGTATTGAATCGAGGGACTGTGTAAACTATGTTGAGACAGAAGAACCTACGGTTGGACTCATATTAAATCTACATGTACCCTACTTCTCCCTTATCGTCTGTGTTTAATCTACCTGTAATCTCCCGTCCTTGTACCTCCTTCCTATAATTAAACGGAACCTAGTTTTCCCACCACAGACTCTTTCGGGCTCTTACCTCTACGTAAAATCTTTTACTTGTCTTGAGAAGGTCTTCTGTCATCATGTAAGATCTGTTCTCTTTCTCAGATATTTCTTCGTTTCACATACCTTATAATATCGTATACCATTGTCACCTTTATTTCAATCTCTTGATGTGTCTGAAAATAAAATAACATTCTTCAGTTAGTTTTAATTCTCTTCTCACACTATACTTTCCTACCTACAAGATCTTTTGACACCATTATCCTAACCTTCCTCAGTTCTGCCCTCTACCCGTTTCGTTATGTGTCCTGTAAATGTTATTAGACCCACTAAAACTCCACTACTGAATTCAGATGCTGTCCTTTTCACCATGTCTGTACCCCTTGAACCTTTTCTACAATTCTCCTATGGTAACCGTTCTCATACCTCCGACCTCTTTCTGCTCGGTTCTTTCTTGGACTCCAAACACTGGATTTACTGTCTGGACAGTTACAGTAAGTGACTTATCCTTTGTTTTTCATCTAATATGTCGTACCTCCAACTACCACTAAAGTTAAACTTGTATAACTTATAATTTATGGGAACCTTACAGGTCAACCTCACTGGATGGTCAACTCACTATGTGCCTAATCTTTTCTCCAGACCTAATCTTTAAGCCTAAACGGTAAAATCTCGGAAAAATCGACACACTCTAACCCGTTCAATTAATCGAAGAGACATATACTCGAAGAAGTAGACATTTTGCCCTTATTGTTACCATATGAAGTATCCCAACAATGGTCACAATTCACTGAATTATGTACATTTGAAGAAGTTTGATCCGGATATATTTCATAATCGATAATAATAATAGTCACAATAACGGAAACTGTTCTATGGGACAATATAGATAAAAAGTTGACGTTAAAAGAGAAAAGTCGAAGAAATTCCATATTAACTTATAATTTTAATACTCTATAAATTTCACATGTTACACTATTAAACTATACAATCTATAACACTTTTTTAGAGGGTAAGGGTATTACAATCGATTGTGTAAATGGTGGAGTGTGTAAAGAAAAACACACAGACGAACACTCTTGTAAATTCAAGATGAGAGAGTAGTGTAAAGTCGGTAAGTTATGTCACAATAGTCGATCTCAGTGGTACAATGTAAAATCCAGGAACCTGACATAAGTAGAATTTTGACGTCCTAACATAGACAAATGATTGGAGATGGACAAAAAGAGGTAGAGGTTCGGGCACCGTTGAAGTAAGATGTAAGAAAAAGCTACTCAAAGTGAAAAACCACAAACAACAACAACAACAAAAAGATAAATCTTAGATGTATATTCATTCTAGCCGTTATGAAAAGAGAGAGACCGAATAAAGTGAATCATATTATGAGAGGTCCAAGTAAATACAACCACGTTTACTTTTAAAGACAGTAAAAATTCCATTATATACCCGAAGGGACACCGAGTCTACCATTTCTTAGGTGGACGTTACGTCCTCCGTACTCAAATTAGAAACCCAACCCTTGTAGGGGACATCTTCCCTCACCGTTGGATGAGGTCATAAGAACGGACCCTTTTAGGGTACCTTTCTCCTCAGACCGTCCGATGCAAGTACTCCAGTGTTTCCCACCCTGTACTGACTCGTTGATTGTGTGTGAGATGTGTGTGCGTGTGTGTGTGTGTGTGTATATGTGTATATATAGTGTAAAGGAACTAGGTAAGTAAGTAATTATAATGTACATAAGAAAAAAAAAAAATCAAAAAATAAAAAAATTAAAATTTTAGAAATTAAGAATGTACACAAGGGTTTGTACTTGGGGGGAGGGTGGAGGGAGGGGTATTGTAGAGACACCCAGTAGGGGTACGTGGTCGGGGTTCGTACGACATAGGACGCAGTCTGTATCTGACCGCTAAGTTAAGAATGTACTATCATATGTACAATCTTACGGTAAGAGGGTTTAGTAGGGTGGTAGAGGGAGAGGGAGACTCAGGTTTTCAGTACATAAGAAATTGACAGAAGAGGTTGGTAGGAGTGAAGGAGGACGGTGAGTAGGAACCACTTTTGGAATCAAGAACGTTAAGTACGTCAGAGTGTCACCGGATACAAATTTTTATTGTATGGGACTTTACACAACACAAATAACGATCAATCTTCGCGGGGGTCTTTTTCGAACGATGTTTTCGAGACTCAGAGGTGATTGTGGGTAGGACTCATGGTACTATTTACGATGTTCACGGAGGCATCAAAAATGTTTCTGTTGTCAAAAAGAACTAATATTTTAATTATATAAGTGGAACATGTTTAGAAACTCCCTTTTGAACTTTTAATATTTCCTCTTTCATTTTTAGTATATATTAGTTCTATTGGTGACATACTCATAAATAGTCAACAAACAAATGGAAACTACTAAAGGTTGTGGGTCTTCTACCTCCGTTTCTTATCGGGGGGTGGGGGTACGACGGACGTGTGATTGGGACGAAGACGACTAGACACACGTCCACAAAATTTTGTAAGTGACACTAATGACCCAAAGTCTTTCCACGGTTCGACCCTTATTTACGTCGTAAACAAACTCACAGGACCGACTTAAGCTCGTCTTCGAGACTACCAAAGTCCCAGAGGCAACATTGGAGTCAACCTAATCAATGGGTAATCAAGAATAAGACTGGGTCTACACCTCCCTACGTCCGTGTCCATTCAGTCCTCACCGACGAAAATTAACTTCCCTCGGGACAGCTCACCCGAGTCATTTAGTAAGAGGAGGTGGATGTCCCTTCGAGCCGTCCCTAGTTTCGGAGACTCTTTCTCGTCCCATAGTAACTGGGAGGACGTCGATGGTGAGTGACCGTGGGGAAGGAGGTCACCCCTGGACTTCCCCACCTGGTGGTGAAGTTCCCAAGAAGAGGTAATACGTTAGAGATGGATGGTAACTCTGAGATGTACGAATGACTCGTAGGACCAAGTAGGACGAGTTCAAAATGTTTGTAAAGTGGGTAGAAAGTAGCATTTCCATTCCCCCTTTAAACCAAGACGTTCACTGGATCTACTAAGTTAAATTTCAGACCAGAGTCTGTTCTAGAACCTACATTTTTAATCAAATGACGGGGTTACGTATAGTCTACCACTTTCACTTTTTAAATATTCCTGGGTCCCGGGTACGACCATCTTATACAACGAATTTGTAAGACTAGTACATCCTTCACCCAGTCCCACGGGACTCGGAACTTGGTCTTCTTTAGTTTTACACTTAGGTTGTCATAGGTTTCGGGATTAACGACGACTAAACTTAAGTCGTCGTTCAAAACGTATCATGGTTATTACTGGAAAGAAGTCCCCACGTGACCGTATTGACAACCCTGGAACATTGTTTATGGATCACGGGAAATTACTACCTTACTGTATAGAGACTATACGTTTAAAAATGTCGTGTCGTTAATTCGTCAAATCTTAAAATGCTATCACAAACCCGAAATATGTTGTTGTTTTTTCCCCCGGTTATTTCCCGACACTACCTACCCGATTAGGGGTGACCTTTATATGGTACATTACGACATCTCTGTTATGTAATACCTCTCACACCGCTACTAACCAACAATTAGAGAGGAGGGCAGGAGGGGGTCTAGGGCACATTTGGGAATGAGAACGGGGGTGTGGGAGGTAGAGGTGTAGGAGAGGGGGGTCCCGCGTGGTGACTTTAGACGAGCCGTCGGCGTGACAACCCTGTGCTCAGACCCCATGTCTACCCTTTCAACCCCGTATCGTTAGACGACACACGTGCCTTATGTCTCGTTTTCCCCGAACGTCCCTCCGTCGAACAGTCGTCCCCTGTCTTGACCCCCGGTATACGGCGAGAAGAAGAGGGAAGACAGTGGTTCAGACGGTGGAGTAGGAAGACAGTCCCCTGTGATTACTACTTGTACAAAATTTGTCAAAACAAATGGATCGTTGTCGAAAAGATTCTCCCCCAGAATTAATCAGTGGAATTTGTTCAAACCCAAACCTGAAAAAAAAAAAAAATTACGTAAGTAAGTAAACAAGTAAGTAGACCTTCTTAGAGGAGAACGAGTAAGGTGTGTGGGAGGGACGGGGGCGGGGAGGGGGTATGGGGGCTCCGACAACAATGACAAAGGTACTTTTTCACACAGACGCAATGTTTTGATCAAAATTATCGATATACGGTAAAAAGAAAGAAAGTATGTATGAAAGTACGGTGTTAATCGAAACTTCCCATCTAAAAAGAGGTGAACAGTCTCCGTCATAAGGAAACACTTCGAGAAGTTTATCCTAGACGTAAAAATTTTACTTTAGGGTAAACCGCTTAATAAAAATAAGTATTAAAACATGGTCGTCCCCGTTCGTGAAGGGACAATTTCCTCATCCGAGTTTCGACTTAATCGATAAACGAGATACCACTGTCGTGTTTTGTCTTTTAAGATTAAACTTAAAGTAGTTAATACTATAACCAAAAGAAAAGGTCAAACTAAGTGTTCCGTGTCACTTGCGTATCATCGAAGGATCACTAAAGAGTCAATGAAAACGACACTAAGGAAAGTAAATCATATTTCGTTAAACTTATGACACTTAAGTATCTAAAGATATTCAATTACTTTTTTAAAATCTTTAGACAATTTTACATGTTCTAAATTAAGGCTTATTTAATCTCTGTTTAAGACTGCATCGTAGAGCGTTTTACAACTCTCTTTACGGAAAGAAAAAAACGTTATTTTAAACACTACTTACTCCATTGTTGGTTTCTGTTATCCTGGTTTACACAAATTAGTAATTGAGAGTAATCTGTTATTGTAGGTATTTTTAGTTTACCGTGTCCGATTAAGGACATCCTGATAGAGACGAAATTGTAATACGTTGGTCAACGACGAAATAACATTTTATTATTGTGGAGAAAGTTCAGTGATCAACAAAGAGAATCTTAGATCCTGGTCGAATTCGGTACCCTAATAAGTTCGTAGTACTGATAGTTCGAAGTACAAATAAGTCTTGTTCCACTTTACTAATTTTACATCCGTACCACCCTGATTTTTTATCGACTAAGGTCGTCTATCAAGAATCTTATTTATCATATAAAAACACCCATTGAATCAAACACGAAATCATTCAGTTTACTAGTAAAATTAAGAAAAAAGAGGTATACTTAATATTATAATCTTTATTCAAAAACAAGTCTTGAGATTTCTATTTAAAAATTCAAGTCGACTAAAAATTTTTGAAATTATCTGAAATTCTCGTCGTAACAAAGGTCTTTTTAACTTGTCTTTCATATCTCAAAAGTACGTAAGGGAGTGGAAAGGGATGTAAAAGGGAATAATCATCATAGAACACAATCATACCTTGTAAACAATTTAACTCCTTGGTTGTAAAAATGTAATAATGATTGATTTTAAGTATCCAATGTGATCCTAAGTAAGGAACACAAAGTAGCAAAACACCCGAAACTGTTTGCAGATACACGCATACAGGTGAGAATGTCGTAGTATATCTTATAAAAGTAACGGAACTTATAGTGAACATGTGGAGAACAAGAAGAAGGAAGATAGAGGTTGAAGACGGGTGGTGACTAGAAAAATAGCAGAGACGTCGAAACGGAAAAGATCTTACAGTATATCAACCATAGTATGTTATGTATCTGAAAAGTAAGACCGAAGAAAGTGACTCATTACATTATACGTAAATTCAAAGAAGGTACAGAAAAGTACTAAACTATCGAGTAAAGAAAAATAACGGTTCATTATAAGATACCATACCTATATGGTTCTACTTAAAAATATCGTTTAACAGAATATGAAAGTTTTATCTTTTTTTTTAGATGAAAAGTCTCTGTAAACCCACATATATGACATGGGAATCAAACTAGGAATTTAAACTTCTATTTAAACTTTTCAATAAACAAATTTTTCAAACCGGAGGTAAAATCCGATGATCATCGTATGTATATCATGAATAATCACATTCGGTTTATTTTGTAATTCATTTTTTTTCTTTCAGCAACTTCGACGACGTCAGTCCCCTCCTACGAACCATTTCAAATGTCAATTGGTTCTTCACAGTAGAAGAGATTATACATACGGTGTACCCCTGCCTGTTCTTATGGGACACACACACACACACACACACAGACACACACACGTGTGGTTGGACCACTTTCTCTTGAATTATAAAAGTTACTCTTTCGAACGATCCTTACCACAGTTCTTTCACCCGTATCGTTCAATGGGGTCTTGAAACTTCCTAGTAAGTCTAAATTTACGGAACTTTAATGTATAAAATCCTACTCAACCATGGTTAATAGGGTTCTTACTTTTCCTGTGAAACACTAACTACTTCTGGTAGAGAATGTCATAGTGAACGACATTGTGTCAACCGCAACCGTTTTGTCTATTTTAACACATCCTCCGTCCTCAGAAACGTCCCCATACCCCAAGGGCCCCTCTCTGACTCTATAACCGCTAAGGAGAAAGATCTTAGTTGTACTAATCTTAGTCTGACTCTCCAATCCTACCAGGGTCGATTCTAGGTACCCAGTCCTTTTTTTTTTTTTTTTTTCAGGTACTTTGTCTTAATTGTACAACTTTCCCCTTCAGTCCTGAGTTTGATTCGGGTTGTACGATTCACGATTCAACCAAGTCAGTATAGGCTGAGAAACCCTCGAGTACTCGAGGAGACAGGTGGTCCGAGGAGACAGGTACCCTAAGAGGTCCACTCTTATGACCTCACCTAACGGTACGGGAGAAGGTCCCCTAAAAGAGTTGGGTCCGTAGTTTGGACGTAGAGAATGCAGAGGACGTAACCACTCGTCCAAGAGATTGTGATCATGGGAAACCCTTCGGGGTATGTGGTCCTTGGTTTAGTTACACGACCCGTGACACACATCGACCTCGACCTCCGACTGGAAACTCAGTGAAGGAGTGTTACCAAACGAAGGCTTTAGCCACACCAGACCTCCTCGTCCTGGTCCTTCGGGGTCTCAACCCCCCGTGACGTCGGAAGGTCCCTAGACCAGGGACTTCATTACGGAGTCACTCCCCTTCCATACTCTGGTCGTGTCCGAAAATTACACGAAGGAAAAGTGGGAGATGGACCATAAATCTTCGTCCCCTGGACAGAATTCCTTGACTGGAAGTCACGATAACCTATTAAGTTCCTTACCCCTCCAGAGTTCTCCTTCAGAAAGACGAACTCACTTAGTGACTTTTTTTTTTTTACTTGTGTTTTTACTTTCTTACGTCGAAGTAAACATGAGGTTTGATCGCTTCTCTCCGTATACTATTGTACAATTCCTCATTGAGAATTCCTCATTGAGAAGAAAGTACGGTTTTCCGCACATGTATGTATATCCTGTAATGGAGACGGAAGATGTCACATCTACCTCGTGACAACCCCCGTCTCTTGGTTTTCCAACGGACTACGTGTCTACTCTCGACTCTATGTTTTATAGAGTTGTAGTATATGTCTTTTTAAGTAGGGAACAAAATCGTGTTTGTAAAACACCTTATATAATGTCCCGACATTTCAGTAACAACGTCACATGAAAAAAAATGAAGATTCCACGTGTAAAATTTTTATATAAAATTATAGTGACTGTAATCCTTGACACAATCTTGGTACACATAAAAGGTAAACGATAAGTGTAAACACTTCACCAACATACCAATCGACGTACCGAGTTCAAACCGGTCTCGACAATTAACGGTCAAATCATTTAAATACCTGGAGTATCTATAATTACTTGACTCGATGACAATTACAGGTGAACTAACAACAACCTCTTGAAAGATAACTAATTGAGACAATTTAAAACAAAAAATTTTAGTCGTAGTCACCCATAGTCACTGATTTTAAGACTCCTCATGAAAAATTTCTTACACCGTAGTCACTATGGTGACAACTGTGTCTGTAGAATAGCACATCTTTCAGGGGCCATTGTCCTTTCGTAAAGATCCATTAAATTAACCGTCGGAAAGAATAAAACCAAAAAGAATCACTACGTATTTTATTACTTTGTAGAAAGATAGTTTCTAAAGAATCAATTAATCGTCTATTGGACGACGTATTGTTAAACTGACCAATCTATCGTAATGACCAAGTTCCTTGTACTTAGACTCGTTTGAAACCCGTCGTACGAGGTACCTCAGTGTCGTTACCTCGTTGACTCGTTGTAGTGGTGGAAAAAGTAACTATGTCACAATTGTAAATGGTAGATCGGTGGACTCCAATTCACATATTGGGTGTTTAAGGGTGGGAGGTCCCAACAATAGGTCCTTTCTTTCTTTTGAGGACTTCGCTCAAGATGTAAAGGGGGTCGAAGGGTGGACCTCCAGGAAATTTTTAACGGTCTCTTGACGAGAAAGCGATGATCTCTTTGTCCCTTCCTTTTAAACTCGGACCACTCCGTCGATACCGCACATTCCGTCTCACAGACTTCCTCTCTACACGTCTTTCCTCGAAGTTTTAGATACATACCCAGGAGAACCAGAATAAACCCATTTTCGACTCGGACGTGTCTCGTCCTGAACACTCCGTTCTGAGTCTCTTCGATACCAATAGATACCCTAAAGGTTTCGAGAACAACACGTCCTTCTACCTAAAGATCAGTCGGGTTCCTCTTTCGAGAGATGAGTGGAACCCATAATCGACCTGTAGTCTTTCCGGTCCAGAAAGGTCAGTCCGTAAAGGTCCAATTTTAGGAAGTAATTGAGGGACGACGAGAGCCCCCTTTTCCGATTTGAAGAGGATGACCGGAGGTCGCAAAGACCCAGGACACTAGTAAGGCCGGTGGAGAAGAGAGACGAGGCACCCCAGTCGTGGGGTTCGTGGAGAAACAGTTAAGGGAGGTTGAAGTCCCATCCAATTGGTATGACAAGGTGACTGGACTCTGTGAACAAGATAAAATAGATTGGTCTGGTCGAGTTTTTAGTTTCAAGTCCTATAAATCCCGGTACTTTGATGGGACATACTATGTAAACAGTTTTGGGTGTCTTACATGTTCTAGTTCTCACTGAGGTTACATTTGACACCTGGAACTCATTATTGGTACGTAGTTGTAGTCAAGAATTTGAAATATCACGGAAGACTAAGTACAAAGGAAACCACTAAAAAATATTTTAAGGAAAGAATAATTTTAAAATTTTTTCTTTCGTTTCGGGTTAATACACTACTAAAGTTTTCTGTGTTAAATTTGTATTTCTGTTTCTATCCAATTTTTACTCTCCCACCTTTTTCTATATGATACGTTTGTGATTAGTAATGTTTAGACCTCACTGATATAATGATAGTTTCATCTGAAATTTCGTTCCTTATTATCGTCTCTATTCTTCCCTATAAAGTGTTACAATTCTCCGATCTAGTAGTTCTTCTGTGATTAGGATTTCCTCATTCGTAAAATATATGTATATATTTTTCTTGAAATTTTTCGTTTTTGGTTTCTTCGACTTTCTTGATCCGTTTAGATTTAATACCACGTCTAAATTTGGAAAGAGTCATTAACGAATTTGTCAAATTTATTTTGGTCAATCCCATGTCTTCTAAACTTGTAGATAGTTGGTCTTAAGGGATAGAAATCTAGTAATGAAAGTTGGTGACGTTCTATATGGAAGAAAAGTTCACGTGTACCTTGTAAGGGGTTCTATCTGGTATAAGACTAGGTATTCTGTTCAGAGTTGTTTAAATCTTTCCAACTTTAGTATGTTTCACACAAAAGACGGGTGTCATCTTAATTTGTTCTTTTGGTATTGATTTACATTTCTTAAATAAATTTATTACATAAATATTTATTGGGTACCCAATGTCTTCTTAGTGTTCCCCTTACAGTTTATGAAAAAAATTGATTACTTTCGTACTCGAAGGGTCTACCGAGTTACCATATTTCTTAGGAGGACGGTTTCGTCCTCTATAGCGAAGTTAGGGACCCAGCCCTTCTAGGGAATCTCTTCCTTTACCGTTGGGTGAGGTCATAAGAACGGACCCTTTAAGGTTCTTGTCTCCTCGGAGCGTCCAAGACACTACAGTGTTTTTTTACCCTGTGTCGAATCGACGATTTACTGTTGTTGTTACTTTAACATTATAGAACTTTAAAGAACCAATATATTCTTTCGGGAAAGTCTACTTGACGAAAGATATTTTAAAAATTCATCTATACTTTAACAATTTAATTTGTGTTCAAATAAAACCCAGACTCACTACTTCACCTATAATTACTTGGTTTTTATCTACACAAAACAAAGTAAATAAAGTAAAAACAACCAAGTCTGTTACATGTTGAGGATCACGTCCCTCTCTATAAGACCTCGACCGTACTAGANTGTCACTTCAGTAAACTAACCCCCGAATGATTACTCCTGGTATACTATGATCTTTTAACTAATTTTTTTTTAAACTAAGATAAACCTAGAAACATTTTCGAAATTGACCTATTATAATTAATCCAATTCAAGATAATTAATCATTTTCTTTTTGAGGGGGACCTTTAACGGGACAATTTCAAATGGTTCGGTCATTGAGTGACTACCAACAGAAGTATATATATATATGTACACCGTTTCATATTTATCGTTATCTAGTCGACTATCGAGTCCTTCTCCCTGTCCCTTCTGACAGCACGACGTCAGGTGTCCCAACGTTACTCGACCTGTGTTGAACCGCTGACTTTTTTGGGTCGAATCTTTTTCGGTCACCTGGTACGTTCCTATGACGTCAGTGTGGACTCTTTTTGTTTTCCTGACCCTTCTAGACTTAATCCTCATTTACCCATACAAAAATTTTTAGTTTCGTGTTCAAGAAGATTTTCTGTTCTTTATTTGTGGATCCTATCCTCATCTACAGATCTTTATTCAGAAGTCAACTAAGACCTCTAAAACCACGGGGATTTGTAACTAAAGTGAACGGTGAATCGAGAAAATTTTTATTACCGACTGTAGTGTGAATCTTTTTACTTTAAATTGAGAAGGATTAAATTTTCCTCACTATATATCCAAACATATTACAGTACACGTTTCAAAAGACGAAAATGTAATTTTACGTCTATTTGGTACTTTATAAAACTCAAAATTGACGTATAATAGTCCGGTATCTTATACAGATAGGGTCATAGAATAATAATTAATCAAAGTCACGAGAAAGTTCAACTTTTAAAGTTCAGGATCATCTTGTCCAACATACATTGTCACTCTTTTACCTTTGGTTCTCGGAGACCAGAAAAGTGTTAATGTTTCGCACAATTCCTATAAGTCTACCAAACCGTCCTTGTATACAACAGGGTACCTGTCGGTCCCACCTACACTAGTCAAAATGTCCGAGTCAACCACTCGGATAATTAAGTAGTGGGAAATTTAATCTGGCAGTCTATGCATACGCAACAACAGTTTTCTTGTTGAAGGACCCATCTCCACCAGATCGGAGTCCAGTCCTCATTGTCTCCTCGACGTCTCCGGTTCTGGGATACCCTCTCCTTACCTCCCTTCAAGACGAAAGTTTACACTGTATAAACAAAGTTGTACGTATGTTTTATTAACATAATAATTTCATCGATAGAACTTTGTATGGGAGACTACACTTATAAACGTAGTATTATGAAATTATGACTTTTTGAGATTAATATTGATATAATTAGGGTTGTATTATAATTTTACACTCCTTTCAAAACCATGAAGCAAGTGACATGTGTCAATAATTTTGTAAAAAAGTTGGGTGAGTCTATGGTATAGTTTTACAAGTACAATATTACTCACCATTTCAGTTCGATATAATGATTTATTCCACACTAAAATTAATACAGTTTGTACTCGTATATATAACACAATATACAAGTATTTAATTCTTTCTTTTACATAGTTTTATATAGTTCATATAGTTTTAGTTGTAATTCTTAACACTCACTAAAAAAGAGACAAATAGACAAAGGATTGAAAAGATCTTACTTGTACGTAATATGTGTTCTTTTTTCGTTCTAATAATTAAAGTAAAAGACGAGTCATACTTACAATTGTACAATCTCTTATATGTATAATAACCTGGTTGTACATTATGTCTACCTTCTAAGTTATATCTTGGAACACTGCGTAATCATTTACAGGTCTTTACCTAGTACACTGTTTCTATTTCGAGATACACCTTTCTAGTACATTTTATCCTTGAGACTTCATAACACGAAGAATATTCGGACTTGTTCTGAAGTTGTTTTGAACTCTACCGACTGTAAACACGTCACGACAATTAACATCGGTTGACTTAAGAGTGTTTTTGAGTCATTCAAACCAAACCCACAAGAGCAAAATATTCATTTACACGTTCCTCGAGTTTGGGTCACGAGACACTGTCGGCTTTCCCCACCCCATCCCAACCTCCATCTTCCCTCTAAGTTCTCCCTCCCCTGGATACATATGGATACGGATTAAATACAACGATATACCGTCTTTGGTTGTATTATAACATCTTATAATAGGAGGTCAATTTTTATTTATTTAATCTTTTTTTATTCACTTACTCGAGAAAGATTCTGTGACGTGACGGTTCTGTCAAAATTCTGGGTGTACTTGAAGTACCCCTACTAAATTGTTTTTCTTTAATGAGGTCAATAACAGGCACTATTCTTGAGATGTCTAAGTCTCTTATAACCAGAAAAAACGAACAAAACTCTACTCACAACTCAAGTGTATTCTCTTATAGATGTAAATTGGATACGAAAAGAAGAATCTTTTTCTTTATGTTTCATTCAGAAGGTCACCGTTAAGTCAAAACTGTCATCCTGTAATGTCGTGTAATATTTGGGATCTTGTGACGTGTAGAAGTTTTTTTATTTATTAAACTTCGGTCTTTGGACATAGAACACCCTCAAACAAGACAAAAAATATTAACAGATTTACAAAACTATCCAATTACTCTTTATCCTCCACGTTATTATTTGTCTTTCACTTCTTTAGCTCTTGGTTGGTTAGAGGCACAAAAATCAAAGGAGTTAGACGCTCTCGGAAGTAAATTTTCAAATGTAGAAAATCACGTTTTTAATTAAAGAGAAAGTGTTCAAGGTGAGTGTAAAACAACGATTATTTTGGTTCCTACATTTATGATAATTCATGTTTTGTCGGACGACGTATTAACAAAGTCTCGTTAATGTCTAATATAGCTCGGTAAGCACCTCGTCTTTGTCAAAAAAGGTTCTGTGGTCGAGGGACATGGAACTTTAAAATAATCAGATTCTTAAAGTACGTGGTATACAATCTTATACTCTGATCGACGTTAACTTGTTTGTTGAAAGACTATATATTCACTTACTATTGGACTAAAATTTACACAAATAGATTACTCTATTATTGACATTAAATGTTGTGTATATTTTTTGGGGGTGACAATGAGGACCATGTGGAAAACCGATTTTTCCCACTACGCCCCTCTATACGATTACTACTAGCAGAACCAAAAATGGTTCAGTCATTATTTTAAACGTAAACTATAACACGTGTCATTTGACCCAATAATCGGAACTTTTACTCAGAGTATTTTAAATTTATATCCGAATTTAGTATAATTGACAGGACATCCAAAAGACTCTCCGAAATTTCGTAACACAACGAAGGTATCACATCCCTTACGTCTACAAACACACGGAAGTTCCTCCGGGGGTTTTCCTATGTTTTCTCTCGAACTCTCTACGTGATCTTTTCGTAGTGTTAACACGAAGGACGAGACTCCTGGGTGGGTCCAGTTCACGGACATCTAGTTGCTCCGATCCCTTCCCCCCAGGAAGGTTTCTTCGGAGACATTCTAAAGACCGAATTCCAAATCGGTTCGACCGGTTGGTCAGGGACGGGTTCTGACGGATCTAGTAGTTGTTGTCCTGAAACTTTGAGGGTACCTAAACTACCATATCCTTTTAACTGTTGACACTTTTACTGAACAGGAAGTCTATGTTAGTTTAACGTCTAAATTCCAACTTCCCGGATCACCAGTATGAAAGAGGTCATTGAAGGTTAAAGTCACAGAACGAAGAGTCACACGAGATTTAGTATTAAATAACGATACTCTTTCTTTATATAAACTCCTATGTGTGTGAAACAACGACTGTGGGACTAACTTAATCTACACGATGGGACCGTGGGACCCGTATACAACAATTCATCGGAACATCCCGGGGTGGTTAAGTTCCTGTCATGAGGTAGGGACTCGATTCGAAGTCAGGATGAGTAGTGACTGAAGAAGATAGGTCGGTTCTGTGTTCCTCGGGCAACCCACACATTAGTTGGTTCCGGTTCTCCGTATCTACTGGGAGGTAAAGATTCAGGTTCTGAAAGTAGTCTTCCGACGGTCCTGATTAAGAAAATTCTAAAAGATGGGTCGGTTTAATCGGTATGAAGTGTATGTAAAGACAAAGGGAACTAGTTACGGGTTCTAGATTCGAGGAGTCCACGGTTAGGGAAGAAGTCAGATCAGGGAAGGAAAGAGGACTTAGTTGAAGGAAGAGATGAGAAGAGAGGGGTTTAGAAGGTAAGACGGGACATGTTACAGGAGAACAAGGGTCCCATTGTTTAGGTATAAACAGGAGTATAAGAAGTGACTTACGGGTGAGGTGGGAAAACGAAATTTTTCTTGCGACCGAGTGAGTCCCTTATCTCGAAGAGGACGATGGAAGAATTCCTCTTCGACGCAAAAAGAGGGGTAAACAATGCCATGTTCCTGCTGCCCTCCAAAAGATGGAAAGGATGAGTCGTGACGGGTAAATTTGGTACTTGGAAGGTAGAACTATACTTTTGTGAACGAACTTCCTCAACAGATATATTGAGAAGAAATCGGTAGGATAACGTTTGTAGATAAGAAGGAGGGGAAAAATGATTTCTGAAATCGTGATCAAATTTTGAAAGAAGAGATGAAGAGACAAATACTTCTTTTGAGTAGATTTTGAGGCTCAAGAGTCATAAAACGAGAGGATTCAAGATCACTGAGTGAGGAGGTAAGTGTTTGAAGTACGGGTGTGAAGGTACCTACGTCGTGTGTAGGGATATTAGAGGGTCTTATAGAGTCCGAGACTTAATTATTAAATCATTTAGGTGAGAGCCAGGTGTGAGAGGACTGGATAAAGGACTAGTCAGTGGCGTCATCTTGGAGATCAAGAGGCGGGGTAACTTAAAGGGGATTGATCGACGGGAAGGACAGAATTACAGAAAGAATTGTAAGATATCGTGTGATTGGGATGGTGGAGGTGACTTTGTAATAAAACGGTCCCGTTACTTATTTGGTGTGTAACGATTACGGTTTCATTTGAAACGGTAGATAAACATTGAACAGACAAATCATCGGAAACTGAAATAACCGAGAGGGAGAAGTGTCACAGCAGAAGAGTGTCGAAGACGTTACGAGGAAGGATTGGGAGGTCGACAAGTCAGAATCCGAAACCCTCAAGGTGAAAGAGAAGGAAGAGGATTTACAACCACAGAGAGTTCTAAATCCGGGTCCTGTAGAGTAGAGAAGACTGAACGATGTGACGGGGACTCATAAAAGTAATTAAGAGTTTCGGAATTCGTTTCAGAAGTACGATTATTGAGGGTTTGTTTATGAAGGAGTCAATGTGTATGTTAAAAGGTTGAATTCGTTCAATGAAACACAAAGTCAAAGAGTAAATATTTTACCTCTATTGGATGGAGATCTAAACAACTCTCCTTCCTTGTTCAAATAAGTTCATACGTGAATTTTGTCACGAACCACGAACTATTCGGGAGTCATTGATGAACGACGATACGACGACGACAACAAGTCAATGGGTCCGTACAGGTTGAGAAACGTTGAGGTTGTATTGATGATAATAATAATGTTCTGTAGAAAAGGACCTGCAAAGTATCCTCGGAATTTGAATTGTGTGATTTTTCACTTTTGATTATGGTAAAGCGGAAGAGACTATACGAAAGAGAACGACTCAGAGGGTCAAGTTATTCGTAGTCATATTAAATGAGTTAACCTTTGTTGAGTCAAAAGGAAGCAAAATCGAGTATGGAAACTAGTTAGCGATGGATATTATGTCCTCTGTACCCAAACTAGGGACCTAACCCTTTTAGGGGATCTCCTCCTTTACTGTTGGGTAAGGTCATAAGAACAGACCTTTTTAAGGTACCTGTCTCCTCGGACCTCTCAATGTCAGGTACCTCAACGTTCCTCAGTCTGTACTGACTCGTGAGTCCGGAAGTCAAGTCAAGTTAGTGAGTCAACACAGGTTGAGAAACACTAGGGTACCTGACCTCGTGCGGTCTGGAGGGATAGGTAGTGGTTGAGGGCCTCAGGTGGGTTTGGGTACAGGTAACTGAGCCACTACGGTAGGTTGGTAGAGTAGGAGACAGTAGGGGAAGAGGAGGACGGAAGCTAGAAAGGGTCGTAGTCCCAGAAAAGGTTACTCAGTCAAGAAGTGTCCGGAATTCAGAATATTTAATACGAAGTAAAGGATAGAAAAGACAAAGTATTTGATTGACGATCAAGAGGTCAAGTTCGGTAATGGTACGGACCTGGAGACGTTATCAGATTGTTGACTAGAGGACTGGACAGGTTGTGTCATGTAAGGGACCTAATGGAAGGTTTCAGGTTTATATCATAGTGGAGAGGACATCCAGAAAAATTAGTAGAGGGTGACAGGAGTCCTCTCTCAGATTTACGAAATCGAATCAAAATTTTTCGATAAACGTTAAACGTAGTGAATAAAAGGGTGTAGATGGGATTCGGGTCTAAGAATTCTCAAGAAAGTGAGACACGACCCCTTGATGTCCTGTTTAGGTAGGGTGACTAACAAAAACATATCGAACAACCGATTTTTCCCAAAAATACAAATATAAAATATATTTATATTTTGTTTGTTCGTTTTCGTTCTTGTCAACGAACTTCTTACATCCTGTAACGGAGGAGTAGACGTCTGGGGTTTATAATAGACCAGAAAGTGTCCTTTTCAAACGATTGAGAACGAGAGACAAAGTAAACGAGTTGAAAGAAGTCAAGGAGTTGATAGGTACGAGGCCCTGGAAACGTATACTAGAAGAGAGATAAGAATAGGTTTCTAGATTCAGGACAAGTAGGAAGTTTAATCCAATGTAAAATGGAAATGGACAGTCTTAAGGACTACGACATTTAATTTTAATCCATTGGTGGAGGAATCAATTCAACTAATTCAGAAAGTGAGAAAAACCACGATAAAATTTACTCTAACAAAAGGATTAAGGAAAAAGTCTATCAAGAAGGAAAGGTCAGATCTACAGAAAACAAAGAAAAAGAACGGATCAACGAGACCGATATTGAAGGTCATGATACAATTTTTTTTTACCACCCGTATTTGGAGGAACGGAAAAGGACTAGAATCTTCTTTTCGTAAGTCAAAAAGTGGTTATTCATACTACAATCGAAAAGTTTATACCGGTAATAATTCAACTCCATTAAAAGAAGATACGAATAAATTAAAAAAAATAGTACTTTTCCACAACTTAAACAGTTCACCAAAAAGACACGATACGTCTGGTCATACCTTACAGGATTTTTTTAACTTTTATCTTGATAGTATGCTAGGTCATAAATGGGTTTTCTTACCTTCAGTTCTAGCGTTTCTTTATAATTGCGAGTACAAGTAAATGTTGTCAGTTCTACACCTTTGTTCAACTTACAGGTAGTTGTCTACTTACCTATTTCTTTACACCATGTATGTTTTACCTTTGAATTTTTCTTCCTTTAAAAAGTCATACATTGTTGTGTCTACTCGGATCTCCTGTGATCCGATTCACTTCATTCAGTAAGTGTCTTTCTGTTTAGTACTCAGGTACTAAACATACTCCATAGATTTTATCTGTTTAAGTATCTTAGTTTCACACCTTACCACCCATGGACCCCGTTTCCCTTCCTCTTTGCCCCTAATGATTACTCACACGAAACAGAGTAAATTTGTTTTATTTGACTTTCGAGATCTCGTAGATAAAATTTACGAGAATTGTTGAAAAAATTCTAAGAGGAAATGGTCCGGAATATATGCTCCCCTGTAACAAGTAAGGAGTCGAGGACCTCGTTACGTTCCGTGTTTGTCCGTAAGTCAATCGTAAACAAGTGACTTAATTTCTTAGTCAAGTATTTATGGAGAGAGTGTTATTTTTGCCTCTTCCGTTACCGTGGGGTGAGGTCATGAGAACCGACCTTTTAGGGTACCTACCTCCTCGGACCATCCGACGTCAGGTACCCCAGTGCTTCGCAGCCTGTGCTGACTCGTTGAAGTGAAAGTGAAGAGTGAAAGTACGTAACCTCTTCCTTTACCGTTGGGTGAGGTCACAAGAACGGACCTCTTAGGGTTCCTACTCCCTCGGACCACCCGACGGTAGGTACCCCAGCGTGTCTCAGCCTGTGCTGACTTCGCTGAATCGTCGTCGTCGTCGTCGTGTTATTTCTTGTGAAACACGACAGCATCATACAACAGACGGGTAGTATCTTACATTCAACTTCAACTAACCCACGAACAGGATTATAGATTATGTCAATAGGGTGTCTGATTCATGATTTTTGATAACTTTTGTTGATCATTGAGTCATGATCACAGGAATCATTGTTATTTTCTTGACGAGTCGATTAGAACGGATGAGATCTTTCGGTTTCCCACTCTTCCCCAATGTCATTGAGACGAGTATCCTCACCTAATCTAACATACATAGCAAAAGGTCCTAGAGGAAATTCGGTGAGAAAGACGTTAAGGTTTCGGATGGTCATTCACAATCGCCTCTGAAAAATCCAGAAAACATACAAGACCATACTCACTGATTCTCCATTCTAACTTTACTACAGGTCTGGTTAAAAATTAAAAAAGTTATTATAGTCTCGTTATATGTCTTATCATATTTGACTGGTTTACGATTAATTGAAACAAGTGTGTAACGGACATGACTTTGTGGAACAGTCTTATTATATTCTGTACATACAGAACAAGACACATTAGTTGACACTACCTTGTCATGAAGGGAATAGAGATAGAGAAGAAAGGTTGATCTCCCCGACAATACTTCAATATTAGTATCGAGTTACCAAAAATCCCGGGACACGGGACGAAGAAGGACTAAAACAGTCGATTGCAGATTCAGAAAGGAATCTTTATAGTCTTATCCTTTTTTTTTTTCATCTACTGTCGTTAAAAAGAGGAAAGAGACGTATTCAGATCAGAATTGGAACACTGTCCAAGAAGGTAAGTCCGATGTCAAAGAGATCCTAGTCCAACATCTTCTTTCTTTTTTTTCTCTCTCTCTCAAGTCCTTTAAAAAATCCTCCGGTATCGTTCTCACAGTAATCTCTGATGGTGAAAGGGACCCGTAACTTATCATAAAGGGAATGGATCTGACAGATTCGAACGTCTCCCTTACACGAACAAATATTAATATCCGAGACGAATAACCCTCAATTAAAAAATACCAAAAGGTAAGACGTATTCGGTTGTCAAGTGACATTACTTCTCGTCTGTCTTCAGTCGGGAATTATCTGTAATCGAAGTATGTGTATGGGTTTGGTTATGGTAGACATCGGGGACGGACACACGACACACGTCTCATGTCCCTCCTCCTTTGTCCATAAGTAAAAAATTTATTATTTTATAATTATAGTTCTTAAGATTAAAAGAAAAGGTTTCTTGATTTTTTTACTTTTTGCAGTTTTATATAAAAGTTTGAAACTTTTGTTACAGGTATAAATAAAAAATTTAATTAATTGATTAAATAAAAACTGACATGACTCAGAACCAACGTCCGAAGAGATGAACACCACTCACTTCCGATACGAGATCAACACCACACCTACGAAGAGTAACGACGCCGAAGAGAACAACTCCTGGTACCCGAGGTGTGTACGACCGAGAGATCAACGCCGATCACCCGAATCGACGGGGTACCGTATACCTTGAACGGCCCAGTCCCTAGTTTAGGTACAGGGGTCGTAGACGTCCGTTTAAGAATTGGTGACTAGGTGGTCCCTTCAGACTGGTATAAAGAATTAGTCCTTTTTTTTTATGTATAAAAACATTCCATATTTCTCCTTTTACGAAGGATTTTAACATTGAACCCTTCCTTCTAAAGAACAAAAAGGTAGTTTAGTAGTGATGGTTGGTTTTTAATATTTTTAATGACCCCCTTTAGTGTATTTCCGACGTTAGCTAGAATGACAACGGAAGTTGGAAGACGAAGTCTCCTACGAAGTGTGCCCGTCGACGGTATAGACTCACAAAAGGCGCACACTAAAGGTCCCGTCTCAATCATAAACTCCACGCGACCCGTCAAAAAGGTGAGTTCCGTAAAATTTCTCAGGTTATACATACATTGTCTTTCGTTTATAAAACATAGTTGTGTAAGTCACTGTCGACGGAGACTTTTTTCGTAACGACATGTACAAATAAGGTAAAACTAGACTGTGATTAGCACATAATATTTGTCACGTGACCCTTCGGAGTAAGCGAATCTGACTGACGGTCCGAACCCCCTTTTAGGTGTGGTTCTTACAGACACTTTCAACAGAAATTTTGAATCGCACCTTTCGTCACTCAGGGGACAGACCTTCAGAGACGTTCCAGGACCGAGACGCCGGTGTGGATTTCTGTGCAAATAAAGACAAGGGTCCTGTATGGGGTAACAAATGAGTCTTTTAACGACGAAACCCGTGACTAAGGTCGAAGTGACTCGTACACAATCCTATCTTCGGACTCGAAAGGAGTAGACTCCTTAGAAACTACCAGACGTCTTTTCCTTTGTGTTTTGTGTCGTCAGCGAGTCAGTACAGGTCGAGAAACGTAGGGGTACCTAACATCGGGTGGTCCGAGGAGCCAGGTCCGTACTTATGACCTCACCCAACGACAAAGGAAGAGGTCTTTTCCTTTCGAATCGGAGTTTACGACTAAAAGAGATGAGAAAATAAAAAATCATATTCAAAACTTTTTACCGGTACTTAGTTAATTTAGTATCAGGTAAGCTTGTGTCGGGAGTAAGACTAAAGTTCCAAAAAAAGTATCTACCTACTGTTAAACTTCTGAAAACTCGGTTTCGTTACTCACCGAAAAACATAAAGTGTAAGTAGAAAGGAATAACACACTGGAAAATAAACCCTTATACCTAACGAAAGACGGTAAACGAATTGCTAAGAATGAAGTAAGGAAACCCGTAGTCTAACCTCGTTATTTTCCTTGTTTTTCAGTCCGTCGGGTTAAAGATCACCACATTTGTTTTGACGTACTTTTGGTTCCGGTTTTTATTCATAATTTTTTACGTTTACGAAAAATCTTCCCTATTAGTTAAAGTCTTTTCGACGAGACAGTAAAAGTTAAACACGACTGTAAGATATCCTTATCTTATTCTTAACTCCATCTATTTGGTCCGTTGACGAGATACTGAGTGAATCGGAGACCTGAGAGTGCGACACACCTGAGTGAGGGATTATACTCTTACTTAATCGAATCCCACACACCGTTTATCTACACTTAGAAACCGTTTCTGAAAGTTAAAACCATATCCTCTCTATATGGGGAATTAAGAAAATTCTATCAGGGACGTTGATAGTTAGAATAAGTAGTGTAAGGGGTGTCCTTCGAAAACCGACAAATAAGACGGTTAGTAACCTACTCCTCTGTACGTAACTCGATAGTGAGATAGGTTCCGAGACCACGTATACTGGTATACCTGAATGTACGGTAATATAGGACCGAGAACAGAAGAGACTCGAAGAGTGTAATTAAATTTACTTTCTCTCTCGTACCCTCGTATTTTGTGTAAGGAAATGGATGAGGTTTACTGTCGATATAAACGTTACTTTTAGTGAATAAATTTTATGGTCTTTAAAACATACTGTAAAAACATACTGTTGAATCTACAATATATAATTCTAGATGACTAGAAGGGTCCTCTCACCCCTTGTTTCCTTGTTAAAGAAACTAGTTCGACAGATGTCTACTTGAGTCCGAATCTAGAATAACGGTCTCCCTTTTAGTTACTTCAAAGGGTACGGTTTATAGAGGTCTAGGACGAGCCGGGATGAGACACAGGACCCTCGACCTGAAACGACTAACCAAGTCACTCGTGGGAACAGGAGACTGACAACCCACCCACTCCGGTTACACTCCGTTGTCGTTCTCTAGTCTCCCTTGTCTTATTGTTGTAGCATTACTATTGTTATATCTTCTTAATCTGGTCATAGGAGGTGTACAACTTGAAGTGATACGTGTTAATAGAGGAGGATGGGGGTTGTAGTTAGGATGGTAATTAAGGAAAATTTAACAAATGACAAAAACCTTGTCTAATACGTACGAATACCATTTTTAACTTTTCAAAAAAAATTTCTATACCTCACTTTTTAATTAGAGGGGTGGTTTGATAGGGGTCTATAGATCAAAGGAGGGATCTCCGTTTGTGACAATCTAAAAGAATAGACGGTCTCTATTAGATATTTATACATTTTACACATGTACACATACATAAGAAAAGAATCTATGTCTACTACCGTATGAGATATGTGAAAAGAGAAAGAATGAAATCTGTACATTGTTTTATAGGACAACTCGAAAGGTCTCATCACGATCCAGTGACGTTTACCGTAGGTCATGAGGTTATTTACCTACGTCGTATGATATGTTGGTCAGGGGATAGTGACCTGTAAACACACACACGGGATTCAGTAAAGTCAGTACAGACTGAGAAACGATGGGATTCCTGACATTGGGTGGTACGAAAAGACTGGTACCGTAAGAGGTCCGTTCTTATGACCTTACCTAACGGTACGGGAACGAGGTGCCCTAGAAGGACTGGGTCCTTAGTTTGGTTACAGAGTATACAGAAGACGCAAACGTCCACCTAAGAAATGGTGATCGTGTTGGACCTTTCGGGGTGACCTGTAAATCAAGGACAGGTTAGAAACCAACATTGTTACGATGTTACTTTTCAGAACATTTACACAGGAAAAAATGTATTGAGATCACCAGAAGATCATTCAACAAAAATTTTTATAAACTTTGGGAGGATGGGACAACGACCCTTACATCAAACCATGTCGGTGATACCTTTTATCATACCTCCAAGGAATTTTGTGATTATTATTTCAATGGTATATTAGGTCGTTAGGGTTGGAGACCCGTATATAGACCCTTTTTGTCTTTGAGATTAAAGTTTTCTGTGTGCGTGGGGTTACATTTATCGTCGTGATAAATGTCATCGGTTCTATACTTTCTGGGATTTAAAGGTGGGTGTTTTCCGACCTATTTCTTCTGCACCGGATATATATATTACCTTATAATAAGTCAATGATTTTTCTTGCTTTATTCCGGTACACGTCGTTATTCCTACCTGGACCTCTAATAGTGTGATTTGCTTTATTCAGTCTACCTCTTCCTATTTATAATATACTATAGTGAAAGTACGTCTTATAATTTTTTACTATGTTCACTCGAATAAATGTTTTGTCTTTATCTGAGTGTCTGTATCTTCTGTTTGTACCAATGGTTTCTACTACCTCCCTCTCCCTATTTAATCAAACTCTACGTATGATGATATATATTTTATCTACTTGTTGTTCCTGGATGAATATTCGTGTCCCTTGATATAAGTAATAGAATATTATTGGATATTACCTTCTCTTACGTTTTTTTCTTATATATATGTATATGGATGTATATATAATATATACATACACATTGACTTAGTGAAACGATATATGGACTTTGATTGTTTTGTAAAACTTAGTTGATATGAGACCATTTGATTTGTTTGTATTATAAAAACTCCGTTAATTGAGTCATACTATAAACGAGTATTAGTCTTGGGTTGGTTGAGTGGTTCATAAATCAACGAAGTCGGTACAGGTTAAGAGACCGTGGGGTACCTAGCATCAGGTGGTCTGGGAGACAGGTACCCTAAAAGGTCCGTTCTTCTGACTGCACCCAACGGTAAAGGAAGAGGTTCCCCCTGAAGGGTTGGGTCCCTAGTTTGGGTGTAGAGAATGTAACCGTCCACCTAAGAAATGGTGACTCGGTGGTCCCTTCGGGTACACTGGTCATGGTGGTAAAATAAATTTCCACAATTCGTAATAAATTTCATAAATAACCCCCGTTAGCCTCTCCTCACAACTGAATTTCTCTTGTAATTATTGGACCCAAAAGGATCCAAAAGTAAAAATAAAAAAAGAGAGTACTTTATTTTTTATGCGATATGCTGTTTCATTTTAATTCTTCTTTTTTTACTTCCGTAATTCTATAGACACAGACACAACTAATATATACACGATTTGCAGATGACTGATTTAATAGGGATTTTGTCATAATGTCGTCCTTCTTACATACTAAGAATGTTACCGTTGTCGTATTGTTACAGTATTTCATAATGATAAACGTAAAATAAAAGGAAAGAAAGTTGTTGATTAGGAGAAAAGAATTAGAGAGAATGTATAAACGTGTTATCAGAGTGAGGGAGTGTGTTTCTTAAATTACATTGTAAATATGTTTTTTGGGTATGGTAACGTTAGGTCCCTTCCAAAAACAGCTTTCTAACCCTGTTTGGAAGGTCCACGTCAGAGAGAGAAAAAATTAACTTTATAAAAACCGTATACTGTAACATATTTAAATTCCAGATGTTGTATAACCAGACATGAAAACATATAACGTGATACTAATGGTAACATTACAATTGTGGAGACAGTACAGTGTATTAACAGTAAAGAAAAAACACCACCCTTATTAATTCTAGATCAGAGAGTCGTTCAATTACAATTACTGTTCTATACCTTTGTTGGATTCGCAGACAGTTCCCTACTTACCTATTTCTTCTATTCTATGTGTGCGTAAGTGTCTCTGTGTGTGTGTCTGTGTTACGTTACAATAAGTCGGTACTCTTTTCCTTTAAAACGGTAAAGTGGGGTTGTGCCTACCCGGAACTCCGATTTATTCAGTCCACGAGAAAAACTTTGATAACATTTCTTCTCCTTCGGAGAACTATAATTTCCCGTCACTAAGGGGTATTTAAATCTTCTTACAAGGACTTCTCTCAGTAAAAATTTCGACTCCAACGGTTGGAAAAGAAGAAAATCTAAAAGACATCCTACGACTCGAAGGAGTCCCGTCAAATTTATTTGAGAGGGAATCCTCCGTGTTCAATGAACACTCTTATATGTAAAGACCAGTTATTTCGTCATAGAGGGTCAACTGTTTCGTAACTTCATTTCCACTGAGTACACTTAAAGTTGTTCGGTGCTACATTCGTTCCGACATATTAATAGGGTAGGCTGACGACTCTTATACTCGGGTTCTCTCGTATTTTCGAATAGGGTCGTGTTGTATCATTCACTGTATTGTGAACGACGAATGGAATTCCTAACGTTCGTTCGGTAATTCAGACAGTTAAACGTTATTTCTTTATAAATTAGGATGAAGACAAGGACAAAAACTATAACTTTTGAGATAAGTTACCTCAATTTGAGGATCTGAAGGAACCACCATGTCACCTACCTTTAAACGGACGGTTACGTCTCCTGGACCCAAACTTGGGACCGGGTCCTTCTAGGGTTTACGCCTCCTCGTTGATTCGGACACGCGACGTTGATGACTTTGACGCTCGGATCTCGGACGCGAGACGTTTCTCTTTGGTTGACGTTACTTTTTACCTTTTCTGAGACTACGACCCTTTCTGACTACCCGTCCTCCTCTTCCCCTACTGTCTCCTCTACCAACCTACCGTAGTGACTGAGTTACCTGTTCTCAAACTCGTCCGAGACCCTCTCTCACTTCCTGTCCCTTCGGATCACACGACGTCAGGTACCCCCAGAGTTTCTCAACTCGTGTTGTATCCTTGACTTGTTGACGTTGGTCTTCGGGTCCATGATGTTGTTTCTCATCGAGGGGGAGCGGTATTGATCTCTTTCGGACACGTTTCGTTACTTCTGGGTCACGTCGGTTTTTATACAATTAAAAATCTTCAATTTAAGGACACGAGTTTCTCCTAAGGTTTACTCCTTTGTTTAGTGAGTGAGTTTTTTCCTTTGACTTTAAGTCCTGTTTCTTATTTACCCTTTGTTCTCTTACTGTTTATTTTACGGATACTCTAGTTCCTTAGTTTGATTTTTCTCCCCACCCCCTTGTAAACTCAGTACGGAATCTCCCACCCATTCTAAAAATTACCTCCTCTTTCTATAAGATCCTCTAACTTATTTAGAGGTATATAACGGACCTTTTGTCCCCTGTGCGATGTCCTTGAGACATCAAACCATCGTCGTGACCACAGGCCGACACTTTTCTTTTAGAGAAACCGATTCCTTCCAACCCGATAGAAAATCTTCCTTGAATCTTTCGTTAATTAAATTGGTCACAAATAACTCGTTGTTGATCCCCGGTCCGTGACACAATCTGAAACTCTTTAGTCCGAACACAAAAGGGCTGGAGTAGAGAGTAAGGGACGGTAAGTTAGAGACGTTTGCTGGGATGGGTGTACCGTGACCGTCTGCTGTGGTAACCGAGTGTACAACTGGTGTGTCTTCAGTGGAAGGTCAAAAGTAAAGTGCATATACGAAACATCGTAAGCTGTGACAACCGATGAGAGACGGAGAATTTTAAGAGAAAGGGCAATCGTAGGTCTTTTAAGGAAAATGGACTAAAAAGGGTCTTAGACAGATCGACGAGGAAGACTAAGAGATAACACTAGTGAAGTAAATAGGGAATGAAGCACTTCGCCTCAGGAGCTCTCGACAGGAATCGGGAGTCCCATGGAGTCCGGTGTCCAACTTGAAATCACTAAGGTAGGAGTGACTAAACTCAGTAGTGAAAAGGTCGCTGAAGAGTCAGGTCCGGTGAGACGAGAATGTCGTCTTCTAGAATGGTAAAAATAACTTGTCGTCAAAACGACTTATTTAGAATGACTTGTCTAAGTACATGTACAAGAAGTTCGTGTTGTATTCGGTTTCCTTTGACTCGTAGAAGGAGATTCTAAACAAGACGGAGGACATCAGAGTTGTTACAATTGTGATAAGTGGGTCGACAGGTTCCGTCGTCTCAGTGGAATAGGAGAAGGTGGAAGAGGGAGGTCGTAGATCAGTGACCCACTCAGGTGAACCACTTAGGTAATGGCACATGATATATAACATGTAATGAGGAGAAGAGGGTATCGACTAGAAATATTTCGAAGAGTGGACCTGTGAAGTTACTGAGTAAGGGACTGATGTCGAAACAAGGGAGGGATGGGAAGTGCGTCGATTGTGAAGTAAAGTGATGAATTTTAAGAAGTTACCGAGACACATCGAATGTTTCACTTTAAGTCGAGGAACCAAATAATGTACACCGGGGGAGTTCTGACAGAGAACTCCTGGAACGAGGTTGGAGATGACAGGACGTATCGCGAAGGAGAGATAGTTGGTTTGTTTTCACGTAAGTCTAACACCCTGTCCCATTTAGGAAAGTAGGCACGATAAAGTAATCGAGCTTTAACAGAAGAGAGGAAAAACAGGTGGAGTATGAGAACTTTTGAATTGGGACGGAAGGGACTGGGAGTCAAGTTAATATGTAGAGAGAGGACACAAGGATCCTACAACCTACACCGTGACACCCCGGGATTTACCCTTTGGAATTTTTTTCTTCGCGATCGAAACGCCAAATCTCGATTCTACCGCGGACCGCCTCCTCTACTCCCGCACCGGATTCAACAAACAGTTTTGAAAACTAACCGAGAGAACTAAAAGCACCTCCACCTGTCTCGCGCACTAGTGGCCATCTGAGGACAATGTTACTTCGCGTACTGCTGAACTGGAAATTGCACTAACCACGTTGATACCGTATAATGATAAACTGGAAATTACACTAACCACGTTGATATCTTTCAGGGAGCGTTTTTGGGGGGACGAACGGATATATTTGGTTCTCAAACCCCCGTTATTTCGTCTTGACGAATCTCCCTTGGAGACATGACAGACTAACAACGAACAAGGGCTCTCCCACCCAACCACCTGTCGTCCGAGTGGAGAGGAGCCCTGGGGAACCGAAACGACTCCCTTCAAGGTGACGGAGAGAGAAAGACGCCTCACGGGGGGGCGGGGGGCGTACCGTGAACAGTTAATAGCAACGATTATATGTACAGAAAAGACAGTCAAAAACTCTCTGGTACTAAATTGGTTGAATATAAAAGGGTAGGAGTCCCACTAGAAAGGACTCCACGTGCGAGTACACATGAATTACACATGTACTCATGTTCAACACCTCTCCTCTCCTTTCGTCTTTCCTTCACTTCTCCTCTCTCCTCCTCCCCTATCTTATTCTTATATTCGAACAACCACTCAAACCCCAGTTTCAACTCTCTCAAAAAGAAATCACGGTATAAAAGAGGTACTTTACGTTTTACTTCAACAAAAGACTTACCCCTGAACGTCCTTTCATTATTTTAGAGTTTTGTCAATACCACCCCTTGTCCTCTTCCAAGTTGAGTCTGGACTTTCCCTGAAGACCCGTCATAGAGACCGGATGGACTGCAACAATAACAAGTCGACGATGTAGCATAGGTACTTCCCCGACCGACCGTAACGTTTGGACTTTAAAATACCACCACGGTGTAATTCTAAAAAATACCCTGAAAACTACCTACGGGAGACACTGGTCTGTAGGAAGAGGAAATGACGAGCTAAACGGTGTGACCGGTTAGCTCTTGATTGTCTCCAGTCAGTCTTGTAAAGGGTTGTCACAAAACACATAGGAAATGGTAAACCCCGTCCCTGTATGGACTTTGACGTCGGAGGCCCCGAGTCGGAGGACCTGAAGAAGGTCTCGGGAGAACCTTCTGTCGTGGAGGAGGGGAAGGGTAAATTGACTCGTTGAGGCTAACCTCCATATACTCTTTCTTACAGTGTCGAATCCTGTAAGGTGAATGATACACCGGTCTTGGTAATGGAAGGACTGAAACCCGGCGGAGGTTTATTGACACTGTAGGTAAGATTTTACATACAACTATGTTCTTATCCGTAATGACTCAGATTTTATTAGTAGTTAAGTTGATTTTAACCGATAATTTTTTATATTCGTCGGACCGGGTACACAAGGGGTAGAGAGATTCTCGTCAGCCACGGTGTCGTAAACCGTAAATCGGGGTTTAGGGAAATACTCTCGACACATTCCAGTGTCTTTGGGTATATGTCTTCCTAGGGTTTCTTTGACTTGGACTATTAAAGGACGTAGGAGCCCTAATCCTCGACCCTTCTTTACCGAGAGTTAAAATAACCGAATGGAACAACTCCCCTATTGGTGGAGAGAGTTTAACGTAGATTATCGAGGGGTGATTTTATAAGTAGTCGGAGAAGAGGTCCCGTAACTAAGGAGTTGAGACGGACTCTAAGTTTGCGAAAAATTTTTCATGAGGACCTACTTCATGACGGGTCTCAGGTTAGGAAATGTCTCAGGACCGACAAAAGGTATTAAAAATCCGTTGACTTGACCTTATAAAGAAAAAATTGGTCTCGAGATTTTGACTGCAAATGGAACCTTTACTCCCATCATGGGTGTCCAAAAGGATCCCTATCTTTTACTAAGTTTCTCCGTTTCCTTCCACCACTTTTACGAGAATCTTTTCTTATGATTTATGATGTCACTTTATTATGTCTCCCACGAGAATTTCCTCTTCAACTTATGACACTTAAGAGAGAGAGAGAGAGAGAGAGAGAGAGAGAGAGACAGGGTTGGCATCCGATGTGTCCAATAAAAGATTTTGAGAATTCAGGGTTTGACGGAGGGCGTCGTCCAAGTGGTACCTGAGTTAGGAGTGGGATGTCTTGGTAAAAGTCATAGGGGTGAAAATGACGGCTAGGTGAAACCTCGGCGGTCATCCCCCAATTATATTCGGGATCAGGTGTGTTATGATCTCCGTAGGCGTTTGCTCCAGATGTCAACGACGTATCCGTATAAACCGGGTGCAAAGGTTTCTCCGTCATCGACAATGACGTCTCTCGAGTGACGGACGGTGACGACCTGGTAATCATACCTTTACTCCGTACACACACTGTCCACCGGAATGTTGGTTGTGTTAATTGAAAGAGGTAATCGGCTGCGAGACTGTTTTGTCTACGTCGCAGTTATTCGTAGGAGGAGGGGATGTCTTCTTTCTTGTCGTGTAACGTTTGGGGAATAAATATTCCCCCTCGTCATATCAAAGAGAATATGTGTGTTTCACCCACCGTGACTTCAAAGGAAAACAGAATACCGATAAATAAATAATAAATAAATAAATAAAAATGTAAACGAAACGTTAAGGTACCCAAGTGATCCCGAAGACTTCGGAGGTTTTTTCAGTAGTCTCTTCTTCCTTCTCATTTCGCCCTTCTTAGTTTGACCTTAAGAAACGAAAACTTTTCGTCATGTGTCTACTAATGGACTACATCGAAGTCTCTTCTACTCCGACGAGAGTCTCAAGCCGTCATCAGAGGAGTCGCCAGTGCCATGACTAATTGTCTTAGAATCTTGGACTTTAGACCAAACATTCTTGAAACACCGAGTTATCCTTTACCAGTTTCGTTTTAACTTATGATATTAGACCTTTTGGTCTTAGTGGAAGCCTTTAAAGAAGGGTCAAAAAATAATTCCTGTTGTTTCTCTTCAAGTTATAAAACCCTGTAAGACCTAAGATTTCAGTACTAATGTTGAATCGTCACATAAAAAGATTAATTCACGTATAGAGAATAGAATTATCGAGTGGACCCGAAGAGGTCGTCAAATTTTATGGAAGTCCACGTCTTGAAAGAACGTCGTCTTTGTCACATTGGGATTTTATTATTAAACACATTTCATTTTTACATTTATAATTGTTCACACCTAACAACATATAATATTCCCTCTTTACGGGGGGTTTTAAAAGATATAGTCTAAATTCTAAGGATAACATCTTAAAAATCTTAAACTTTATAAATAATAGGGAGACTATAGTGACTAGAGTGTACATCATCTGCATAGTACATCTTTTTCCGACGCAAAACGAAAAAAAAAAAAAAAATGTTTTTATTTACCTTTAAGTGAGTACAAACACAACATGTGTAGACTCTGAAGAACCGTCTTCGAACTTCCTTACCCCACCCCCACCTTGAGTCAGGACGATTGACCGAGTACACAAAACTTTCCAGTTTTCCACCTAGAAAGAAAGGAGACACTTGACGGGGTCCGAAGACCTTACTCGTCGGCCCCTACCAACCTCCGGTTCACTTCCTCTAAACTGAGTCCGACAATGGAAGTGGGGAGTGAGAGAAGTTCGGAGTCAAAACGGTGAACTTTTACCTTTATTTCAGTATGGATTACCCTACCAATTGTCCTTCTGTAAGTTATTCTACCACGGACAGTTTTCCGAACGAATAAAACACAGGTTTATTGATTTAGTGAGACCTCCCTCTACCGTGGTCTATGATGACATGAAAGTTAGTAGATGAGAAGACCTTGGTTGAGCTTAGGGGGGAGTGAAAGAGACTTTGGTACCTATAAGGACGTCCTAATTCCACAGATGTCATTTAACACATAAACTCAGAAAGTTCTTCTTTTTTAGGGTATTTTCGGATTATTCGGTGGAACTTTCGGAATTTTATTACCAAAGGTTGGAAGGTTGGGAACGATGTGTCATCTTAGAAAAATTTTTTATTATGGGAATAGACCCGGGGGTATTTAACTATTTTAGAATAACAGTCCCTTCTCCTAGGTCCGTAATCATAAAAAAAAAAATTAGGAGACACTCACTAAGAGTATAAGTAAGTTCAAACTCTTGGTGACGGAAGTCACCAGACGTTAAAGAGGGATAGGATGAGGAGTCGGGTTGTCGTAGGTAGAGGATGAGCAAAAAGAACAACGTTACCGGAGGACTGACCAAAAAGAACTGAAGTTCCGAAGAGGATTACTAGTGTGTGTAGTGGGGTCTATTTATGAGGATCTTCTGTTGAAACCAGAGGGACGTTAGGACGATTGTCTACAGTCACCGACGAACAAAGGACTGTTGATTCCCAGGTTGATCCCTAAATTTTGATCCTACCCTTATATGTAATTCCGTGATCTCTAATAGTCTCAAATACAACTCGCCCAATTTCTTTACGTCTTAATTTACGGAAAAAAGAGAGTAGGGAGAGGCTTAAACCTTTGGGTTAGGTAAGAAGTGTCGGATCGAGAAGGTGTTACAGTAAAGGAGAAACAACGAGAACCGACGCTATGTCAATAGTCGGTAAGTCGAAACGGGACCTAACACCCCAAAGATTTCTGTACGATTATGGTCTTTCCAGGGTCCTTTTGACCGTACTTGATAAATGAGGTCCGATCTTACTATAGTCAGATTATGTTATTACAAACCCAACATTCGAGGGAGAGTGTCCTTCTTATGTTTCTAGACGAGTTATTGGTTAACAGTGACAATCTCGTTTAAGGACTTATTGATTTTCCAGCCGGACCTACTAAAGATTTCATACAAGGGTGAGGTTGGAAGATCTATAATTTTTCAGACGTTAATCTTACGTTTTTAATAAGACCTGAGGGGTGAATTTACTGTCCTCAACCTCACTTTCAATTGTTAAAAAAGTCGTAATAAAAGGGCCTGAAGGTGTATAGGAATAGATCCTGTCTTCAAGGAAATAGACCCAGGAGATCCCAAACGATCAACCTTAGGTCACTATAAAATAGGTAGATGATATAACATACATTTCACCATCTTGGTTCTCGATTGTCACGATCGTTCCTTCTGACCCCGGAACCAAATACCCGTCTCAGTGATCGACGACTCCAAATATTTTTTCATTGTCCTCACTTAAAGAGATCTGTTTATAGGTGTTTAATTATTGTTTGCACTGAGTTCCGTTTCTACTTAAACGGTTTATTATAGGGGGGAGTTATATAAAAATACTACTAATCTTTCCCGAGTCTAACTTTTTCTTAATACTCTATAACGTACCCCTGTCCCATAAAAAGAAAGAGAAGTATTCAGAACAAGACTTTTGGGTAAAGAATATATCTCTATTCTTTAGAAAATAGAGACTTCACTTCCTCTAGAGGAAGTGAAGTCAAAGACACCACAAGTCGTTCTTTTATCAAAATACAAGGTAAAATATCAAAAACTTCTACATTATGGAGTTTTTTCAAAAGTAAAGTTTGCACATTAAAAATTTTTCATTGGAACTTTTGTGCTACTTTCCTCTTTCTTCACTTTCTTCGGTCTGTGTTTTCCAGTGTACCACTTACTAAGTAGCTATACTTTATAGGTCTTCTCTATGTAGGTATCTCTGTCTTCCTTCTACCGACTCACGGTCCTCAACCTCCTCCACCAATACCCCTTGACGACGAATTGTCAATTCCCCAAAATAATTGTCCAACCTCTTCCTTTACCGTTTGGTGAGGTCATGAGAACGGACCTCTTAGGGTCCCTACCCCCTCGGACCAACCGAAGGTAGATATCCTAACGTGTCTCAGCCTGTACTGACTTCACTGAATCGTCGTCTGAATCGTCGTCGGTCCCCAAAATGATTGTCCACTTGACCTGTACCTTGTTTTCTGATCAAAGTTTATCCTTTTCCTCATGCAGTTCCGACACATAACAGTGGGACGAATAAATTGAAGATACGTCTCATGTAGTACTCTTTGCGACCCGACCTTCTTCGTGTTTGACCTTAGTTCTAACGGTCCTCTTGATATTTATTGGAGTCTATACGTCTACTGTGGTGGGAATACCGTCTCACTTCTCCTTGATTTTTCGGAGAACTACTTTCACTTTCTCCTCTCACTTTTTCAACCGAATTTCGAGTTGAAAGTCTTTTACTTCTAGTACCGTAGACCAGGGTAGTGAAGTACCGTTTATCTACCCCTTTGTCACAATCTGAAATAAAACCCCCCGAGGTTTTAGTGACGTCTACCACTAACGTCGGTATTTTAATTTTCTACGAATGAGGAACCTTCCTTTCAATACTGGTTGGATCTATCGTATAAGTTTTCGTCTCTGTAATGAAACGGCTGATTCCAGGTAGATCAGTTCCGATACCAAAAAGGTCATCAGTACATACCTACACTCAACCTGACACTTCTTTCGACTCGCGGCTTCTTAACTACGAAAATTTCACACCGCAACCTCTTCTGAGAACACTCAGGGAACTTAAAGTTCCTCTAGGTTGGTCAGGTAGGATTTCCTCAAGTCAGGACCCACGAGTAACCTTCCTGACTACGACTTCGACTGTGAGATCATGAAACCGGTGGAGTACACTTCTCGACTGAGTAAACTTTTCTGGGACTACGACCCTCCCCAACCCCCGTCCTCCTCTTCCCCTGTTGTCTCCTACTCTACCGACCTACCGTAGTGGCTGAACTACCTACACTCAAACTCACTTGAGGCCCTCAACCACTACCTGTCCCTCCGGACCACAGACGCTAAGTACCCCAGAGTTTCTCAGTCTGTGTTGACTCGTTGACTTGACTTGACTTGACTTGACCTCCCCGAGATGAAACCTCGTCACCCTTACAAGACCTCGATCTACCCTCACCGATGTGTTGAACACTTGGATGTCTCCGGTGACTTAAAATGTACGACGACACCAATTAAGATGCAATACACTTAAGGTGGAGATATTTACCGAACGAATTATCTCATTTACAAAAGGAGAAAGGGGATAAAGGGTTTGTGAGTAAAGAGAGGTCTCAATTGGTTACTTACTCGAAGAAGAGTCTTTATAAAACACAAGTTTTTTAAGTATATAATAGTAAAGAAAGAAAAAGATACTTAATATTTACATGTCACAAGTGGTAAGAAGTCAACCACAAGACAAATAAACAATGGTTAGTCAGAACCTCTAGTAAGTATACTTATAGATTATAATAGCTATAAATTAAGAAAATTGTCGAAGTACTAGAAGGTCACATATATACATTCTATTAAATTAATTAAGGGACGACTATTCGTAAATTTAATAAAAGTCGATAATGATAATCGTTGTTGTTCCGTTACTCCTCGAAACACATATACAGTAAAACGTACCCCTACTTATATAGACGTCCTATTTAAGAATCTTTATACTCACAACATTAAAACTATATATTTTCGTTTAAAGGACCGAATTTAAAACATGGTAAATGTAAAGGTGGTTATTACATATTATTCTTAGGGACAAAGGATGTTAGTAACTGTTTTGTCTATTAATAAAAACAAGTCTTTAAACGACATCGTTATATCTTCTATCAGAAAAAAAAAAAAGTCAAAAATGTTTAGGTACGAATGGTTTCGAAACAAAACGAAACAAAACAACACGAAAAGTCCAAAACAACACGAAACGACACAATCATCTGTATAGGGTTCGACTTTGAAAGGAGAAAAAATAGTTTAAGTGAAGCATTTGTGAATAACGAAACTTAAGACCTACTAAACCAGTTATAAGGACTTATAAGTTAAGGACTTGTCACAAACTTACTGAAATAAAAAACCTTTGTTTTATAAATTCATCAACAGGTATTTTTGTTAATATCTACGCGATTGAAAAGTCGAATCGATAATAATGAAATCGGATCAAGAATTCGTACCGTTTGTCATTTCGCAAAGTTTGGAGGTGTGTTTGTGTTGGACCATTCATCAACGGTTCATAGAAGATAAACTTTCAATACATAGTTCAAGACACCTACTACGTTATCCTTATTCTATGCATGTCTTTTCCTTCTACTTTGTCTTGTACCGATTACGAGATTCTCCTTTTCACAAGGGATATAAATACACTCCCTTTCCATTAGACTCACCCCTGTAGTCCTCTCAGTACACTCTCCAGATTTCCCATTTCTGCCTCTTACTTACTGACTTACATACTTACTTACTATAAGAATCTTTTCCAAAATCCTACAAAGGTAACTGAAATGAACGTCACTGTATTAATGTAAAATATTCAATAGTTTATTTTCTAATATTTAACATATATCATTGCGATACTCTCATTCTTCACTTTCACAATGAGCGAGTCAGTACAGACTACGACGCTGGGTTACCTGACATCAGAGAGTCCAAGGAGACAGGTACCCTAAGAGGTCCGTTCTTATGACCTCAACTTAACGGTAAGGGAAAAAATCCCTTAGAAGGGTTGGGTCCAGAGGACGTAACGTCCGTCTAAGAAATGACAGACACAGCGGTCCCTTCGGGTATTATTACAATGTTTGTAAAAATATGAAAAACTTTTACATAATATTTATTTATATATATTATATTAGAATGTTTCAAAACTAAAACTGTATGGTTTAAAAGAGATAGTAAACATTAGTTGTCAATGTAGATACATGAAGGAAATGGATGGACTCCCGACAGTTGTATTTCCACAAGTACTTTACTTAAACTTGGTTCTCTTTGACTAGTTAGGGACTCCCTTACTTATTGAAAGGTAAAGAATCGGGTACTATCTATACGATTACCTTGGAATACCAGTCGGCACTTTAATTCTGAAAAGGTCATACCTTTCGGTGTAGACTTTTCGTCAAAAGTGTTTATAAAGTGTTAATAAATAGAAAGTGTCGTATTCTTTTTTTATGTATAAAAGAATTTATTTTACACATAAAGTCTCTATATACACTATATAGAACCACAAAAGGTCCCTTAATAACGTACGAAGGTCTTTTACAGGATTATTCAAACTACTCAATCAATAACCAGTATAAAACTCACCCAATCTTTATCTACGTTTTTAATTCACCATTTTAATGATCACAAAATATCCTTAATTAAACTTTATGTCTGAGGACCGTTCTTAAGTCAATTTATATCAAGACCTATATACCTATATATACATATAAGTATCACCGATTTTATCTCAAATAACTTAAAATTTCGTATGACAGTTACACGATCAGTGGTACGATCAGGGATGTCGACTTTTTTAATTGGTACCAGTTTTAAATCCTTCGATTGACATCGAGGATTGAAGTTCCGTTTAACCTTGATTCCTCAGAAATGTAGATAGTCCGTTACGGAACACCTGTCGTTTTAACTCCCTTGTAGTAAAATGTAAATTTTAAACGTCTAATAAACTCTTATCCGTAAGTACTTGGACTCTTTTTCTTCGTTCGATCTTTGTCTGTACGTCTTTTTAGTGAGTTTACCATCACAAAAAACGAATGTAAAAAATTTTTTCTGTTCGTAAAATTCTTTGTTAGTAATTTATCTCCTACTCAGGGAAGACGGAGGTCTTGTGTACGTTCTAACATAAATTGTGTAAGTAAAGGGGTCTACATGTCTACAACCCTGGTCTTGACTCTGTCGTCTCTGTGCGTCAACCACGGAGGTAATCGAGTCACAAGGAAGGCAAGTAGTCGACCCCTTCGGTGATGCAAAGACTAGAACGAGACGGAAGAAAGTGTAATTCGTTTGGTCCAGATGAATAGGAAACTCCTGTATTCTCATTTGTAAGAAAGAATATAAGGGAAGGTTTCCTCCACATATGTGGAAAGGTAACTTATCGGAGGAAAAATTTTTTAGTCCATTTGTCTATTGTTCTACAAATCGTAGAATTCGCAAAAATTCACATGTCAAGTTACGACAATTCATATAAGTACAACAACACACTGGTTAGAAGTGTACCACCTTTGCCAGAGACGTCAAAAAAAAATATTCTCATGATTAGGAAATTCCTTTTAATACTGGATCGATCTATCGTATAAGTTTTCGTCTCTGTACGGTTGTTTCCAGGCAGATCAGTTCCGATACCAAAAAGGTCACCAGTACATACCTACACTCTCAACCTGACACTTCTTTCGCCTCGTGACTTCTTAACTACGAAAACTTGACACCACAACCTCTTCTGAGAACTCTCAGGGAACCTGACGTTCCTCTAGGTTGGTCAGGTAAGATTTCCTCTAGTCGGGACCCTAAAGAAACCTTCCTTACTACAACTTCGACTTTGAGGTTATGAAACCGGTGGAGTACCCTTCCCAACTGAGTAACCTTTTCTGGGACTACGACCCTCCCTAACCCCCGTCCTCCTCTTCCCCTGCTGTCTCCTATTCTACCGACCTACTGTAGTGGCTGAGCTACCTGCACTCAAATTCACTTTGGACCCTCAACCACTACCTGTCCCTCCGGACCACATGACCCTAAGTACCCCACGTTTCTCAGCCTGTGCTGACTCGTTGACTTGACTTGACTTAGGAAAAGTACTCCCAAGATGGAAGTACTGAATTAGTTAAGGGTTTCTGGAATAAGGGTTTATAGTAGTGTAACCCTTAATCCAGAGGTGTATACTTAAAACCACCCCTTCTCTGTGTTTGTAAGTCAGATAAAGTAAAGTCAAGTCGAGTCTAAGGTAAAGTATAAATATAGTGTAAAACCAATCAGGAAGTAAGTAACTACCTTTGAACTTAACGAGGTGGAAAACGGGTAACTTTTATTACGACGTGACTTATACTTATATTCACGTGACTTAGAACTGACGTCAGAACCAATACCAAGATCCCACAATCAAAAAAAAAAAAAAAAAAACTGCCGAGGAGGTGAAACCTTCCTCACCTACCAACCCCTAACCCTTCCTGACTTGGGTAAGAAGGTGGAAATACGGGGATAGGATAGAGGGTGTACATGTCCGTCGTGTCCTACCGTCGGCTTTACGTACGTCAGTCGTGGAAGAGTCTAAGTCGTGTTCAAGGGGGTCAGGGGTCGGGGAAGAGAAAACAAAAACAGAAATGTGGTGTCCTCCCGTAGAGAGAAAAAAAGAAATTCGAATTTGGATACTTTTGTTTGTCAAGTAATCCCTATTACAAGTAGAAACATAGAGATCCTGTGTAACAGGTTTAAAACGTATAATCGTTGCAAAAGGAGGAGTCGAAGTGTTCAGATTACTCTGGTTGAAGACAGACACTCAACCAACCGTATTGAGTTGAGATGATCAAATTGTACGTACTGAGTTAATGTGTTCTCAATCGATTACTCGTTACCCCTTCTTCAATGTCCAATTTTGTTTACCGCGGATTTACTTAGTTCGTATCGGAAAGTCTACGGATGGTAAGTTGTTTCTGGACCGTTCTGTAAAAGAAGTGACCCATACTTAGTAGGTCTATTTTTCCTCTTTGGTCCCGGTGGATGTAAGTCTCGAACATGTAATACTGGAGCTCCGGGTTGTAGATGGTCCTCGAAGGATCGTTTTCCGGTCCGAGGTCTCTTATTTTCCCGAATGTGTAATCGTAATTTATTAAGAGAATCTCTACGTTTAAAGATTAATCAATGACACCGTTGACATCTCCGGATCTTCATTCGGGGAATGTGTTACTTGGACTCTCAAATGAAAAAACTAAATGATATCCGGACCTTCTTCGTCTCTCCTCCTTTTATTTATAACGAAATTGTCACTGTTCTCTTATTTCATGTTGTTCACTTCCCTAAAGTAGGAAAACAACCGTAAGGATGTCCAGATTCTCCTCGTAATATGAACTGTGTGTCAGAACGACGTTTATCTTCGGTTTAAGAGTTTCCGAAATATTTTAGTACTTACAATCTTTGTACTAGGTTTGTAATTGTCTGATAAAAAATTGGCTACAACTATAAAGATGAAGAAATTTCACTTATACAAGACTGACGATAAAGTTTTGTCGTACAAAACTACCTCACGAAAACAACAAATTAAACATACAAGTTAAAAACAAGGAAATTTTAATATACGTCAAGAAGTTTTGAAAATAAACCATACCCCTTTTGTTTTAGAACTAAAAAAAACCGTTTAACCAAGAGACGTTGGATGAATAACCTCTCACTAGATATAGGGTTGGAACTTATTATGTACTTCTCTTTTTTATTTTCATAAGTGTTCTTTCAGACACTGTAGTTCCTATCTTATAATTAAAACACCGATGTACTTGACTTTTCTTTTAAACAGGGTCATCCTAAAAAAATTAAAAAAAAAATCCTTATTAATAAATTTACTTTCAAGTCCTCTATGTACGTATTTACAAGAAAAGTAGAAAGTGTCCGTTTCTCTTTTTAATAACAGTTGTTTGAACCCATTATAAAGGAGACGCCTTATATAATGAAAGTAGATAGAACAAAGGATTTACAACATTCAGTTTAAATCTCTGGATTATGAACGAGTTTTATTAAATTTACATCAAGAAGAGGTAAAATAGGAGGACGAAGGGAGTCTGGTACAGTTTTTGAGAGGACTTAGAACAACCCACTAAAATTATTCGAATAGTGTAGACATACATAAGGATTGTTCATACAACGTATAAAAAAATTTGAAATATTGTGACATACAGTAGAGACCTTTGTACGAAAAAGTAACTTGTAATAGAACGATTCTAAATAGGTATCATGTGTTACGACATTAAGTAAGTAAACTGAATATATTAAATATATACTGTGTTGTTTAAATAATTGTATATTAAATAAACGAAACAAAAATACTTATTATGATTTATGTAAAAGATGTGTAAAGGTCCACACGTACTGTGGAATAATTCTCTCCTTTACGGTTCCGTTTCCTATACACTTAAAGTTGAAATGTTTTATCACCATTTGTCGAAAGGTTCAACGGATAACTGAACATGAGAGGGGTCACTATAGATTCTAAATATAAAATATAGGAAGGGTGTTAATCCATAGTAGTCTAGAAAAAAATAGAAAACATCCTTCGTTAAAATTTCACTTTTTTTAAATTACACTTGGTTGAGATGAGGGTTTTATTTAAAAGATGGAGATTTTACATTTCGACATGTAGTTTATGTTACGAAGATAGGACCACTATCTGCTATACTCCAAATTGTCAATTAGGAAATTGAATCTCCTTATCAGGGTAGTACCGGTTCTGAGGACCTGGTGATTTATAATACAGTACATAGTCCAAGGACTAAGAAGTAACCTAAATAGAAAATAGGACATCGTGAAATGACTGTAAAGTTACCTTAATCAGCGAAACAAAAAATGTGTAGGTCAACCGTCACACAGCAGTTATATTACCTAGTCGTAATGTACCTAACACTGTAATACACCGGATGCTTCCTGATTCCAGGGGCTTCTGATATCACGATATCGTTCGTTTTCTTAGTTGTATCGGGACCCATTTCTCACTTATATATGAAGACAGTAACCGTCCTTTCCCGATTAAAGAAAACTAAAAGGGATGATTGTCTTATTCTTATTACGTAAGTCATCGAGTATTTGACACAACTGAATATCGACATTTTTTAATGTAGACATTACCGTCGATGTTAACGCTGTTAATTCTTACTTCGTAAGAAGGAAGTAACAACAACAAATCAGTGATTCAACAGACTAAGAAAACGCCGGGAAGACTGACATCGGGTGGTCCGAGGAGACAGGTACCCTAAAGGATCAGTTCTTATGACCTCACCCAACGACACGGGAGGAGGTCCCCTAGAAGGGTTTGGTCCCTAGTTCGGAGGACTCAGAGGACGTAACGTCCACTTAAGAAATGACGACTTGGTAGTCCCTACTTCACTTTCCCTTTCCCTTTCAGTGAGTTACTTCAGGATGAGAAACGTTGGGGTACCTGATATATCAGGTACCTTAAGAGGTCCAGTCTTATGACCTCACCCATCGGCAAGGGGAGAGGTCGCCTAGAAGGGTTGGGTCCTTAGTTTGGTCCCAGAGGACGTAACGTCCGTCTAACAAAAAGACGGAAACGATATTAATAAATTAAAGAATTCTCCTGTCCCACCGACATTCACAAGAAACTTGACACAGACGTAGTAAGGTCAGGGACAGAGACACTCGTGTAACAGAGGAGAGAAAGACTCACAATAGAGAGAGACGGAAAGAGAATAGACCTGACATATTAACCTAAATCTCCGATGGGTTTATTATGTTCTATTAGAGGGGTGTAACTCTAGGAATTGAATTAGTGTAGACGTTTCTGAAGAAAAGGAGTATTCTATTATAGATGTCTAAAGTCCCTAATCGTGGACTATCAGTAGAAACTCACGGGTGATAAGTCGGAGACGGAAGACCGGGGATTTCTAAGTATAGGGAGGGAGTACTTTTCATGTAAATACGGTAAGGGTTTGGGTAGTTAAAGAATCGGGCAATGTCGTAACACACACGCACGAGTCAGTACAGGTTGAGAAACACTGGGATACCTGGCATCGGGTGGTCCGAGGAGACAGGTACCTTAAGAGGTCCGTTCTTATGACCTCATCCAACGGTAAAGGAGGAGGTCCCCTAAAAGGTCTGGGTCTCTAGGTTGGACGAAGGGAGTGCAGAGAACGTAACCGACCGTCAAAGAAATGGTGACCCTTCGGGAGTAATATCGTAGTTGAGTTCGGTTTTTAGAGAAGATTTATAGTAGTGGAGTTTTCAGGGTTTAGATTAGTAGATTTAATCTATATCCACTTTCGGACTTATACTAGGTACGACCTCGTTTCGACACCCACTAAATCGTGTCCCTGCCACACTGACAGTCCACCGTCGTCGAACTCGTCGAGACAACCCAGGACACTCTTCTGACGTCACTACAAAAGGACTCACAGAAGGAACCGTCAGGGACAGTAACTGTTGACAGTATAGACTCGTCTTTGAACCCGGATTTACGGGGACAAGGTCTAAAGTTCCACGGAAAGAAAAGGATATTTCCGAGGTTGAAACTGTATTCTAAGCGAAGTTTCGACGTATAACAAAAGAGACGTCGAGATGGTGGGTGCCACTTTTCACGAAACCTTTTCTCCTTTACATCTAAATCGACCCTTTCTGGTCCCCACAGTGTTCCGACCCCCACCACACGTCCCACACGTCCCACCTGAAGTAACTTTTCGACCCTATCGGAACCCCACCCTCCGTGACGGTACAAGCTTCTCGTCGGTCCTTCGTCTCTTCGCCCTCGGGGACTCTCCTTTCCCCCGGCAGTAAAGGTCAGAGTAACAGAAGTACTCCAGAAACTCACCGGTAATGTCCCGAAGATATCCTTCAAAGACTAAAATCTTACAGTCGACCACTTAATTGTAAGTCACAAAACGGGGAAATGTTGGACCTGTTTACGGGAAGGGACCACGTCCCCAAGGGACTTCACATCGTGAGAAGTGAAGTGAAATAGGACTGTGGGACGGGCCCAGGGAGACCCAGGGGAAGGAGGACTTAGGTGACTAGGACTGAAGACTACCGAGACTGGTGAGACCCTACACTAAACGTGTTAAGAACGTAAGTGAAACGAGTGAATGTAAAGTAGAGAACGGAGAAGAGAGTCAGGTTAGTGTCGAGACGAGAGTGAGTCAGAGTCCTAAACCTTTAGGTGTTTTTATGTCTCTAAGAGGACTTGAAAACCAAGATGATCAGGACACAGTGTTACGTCCCACGATTGACGATATGCGAGATGCAAAGTCGTGTCTGTTTCCTACGAGACCGTCGTGTTTAATACTGGTACTATAAGAAAGTTTTAACGAGTGTGATTAAAGGTGTATAACACAATACACCAGTATGTAGAGTGTAGAATATGTTGTTGGAATATTGTCAACGTTTTATAGTAATTCGTGTGTTTTTATAAGAAACCGAATGTTGGATAAGTTTGAGTATCTAGTTTACTTACGGAGGAGAGTTTTATAATCAGATTATAGTAAACATAAAAAGGATATTTATCTTTTTATCTTACTAGATAAGAGTGTCAAGACGACTTATAACAAACTTGAAACCCCTTAATTTTACCATCTGTTGGAACGACCATCAACTAAAAATGAGATCGTCTTCTTGACTTCATACAAAACGACCTTTATCATGAGTTGGATATCTCTGCTTCACATCGAAAATGAAACAAAAGAGTATATAAAGTTTCGATATAAATTCGTCACAATCTTTTTATTCTACCATTTACAACGTTCTCCCGTAGTCTCCCGTCTGTGTGACTTTGGTATTAGTGTCTTTTGATCAGTTAGATTAGTGTGTCTCTTGTCGGACCAGACTGAGGTACTTTGATTCGGTACGGGACACCCCGGTGGGTTCTGTCCTCCTCTCCAAACCGTCTTACATAAGGTGACCTCTTCCCTTATCGTTTGGTGAAGTCATAAGAACGGAACTCTTGGGGTACTTGTTATACTTTTCCGTTTGACTATCCTATGACTTTCTCCTTGAGGGGTCCAACCATCCAAGGGTCATATGATGACCTCTAGTCACCTCTTTATTGAGGTCTTTCTTACTTCCCTACCTCGGTTTCGTTTTTGTTATGGGTCGACACCTACACTGACCACTATCTTCCAGACTACGACATTTCTCGTTATAACGTATCCTTGGACCTTACAGTCCAGGTACTTAGTTCCGTTTAACCTTCACCAGTTTGTTCTCTACCGTTCTCACTTGTAGTTGTAAGATCCTTAGTCGCTTGATTTTACCTCACTTTACCTCATCATCTACATCTACTGGTAATATAGATGATGACACCCGTCCTTAGGGAGTCTTCTTTACCTCATCGGTAGTACCAGTTGTTTTCTCAGGTTTTGCGTCATGAACCTACGTTAGAGTTTTTACTGTCCTACTAGAGACAAGCAGAGGTTCCGTTTGGTAAGTTGTAGTGTCATTAGGTTCAGATACGGGGTTGGTCATTGTGACTTCTTCGACTTCAACTTACCAAAATACTTCTGGATGTTCTGGAAAATCTTGATTGTGGGTCTTTTCTACAGGAAAAGTAATATCTCCTGACCTTACGTTTTCATCCTTCAGTTCTTTGTGGACCTCATTGTCCGTTTAAACCAGAACCTTATACCTTACTTCGTCCCGTTTCCAATTATCTCAAAACGGTTCTCTTGTGTGACCAGTATCGTTTGTGGGAAAAGGTTGTTGTGTTCTCTTCTAAGATGTGTACCTGTAGTGGTCTACCAGTTGTGGCTTTAGTCTCACTAATATAAACGTCGGTTTCTACCTCTTCGAGATATGTCAGTCGTTTATGTTCTGTCCCTCGATTGACACCGAGTCTAGTACTTGAGGAATAACGGTTTAAGTCTGAATTTAACTCCTTTCATCCCTTTTGGTGATCTGGTAAGTCCATACTGGATTTAGTTTAGGGAATATGTCGCCTTCACTCTTTATCTAAATTCCCTGATCTAGACTATCTATCTCACGGACTACTTGATACCTGTCTCCAAGCAATGTAACATGTCTTCTGTACCTAGTTCTGGTAGGGGTACCTTTTCTTTACGTTTTTTCGTTTTACCGACAGACCCCTCCGGAACGTTTATCGACACTTTCCTTCTCTTCACTTTTCATCTCCTCTTTTCCTTTCTATATTCGTAGACTTACGTCTCAAGGTTTCTTATCGTCTTTCTCTATTCTTTCGGAAGGAGTCACTAGTTACGTTTCTTTATCTCCTTTTGTTGTGTTACCCTTTCTGATCTCTAGAGCAGTTCTTTTAATCTCTATGGTTCCCTTGTAAAGTACGTTTTTACCCGAATTATTTCCTGTCTTTACCAGACCTGGATTGTCTTCGTCTTCTATTCTTCTTCTCCACCGTTCTTATGTGTCATCTTGACATGTTTTTTCTCGAAGTACTGGGTCCATTAGTACTACCACACTAGTGAGTGGATCTCGGTCTGTAGGACCTTACACTTCAGTTCACCCAGAATCTTTCGTAGTGATGTTTGTTTCGATCACCTTCATTACCTTAAGGTCAACTCGATAAAGTTTAGGATTTTCTACTACGACACTTTCACGACGTGAGTCATACGGTCGTTTAAACATTTTGAGTCGTCACCAGTGTCCTGACCTTTTCCAGTCAAAAGTAAGATTAAGGTTTCTTTCCGTTACAGTTTCTCACGAGTTTGATGGTGTGTTAACGTGAGTAGAGTGTGTGATCATTTCAGTACGAGTTTTAAGAGGTTCGGTCCGAAGTGGTTATGCACTTGACACTTAAAGGTCTACAAGTTCGACCAAAATTTTTCCGTCTCCTTGGTCTCTAGTTTAACGGTTGTAGGAGACCTAGTACCTTTTTCGTTCTCTTAAAGTCTTTTTGTAGATAAAGACGAAATAACTGATACGGTTTCGGAACCTGATACACCTAGTGTTATTTGACACCTTTTAAGACTTTCTCTACCCTTATGGTCTGGTGGACTAGACGGAGAACTTTTTGGATTTATGTCCAGTCTTTTCTTGTCAATCTTGACCTGTACCTTGATGTCTGACCAAGGTTTATCCTTTTCCTCATACAGTTCCGACATATAACAGTGGGACGAATAAATTGAAGATACGTCTCATGTAATACTCTTTACGACCCGACCTTCTTCGTGTTCGACCTTAGTTCTAACGCCCTCTTTATAGTTCTTGGAGTCTATACGTCTACTGTGGTGCGAATACTGTTTCACTTCTCCTTGATTTTTCAAAGAACTACTTTTACTTTCTCCTCTGATTTTTTCAACCGAATTTCGAGTTGTAAGTCTTTTGTTTCTAGTACCGTAGACCAGGGTAAGGAAGTACCGTTTATCTACCCCTTTGTCACCTTTGTCACCGTCTGAAATAAAAAACCCTGAGGTTTTAGTGACGTCTACTACTGACGTCGGTACTTTAATTTTCTGCAAATGAGGAACCTTCCTTTCAATACTGGTTGGATCTATCGTATAAGTTTTCGTCTCTGGAGTGAAACGGTTGTTTCCAGGTAGATCCAAAAAGGTCGTCAGTACATACCTACACTCTCAACCTGACACTTCTTCCGACTCACGACTTCTTAACTACGAAAACTTGACACCACAACCTCTTCTGAGAACCCTCAGGGAACCGACATTCCTCTAGGTTGGTCAGATAAGATTTCCTCTAGTCAGGACCCACAATTCCTTACTACGATTTCGACTTTGAGGTTATGAAACCGTTGGAGTACGCTTCTCGACTGAGTAACCTTTTCTGGGACTACGACCCTCCCTAACCCCCGTCCTCCTCTTCCCCTACTGTCTCCTACTCTACCGACCTACCGCAGAGGTTGACCTACCTGGACTCAAACTCACTTGAGGCCCTCAACCACTACCTGTTCCTCCGGACCGTACGACGTCAAGTACCCCAACGTTTCTCAACCTGTGTTGACTCGTTGACTTGACTTGACTTGACTCCTTTTATAAATTGTTTCACACCTGTTATGACAAGAAAAGATATCTTGTTTTGTGTACCATTTAATGTTATAGAACAGGATAGTGTCTACATAAAATTTATATAAGTTTTGTACTTGTAAACTTGGTAAGTAAACGAGTGTATAGAACATTAATCATAGTACAGTTTTCGTTGCACGACCTGTTGTGTTCCCCACATTTCCACGTATTCCGTTCTTAAGAACGGGAGTTCCCGAATATTACTTCCTCTAAATACACGTTTATATACTTTTAATATACATTTTCACTTTTACCTCATTTGTATAAGGTTTATGATTTAAATTTTTCTGGGGGATTTAACCTAAATCATTCCGTCTCATTGACGATGCAGTGAAGTCAGCACAGACTGAGACAGGCTGGGGTATCTACCGTCGGGTAATCCGAGGGGGTAGGGACCCTAAGAGGTCCGTTCTTGTGACCTCACCCCACGGTAAAGGAAGAGGTTACGTACTTTCACTTTTCAACACAGGTTGGGAGTCGTTGGGGTACCTAACGTCGGAAGGTCCGAGGAGGTAGGTACCTTAAAAGGTCCGTTCTCATGATCTCACCCCACTGTAACGAAAAAGGCTTCCGTTTCATTTGGTCTAGAATTTATAGAGAAGAATTCTTTGTTTTACTAAACTTGTTATTTATACGTCCCTTCGGTATCTTTCTGTGGTAGTCTTTAGTTTGATTTCTTCAAGAACCACCTGTGGTTTTATCACTTTATCTTCAAAGGTTTTTAGATGAGACGATCCGAACAATGTGTAAGTATATTGTTGTTTAGTATCGAAAGTCTTCCCAATCCCATTTCTCGCGATTAAAAAGAAATTAGATTTTTTTGGAATGATTATTAGACGTCGATGTCTTTCTCTTCTTTTCTCCTTCATACGACGGTTAATTCTTCCAGATCTTTAATAATTATGTTATATCTTAGGAGATGAGATGGTGGAACTGTCGGTGAGCTCTTTCTTTTTCTTTTTTTAATTTGACGTCAAATTGTGTAACCACGTAAACACGACCCTCTCGTCTCCTAATTATAATAATTGACGAACCCGTTATTCATCTTGTTGTATTCCCTTTACAAGGGCAGTATACCTACGATAATTGTCCATGGTTTTTTTAAAACGGAGGAGTCGTAGGGAAGGACCCCAACCCTTCTGTTTCCATTTTGGTCCTTTCGATTGTCGACTCCGACAGAGAGAGACAGACAAAGGAAGGGAGACAGCGTCTCATTTCCGTGGTCTCAGTGCACTGAACCCTCTTACTCCGTTTCGGACCATCTCCGTTTCGGACCATCTCCGTTTCGGACACGAGTAGACCGTAGAAGGAATCAGTTCTTTTACATTGTTTTCACGCCTATTCTTTTTCAGTCCGGTCGGTTAGTCTACTTCATTCTTCCTTAAGTTCGTCTTCTGATCTAATTCGACAAGTATACTTTTTAACTGGTCCTTTCTTACTTGTATCTCTGTCGTAGGTATATCGGCAGAGAATGAAGATCATCGTCCCTTGTCTCTGATTTGGTCTTCTAATTATATTTTATTAACCACTATGCATGTCCCTCTTCGCTTTGTCTCTCTACCTCTCCCACCTCCCTCCCCGATGAAATATACCTTCCACCAGTCCTTTCCGGAGAGACGTTTCCACTGAAACCATGTCTGTCCTGGTACGTCTATGAACCCTCTCCTCACAAGGTCCTGAAGAAGGTCGTTCACTTCTTCTTCGTACGTACAGTGTAAAGGTTCTTGACAGTAGTCTTCGTCTCAACCGTTCCCCCTCTCGTCATCGACGACGATTCGACGACGATTCGACGATTCAGTGAAATCAGCACAGACTGAGACACGCTGGGGTATCTACCGTCGGGTGGTCCGAGGGGGTAGGGACCCTAAGAGGTCCGTTTTTGTGACCTCACCCCACGGTAAAGGAAGAGGTTAAGTACTTTTTCTTTTCACTGTCATTTCAGCAAGTCAGCACAGACTGAAAAGTGCTGGGGTACCTGACGTCGGGTGGTCCGAAGAGGCAGGTACCCTAAAAGGTCCGTTCTCATGACCTCACCCCACGGTAACGGAAGAGGTCCTCTCGTCATCTCTACCACCCTCTTGAATTTCCGTCAGTCACTTCCCTCTCACGACCGTTGCTAGTCCGTCCCGGACCGACCGACTTGTTCCCGGAGTGATAAATGGGACTCACTCTCCCCGTCACTTTTCGAACGTCTCCTACTACGGTCTACGAGTCACTTCTTTACTATTCCTCGTCCCCACCTTCGTTCCTCTGTTTAAAGACACCTACAACGTTCCTGGACCCAGTCCCCAGTCATTTGGAAAAGGAATTTCTCGATCGATCATGTACAAAAACCGAGACTTCTGGCATACCAGAGGCACCTTTGATGAGTCGAGACACTAACATGACACTTTCGTCAGTTCCTGTTATACATTTGTCTACCCGTACCGGCCTAAACAGGGAGGGTAACAGGACCGATACCAAGCGTATGAGGACTAGGTGTACTGTCGGAGTTTGTCCTACCGTAGATCTCTCGACAACTCTACACCAATCTAGGACCTATCAAAAACTACATTGTTGGTCACCTTAAACTGTCATCTAATATCAATTCTGTACTTATTTTCTGTCTTTAGTACCCACTGACGTTCTCAAAACAGAATACTTACAGGTTTCTTTTCTCAATAGAACCGTGTCAATGTGTCCAACACGTGACGTGTCCCGACGTGTAATTTCTCCTAGGACTAATGTGACATCTTTATGAGTAAACACATAAATAATAATATTAAAAGATAGATTTTACCGAAAATATTGTTTTAAATAAAGTACTAACAAAAGGTTTTCCACCTTTATTCTTGGACCTCCTTCCTTGAGGAACATGATTGAGTGTGGTTAAAAGAGACATTCAATCACCACTGACAACGGATTAAAATATCTTTAATACTAAGTCAAAGTATGTAAAAGAACTGTATAAGAGTTAGATTCTCAGAATTATGTCTGTACATTAAACCCCGGTATATTATATTTGTCGTCATACTCCAACTACTGGTAGAGTACTTAAAACCAACGTGTTCACTTGTTAAATAGAAATTAATAGACGTAACAAATTATATTGAAAAAGTATCTTAACGTCGATACGACTGTACTTAGAAACCCAGAGTCACTTAAGATCATCGTAGTAGTGATCGTAAGTTTCTTGTGTATACGTTTCTTAATTAAATTTCATATAAAACTATACGAAGGTCCACCGAGTGACCATTTCTTAGATGGACGTTTACGTTCTCTGTGTCCTAAGTGTCCAAACTAGGGACCCAACCCTCCTAGGGGACCTCCTCTTTTACCGTTGGGTGAAGTCATAAAAAAAAGACCTTTTAGGGCACCTATCTCCTTAGACAGTCTGATGTCATGTATCCCAACGTCTCTCAGTCTGTGTTGACTCGTGTGTGTGTGTGTAAAATTTTATGGAATTAATTAATCTAAAATATGTTTTAGGTTACAATCTAAAGTATATTTTATATCTAATTTTTTGAGTTCTGTATGTATACACGTTTTTATACAGTCACCACTTTAATTAAAAGGATTACTCAATTAGTTAGGAAATCGTACGGTTGTTAGAATCATCAACGTCACAGAAAGAAGTCTATTAAAATTTACGTAGGTAAACGATGTTACTTTCTTGTCAAGTAAGAGGCATGATCCTGTGGGACTTTCACAACTATGAAAGTAATTTATACTTATATAATAAGGTTCATCAGTGTATGGATTGTACTGATCGGTGATCTTTTTATGTGTAATTTTGGTTTTAACCTTATGGTGAAGTGTGGGTGATCCTACTGACAGTAGTTTCTTGTTACTTCAACATTTCGTTAATAGGAAGTTATTTTTTTATTTAATTTTTTACTTATTTATTTTTCTTTTTTCTACAGTTTTATTTATTGTTGTTGTTGTTTTTTTTGGGTCGTTGTTACTTCGTTTGTTCATTTCGTCTTTTATTGGACACAACCGTTTCTACACTTCATAAACTTTGGGAACAATGAACGACCACCCTTACATTATACCACGTCTGTGACACCTTTTGTTTTGACACCAAAGAGGAGTTTAATTTGTGTTTTAATGGTATACTAGGTCGTTAAGAAAAGACCTATATATGGGGTTTTTTGACGTTCCGACTCCCGAAGAGATCACCGAGTCACCATTTGTTAGGTAGACGGTTACCTCCTCTGTACCCAAGTCGAGGACTAGACCCTTCTAGGGGGTTCCGAACCTCGATGGCTAGGGTACGTCGTCTTGATCACTCGGGTACGAGATCTCGGACCCTCGGAGTTGTTGACTCGGGTGTTCTGAATCTCGGGTACGAGTCGTCGTTCTCTTCGGTGGCGTCTCTCTTCGGGCAAGTGACGTTGACTTCCCATCGGGGACAAACGGTACTGTCTTTTCGGGAGGGTCGTTACTTCTGGGTCATGTCAAGTCCACGAGTCAGCACAGGCTGAGACGTTGGGATACCTGACCTCGTCCGGTCCGAAGGGACAGATAGTGGTTGAGGGTCTCGAACGAGTTTGAGTACAGGTAATTCAGCCACTACGATAGGTTGGTAGAGTCAGGAGGTCGTGTCGGAGGGAAATTTTTTAATGAAATTTTTTAACTTTCGTCTCTAAACTTCTCTATAAGTATATGGATACGAGTATCGTTGTGTTAAGTGTTGTCGGTTTTACATCTTCTTTGGGTCCACGAATTGTTTCCTATTTACCTATTTATCGTACGTGTACCATATATGTATGTCACTTTATGAAAAGTCGAAATTTTTCTTTTATTTGGTCTATATACAACGGTATACTTTCTTGTTATTCTTATCATACAATTCATTTTATTCGACCACTGTTTCCCTGTTTTTAACATACTAAAGTGAATATATTCCATGGATCCCAACGGTTGTTTCCAGGCAAATCAGTTCCGATACCAAAAAGGTCATCAGTACATATGTACACTCTCAACCTGACACTTCTTTCGACTCGCGACTTCTTAACTACGAAAACTTGACACCACAACCTCTTCTGAGAACTCTCAGGGAACCTGACGTTCCTCTAGGTTGGTCAGGTAAGATTTCCTCTAGTCAGGACCCACAAGAAACCTTCCTTACTACGATTTCGACTTTGAGGTCATGAAACCGGTGGAGTACACTTCTCAACTGAGTAACCTTTTCTGAGACTACGACCCTCCCTAACCCCCGTCCTCCTCTTCCCCTACTGTCTCCTACTCTACCGACCTACCGTAGTGGCTGAGCTACCTGTACTCAAACTCACTTGAGGCCCTCTACCACTACCTGTCCCTCCGGACCACACGGCGCTAAGTACCCCAGCGTTTCTCAGCCTATGCTGACTCGCTGACTTGACTTGACTCCTATCAGTTAAAGTGTCTCTGTCTTCCATCTTACTACCAACGGTCTCCACCTCTCCTCCCCTCTTACCTCTCAGTCACAGTCATCCCTCAGTCACAAATTACCTCTGTCTCAAAGTCAACCCCTTCTGTTCTTTCTTTTTTTGATATAATCTTCTATATCACAAAGAGAATTATCTTTTGACATCCTCTCTTTTTATCACCTTGATTCAGTACCCTTTACAAGTCCCAAATTTTTTTTTTTTCCAACTTTCGGAGATTAATACTACAGTCGGTTTTACGTCCAAGGACAACTACTCACCTCAATTTGTGTTTCAAAAGAAGGTATTTTAAAGGGCAGGAACAGGGCTGACCTACAATTCGTTGACGTTCTCTCCTCTTTTCCGTTAAACAGGAAGACCGTTGTGGCACCCAAGTTGGTGTCGACATCTTTCATTGACCCTTTTTTATAAAGGTTAGTTGCAAGGATTCATTGTAAGTGAAATTCTTGTTATTTTTAATTTGACCCGATCATTTTGTGACACACCTTTGTTTTCTCCCCTTGACCCGTAGATATTTTATGATTACAGGTAGTGCGACCCGCACAACCTGAACAGTCTCCCACAACGGAGTCTTTCGTTAAACTCGTTCGATTGGTCTCTACAGAAAAGAGTGACACACTACATATTGACGACAATAGAGAACTTAAGGTGTACCAACGGTCGGACACGGGAAGAAATCACGGGAGGGGGTCTCGTTTCTGGGGCACAAAGTGGTCCAACCTACCGGGGTGACCGCACCGGGATTGTTACCTACAAGCAAAATGGAGATATTTTCCCAAATTACTAATTTTCCGGTGTGGTATCGTAAGTTGATGTTTTGAGAAAACGAGGGTACTTCGGGGAGACTAAGTTTCACAAGAAAACCTTCCGAGTCCTCTCCAAGAGTGAGATGATCCGACGTCTTTGTAGACGTAAAAATAGGTAATGGAAGATGCGTCACGTGTATCAATTATACATTAATTATTTTGTGGGAAGGGACCTCACTGTGTGTTATTACGGACCAGAGGGTGGTTGGAGCGAGACCGAGGTTATTTCGTCCCGACCGAAATCTAGGAACAAAGGAGTAAGTCTCGACCATTATTTTGGCCAGTGTCCGAATAGATCGGTCGAATGAAGAATTAGAAAAAAAGAAAAAAAAGAAAGAGAGAAGAAGGTAGGGGAGCTTCCTTTACCTTCCCCCACCCCTCGACACTCCCCCTCCTTTTTTTTGGGTATGTTGTTGATGTCTTGAGAAGAAAAAGAAAGTAACTTCATGTTAACGACAAGTTATAATATGTACAATATCCATATGATATTTACTAAGTGTTAAAAATCTCCAATATGAGGTAAACGTCAATAGCATTTTATAACCGAGATTAAAGGTACAACATGTCTTATGGGAACATCAGATAAAATATGGATTATCGAACGTGGAGAAGTTAGGGATGGGATACGACAGGGAGAAGGCAAGGGAGAGGAGTGACCATTGGTGATCAAACAAGAGATATCTAAAAGAGAGGAAGAGAGAAAAAAATGTAATAACCTCGAATAATCCCTCCTCCACTTGGTTTGTGTTTTGTGTGTTTTTTATAACTTCAACCTACCCCTCTCTCGATTTTCCTTCAGATTCCTTCTCTATGTTACCTTTTTTATTATTACTTTCCTTTTCGTGAGGTTATAGTTACACTAAAATTTTCTACTCGTCCAACTCAAGTCTGACCATACCCGTCTCTGGACCACATCTGGTCATCGACCCCACCACTACGACGGGATAGGACTATAGTCACACGGTGAGGTTCAGGTGTCACAGGGGTTTTACGGGAGTACTATAGTCACACGGGAAGGTTCAGGTGTCACAGCGGTCGTGCGGGAAGCACAACGAACGGGGACGTCTAGAGAAGGAAGACCTAAACGAGACTGGGCTGGTCCTGAAGGTCGTCACTGACCACTCAGGTCTCTAATCTACTACGTAGTAAAATCGAGGAGAACTTGGTGACACATATGTGGGTCGTTTAACCTTTCCTCCGCAGAACCATTTGTATCAGAAACCTTGCGTAGGCACGAAGGGCGAGAGACGATGAACTCCTCCAGACGAGAGAGTCGGACCCACGTAGCACAAAGAACCTTTGTTTAAATGTAGAACTAATAAAGTCTTGTACGGATTAATAGAGAATTTTCAAGAACTTAATCTCAGAAAACTTTTAATTTACGAAAAGATTTCGATTTAGGGTGTTGAAAACACTGACAGATCAGTTTACTCGTGTAAAAGCAAACCTTTTATGATTTTCATCATGAACTTTTATTTTCCTAAGTTGACAATAAACATCTTGTGTGAGTCAATTTTAGGTCTTAGCCACTAGTAATCTCCTATAGAAAAACTGAGAACTGGAGTCACCTATCCCATACTTATTCGTGATCTATAATCTTTATAGTTTACCAGGACTTTCTCGACATTATAGAATATACTGTCAAGTGAGTTATCAAGTGCGTAAGAAGGGTCGTATTCATGAAAATGAAACTTCACTTGGTTATAAGTCTTTTATTACAGTCACACAGATGAGCTAAGACTTCGTCTCGGATTCCCGATGAGTACGAGAGTAAAGAAAATATTGTCTGACCCTGACGAGTGGACCCGTGGTGAACTAGAAGGTGTCTGACTCTTTGAAGGTCTTTAGGAATAAGTCTTCCCTTCGACCCTTAGGGAAGTCTAAAATGACAGGAAAGGATTTGAGAGAAGTCACCGAAATAAGATGATTGTTTACGGAACTTTCACGTTGAATTTCTTTTCGTCGCTGGAGTTGAATTAGTGTAAATTATACCACTACTGTGACACACAGGAAAGATCGGTGACACCTTTTAAGTCACTTTGTAAAGAGACTTACGGACGACAAAGTGGACATTTCACTCCAACGTCGACAACTCAACGAGTCAGCACAAGTCGAGAAACATTGGGGTACCCGATATCGAGTTGTCCGAGGAGACGGGTACTCTAAAAGGTCTGTTCCTATAACCTTACTCAAGGGTAAAGGAAGAGGTCCCCTAGACGGGTTGAGTCTCTGACTTGGGTGTAGACGACGTAACTGTCCGTCTAAAAAAAGTGGTGACTCGGTGGACCTTTCGGGTTTCACTCCGACTATCATGAGTTTTTCATGAATTCCTCATAATATGTTTTTCATTTTATAATAACACAGATATTATTATCCATATTATTATATCGTATAATATATCATATTATATCATATATATTATCCATATTATCATATATATTATTATCGATATTATTCATATTATTTTATGGATAAAGGAATCCATTTCTCTTCGAGATTCCTTATAAGACCTTCTTGACTGATGACACATAAACGAGATTTATCAAAAATTGTGGTCCCGAGTCGTCTCTAAATATAACAGTCCTAAATTCACAGTCAAGAGATAAACTGAGATAAACTAACTTTAAATGAGATTTACATTAAACACTATCCCACCGTAAAAAGAAAGAGACGTAGTTAATTAAACAAATTTGAAGGACCCGATATCAAAGAAGTAGACTTTGGTTTGACTACTTCTCAACGACTGTAAATAGCATTATCTAAGTGATATAAAACTGTCATATAAGTCTGATGGTATTACCGTGTACTTCTAAATACGATGTCAAATTTGTTATAGAGGTTTAAAACATATGTGTTTGTCGTATATACTATATTATAATATATATGCATAAAGGACATAGATCACGACGTTTTCAAAAAAACGTTTGATATTTATTTATTATGTATGTAAACATAATATATTTATATTATTATACTGATATTATTATGTAAACATAATAAACTTAGGACCTTGTTGTAGTATTCATTTAACATGATTATACCTAAACCTCTATTTTGTAGAAAAAAAAAAGTGAACTTTCACAATACTAGCTTAATACCTTTTACTCGTCGGTGATCTTAAATGACGAGACGAAAGCTTATTAGTTATTATCAGTAAGGTGACCACTACTCAAATAATTTGAGTTTTATCAATGCTTCAAAGTAAGAGTGACAAAGTTAGTTTCGTAATACACACCATTTTTAAAAAAAAGTTATTAAATTATTGTTATATGGACTATGTTTCTTTAATAGAGATATTCAATGGATAGTCTCATGATAAATAAATACATTATAAAAGTGATTATATTAAATTATAATAAATCCGGTCTATGGTTAAAATAAATTAGATTTCAGAAAAAACTTTTTTCTCCCTTTTTAATACGTAGAGTCTGAAGTCCGAGAGTCAAGAATCTTTGGGCATGTTTTGACTACCAGGTTATCACCAACCCCTATCGACCACGGTTTTGAAAACCTTAGTGACTCGTAGAAGGGACGACCGGTGTGACCTTGGGGAGTAGGGTTTCGACTCCAATCGAATGTGTTTATTTCCCCTCCTTTCGAAGTTTTCTTCGAAGAATGGGAACTAAGGTCACGTATGTACCCAGTCCTCTCCTATATTACAAACATCTCCCCTAATTGGGGGACGACTAAGGAGATCAGACTCTTGTGACTCAAGACGTGGGGATGGGGGTAGTTTCACCCCCCCACAGATCCTAGTCGACTGGGAAGGTCTCGATATTAAAGGGGTCTTATTAAAGGACTGTTGTTTACGAGTTTTGAGTTACATTTACCATATCACAGACGTTTGAGGTGTAAGCGGGTTTGCAAAGTAGAGTCTGTCTTTTTGTTGTCGTACTTCACCTCACCTCCCCGTCCCTCACATGGGAACTCTTTCGTCTATCTAGTCCTGCTACGTCGGAAATTTCGTTTTAATTACCATTTTTATCGAAGTAGGATTATAGTTGAATCTATCAGTAACTGAAGACTGAAATCTATTTTGACTAGAGTCTTAGAGGCAAGGGACTTTAATCGGTGTATGGTGACCTTAATTTCAGGGCTAAAAAGTGGATCTTTAGCCTCCTACCCCTCTTTATACGAACAAGTAATAAAAAAAGGAAATGTTTTTATTTAGTTTTCATCTCTGACAGAAACCCCCGAGTTACTTATATTTTCACAAAGGGGGTGTGGAGACAAACGACTTGTGATCGTTGGGTTAACAAGTTGTCTACTTACCTATTTTTACAACACACACATATATATATACACACACACACACTGATATATATACACACACATATATATATATATATATATATATGTATATATATATCACTTTGTAATGAATTGGTATTTTTACTTTAAGACGGTCCCAAATGTCTCATTCTTCTCTCGTACGGACTCTTGGTTGTAGTAAGGGACTCTTGGTTGTCTTGTTCTCACTTGTACTATTAGACATAAACTAGTAATTATATAAATAGGAACGATAAGGATCAGAAAATCCAATATTTTGGATCCTTCCAGTTCCTATCACAGACAAATGGAACGGATCATTGGAACGTAAATTGTGTCGTGGGGTGTATTACTTGTGGACCAATTACGACCGGGTGGTAGTACTACCATCACAACTACGTCCACCGACCTCAAACGAATCAAGGTAGATCAGGACACAACTCATCCACCATGGATCCGTCGGTGTTCAAATTTGGGGTTGAACTATTTGACTGTTCATAGTGGATGCCACTCGATTAATGAACGAAAAGTCGGGGTTGGGGATGATAAAGGTACCAACCCGAGGTCATATATTATTTTCCGTCTCACAGTTAGTAATCGTTCACACTTATTATGGGTTTATTGTGGTGGTCTAACACAACCAGATTTCACAGTTTAGTTTAAAAGGTGCTCGTAAAGACTCTTTATGGGTTTTATTATGATTTTACCCCATAATTTGGAAAGGTCTAACAAACACTCGAAAACGAATCCCCCTTTTTCTTTGTTGACTCGAAGAATCTACCCCCAGTCACAAGAGGGTAAGAATGTCCCCGTCGAGTTTCTTTCGTATCCTTTTCTTCGTCGTCTCTACCCCTTTGAAGTTGAAGGGATTCTCGAGTAAAAGGACAGATGTGCATCCTACGTACCTACTTCCTTTTCTCTACAGGTGGTCCAAAATTATGGTAAAGCAAATACTCTACAGTATAAGAAGAAGGAAATTTGGATTAAAAGATGATGGTAAAATGAATCCATTACTTCCTGACTCAAAAGACGAAATCCACTAAACATTGTTCGGAAAATTAAACGACTTCCTAACACAACGGATTTAAAATATAATCGTACGTCGTATGGTTTACACGAAGAAACTACATAAGTCTTCCTTCTTTTCCATTCATAACTATATATCATGATCTCAGTGTTTAATCCTAGAATAAAACGAAGTCTTACGAAACTTTGTTAATTAATACTTCTATTGAGACAAATACTTGAACAGGAGTAATTGAATCATTAATCGTTCTAGAACCTTAAGTAATCTGTAACGTCGATCTTATGACAAAGTCAAAATTGTGTAAGTTTAGTTGTTTTTTCCGTTATTATTTATTCAACTATAGGGAAAGGACGAAGAATGTAAAAAGATTCCGATACAACACGGATTAATTTGTCATAAAATCTAATCTTTTTTAAAAATTTATCGTAATAGTGTAAAAAAATTTGTACTTCTGTCTTATATGAAGTCAAATCCTTTTCAGACAGTGGTTATTTCAATACCTGTCTCAACATCTCGATTCAGGAAAAGAAGTAAATTGAGTCGTCCGTCGGTACGTTCGTAATCTTTTTCAATCGTTCCACCTAAGACATTTCAAGGAAGGACAGGAAATTAAGAGTTTCGTTTGGTGGTGGTGGTGGTGGGGGTATAAGATCTTAAGACAAGTTTTAAGATGAGTCACGTCAGTCGGTTCAGAGTCAAGATCTAACCATGAACCACTTATTGGAGAAGTAATTGAGAATTGTGAAGACCATAAACAAAGTTTATGTTTAAATTTGAGTAAGTCTTTAGTTATATAAGAAAAAGACAAAGTACTAGTCTTAAAAGACATTACAATATTTAAAGTGCATTTAAGACCCTTTCTTCCAATCTTGGGTCCTGTCTAAATATAGTCGTTTCGGTCCTAAGTTTGACGTCGGTACTTTAATTTTCTATGTAATAGGAACCTTCTTTTTGATACTGATTAGATCTGTCGTTTAAATTTTCGTCCCTGTAGTCAAACGGTTGTTTCCAGACAGATCAGTTTCGATACCAAAAGGTCATCAGTACATGTTTACACTCTCAACCTGATATTTCTTTCGACTCGTGGTTTCTTAACTACGAAAACTTGACACAACCTCTTCTGAGAACTCTCAGGGAACCTGACGTTCCTCTAGGTTGGTCAGTTAGGATTTCCTTTAGTCAGGACTTATAAGTGACCGTCCTGATTACAACTTCGACTTTGAGGTTATGAAACCGGTGGACTACGCTTCTTGACTGAGTAAACTTTTCTGGGACTACGACCCTTTCTAACTTCCGTCCTCTTCTTCCCCTACTGTCTCCTACTTTACCAACCTACCGTAGTGGTTGAGCTACCTGTACTCAGACTCGTTCGAGACCCACAACCACTACCTGTCCCCTTGGACTACACGGCGTCAGGTACCCCAGCGTTTCTCAGTCTGTGCTGACTCGCTGACTTGACTTGACTACATCAAATAAACTCAAGGAAATCACGGTAGACGTCTCCCCATAAGACAAGTAAGACTGACCTTTTGTACGATGTACCGTTAAAGGGGAAAAAAATGAGATTTAAATACAATTTTAAAAAGAAAATTTTAACGAAGAAACAACGTAATTTAAGATTATAAATTACTATGTTCAATATGAGAGAAGAGGTCTGAGTTTGACGACCTAAGGGATTGTGTCCAAATTCAAGGAAGACATAAGACCGTCGAAGGAGGATCCGGTCAGGACGGACAGTTACAGAGAAACTTACATATCCGTTATACTTGTATCTCATTATGTACTCCTGACTAGTCAAATACTTCCTTCTAGGATAGTGGAGGGATTAAGACTTCTGGTATGTGGATAATTATCTCGGACTAACATAAATGAACCGTTTCATGAAATCGGTCTTAACAAGGTCTTTTATTTCGGGTTCCAGTCTCGAGAATACGTCTATTTTCGAATACACGTCTATCACATCACCCCCTTCGTCTTGGTCCTTTACCCTTATCCCTTACATTTCTTATCTTGTCTTACTTCTTTTCAGTCTCCCAGTGGTGACACCCATTGACCCTCAGACAGGTGGGTCTTATGAGACTTCTCGACTCATGACGTGGAGTCTTGACAGACACCCTTGTCTCCATCCAGAGTACATAGGTGACCGAGGGAAGGGAGTAATTAGGGACCAGTGCCCTGCAGTAACTGGGACCCGACAGTCCAGGGAGTGGGAAGGTCCAGACACGTGCACGTTCCGGTTAAGACTGTGCTCCCTATTCTTCTGTCCTCCCCTCATTTTTGTACTCCCCACACTTTACGGGTCCTCACTTCGGAGAGTGGTCGTCGTTACCGACATTCTTGTTCACCCGACTCTCCTACTCCCCCTATCCCTGTTCTCCTCCGTAGGTCTCGTCCATCGGCGTAGGGTTCTGGTTCAGTATAAATTGAACGTCAAACGATTGGAACAGTCAGAGAATAAAGACACGATGACCCAAATAACAACCATAATAAATTCTAAAGTGTTCAATATATAGGGTTTATAAGATCTCTCTCTAACTTGGAAACTCTACTAAAATCTCTATTCTTTTACCCCCGTGTTTGACCCCGTTGTCTAGAGGGTATCAGTGTTTTAATTTATTGACGAAGTTAAAAGACGACGTGAAACACCTCCAGAAAATTTAATGGGAAACCCCTTTATAGAGAATCTGACGATATTGATGTCTTACTACTGGGTCTTAAGCTTATGGCAGTGGGAGTAATCCTCGACAGAAACTCGAACTAAGACGGTTAATACGGCTACAAATAAAGAATCGAGTGACTCAAGTGCAACCATGGTCTCAAACAATCGTTCTCTACAGTAATAGTAACAGAAGTAAGACGAAAAGAAATAGTACGTTGATTGGGGGACTTTCACAAACAAAAGAACAACAACAACACCTAAACTCTAGGTCGTCGTGTTTATCGACACACAAGTCTAGTCCACACAGGTCTTTGTTTCCACCGTATCCTCTCCGGTTCTTGGAAGGACGCGGGTCAAAGGAGAAGACATTTTACCCCTGTCAATATCATGGTGGTATTTCTTCCGACTCGTGGTGGTTTCTTGACTACGAAAACTTAACACTCTTCTGAGAACTCTCAGGGAACTTGACGTTCCTTTAGTTTCGTGAGTTAGGATTTCCTTTAGTTAGGACTTATAAGTAACCTTCCTGACTACGACTTCGACTTTGGGGTTATAAAACCGGTGGACTACGTTTCTCGGCTGAGTAACCTTTTCTGGGACTATGACCCTTTCTAACTCCCGTTCTCCTCTTCCCCTACTGTCTCCTACTCTACCAATTTACCGTAGTGACTGAGTTACCTGTACTCAAACTCGTTGAGGTCCTCCACCACTTCCTGTCCCTTCGGACCACACGACGTCAGGCACTCTAGTGTTTCTCACCCTGTGCTGAATCGGTGACTTGTTGTTATTGTTGTTGTGTACCCCGATAATACTTCGATTGTACTAAATTACAAACAATCACGGAATATTGCCTCTTCCGTTACCGTGGGGTGAGGTCATGAGAACGGACCTTTTAGGGTACCTACCTCCTCGGACCATCCGACGTCAGGTGCCCCAGTGTTTCTCAGCCTGTACTGACTCGCTGAAGTGAAAGTGAAAAGTGAAAGTACGTAACCTCTTTCTTTACCGTTGGGTGAGGCCACAAGAACGGACCTCTTAGGGTCCCTACTCCCTCGGACCACCCGACGGCAGATACCTCAGAGTGCTCCAGTCAGCCTGCGCTGACTTCGTTGAATCGTCGTCATCGTCGTCGTCGTCACGGAATATTGTCACGGTCTGTGTATTATTCAAAACAATTTAGTGTGGATATTTTAGTCAGATACCCCTTTTGAAAACAAAGTAACAACCAAAAACTAAAAAAATTGACGTAGTAGTTGTGAAAAAAAATAAGTTTTAATAGTTGAAAAGAGAATCCACATCTTCTTAACCTGTAGAGACATCAATGAATAAATGTATGTAAATCGAATATAACACTTCTTCCGTTATCGTTGGGTGAGGTCATGAGAACGGACCTTTTAGGGTACCTGTCTCCTCGGACCATCCGACGTCAGGCACCCCAGTGATCTTCAGCCTGTACTGACTTGCTGAAGTGAAAGTGAAAAGTGAAAGTACGAAACCTCTTCCTTTACCGTTGGGTGAGGTCACAAGAACGGACCTTTTAGGGTCCCTGCCCCCTCGGACCACCCGACGGAAGATACCCCAGCGTGCCTCAGTCAACCTGCGTAGACTTAGTTGAATTCGTCGTTGTCGTCGTCGTCGAATATAACACATGAGAGAAAAACGATGACTACCATGTTGAAAGAGAACATCATAATTTATATTATTCTGGTAAAGGGATGATCTGAGACCCGATATTTTTATAACAGACGGATTTTAAAAGGTGTGACAAAAATTGTCGTTAATTATTAAAAATCTTTGTTGTTTACTTGTTGTCGTTGTTTTATTGAGATTTTTTCATCTTCTTTATTTCTACACAGTCAACGTGGAGGACTATGTTTAAATTTAACGTCTTTGGTGAACCTACCCCATAACACAACTACGAAGAATAAAACCAGAGTAAATCCGACTTTTTTTACATAGGTAATACTCGACATAAATTATATTAATACTACCGAAAAGGTAGTTCACCTTTATCGTTATCGGGGTAGTAGAAAGAGTGTTCAAAATATATTAACTTTTAAAAGTGAAAACTTTTTACATTGTGAAAACGACATTTCGTCGTAAAACGGGTATACTGAACTAAGTTTTTTAGTCATTAATTTATACGATGGTTGAAATTTTATCAGACAAACGTATTCAATAATAAGCACTTACCTGCCTAAGCAAATAAGAAGGACTCCTACCCTTGTGTCGGTGTAGAGGAAATTTTTCAAGTTTTCGACGCCACGGAGGAACAACTGTTAACGACTGCTCTATCGGTCTCCTCTAAGTCCTCAACAGAGTTGTTTTGTCATTAAATCTTTGAATGACAGACAGCCGACGAAGACAAACTTTATAGAACTGTTCCGTCACAGACATCCTACTAAAATTAAGAACTAGAAAGTTGTATTTAAAGGTGGGGAAGGGGCGACAGACAACCGTCATCCTCGTGGTCGAGTCTTTAGACATTTGTGCGGCCGACAAAATTTCTTTTAAGACCCCGTATTTCTTCAGACGGGTAGCACCTCCGGACCGGACGACCCAAGTTCGGCGACTTTCGTCGGCGGCCCCTTAAAGAGTCGGAAAACCTCTGACAGAGTCAAGAGACTCAAACAAGTTCACATGCTCCCGACACACGTTACCTCCTGCGGACGACCCACCCAAACGAGAGGTGGGTCCTCGAGTCTTTTCCACTCTCCCGAGAAAGTGTAGCAGAGAAAAAGAACTTGACTGTGTTACGAAAGAAGTCGTCCAGGGAGACGGTCCCTCGCGAGACAGAGCGTAGCGAGTGTGACCCTGTAAAAAGGTGTAAAGGTCCTAATACCGGTGAAAATGAATCTAGATACACACGACGGAGGTGCATGTTTCTTCGTGAACCCCTGTCCTAATCATCCTAATCTTCTCTAAGTGTATACAGGTCAAGTTCGTTAACCATAAGTTTCGAAATGTGAAAGTTTACGGTGGTTCTCTCTCTTTTCCCCGTCCCTCGAACGAAACGTAAAGTCGTGGAAGTTCTCTCCTTGTCTCGAAAACTAACCACAAATTTCGCCTCCCCTATTGTCTAAGGAGGAACCAAATTAGGTCAGGTCATGGGACCGGAGATTAGACCCCTGGGTTTATCGTCACGGCGGTCCGAGATTTTAGTGTTTGAACACGTAAACCCTCCAACGACCACAAGGCCCTTGTGTGGTGGCGTGTCGACAAATGTCGTTCAGGTAAAGGGTCAACGCCAAATGACAAACTATATATTCGTAAGGAAGTCCTAAAGGGAACGTTTTCTAAGGATTGAGACACATACATTGATTGACACTTTGAGTCGAAGGACCGTTGCTGAATCTCGTCTCCAAACTAAACAAAAGTACATATGACTACCACCCCAACCCTCCCCACCATTTCCCGTCTTACCTACTGCCTTTCCCTCTCCACTATCTTACTGAGAACTTTCGACTTTTTGTCGACAACTTTATTATTTCAATAAAGAACATAACCCAACCGGTTTTTCAAGTGAACCAAAAAAGAAAGTGTGTTGTATTACCTTTTTGGGTTTACTTGAAGAACCGGTTTGGTTATAAAAAACATTTCTGTCTTCCTCTGTGCGGAGGTGTTGTCTTGATTAAAAGAATAGTTAGTGACTAAAAAAGTCCAGTACTGTGTTGGATATAAAAGGAGAGTTAGAGGAGTAGGATCTTTCCGGGTAAAAGAAAATACTTCCTTGTTTTGTCGGTGCCTTTTGTTGGTGGTGCAACTTCCAATATAGATAAGGTACTGAAGTATTTGCACATTCTTTTCAAAACAACATCTTACATAATATACAACATAAAATTGAATCGTTGTGACTGGAGAACTAATATTCCAAGATAAAACTACCTAAAACTATCATGAAACTGTAGAAAGGGTTCCGACATCCAAAAAATTCTTCAATTGAAGAGTATTTGAGACTTTATAATGAAAGTTGCTTTTCTACAACGATTTTCAGGATAAAGAAAAAAATCCTTATTTGGATTGATTTAAATAAAATAAGTACATTTTTCTAAATGTGACAATAATGACCTGGACCCCAGGTCAGCGGTTAGACAGTAATTATTTTATAATTGGATTCCCTCAGTAAATAAAAGAGAAACGGGAGTCTAAGAAGTACATATTTTATTTCTCTAACCTGATTTTACAATTATCGAAGGTAAGAACCGTGTCGTATCAAATTTTTGACAGAAATATATGAAAATTTTACATAAAGGTTTAAATTTGTGAGACATAAAGAGAAATATTAGTAAAATTTTCTTCATTGAATAGAGACGGTATCTTGTCAGTGTAAAGTGTTCTGTTTCTGCAATGGAAGTTTGTTTAATTGACGTTGTAGAGAACTCGTCCTTAATGGACTTCGTCTATAAAATGTCACTCTACGGTAGAGACATTCTGTATAAGAATTTATGGCTTTTTCGAAGACACCACGGTTTAGTGTAGACAGTAGAACAAAAAAGAAAAAAAGGTCAAGTAAAAGACAGATAATAAGTATAATCTATTTAAGATAACAAAACAGAAGTCTAAGTGACGCAGAAAGGAAACAGTAAAGGAAAGAACATAAAATGGGTACGCTTCTCTAAAAATAAAACTAATGATATAAAAAGTGAATCTTTTAAAAACATACCAAGAAAAAAATAATTTAATATCAACTCAACGTCACAACACAATCAAAGACCGTATGTCGTTTCACTAGTAGAAAAACATATGACAAAGTATCATTCAATAATATTCTATGATTTATCTCAAAGAACAAGACATGTCAACCTGGAGTAACAAATGGACAAAATATATATCATCAAATGTAGTCGATTAAGGTTTGAGGATTAAATAGGGAGGGGAGGAAAGGGGACATCATTAGTATTCAAAAAAAAATTACAGGTATTCAGACAAAGACAAAACATTTATTTCAAGTAAATATGATATAAAATCTAAGGTGTATATTTGCTATAGTATGTTATAAACAGAAAGAGACAGAGTAAATCAAGTGAATCATACTATTAGAGATCCAGATAGGTACAACGACGTTTGTCGTAATAACTTAAGAAAAAATACCGACTTATGATAAGGAGACACACACTCACACACACACACACACACACACACACACACACAGACACCAGATATAGAAGAAGTAAGTAGATAGTAATCTGTAAGTCCAACGAAGGTACAGAACATTTACCACGACGTCACTTGTAACCCCACGTACAAAGAGAAACTTAATCAAAAAAAGACCTGCAAACGGATCCTCACCCTAGCGAGTACCCGAGTACACCATTGAGACAAAAATTAAAAAGTTCAGTAGAGGTATGGTAAAAGGTATCCCAAGGAAAAGAAATGTGGGAGAGATCGTGGGACAAACAACTGAAAAATCACTACCGGTAAGACTGGTCACATTTCACTACGGAGTAACATCGTAACTAAACGTGCAGAGATTATTAATCACTAGAAATCGTAGAAAAGTACATGGATAACCGGTGACATACAGAAGAGACCTCTTTACAGCTAAATCCAGAAGACGGGTAAAGAACTGACGCAACAAACAAAGAAACAATAACTCAATATACTCAACAAACATATAAAACCTTTAGTTCGGGAACAACGAACGTAGTAAACGTTTGTAAAAGAGGGTCAGACATCTACTAGAAAAGTAAAACAACTGCCAAAAGAAACGACACATTTTTGAATTTTCGAATTAATCCAGGGTAAACAAATGAAAACGAAAATAAATATAACGGAACACTCTACCTGGATTCTTTTGTAACGACAATAAATACCGTCTCTTACCGAATGGATACAAAATAGGATCCTTAGAAAAACCACAGGACAGAATATAGACCGAAGGGACCACCGAGTCTGCCATTTCGCAGACGGACGGTACGACCTCTGGACCCAAGCTAAGGACCCAGCCCTTCTAGGGGACCTCTTCTTTCACTGTTAGGTGAGGTCGTGAGAATGAACCTTTTAGGGAATTCGGTAAAACTCAGATAAAAATATATAGCACACTCCCTTATAAGATTGAAGTAACTAAATGTACGACCAAGAAAAAATATAGAGGTAAAGAAACGGTTCAAGAAGGTGAAAAAAAGTTGACAAAGTTGACATAAAGGTTAAAAAGAAACTTTGTAAAAATACTACTGACGAGATTTTAGGAACAGTCTATTAAGTTTATAGACACAATAGAAACACAATCACAGATAACTAATAAAAGAGAAAGTTCAACTCCAAAAGTACAAAGAATCATACTACTCAGTGAAAGTTACACAGGTCCTGTAAAACCTGTGTATAGTACGATCCTTTGAGATTAAGAATAGGTTTAGACAAAGTAACATTTCGTTGACATAAGGTTAAATATTTTTAATTTATATTTTTTTATTTTAAATTTTTTAGACAAATTAAACGTCTAGAAATACTTTTGATGAGATCGTCCCCCTCTGTCCGTGTCTAAGAAAGGGTGACCCACTCCTATAATTAGGTCTGAGAGACGATGAACATTGGTCTGTGACTATTATTGGTAAGTCTTACTAGGTCATCTGCGTCATGTCTAAACTTTCAGTCTGCTGTGACTTAACTTAGGACAGAGGGGTGAATAAATGATACAGAGAATCCTTATACGGTGTATTTGAATAACTCGGAGTTAAAGGGGTAGAGATGTATCCCTACTATTATATGTGGAATCTGATATGGAAGGTCCTGACCTTTAAAATGTACGTTTCTTAGATCGTGGATCATCTACAGACTGTTTATAATTCGTAGAGACTGATATTTCTTAGTCACGTACAGTTTTCGTGTACGATAACTCGTGTGTAGGTTCACAAAAGATTCCTTATTTTTGAAGTGTATAGATAAAAAAGAGGTGTAAGAAAGAATGTATTAAGAAAAAGATTTTTAAGTAAATATACACTATGTATATGGAAACACTTTTGGAGGAGAACCACAGTCACCGCGTCGAAAGTCCGGTCATGGAAAGTTAACTCAGTATGTAACTGAACGAGGAACTTAATGAAGTGAAAGACGGTATTCCCACCACAGTAGACGTATAGACTCCAATGACTAGAAAGAGGACCGTTAGAAGTAAGGTCGAACACGAAGGAGGTCGGGTCACAAAGAGTACTACATGAGAAGTATATTCAATTTATTCGTCCCACTGTTATATGTCGGAACTGTATGAAGGAAAGGATAAACCTTGGTCAGACAACAAGGTACAGGTCAAGATTGACAACGAAGGACTGGACGTATGTCCAAAGAGTTCTCCGTCCAATCCACCAGACCATAAGGGTAGAGAAAGTCTTAAAAGGTGTCAAATAACACTAGGTGTGTCAGGTTCCGAAACCGTATCAGTTATTTCGTCTTTATCTACAAAAAGACCTTAAGAGAACGAAATAGGTACTAGGTCGCCTACAACCGTTAAACTAGAGACCAAGGAGACGGAAAAGATTTTGGTCGAACTTGTAGACCTTTAAGTGTCAAGTGCATAACCACTTCGGACCGAACCTCTTAAAACTCGTAATGAAATGATCGTACACTCTACTCACGTTAACACGCCATCAAACTTATAAGAAACCGTAACGGAAAGAAACCCTAACCTTACTTTTGCCCGGAAAAGGTCAGGACACCGGTGACGACTCAAAAGGTTTACGACCGTATAACTCACGGCGTGAAAGTGTCGTAGTAGAAAGTCCTAAACTTTATCGAGTTGACCTTAAGGTAGTGGAGGTGATCGAAACAAGCATCACTACGAAGGATTCCGGGTGAACTGAGTGTAAGGTCTTACAGACCGAGATCCACTCACTAGTGTGGTAATACTAATGGACCCAGAACTTCGAGAAAAAACATGTCAAGAAGACACATAAGAACGGTGGAGAAGAATTATAGACGAAGTTTTCTTCTCACTTTTTAAACCGAATTTCGAGTTGTAAGTCTTTTGATTCTAGTACCGTAGGTCAGGGTAGTGAAGTACCGTTTATCTACCCCTTTGTCACCTTTGTCACCGTCTGAAATAAAAAGACCCGAGGTTTTAGTGACATCTACCACTAACATCGGTACTTTAATTTTCTGTGAATGAGGAACCTTCCTTTCAATACTGGTTGGATCTATCGTATAACTTTTCGTCTCTGTAATGAAACGGTTGTTTCCAGGTAGATCAGTTCCGATACCAAAAAGGTCACCAGTACATACCTACACTCTCAACCTGACACTTCTTTCGACTCACGACTTCTTGACTACGAAAACTTGACACCACAACTTCTTCTGAGAACTCTCAGGGAACCTGACGTTCCTCTAGGTTGGTCAGGTAGGATTTCCTCTAGTCAGGACTCACAAGTAACCTTCCTGGTTAAAACTTCGACTTTAAGGTCATGAATTCGGTGGACTAAGCTTCTCGACTGAGTAAACTTTTCTGGGACTACGACCCTTTCTAACTCCCGTCCTCTTCTTCCCCTGTTGTCTCCTATTCTACCAACCTACCGTAGTGGCTGAGTTGCCTGTACCCAAACACACCTGAGACCGTCAACCACTACCTGTCCCTCCGGACCGCACGACGTCAAGTACCCCAGTGTTTCTCAGTCTACACTGACTCGCTGACTGGACTTGACTTAATGAAGTTAATGAAGTCTGTTAACTTACTGAAAAAATTTTGAAGACGACTTTTGAATAATTTTTTAGAGTAATATCATACAAACTAAAAGTCCCGATGATATAAAGAAGTATTCGAAATACCAAAATAAATACCTCATAAGAATAAAATAAAGAATCATCAATAAAAAGTAACACCACTTTTATGTGGACTGTATTTTAAATGGTAGCATTGGTAAAAATTCATATGTCAAGTCGTCATAAGTCATATAATTGTAAAAACACGTTGGTTAGAGGTCTTGAAAAAGTAGAAGACTTTGAGACAGGGATAATTTGTCGTTAAGGGATGAAGAGGGAGGGGGTTAGGTATCGTTGGTGGTAAGATGAAAGAGAAGAATACTTAAACTATGAGATGTATGGAGTATACCCGAAGGAGTCATTGAGTCATCATTTCGTAGGAGGACGGTTCGTCCTCTGTATCCAAACCCAGCCCTTCTAGGGGATCTCTTCCTTTACCGTTGTGTAAGGTCAAAAGAACGGACCTTTTAGTACCTGTTTCCTCGGACCTTCCGATATCTAGTACCTTAGTGGTTTCTCAACCTGAGCTGAACGTTGATTTACTGTTGTTCGGATTATATTTACTTTAATATATCATAAAGAGAAAAACACTACTGAAAGAATAAATTAAACGGTATTACAAGAGTTCAAAGTAGGTACAACATTGTAAAAAAGAAAGATCCTTACTTATTATAAGGTAACTTACATATAAAATATAAAATGAATAAATGAGTTGATAGTTACCGTAAAACCAATGAAGATGACAAACCGATAAACACTTCTTAGGATACTTGTACCCACATGTTTATACACAAACTCTAGGACGAAAAGAAAAAAGAAAAAAAAAACTATTCATAGGTTTTCACCTTAGAGTCATTATAATTTAAATGTACGGAATAAAACTTTCTTTTCTCCTTGACTTATAGGGGAGAGATATCGGTGTGTGAAACGTATAGTACATGTTAAAAATTTACGACCAATAAAACAAGTTCAGATCCTTTCGGTCAATTTTACTTATACCGAAGTTTATTGTCTTATGGGTTCATAAGATACTGAAATTGTAATATTCTGTAAATAATCTAAGTTCTTACTCTGACAATCCTTCAATTAAGTTCAGACCAGACCATTGAGTTGGTTGCGAACGAGAAACGAAGGGAAGACAAGACGGTCATTCAGGCGAAAATGTAAGAGTACGTCGGAGTCACAGTGTTTCACTGTCGACGTCAGGTTATTAAAAACAAGAGTTCTTCGTCCTTCACTTTCATTTTCTCTAAAAGAAAGTAGTCTCTTCCTTCGTTGAAAGGGTCTTCGGAGGTCGTGCGAAAAAATAAGAGCACCTATTTTTTGTCACCGGCATACCGGTGAAAATAGAGTTCATCTTTTTTGTTCATAGACTTTTTTACCTTTATCTAATGGGTCGAACTTTGGTCAGAACTCAGTCGGAGAAAACATATGTACTGTTATACTCGTGTAACAGTTTATATGTTTTAATCTGTAGACAAATGTTCCTTCTACTACTCCATACTAAACCCGTCCGTCGACCACCATGGACATACTATCCGGGGTTTGGGGGTTGTAGACTGAAAGGATACAAACCTCCTACTGTCTTGTCGGCACATTAGTGACCACGTAGGGACGTCACGAGGACCCATACCCACCACGACCGTTGGTGCGACGTGAAGGAATTGGGTAAATGAAAGGGTAAGAGGATTTTCAGATCAAGTATAGTTCATAGAAATTTAGTAGTCAAAGAGTAAGAGGTTAAGAATGAATGTCTTCATTGGAACCAAGAATAAGTTGACTCTTTTGTCCTAATTATGTTCTATGAAACGTCTTCGTGGATGGTGGTGAAGATGGAAGGACGTGGACTCGCAAGGATTCCAGACAGGAGAGGACACACGTATCCGGGTAGGGAAGAGTGGATAAGTTTCCGTATCTGGGTCGTCAACAGGAAGGGGTGTAATGGTCAAAGGAAAGTAATGATCTCCCGAAGGGAGTACCGAGTTTGTCACTTTTTAGACGGACGTTACAGTCTCTGGACCCAAGTTAGTCCTTCTAGGGGGACCTCTTCCCGTACCGTTGGGTGAGGTCATAAAAACGGACCTCTTAGGGTACCTGACTCCTCTGACCGTCCGATGTCAGGTGCCACAACGTTTCTCAGTCTGTGCTGATTCCAAGATTGTGAAAGTAATGATCTAGTATGGGTCTTTACATATTCGTACGACTCCAAAGAGGGTAGACTTTTTCCTTTGTACCAGGGTCATTAACGTAGTAAAAAGACGAAGAGAAAAGTTGTTTTGACATACTAGCTCAAAAAATCAACGTAAGAGACTAAGAAGGAAAGGGTATAAAAAACCTTGGATGAGGTACGACTGAAGAAGGGGGTGATATGGTAGTTGTGGTGAGATCAGATTCAACAGTTACTGGACGTAGACCTATTTAGGTGTTCTACTCTAGATCCAGAAACAGAGTAGGAATCGAGGGTCCTATAATGGTACACACCTGAAGTGGTGGGATCACCGACAAGGAAGACTCGAAGGAAACAACGGAGAAGGAAAAGAAGGGAGAAAGGTCCTTTACGTGGTTTCGAGTCAGGAACCTTACAAGAGTCGGAATAGATTTAGATATGGTGGATCCCACACGATCTTCGTTCTACCGTCTCATCTTGTTGTGTGTGAGTAGAAAAGGACACTCTTGAGGTTTTAACGTTGAGTGACGACTTATTGGTAGTTGTCCTCTTACGACCTAGGATAGTTTTTTATTATGGGGACAGATTTGCGTTTCCTCTTCGTAATTTTGGGATTTTTTACGACGACGATTTCAAAACGTGAGTTATACGGTCGTTTAAACCTTTTGGATCGTCACCGGTGTCCTGACCTTTTCCAGTCAAAAGTAAGGTTAGGGTTTCTTTCCGTTACGGTATCTTACAAGTTTGATGGTGTGCTAATGTGAATAGAGTGTCCGATCGTTTCATTACGAGTTTTAAGAGGTTCGGTCCGAAGTTGTCATTCACTTGATACTTGAAGGTCTACAAGTTCAACCTAAATCTTTTCTGTCTCCTTGGTCTCTAGTTTAACGGTTGTAGACAACCTAGTAGTTTTTTCGTTCTCTCAAGGTCTTTTTGTAGATGAGGCCGAAATAATTGATACGGTTTCGGAAACTAACACACCTAGTGTTCTTTAACACCTTTTAAGACTTTCTCTACCCTTATGGTCTGGTGGACTGGACGGAGGACTCTTTGGACATACGTCCAGTCCTTCGTTGTAACTCTGGTGTGTACCTTGTTGTCTGACCAAGGTTTAATCCTTTCCTCATACAGTTCCAACATATAACAGTAGGACGAATAAATTGAATATACGTCTCATGTAGTACACTTTACGACCTGACCTACTTCGTGTTCGACCTTAGTTCTAACGGTCCTCTTTATAGTTATTGGAGTCTATACGTCTACCGTGGTGCGAATATCGTCTTTTACTTCTTCTTGATTTCTCGGATAACTACTTTCACTTTCTCCTCTCACTTTTTCGACCGAATTTTAAGTTGAAAGTTTTTCAATTCTAGTACCGTAGGTCAGGGTAGTGAATTACCGTTTATCCACCCCTTTGTCACTCTCAGAACTAAAACCCCCCTGAGGTTTTAGTGACGTCTACCACTGACGTCGGTACTTTAATTTTCTAAGAACGGGGAAGTTTCTTTTTGATATTCGTTGGTTTTGTCGTATAATTTTTCGTCTTTGTAATGAAACGGCTGTTTCCAGGTAGATCAGTTTCAATACCAAAAAGGTCATCAACACATACCTACACTCTCAACCTGATATTTCTTTCGACTCGTGGTTTCTTAACTACGAAAACTTGACACCACAACCTCTTCTGAGAACTCTCAGGGAACCTGACGTTCCTGTAGTTTGCTCACTTAGAATTTCCTTTAGTCAGGACTTATAAGTAACGTTCCTGACGACGACTTCGACTATGAGATTATGAACCCGGTGGACTATCATTCTTGACTGAGTAACCTTTTCTGGGAATACGACCCTTTCTGACTTCCGTCCTCCTCTTCCCTTGCTGTCTCCTATCCTACCAACTTAACGTAGTGGTTGAGGTACCTGTACTCAAACTCGTTCGAGGTCCTTTACCACTACCTGTCCCTTTGGACGGCACGACGTCAGGTACCCCAAAGTTTCTCAGTCTGTACTGACTGGTCGACTTGACTTGACTGTGTGGAACCACTAGAATGGATTAGAGAAATGAACTTACCGTCTTTACAAATATGTTGACGGATGAATTGTAAAAGTAAACCTATCCTTAGTGTCTGAATTGTATAAATTTTATATAGGAAGAAGTCAGAAGGAGTAGAGTCAACAATAAGTCAGTGATTCAACACAGACTGAGAAACGTTGGGATACTTGACGTCCTACGGACCGAAGGGACAGGAAGTGGTTGAGGGTCTCAAACGAGTTTGAGCACAGGTAACTCAGGCACTACGGTAGGTTGGTACAGTAGGAGACAGTAGGGGAAGAGAAGAACGGGAGTTGGAAAGGGTCGTAGTCCCAGAAAAGGTTACTCAATCATGAAACATAGTCCACCGGTCTTATAACCTCGAAATCGAAGTCGTAATCAGGAAGGTTACTTATAAGTTCTGACTGAAGGAAGTCCTAAATGAATAAACTAGAGGAACGTCAGGTTCCCTGAGAGTTCTCAGAAGAGGTTGTGGTGTCAAGTTTTCGTAGCTGAGATACCACGAGTCGAAAGAAATATCAGGTCGAGAGTGTAGGTATGTACTAATGACCTTTTTGGTATCGAAACTGATCTGTCCGGAAACAGCCGTTTCATTGTAGAGACGAAAAATTATACGAGAGATCCAACCAGTATCGAAAAGAAACTTCCCCGTTCTTAGAAAATTAAAGTACCAATATCAGTGGTAGACGTCACTAAAACCTCGGGTTCTTTTCTTTTAGACAGTGACAAAGGTGAAAAAGGGGTAAATAAACGGTACTTGACAACCCTGGTCTACGGTACCAGAATAAAAAAACTTACAACTCAAAATTCGGTCGAAAAATGGGAGGAGAAAGTGGGAGTAATTCTCCAAGAATTCAAGAAGAAGTGAAGACGGAAATCACCATAGTAGACGTGTAGACTTCAACAACTATAAAGAGGACCGTTAGAACTAAGGTCAGACACGAAGTAGGTCGGACTGTAAAGCGTATTATATGAGACGTATATTTAATTTATTCGGTCCAATGCTATATGTCGGAACTACATGAGGAAAGGGTCAAAACTTGGTAACAAGGTACAGACCAAGATCAATAACGAAGAACTGAACGTATATCCAAAGAGTCGACTATCTATTGCACCAGATCATCAGGGTGGAGAACTTCTTAGAAGGTGTCAAACAACACTAGGTGTGTCAGTTTCCGGAATCATATCAGTTACTTCGTCTTAATCCACAAAAAGACCTTAACGGAACGAAAAAGATACTAGGTTGTCTACAACCGTTAAACTAGAGAGTAAAGAGATGGAAAAGATTTAGGTCGAACATATAGACCTTCAAGAGTCAAGTGCATGAAAACTTCGGATCGAACTCCATAACCTCGTAGTGAACCGATCGTACACTCTACTCGTGTTAATATGTCATTAGACTCATAAGAAACCGTAACGGAAATAAACCCTAACCTTACTTTTGACTGGAAAAGGTCAGGAAAGGAGTCGGTGACGACTCAAAAGGTTTAAACGACCATATTACTCACGTCGTAATATTGTCGTAACAGAAAATCCTAAACTTTATCGGGTCGACTTTAAAGTAGTGAAGGTGATCGAAACAAGTATCATTGAGGAGGATTCCAGGTGAACTGAAGTGTGAAGTCCCACAGACCGAGATCCGTTCACTGGTGTGGTAGTACCAATAGGACCAGTAAACCTGAAAGGACCATACCAAGAAGACACATAAGAACGGTGGAGAAGAAGACGATCCAGGAACCGTAAAGACAGGAAACAACACGGGTAGGAACGTACTTTACAAGGGAACTATAGAGGACAAAAGAATTTCTCCAGAGATCAGAAAGGGTAAGATAACAAAAAGAGATATAGAAACGGAACAAGTAAATTCTTCCGAAGAAGAGAGAGGAACGACAAGAGACCTTGAGACGTAAGTCTACCCATATAGAAAGGGAAAGAGGAAACGGGAAATGAAGAGAAGAAAGAAGTCGATAAACATTCAGGAGGAGTCTGTTGCTAAAACGGAAAAATTTAAAACAGTAGACGTGTTAATAAAAGTAACACGTCTACTGTCTTACTTTCAAGATTTCATTCACACATGAAGATCCTTTCTCGTTTGGGATAGGTCCTTTAAACTACCCAACACTTCAGACAAAACACATTATAGACAGAGACCAGAAGGATGGTATTCCTTTTGTGACAGTAGTTACCCCTTCACCGTAGAGATACAAATGTTGTATTTTCAATGGGTTTCTTTATGAAATACAGAGAGGTCCTTGAGTAAAAAGGGTACTAAGATACCATGAATCTTCGAAACCGGTCTTCTATCGAATGATCCCTTTGGATGTGTTATAAGAAACAACTGAACATAAGAAACGACCACAAACCAAAACGAGGGAAACAATAACTGCCGGAATAGTTTGTTCCTCCCTTCCCTGTGGCGTTTGTGACTCTCCTTGACACGACATCAATAAGACACGACACGACACGAATCAGTGAGTCAACATCGAGTGAGAAACACTGGGGTACCTGATATCGGACGGTCCTCCGTGGAGACAGGTACCCCAAAGAAGTCCGTCCTTATGACCTCACCTAGGAGGAGGTCCACTAGAAGGATTGGGTCCCTAGTTTGGGTCCAGAGGGCGTGACGTCCACCTAAGAATTAGTAGACTCGGTGGTCCCTTCAATAAGATCAGGTCAGAAATTTTTCCAAAAGTTTGGGGACCAACCCATACGAGAAGTCTAAAATCAAAGATATCGTTGAATTTTGAGAATTCCACTTAACCAATCTCCGAGAACTACCCGGGTGTAGAAAGGACAGTGTATAGAAAGTCGTTATAAAAAGATAACCCATAGACAAGAACCGTAGTGAAACGGTTTCTGTAATAAAAGGTAAATTATATTAATGAAGTTTATTATTTAGATTACCCTCGTTTTCTCGATAATGGGGAACGAAATAAAAGTGTCCCCTGTTTTGAAACTATTTTTCTATCCAGGTAAGGTCGTTCTTATTAACTTTTAAAATATGTATTAACGTAAACTATAAAAAACCTGTATTTTTCTAGTGTATATTCTCGAAAAGTTCCTCTTTTTATTAAAACTGAGACCTTTCTTAAAATTTTAATCAAATATTCAAGTGTAGTTGTTTTATCTTTAACCGAAAAAGATCGTTATTTAAAGAATAACTCCATTTACAGAATAACATAATGTTCGTTCATAACCCTGTAATTTCAACAGGAAGTCATATTTTAACTATTCCAATTTTCGAAAACAAAGAAAAACGGTCACCTTTTTTAGTTCTTAAACAAACCTTTGGAAGAGATCGATCCTCTAGATATCATAATTAAAAAAATTTAGATAAAAAATCGTCCCAAAGTCAGACTATTACACAAGGTAAACGGTGAACTGGAGATGTCATCAAAGTTACCATGAATATTCATGATATCGTCTTCTTCAGCAGTCACAAAAGTAGGAGTGTCGAATAGAGTTCGTTAAGCTGACTCTATGTGTGTATGTATGTAAACGTCCTACATACTTACCACTTGTTTCGTGGTATCTTTGTCTTTTGAACGAGAAGGACCCAGAAACCTTTTACCGATGTTCGCCCGAGACATAATTTTATAATCTTAATTGCAATTTAAAAGGTTTTAAAAAATTTAATTCTTTTATGTACTCCTCGTGAAAGTACGTTTGTCGAGAAATTTTACGTGAATTCTCACCTAATTCAAATATATAATACTTGCTTCCTGTATATGTTCACACAAGATACGGGAGGGAAAAGAAAGGGGGAAAATGTTTCATAAATAATATGAATGGTAATACTTTTCCTCTTTTTTGTTTCACGATTCCATAGGTTAACTTTACGAGCGAAGACACTTGTATTTATCAGATTATAAGACAATAAAGTATTAATAGTTCCCAATATTTTTTGTTAGTTTTAATGATTCTTTTATACTCCCAAACCTTTTAACAGCAAAGGAAGTGGTTACAGAAGTCATTACAATACAAAACTTACAATTGAAGGTAACAGTAAAATACAACATTTTTTATTGTATAAGGTTGATATATTCCGAAAAAAATGATGGTCAAGAGCTGTCGACTCTTATAGTAAAGTAGACTTCCTCTGAGTCTGATCAGATGTTCACTTTATATCTTATTGATTTATAGATGTTTAAAACTCATCATGAGAAGGCCAAAGGTTGGACGAAGGAGAAAAGTCTAGGGTGAGGGCTCTATTTTCTTTTTGTCATGAACTTTGAAGTCAACAGACCCATTAACGAAGTTAAAATAATATATAGTATTATAATCTCTACTATCACTCTTAAGACGGTTATAACATTTACCACTGTTAAACCCGAAATATTTGAAATGTGAGGCTGACAACTACAATGTGTTTGTTATATTTTTGTATAGTGACTTATCTTTTTTTTGTTACCAGATCACTCTTTCCTCTCATATAGTGTAAAGATACACAGAAATCTTTACTACTTTGTCTTAAGTGGACCAGACATCGTATATAATACATATTTTAGTCAATTAGACACCTTTACAACTAAAAGTTTTTGACGGTAAAACTGAAAAGTTCTAAGTCACCGTGAGAAATTAGTAGTAAAAAAAAATTTTATTACACACGTTTATATTGTAAAGTTTACGTTAAGATGGAGACTCTTCCACACATGACAAAAAGAAACAGAAATAATCGTAGACTTTTGATTGAATAAGGAAAAATAAACCTTGAGATTCCGAAGTTTATTTATAAAATCACAGAAATTAAAATACGTTTACATGTACATTCAAAACCTTGTGTGTACATATCCATGAATCTTATTTTTCGTTACACTATTTGACTGTTGTACTTACAATCGTAGAGAAATTACGAGACAACGAGCTATCCATCCAAGAATAGTAAGAATGGTGAAACACCATATATAAGTGTATGAAATATATGTTTGGACTTAAATGACTCATGTTTTACTTTTATTATAAGTACGATGGGTTCTATAAATAGAGATTTTCTTTATAAATAGAGATTTTATTTTGATTTAAGGAATTCGTAAAATCGTTTCTTATGTCGTTATACACAATTGTAAATTGATAGATTAACTTATATGGTTCTTCTACTATTTTATCGAAGGTTTTCTTTTTCGTCTTGAATTATAAGGTACAATAAAATATAGTTATAGTTTAACATCTGTCACTGAAATTGAGTTTTCTTCTTTTAATTATTGTTATTTTATGATTATTCTTTAGTAGATGAATCACGAACAATTTCATAACCATAATTACCCCGGTGTTTAAGTTTTACAGTCCTACGTACGGTTCTTACACACATATACATACGTTTAAAATTATATTTGAGTAGTCAAATTCACTAACTAGTGGTCACTATAAATTTAGTTGGATTTGCAAGGTTAGAACTCCTTTTTACAAAAGTTAAATAACCGAAAGAAATCTTCCTTTTGAGTCATCTCCAAAACCGTTAACTCGTCTACAAAGGCCTTTCCTTTTTTTTTTCATGACTTCATACGAGTGATTAACTCGTTTTAGGATATTTACTTTGGGTCTTCAAGTATAGAGGAAACTGAAAACAGTCAGAAATTTATTAATATTACTCTGACATTCAAGACCGGTCGGGTCATCGAACACGTAGTAATTTCAGTTTGAAGATGAAGACCGTCACCTAATTGAACAGATATATAGGTGTATTAATCGTGAAGTAGTAAAATACGATAAGACACTAAAGGAGAGTGGGAGGTTAGAGTGTAGGTTGTGACGCTTTTCGTCAATGTTAGCGAAGTATTTTAAGACCACAGGAAGTTGAAGACGATAAAAGGAGCATACTTTTAGTTTAAAATTTTTCCTCTCCTTTTTATGACCTGTTTAGTACTCGCAACCTCTGTAATATATTTTATACCCTTTTAGGTCTTTCGATTTCGTGAAATCGGCTGGCCGGGTCCAGGTAGGGGATCCCAGGAAGATCGTGGATAAATTAACAACCCAAAAGTTAAAACCGTCGAGGCTGACGCCCCTGTTCCCCAAATCGTGGGAGCGATGTAAGGTAGTAAGTCCTACGCGACGACCCTCTTCTCTATTAAAAACGAACCGACGCTAAATACAACTGTAAAGTAAAAAATTTTGAACTACAGAAGAAGAAGAAAAAACATTGCCGAAGAAACTAGTTGGATTGTCAGACCTACTGGGCCAGGGGCAACGATAACAACACTTCACTTACAAAATGAGTCGTCTATTTCTTTCTTTGATGAAAAAACTCTTCAAGGAGGCACCAGTTGATCAAAAATCTGATAAGGAGGCCAACGGGTACTGCCTCGTAGAAATCTCTATAAACCCAAAGGGAAAATAGGGAAAACAAAGGCTTCCCCTTAACCCAATTTTCCACTTCGGGTGTCCCGTCGGAGGACGACAAGCCAGAACCGGTTTCAAAGACGGCCAGTTCAAACTCCGAACTCGCTCTCTTCGGGCGCCTGCACCAGATGACTGGCCGAGGAGTGTCATCGGCGGACCGTCCAGTCGGTCGCACTGTAAACAGAGACCTGAGAATGCTCTCGAACCCCCCCGCCCCCCACCGCTAGCGAGGACTCGGGTTAAGCGGCGCCCGAGCCCGTCTCGCCGTCGAAGACCGCTCCTTGAGCCATCGACTTTGACGTCTCGCCGCGCGTGGCCCGTTGCCCATTCTAGTTCCGAGGGTCCGCTAGACCTCTACCCTCCCCCAGCCCTTCTCGGCGCTTCGGCGACCTCCCGCGCCAGGGGCCTTCGGCCCCGACGCAGGGCAGACCCCGACGCCTCGACTCCGACACGCGGTCCCCGCGCGGCCGGTCCGTCCCGCCGAGAAGGAGAGTCCAGGAGCACGGCTGGACGATGAAAAGATCACAATACGTCTCCGACTCTTTGTGTCCGAGAAGGGTCTGGGCTCTAACGGACCGGCCCTCGTCGGGCGCCCGGAACCCTGCGTGGACAACGGCAGCGGGTGGGCCCGTCGGTCCCGCGCCCCACACCGGACCTCTCTCGCCGGGGCGACGGCGGGTGGGCGAGTAAGGCGAGGTCCGGACGGCCTACCCGGGGACCGGTCCCGGTTCCAGTGCCGCGCAGAGACCAACTCCAAGGAAATCCGTCGGCGACCGAGCCGGGTTTCGGCCGACGGAAGGAGAGGGGAGGGTCGAGCGCGGTCCCCCACCTGCTACCGTCTCTGCTGGGAGCCTTCCGTTAGGTAGACGAACGAGATCACCCCGAAGATCGGACGAGGGAAAGCCGGGCGCCCGTATAGGGCTTCCCGACTCGAGCCCTCACCCCATCAGCTTACCTTCACGGAAGAGGCTCAGGTTTTGCTGAGGCGCTCTGGTCGCGAATCCTCGTCGCGGTCGCGACGGACCACCTGCAGAGACGGAAAAGCCGGGACCGATCATGGCTGGGTAAAGTTCCGCTCGTTTTGACACCGAGGAAATCAGTGAGAGGGAGAAACGGTTCTCGATTCCTTACCCCTTGTTCGGAGGATCTTTTCCCACCCTGAGGACCTTCCGATTCACAAACGGACCGACCCCGGAACCCGGAACTCGGTAGGGTCCGAGTGTATTTCACTGGGAACACCTTTCGTCTCCCGCTGATCTCTCCTCTCCTGCGCGCGCAGGGTCTGACACTTTCTCCTGGAGTCCGGTCCTGTGTGAGGTTCGTAACGGAGGCATGACCTCGGTTTTTGGAAGGCCCCTACTTCACCTAGAACAGGAAAGTCCGTCTCCGGACCGCGGGGAAGACGCGGGTCACGTCGGGCGGAACCCGGACCGACGACAGGCGGATACAGGGAGAGAGGTGCCTTTCTACGTCGCCTCCTTCTCTCCGAAGACCAAAAGACTGAAGGTCTTGTGTCGGGGGTGAGAGAAGTCGGGCCGTTCACTTAAGAAGTCAAACATAACTCGCCTGACGAGGGGTGGAGGGGGGCGGGGGTTGTGTGTGAGAAAGGGAGAGGCCGGGCAGGAGGTGGGGGCGGGGGCGTTGAAATGGAAGAGATAATTAACCGTCCCGCCCCCCTCCTCCCTCTAAAATGTGAAATAAAGTATAACAGGTAACTCTTTTATCCCTAAAAAAATTTTCCATTTATGGAAAGTCGCCGGACTAAAAAGATAAGGAAATAAACGTTGGGAAGACGAGTTTGATCTGAAACGATGAAGGACTTCAGTTTTGACTCGTCGTCGTAAGAGTGAACCCCGTACCCTTCCTGTCTCCAGCTATGGGTTCCCAGTCCTTCCACCAAGACCGTCCCCCGGCCCGGACACATGACCGGGTTTCCGCTCCTTCGGCGACGTCGAGCCCAGGTCGCGAGGGCCGGGGTGTGGAACTAGTCGTCTTCTCGGAGACTTCCGACACCAGACCTGGTGCGGAGAAGGGGGTCAAAGACAAGTAGGGGACCCTGCAACAGGCTTTCACACGCAAGACGTTGGGAAAACGAGTTTTGGTCGAGGCCCCTACAGCAATAGACTCAAGTCTACCCACTCAGGCCACGTAATCCTTTGTAAGGAAAACGAACCTATAATCCTCACGCAAACTGATAGTCTCAGAGGTGTAGGTTGGCTTAAGGAACCTACAAAGCAAAATTCTTTGAAAGATACCTCCGCTGTCCTCTTACTCTCCGAACACAGGTTAGAAGTTCCCGTGATTCTAGGACCGGAACTGCTCCCCCACGACCGGTAAAGGAAATAAAAAAGAAATGCCTCTTCGTTACTAGCCACAGCTCTTTCTTAGGCAGGGGTGCAGCACAGAGGGGTGAGCTGGACGAAAGCGCCGCACTGCCACTGGTCCGTGTCGGAGTGGCTCGCGCGCTCGAGCCCTGGACCCGCACGTAGGGAGAGGCCAGCCGGCGAGGTAAACGCAGTTACCTTTCACTTCGGAGAAAATGGAGCACTCAGGACCTCCGAACGTCGCTGAGACGCCGCGTCACACTCCGGGACTGACGAGCTCTAAGGACCTAATAAAGTCAAAACGTGAACGGTGGGTCTGTGAGTCGGCGTTGGATTGTAAAAAGAGGACAAAGAGGCTCGGGCCTCGCACCTCCACGGGTCCAAAAAGATCTCCGGCGGGGATCCCGGCGAAGGGAAGGCCCCTAAAGACGGAAGGCCGGAGAGTCCGCCGAATCGATCAAAGCTGACTGTTTTTGAGTCGTTCCCCCTTCTTTCCAGCCGCGGCTCGAGGGGGGACCTTGGCTTTCGAGGTTTGAGGTCCGCAGGAGAAATAAGGGGTCAGACCTACACTCGCCCTGGCGTCCCGGGTGCGCGCGTGGGTGTTCTCCGAGAAGTCGAGAATACCACGGTTTGGTGTGTGTGTGTGTGTGGGTGTCAGCATCAAATAATAAGCTGGGACTCGAGGGCGAGAGGCCCTGGCGCCCCACACCCCGCCGGGGCCGGCTCCTTGCGCCTCGGCGGCTACGAGGCGGGCCCGCACGTGTCGCGATCTTCCGGGAGCCCAGCTCGACACCCTCCCCCTGGCGAGGCGGTAGAAGTCGGTCGCGGCCCCAGGCCCTCAACCCCCCATCGGCCTCTTCTTTGACAGAGAGGGCCACAAGAGCCCTTTGAAACGTTAGGAAATTGAGGGAGGGAGGAGGAGCCGGTGAAAAGGAGAGGAGAGGAGTTCACCGAGAGTAGCATTGCGGTCCCAACCAAACAAGGGAGTAAAGGTCCAGAATTCAATGTCTTAGACCGTTGTAACTTTAAGAAAGTCATTAGATAAAGTTTTGCTTTCTTTTCTATATTTTTCGGTCTCTGGGTAAGAGTGTCGTCGCAACCCCCATGTTGGGGCAGTGGTCTATGCCTGTAGGGTAATGTTGGTGTGGCCTCCCGGGGTATTTGTTTTATTCGTGTTACAGTCACAAATCCCTTTCTTTGGATAACTTTACTGGAAGTCCGACACGTGCAGCCGTCCGTAGGGGGACGGGGAGGGTGGAACTGGGGCCGCACAACTTGGACGGGAAGTACACGTAGGGGCAGTAACTTTGTCAAGGTGACTTCGAAGAAAACGGGTGCAAAAGGTTTTGAACCCTCATCGACACTTTCTTTCCTCTCTTACAAAGTTAAGGAGAAAGGTTTGGGTCTCCTTAGAGGTGGACCGAGGGAAGGTAAAGGAAGGAAGCCACGGAAATCCACACGAAACCAATCCCTTTAATCCTTCCCCTCACCCCATCTCCTTTCAACAAAGGAAAAGAAAGAAAGAAAGAAAAAAAAAAAAAAATTAGGTCTTCCGCGCTCGACCTCGCCACTCACACAGTTAGTCTCCCAAAACACGGACCCCCGAGGATCGTCAAGACTCGTCTCCACAGGGTCCCGCCGGGGTGTTACTTATACTTATCCTTAGGAACGATTTACCCTGTCGTTTCGCGTGGCGGGACTTACTACCGTGCAGTAGGATTGGTCGGGTCCTATCTATCCTCCCAAGGAAAACAGAGAAAAGAGGCGGCGTCGAGATATTTTCGGGGAGAAAAAGTCGAACTCCAATCAAGTTCGTGTGTGGTTGCTCGACAGGTCCTTTGTCGGTTTGGTCTTTCTTCCCTCAGCCCTCCCTCTTTCCGCCCCTTTCCGTCACGGAGTCGAAAAGAAAAGTGCAGAACGCACTTTTCTTCACCCAACGACCCGAGACGTCGAAAAAAATTAAGTTCTAAAAGAGATTAAAGGGCGGATTTCGAAGGGGTGCCATCCCGGCGTAGGGGATATTATTTTACTTAAGACTAAGTTCGAGACAGAGGTCGTCTCGAAGTAGAGGCCTGTACCTACTCTACATAGACTCCCTGGTGGTGGTGGCGGTAGTGGTGGTGGTCCTCTCGGCGGAGTTGAGCCAGAGCAGGTGCGTCCCGCTGTACCACGTCTTCTACGGTCCCCTTTCGGAGAGCGCTCGGCCGCGGTTCCGGCGCCCGCTCTCGTCGTTCATGTTTTAGTTCTTCGTCGACAGCCTCGTCCTGGAGGTCGTCAACTCTGACTTCTAGTTGCCTGCGCTCGCGTTCGCCTACGTGCTGGACTTGGATCGATACCTGCCCGACGCGCTCCAGTACGGTATGCGTGTGCCCGGGAGCCACGCGTTTGAGAGGTTCTAGCGGTGAGAGGATGACCGGTCTTTGATGTAGGAGTACGAGTGGTCGAGGAACCTCCTCTACTTCTCCAACCAACCACTCTAGATGCCTCCGGTGGTGAGCCGGAAGGTGACGCCCTGGCACCCGGTGAGCCGGCCGGTGGGTCGCGTGCGGCGGTTGCGGCACGTGGGCCACGTAGGGTAGGACCCGCCGCGCGAGAGGAGACCGTTGCGGAGCAGGGGAGACAGGCGACGGAGCGACGGGCGGTAGCCGTGGTAGGCCGGAGGGGTGAGCGACGAGTTCCGCGGCAGGTGCGGAGGCCGCGACGTCGACCCGTCGCCGAAGGTCGTGACCCGGCCCGATGGGACGGGGACGTGGTAGACGGTCTACGGTGGCGGCGGCGTGGACAGGCGAGACAGGTGGCGGTTGTACCGGTCCGACAGACGGCTCAGGTTCCTGAACGAGTTCACTCGTCGCCCGGCCGGGCCGACGCCTCCAACTCCCCTTTCGCCGCCCGCCCTCCCCAGCCCAGCTCCACGGTCCGGACCTTCCTTCCCCCTCGACCCGCGCACCGGGTACCCTCCCACCCGCCGCCACCCTGGGGGGTCACCGGAGGGTGTAAACGGACTCTCTAGAGTCTAGGATGAACTGGGCGCCTCCCTGTCTTGATTCTGGTTTGACGTTAAAGATCCACCATTGCTTCCCCCTGAGCTTAGTCTGCAGCACACAGAACGTACGTACGAAGAAAAGAGGTACGGCGCGGTGAAAAAGAGTGACGGTATTCGAGAACAGTTCTGACGTAAATAACACATTTCTCTCCTAGCCACATCAATTTGTGAACCGTTTCCCTGAAATCTCAACCGAGAGAGACCGAGACGCAAGAATGGAACCTTTTCTGTTGGTAGGGAAAACACTCTTTGTTTACATTTATAAAGGAACTCTACCCACGTCAATACTGACAGGCGACCTGTCAACTAAAAGATCTCTGTTACACCCCTCTCTCTTCCCCCCTTTCTCTATTCTCCCTTTCTCTCTCCCTCTCTCTCTTCTTCTCTTTCTCTCTTTTTTGCATAGAGTCTCTGTTTTACATAGAGTTCTGGGTCCAAAACTTAAAGTAGAGGCCAGGTCCCGTACCAATTGAGAAGACACCCAAAAGGAATTCTACGTCACATCCAGCTTTCCTACGTACGTGCGAAGATTTACTTAGAGAAGATTTGTACACGTCCGGTACCACGGTAATAGGAGCATTGTTCCTAAATAATCACTTAAGAGGCTTCATGAGGTATATAGACAGACACTAACATCCTTTACTTGTTCCCCCGTCTCACGTTTCAGGGTTTGAGTGCGTGTGCGCGAAGAGGGGGTGGGGGTGGGCGGAAGTTTGAAGTAAGAGTTGAAAGGACCCGACAAAGTCCCCGGCCACTAAACGTTCTCGAACCCGAGGGAGATGATCGAACGGGGTGGGGGTGGGTGGGGGGGAACGAGTCAATAAGACGTACGCCCCAGCGAGAGAGGTAGCAGTCGAAACTTTTGAATGACACCAAACCCCTCCCCACGACCAAAATAAAAGGACTTGTAAACGAACTTTATAAAACAATCCCGAAGTTTCTGTTCTGGACAGAAATAAAAAATATATAAGAACTATTGATACTATATAAATAATTATTGGTCACAAAGACCTACTCTAAAGTTTATTTTTTCTTAGAAATTTAGGACCGAAACGGAAACGGATTTTAAAAACTTCTACCCCCATCACCCATCCCTTGTACACCTGGGTCATTTCACATCGACCTTCATCCCCTCTCTAGACCCACCCACCCGATTGTGTTTCGACAAAAAGGACTAGTAGATTTCCATTTCTCCAGTCTGTATAACCACAATTGATAATGTTAATTTACAGGAAGTTCACCCCCGGAACAGGTGTAACCATCCAAACACTATAAAGTTGAAAAAAAGATGTTATTAGTCTGGAAGTACTTGAGTCGTTAACTCTAAAAAATAAAGTTCACTAGACCTTTGGGTCTCACTGTTCTTTACTCTCCGTCTCAACACTGACGTGACCGACACAACCGTTGTCTACTCTCACTTTGTCATTCAATTGCAGAAAAGTGAAATTTAACAGACACACCGAAAATTTTTTTAGTTCGTTTTATGTTAGGTCATATACAAAATTTTTAGTTTCTTTTCATTATAATTTTTTTCATTAGCTTTAGAATCGGGGGGTGGTCGGAGAACCATCGTCTAAGGAGACTCCGTCCTTCCGGGAAGACGAAAGATTCCACTCGGACCTCACTCCGGTCACTGGTGGGTTCAGAGTCGTAGAGGTCTACACATCACCCTTGAAAGAGAAGAAACGAGGGAATCTTCTAACGTTTAGAGTAATTAAGTTATGTTTAATAAACCTTCACAATAACCCATCCCCGTTCCTCTCTTTCTTTCCTTTCAGAAGATGTATTTATTACCGATTTTACCCGATAAAATTAGTTAATGTATAGAGAGAACGGTGGGGTATTGTAAAGGTCTATCAAACATATTCGTTTTTATTAGGTCGTTCTTCCAAAACAAATGAACAAATATCTCCTGTCCTTTAGTTCAAGATCCGAACTATTAGACTTGTCGTACATGGAGACATGGGGTAGTTCCTATTACCTTTGGACTAACGTTACATGGTGGGGTCTTAGACAGAGTTCGAATCGACATTATAGTGGAGGGACAACCCACTCTAGATTCAAGACGAAGTTCTGTCCCTCCGTCCACCAAAGAGAGGTATCTCGACAGAGAGAGGTCCTAGGTCGTATCTGTAGGGTAGATCCCTCGTAGACGGGGAAGGAAGGACCCAGGGGTGACGGGGAGGGACCTTCCTGTGGAGACACCCAGGACCCAGATAAATTGAGTAAGAGGAGGTAGAGAAAAATGGGAGTCGAGGGGGTGACGGTCCCTCTTTCTAGATTCACTCCCAGATGTCACCTCCCACGAATAAAGAAGACCAAAATCCGTCTATTTACCCCCTTATTAGCAGACAAAGGGTTCCCACTAAGTAAAGAGACCCACTCCTTTCTCGAAAACTCCTAAATAAACTTTGGTTGTGTTCCGTCGGGAGGTCGGAAAGGGACACTCAAATAATAAATCTTTTCTCTCTCCTCCCTCTTCAAAGTAGTTAGTCCTTTTGCTGAAAGGGACTCAGTGACCGAAGAAAACTCAGGACAAAAGTTTCCGTACTCAGCCCTTTCTGTTCTCCGGACTGGTGGCCGAATCACCATCCGAAGTAAGGAAGAAATCTTAACCCGTGACTTCTCTTCTTTGTGACAACGATCACAACTCCTCTAGGGGACCTGACTAGACTGAGAAAGACCCAGTGTGTTTGAGGAGTCTGGATCTTTCCTCCTCTTTCATAAGGAAATTCTTTTCCTACCCTCTTTCTGTTTCACCCTCGGTCTATTTAGACCTCAAAGATCTAAATAACTCCTACCTCGTCGGGGAGGTAGGACGGACTGAACGGAGGTGACCCTTCCCTGAATCGGTCCACGTCCGACCAAACGAACCTCCTCACTGAAACGTCCGCTAAGATTGACCGTAAAAGGCAATTTAATAGCCAAATGACTACGTTCTGTCTTTTCATGTACCGACGTTTTTATTCTTACTTAAGAACCGGAGTAAAAGAAGAGTGACATTAAACAGTAGAAGAGTTTTCAAGAATTCAAATGCGTCAAGACTTAAGTTAGATCTTCGTGTTCCTAGGAAAGTAAGGTGTCTTTTGCAACGAGATGTAAATTTTCCTATCACTTTTGGATCACCCGATTCCATAAACTTCTTTGGTCCTGATCTTAGGAGTCCTACGGAAAATTCGATCACTGGGCAGAAATTTCGTCCCTCTTTCAGTGTGAATCTTTTCCTTTTGGCTGTCCGTCAACCGTCCTAGACGATTTGGAAACAAGGATTTCTGGGAGAAATTTCCCAGAACCTAGATGTTGGGAGTTTTTCTCGCCCCTCCTCTCTGGCCTCAACCAGGCGCTTCAGGTTTCAAGGGAATGAGGACGTCCGCCTCCGGAACACAACGGAGTTCGAAAAGGTTCGAGGACCCAGCTTGTCAATGTGGCGGAGGAGACTATGGGAAAGGTCTTTGACGTTTTCGAGGAAAGGGGTCCCTCCTGCTACCTATGAGACTCGTGAAGCGAGTCGATTGTTCTATAATGACGAGAAAAGAATGAAGATCTCTGAAGCCAGGGGAGAGAGGCGCAGGACAGGGAGGCGCGCACAAGTTCTACCCAAGAGTTCGGGAGCGCGGGTCTACCGATGCGGGGGTCGGGAGGGGCTTCTACGAGGGGGTCGGCGAGACGCGGAACCCCATGGACCGGTCCGGAACTCCGACCCCGAAGCGCCTCGGAGCCACTAGTTCCTTGGCTAAGGGGTCTCTGACCGGCCAGATCCAAGGATCCCGAGTCCTTCGATCCGTTCTCCTCCACGGTGTTGACTTCCCGCAACCGTCAGAAACCTTTCTTTACCCGGTCCCTTCCCCAGCGCCGCGCCTACCCTGCCCCCGTGCACGTGGAAGGCGGGTGGAGATCCGTTTGAACGAAAGGTGAGGTTGGGGAAGTCTCGGAGTCTCGGCGCGCACATGGATAAAGGAATATTTATCGGCCCTCCTCCGTTGGGCTTCCAAGTCGAGACGTGAGAAAAATCAACGGAGGCAAAAGTAACTTTAGAAGGGAAGTTACCCCGGCCTCCTCCCTAAGCCCCTTGATTCTCTCCTTCTGGTCCTGTCAGCGCCCCTTCTCGCTAGGGGCTCCGGAGGATCCTCAGGGATCCCTGGATTAGGAAGGTCTGGAGGTGGGGTTGGGGAGGGCTAAAACGTCGGTCGGGCGACCTACCCGTCGAGGAGGGAGGCGGGAGACGTGGGCCGACGACCCTCGCACCTAGGTCCGCGCCCAGACCTGGGTCGCGGCGTCTTTGACCGGGGCGTGAAGCGGAGACAGGGACGTCAGATTGTGCCTCGGCCAACCACGCCTCGGCCTCCAGGACCCCCGCCTCGACGCAGGGGACCCTTTGGACCCAGAGGCGCTGGGCTGGGGGCTGAGGAGAGGAGGGCGAGACGTCCGGGTCACTCCGGCCCGCGTCTTCTGTTTTCTTTCTGCGCGCCCTCTCCCTGCAGCACCTCGTTCCGCGGTCGGACGCGTCTGTGAACGTTTCTCGGAGCTTTATGGTTTCGCAAATACCTTTCACTCACCTTCTTTTACGTTGTCAGTGTTAGGGTTGGCTCCGGCTCGATAAAGTAGAGACAAGGGACGCTGTGACCCAGTTGAAACAAGTCCTCTAGGACAGGTTCCGCCGGTCCCTCCGGGCCCGCCGGAGGGAGGGGCTCCGGCTTAGATCAGGGCCGCGCCTCTGCATGGAAGATTGAGTTGGGACCGGAACAGGGTCCGAAGTTTCACTTGTGCCATGGGACGTCGGGCGTGAGCTCTGGCCTTCAAGTTGTGAGGGGGTCCTTAAACTGTGCAGGACCCCCTTGCCCCTAGGTCTAGACGACCCCAGATCCCGCGCCTCTCCCTCCACACGCGTCTAGACTCACGAGTTGACCGACCCCGCCCCCCGCCCCCCGCCACCACCATCCCTCGCCCGACCTAAAACGACGCCACAGGACCCCAAACCTTTCGGCTCACCAACCCACAGAGGACGGTCTCTTTCCGTCCCTCCATTCCCTATCGTTACTTCCCAGACCCTTCGTCGAACCTTATGGACGGGGACTTTCAAAACCCCAAGACAGACCGTTCCTGTACTAGTCGCGGTCAGAAAGGGACACCAGAAGTTGGCTATATGAAGTCTCTCACGCCTTCGGACCTTGCCTAACACCCCCCCGTGGTGTCAAATGCACATTCTACGTCCGACAGTTAGTAAGTAGGGGCAACCCGGACCCTTTGGTGGGGCGGGGGGGGGTGGCGGGTGGGGGTAGCGGGGACGCACGACGACTCGAGTTCCCGGCTCTTGTGTAGAGACGGTGTCCATCCTAAGAATTGTGGTGACCTCTTTCGTCTCTAACCTCGTTCATATGAGATACTTCTGAGAGAAGAGGGCCAATGAATTGACGGAGAGGGAGGGAAGATGAGACCACTTCCCTGTTCCCTTAAGTGTTCTAATCAACGTTCGGAATTGAAAGTGAAGTTGTCAGTTGTAAAAGACTCACGAAAACAACACGGTACGTGACACTCCCTGCGCCCTCTTTTTTTTTTACTTGTTTTGTCGATCTCTTCATCTTGTAAGTTTACGTATTCTTTACCGGGGACGGGAACCCCAGGAGTCTGGGATCACCCCTTTGTACCGTAGACTCAGGGTTCCATTTTGGAGGTGACCGGCGTGTTTTGTGACTCACAACGTTCGGACGAAAGGTCTCCGAAAAAGTCTACGACCTTTTGAGTGACAGGACCATCCCTTGTCCTCGTCTACGGAAACTAATTATACCTTCATTTTTCTTCGTTACCACCGTCATGAAACGAGGTAACGTCAACAAATCTCTAAATAACTGTAACTCTATTCGAAGTCAGACACCGTAGAGGTATTAAGTACAGGGGTAATCAATAATGGTTTACTCGTTTAGCAAAAAAAAAGAAAATTGGCCAAAAATTTTCTTTTATCTATTTATTTATTGTCCCACCCCCCTCCAACCCTCTTTAGAAAAAAATTATTCTAGTCTCAGTAATAAAAGGAACGGAGACACCCAGGGACTCGATGTCTTTGAACAGAGAGGTGAGGGCTCAAGTGGTCCGACACAAGACTTGTATTTTGTTAAGACATTAAAGGAAGTTCTTGTTTTCAAAAGTTTCTTTACTGGACGTGCCATAGGGGGAGTTATTTCGTCTTAACTGAATTACCAGACAATTAATGAGATAGGAGGGTCCCCCTCCCTTCGAAGGTTTTCCTAACGATGTTTGGGAGACAACTAACTTCGACACCAGACAGGGGTTTACATGTCGACCCCGACCCGGTAACTTTTGGGTCTGTTTTGTTTTAGGAGCTATTTATTAGGATGGATCTTGTGTTTCTAAGTCGTATGTTATCAACTTAGAAGTGACCTAGGAGTCTCTTTGGGTCTCACTCGAGAAAACCCCGAAGGCCCCATTAGAAAATTAAACTCCGGTTTACAAGAGCCTGTTTTCAATTTTTTTTTGTACCAACCGGGAAGACAGGGAGAGTAGGACACATCTTAAGGAAAGAGAAAATAAACTCTGAGACTGACATAAAGAAAATAGGTTAGAAGAAAACATGATTAATGTCAAACAAAGTAGTAAATTATATAAAAACAAACCAGTAAAAAAAAAGGTTAACAAAGAGATAATCACTAAATTGCTTCTGTTTAAACTAACAAGATTATTTTTTTCCTGTATCATCTCTTAGTTTTACATTCCCTGTCTAAACCCAATAACAAGAGACACTGAAAAAGTGTAGACATTCCACTGTTCACGTCGTACGTCAATTTATATAAAGATTTAATTTTTCCAAAATTTTAGGATAAATTCGACTTCGTTGTAACTCGTTAGTAGGTCAATTCGACCGTAGTTGTTCGTCTTTTTAAAATTATTTTTGTAAAGAAATTCCTTCCTCTATACGTACAACATGTGGTTAACTCTTTTATAAGTAAAATTAAACCTCATGTAAATTGAAAACATCTGGTAACTTTAACTTGTGACGACTTTCTACTTTACATCGTAGATCTCTCTCCCCAGTACTTTTACTAGTTGTACACCTCTACTAGAAAAGACTTGATCCGTTATTGTCTTTCTCACACCGTTCGGTGTGTCAAAGGGTGTAAATGGTAGAGAAAAACTTCATCACTACCATAGAGTTTTTGTGAATCCAGTAAGAATTCACTAATGATAATGAGTTCTCAGTACACAACTACCTTGAGTTGGGGACGAAAGGAACGGTACCAACTGACCAGGGACGCACGCACCACGTTCTTTATTAGTATTATTACCACTCCTTCAAATCGAGTTTCTGAAATTTAACACGGGTATTAACACAAAGTATAGTTTACCATTGTTTGTGTATGAAACGAAAACTTTTCACTTTTTTTTTTTTAGATCACTTAGTTTTTCTCTGAGTAGTAAATTTCAGTAGGACTGGGGATTCACTACGACTTGAAAACTAAAACACATGACAACCGACAAGTAGGGTCAATACACTTTTTATTCAAGATCTGTGTCTTACCATCTGTCACACTGGACACCCGAGTCCATCACAACAAGGAAAGTTATTTTGGGTATGTTTTCCGATAGAAACGGAAAGAGTAGTTACTACAGGAATGTTAGGACTGACGAGGCGTTATCATATATCGATTATCTGTTTTTACTTTTTGTCCTTCGGTAAGGAGAACGATTTATTAGGTACCTCTTATGATTTTCTTCTCCTCCGTTCAACAAGGCTAAAAATGATCGACATATAATACTTATTTATTCTGACGTTCCAACTTATTTCATCAAAATCTTTAATATGACTGATTGGCGTACGACGTCTCTACCGAATCCAGGATAAAAAGGGGAAACGTCTTGAGTCACACGAGTCCATAATTACGAGGAGAGGTTCCCTGTAAAACTAAACCTTTGAAAAAAAAAAAAAGAAAGTAAAAAATGGAAATTTTTTACTTCGTAAAGGTCGTGAACACCTCACGACAAAAGGTCCGAGAACTCTGTGACCTAGAGAAACCTTGGTGTCTCATATAACTGATGTAGTCATTGAAAAGTAGTAAAAACTAGTCCCGTTTAAAAATTTATCTTTGATGACTCTTTGTCCGTCATTGTAATCTAGAGTCAATTTATTTATGTTCCCTCCATATTGAACTCCCTTTTATGATTGTCATTCTTTTGAAGAACCTTATATAAATTTGACCTTTCTTAAATAGAAAAACCCTTTTGTTGTCAAAATAAATTCGGGGTCGTTTGTGCCATGAACAGGAACCCACCACCCTCTTCTCCCGTCTTCTCCGTCCTTCCCTTTATGATGAAAGATTTACACCCAGGGCACTTGAGATGACACATGTGGGACTTGGAGTAGATTCACCTACCACTCGTCACTCTCCGAAAAGAATGCCAAGACATGAACTAGTGTTATCTAAGAAAAGAAGACACTAAATGAAGGAAACACTAAAGTACACTTCGAACGAGTAGATTTTATATATGTCAATACCATATTTTCTTAGAAAATCTCAACTTTGATCTTAATCCAACTGACTTTGTAAACTACAAAGAGATGTAAAATTCGAACTTGCTTTCTTTACCCTTTATCTTAGTTGCTTCGTCCCTATTTTGTCTAATTCACCTCGGCCATTCCGTTCTTTGTACCACCGGTGAAAAAATTTTCCATTTTGTAAAAACGACCACTGCACCGTAGTTTCCAATGACAATTATCAAACACGGAATGTACATATACGAAATCCACTTCTGTGAAGAATCCTTTTTTCCTGGTACAAACGACTGAAGGCTCTCTACTTTCTAAATACCGACCTAAGAAGAGAAAGAGGAAGACGGAAGGAGGAGTTAAAAGAAAAGAAGGAAGTAAGAAGATAGAACTCAGAGTCAATAGAGGAGTAGAGACCGAGAGATAGAAGAAGGTGGAGAGACAAAGGTCAGAGATGAAAGGTAATGTAGAGAAGGGAGGTGAGATAAACAGGTGATGTAACCAGTGAAGCAACGAAATCCCCTCGGACCTCAACTGTAAGGGAATCGGAAGAGTGAGTCAGGAACGTGTGCGTTGGACGGACGAGGAAGTTGGTCAAAGACAATAAGACTCGTCCAGACAATTATGGAAGTGAGAGTCGGACACAATACAATGTCCCTTTTATTTTCCCCACCCCCCATCCCCCTCGATGTACCTTCACATAGGGTCTTCGTTTCAACAAACTTTCGTGAAATTGAAGGTTTTTCGTCGTAATAGTACTCTTACGGAAAGGTCCACTATCTTCATACGTACAGAATCGATCCAATACAATTGAATCCCCTTTACAAATATACTTATTAATATCTTTCGTCTTTCAAGAATTTTACACGGTCAGTGCCAAAATTTATGAGTTGTTCATAGTTGAGTAAATTAAGGGTGACTTTCGGAGACGTCCACCACGATAATGATAAGGGTACAAACGTTTACGTGTTTGACTCCGCGTCTTTCCATACATTGAAAGGACCATACAGGATCTAGTCTCCATAGGGGTCCGGATGTCCTATTCAAGGGACCCGGTCGTCGTCGTCGTCGTCGTAGACCCTGGAACAATCTTTGTGTTTAAGACTCTAAAATAGAACGAACGGTTGTTTATTCTATCCGATAGTGTCAAAACAACCACGACCGTCTCCTGTGTTGTGAGGACCCAGTCTTTGTTTCTTGAAATAAAAAGTGACACACCTTTCATAGCACTTGTAGTGCAAGTGTAACTAAGGGGGTCAAGAAATTAGGGGTGTTCATACAACGTCTCCATCGTTTCAAACAGTCACAAAGTCTAGTGTTCTACACCTCTTTCTTTACGTTCTCTAGACACTTTTCAAAAGACGGTTGTCTCCCAACTCTGGTCATGTGAGAAGTTCGTCAACCGGGAAACAGTAGTAAAAAGTCTTGTTCCGGTGACAGATGCGGGGAAGAAGAAGGGTACCTGTACTATAAGTAGAACTTACAAATACTCCATGGTTTAAGAAAATATTATTCGTCACGAAGAAACATACGCATGGGTAAAAATTAAATACACACTCGACACAATATCAGAAAGAAGATAATAAAAAGGGGGGAGTCGTAATCCAAAATTCTAGGGTGAGTGAACCGACATTCAATTAGAACAAGGTGAGGAAAAAATAACTTAATATAAACTGTATATTATAACATACATTCAAGTTCCACATGGTACATAAGAGAACTACGTAAATATAACGAGATACTAACGACGACATCGTTATCAATTTGGAGATAGAACAGTGTATCAATAGTAAAGAAGGTTGTGACCCTTGTTAATTCTAGATCAGTAAACCGTTCAAATTCCAAAGCCTATGACAAGACGACAGACGTTAATGACACGACACATACTGCAGAGATCCTAAATAAATAGACGACCAACGTACACATATTACAGGGGGTCAAAGTTGAGACGACTCCTAAGGTACGACACACAGGTAGTGTAAAGTAAGGAGTGAAGGGAACCCTACTTTGACTCGAAGGGACATCGTACGATAGTGTACACTACTGTGACGTCACTTTTAGAAATGACTAAACAGAGGAGAACGTAGAGAAGTTCTCCAAACGTATATATATCTGTCTATCTGTCTCTCTATCTAAGGTATAGAACCTTTAATATGTGTATATATATCGTTTGACCCGAAGGGACCACCGAGTCGACCATTTCTTAGGCGGACGTTACGGCCTCTGGACCCAAGTTAGGGACCCAACCCTTCTAGGGGACCTCTTCCTTTTCAGATCGGTGAGGTCATAAGACCGGACCTCTTAAGGTACCTGACATATCAAGTACCCCAGCGTTTCTCGACCTGTGTTAACTCGCTGAAAGTGAGTGAGTGAGTATATCTTATAACTAGGATATAGATCCTCTAACATATATAATTAATTAACTAATATATATTATATATATATTAGTTATAAGAAACGAGTAAAAAGATAGTCCAATAGACAAAAAGTTCCCAAGGAACATGTCAAATCTATAACTTTCAAAATCTGTATTGTGACAAAAGCGGATAAGAGAATTAAAACACAAAAAACAAGGAAAAGACACATCCCACGGGTCAAAAGGGGTTTAACAGACAATGTGTCAGACAGGAAATGGAAAACGAAACACTGCCACAGAAATACGACATCATTCAAGGATATAAAAGTGACCAGAAAAAAACTTGAAAGATGAACCACAGTAACCATATAACCAGACAAAGAAACAGTGATGGTCATATAACAATAATGACACGGAATCATAATACAGAATCATTTTACTTAGGTTCCTGTTATTTCAAAAGTGTTTTCCCAGTATAAACGGAGGTTCGACTCATGTAAGATTCGGTTACTCTTATTACTAAAAAATTTTACGTCACGACTATAATCGTCTGAAGATAGTGGACAAGAAAATCCACCATCTCACAACCTTCCTTTCTCTATACACATATACGTCCAGAGAATCTCAATAGTATTATAAAAGCAAAAAAGTGAGATAAAGGAGTTGGAGTTTTGACTATTAGTACCTGTCTTTAAGAGTTCAAAATACTGAGGGATCACGGGGTGACTAGACCCGACTCTTCGTTCAAAGAAAGACTGATATTTTACATCTCTGTCACAGGTAACAATGTAAGGTAATGGAATATATAAGTTATAGTAGTACATGGATGATAAGTCACAGAAGATGTCTTCTCTCATCTTTAAGAAGAATTCCTCCCTGAAGGACGAGTAGGACTTTTTTTGTAAAACGTCTACCTAAGTTTAGGCTTATCTTCGGAAAGTTCAAATGAGTCCGAGAAAGTTTGGAGGTTGGGACCTGTGTAAGATTAGGGAAACGGACCTTGTGAACCAGGGTGGGATAGGAGTGAACGGATGGATAAGTGTCGGTCAGAAACGAAGGGTCGAGGGGGCCGTCGGACCTAGTCACCATGAATGGGAGGGTACACGAGAGTATCGGGATGCATGTAGGGGAAGTGTCGTGAGGACTGGACCTTGGTGAACGAACAAGAAAAGAAAATGGTCTTATAATTGAGATATCCCGTCCTGACACTACCAGGACGAGTGGGTTGTATCACAGACCTTATATTAACCACGTATTTGCTGTAAAAGACTTGATTATTTACTATTTACAACATCTCCTCTATCTAGATTCGAAACTTACATAGTAACGTAATCTGCCAGAAATCAAAGGGAAGGTAGATACTCTAAAGTGTTTCTATACGATGTTTTCGGGTTTCAGACTAAGTCTAAAATTTCAGACCTATACAATAATGACAAAATTTTTTTGACACCGAGGTGACCTTATTCCCGAAAATAGTGAATCAAAGATCTGTGAAAAACATCACCTTTAATTAAAATATTAAATTAGTATTTTACTTCTCTTATCTCAACGAAATAATGGGACTAACGAGATAAAAACATACAACATACCTATCATCGACGGTAAATTACTTATTGTACTAACGATAAAGTATCTACAGAACCATTAGACCGTTCTCACAGTATCACGGGGAGATGTCCACTCCTCTCTTTCCAAATCCAATTCATTGAACTTTTCCTACGGGTCAGTTATTTACCATGTCAACGTACAACTTGTGAGACGACACAATGAGATTTTCAATCACGAGGATTCTCGACAGTACGACAACGACGACGATTCAGCGAAGTCAGCACAGGTTGAGACACTCTGGGGTATCTGTCGTCGGGTGGTCCGAGGAGACAGGGACCCTAAGAGGTCCGTTCTTGTGACCTCACCCAACGGTAAAGGAAGAGGTTACGTACTTTCACTTTTCACTTTCACTCCAGCGAGTCAGTACAGGCTGAGAAGCGCTGGGGTACCTGACCTCGGATGGTCCGAGGAGGCGGGTACCCTAAAAGGTCCGTTCTCATGACCTCACCCCACGGTAGCGGAAGAGGTCTCGACAGTATGTAGAAATACTTATAGGAACACTGGACAAAGAATCGAAGAGGTAAAGGAAGAACCACCGGCACGGGATAACTTCCATTGGATGTATTCTGCCAAGGACAGGTTGGGAGGGATTGTCAAAAGTGGAGACATTGTTACAGAACAAACCCCAGTAGTCCCCAAAATCTTTAAAAAAGGGATCATTAAGTGAGTAAGTTACTTTGAACGGACCGAGACCCGTACCATGATCCAAGACTCCCACGACATCTCTTATTCTTTACACGATAGTCGTGAGTCTTTAGAATATCGAGGCACCCCTTTAATTAGTTCGTTTACCGCTTCGTCACATGATTATGATACGATCTCCTGTGTTGGCGGTAGGGGTACCTATAAATTGGGACACGAACGGACCTTTTAGAGTACCTACCTCCTCGGGTCACCCGACGTCAGGTACCCCAGCGATTCCCAGCCTGTGCTGACTGGTTGAAGTGAAAGTGAAAAGTGAAAGTACGTAACCTCTTCCTTTACCGTTGGGTGAGGTCACAAGAACGGACCTCTTAGGGTCCCTGCTCCCTCGGTATACCCGACGGCAGATACCCCAGCGTGTCTCAACCTGTGTTGACTTCGCTGAATCGTCGTCGTCGCCGTGGATATATGTCCAGTCCTTCGTTGTCAATCTTGACCTGTACCTTGTTGTCTGACCAAGGTTTATCCTTTGCCTCTTGCAGTTCCGACATATAACAGTGGGACGAATAAATTGAAGATACGTCTCATGTAGTACTCTTTGAGATCCGACCTTCTTCGTGTTCGACCTTAGTTCTAACGGCCCTCTTTATAGTTCTTGGAGCCTATACGTCTACTGTGGTGGGAATACCGTCTTTCACTTCTCCTTGATTTTTCGGAGAATTACTTTCACTTTCTCCTCTCACTTTTCCAACCGAATTTCGAGTTGTAAGTCTTTTGCTTCTAGTACCGTAGACCAGGGTAGTGAAGTACCCTTTATCTACCCCTTTGTCACCTTTGTCACCGTCTGAAATAAAAACCCCCGAGGTTTTAGTGACATCTACCACTAACGTCCGTATTTTAATTTTCTGTGAATGAGGAACCTTCCTTTCAATACTGGTTGGATCTATCGTATGAGTTTTCGTCTCTGTAATGAAACGGTTGTTTTCAGGCGAATCAGTTCCGATACCAAAAAGGTCATCAGTACATACCGACACTGTCAACCTGACACTTCTTTCGACTCGTGGTTTCTTAACTACAAAAACTTCACACCACAACCTCTTCTGAGAACTCTCAGGGAACCTGACGTTTCTCTAGGTTGGTTAGGTAAGATTTCCTCTAGTCAGGACCCACAAGAAACCTTCCTTACTACGATTTCGACTTTGAGGTCATGAAACCGGTGGACTACGTTTCAACTGAGTAACCTTCTGAGACTACGACCCTCCCTTACCCCTGTCCTCCTCTTCCCCTGCTGTCTCCTACTCTACCGACCTACCGTAGTGACTGAGCTATCTGCACTCAGACTCACTTGAGGTCCTCAACCACTACCTGTCCCTCCGGACCGCACGACGTTAAGTACCCCAGCTTTTCTCAACCTGTGCTGACTCGATGACTTGACTTGGTTTGACTTCCCATACAATTCAACTTGACAATCCCCTCCCCCAAACCGTTGTCCGTTGTTATAAAGGTCTTCGGTTTCTCGTCTCCCCGACACTCTCTGTAAAGTCACGTCGACCTGTCATCCTAAGGAAACACTCTCGTCTCAATCTTACCTCGTTTCATCCTAGACTATGACATCTCCGTTCTCACTCAGTCAACGGTTCTCCGAGACGTTAACTAAGTGAATAACAAAAATTACGTATAATTGATTCAAGGATATATTAGGTATCTAACATATATATCGTGAATAGTTCGTAGTACGTGTCAAGATGGACGAAATATAGATGATTGAGTAAAATAGTGACGTCGTTTGGATACTCTATTTATTTATAATAATAATAAGATCAATATTCCTACTCTTGAGGTTCTGGGTCTCACAAACCCATTGAAAAGGTTTCAGTGTGCCGACAATTTACTGTTCCAACCTGAGTTTGAGTCCATTGGATAGAGGTCACGGATACAAAAATTGTAATCTTATTTGACGAAGACCCTTATGTCACTACGTGTACTGGTGAATCCGAGAGACAGGAGTAAAATCCCTCTTCTGTCTTTTAATCGTCCGCTTGTTGTATTTTTAATTCCTCTATCTCTACTCTCCAGACTTCTTTAGGTTTGTCGTCTCAACGAGCTCAAACTGAATCCATTAATTTAAATCGATTCCTTCGGTCCCTCTCGAGATGGTTCCCCACCGTTCCTCGACACTGGAGTTCGTAGTCAACTCCAGTCTCTCTAGGTGCATCGCCCTTATTCGTATATCCCCAACCTACCACCTCTACACCCTCTCAATTACAATACACAGTCGAAGCACTTCGATGACACAGGTTGACTAACAACACTTCAGGAAAACATCTACGGTAATTGTAAATGTCGGTCAACTGAAATTCATCTCCTCTACTGAGAGGTACCACCCACCCGGAACAAATTAGTCCACTTCCGAAATTCTCGTTTTGGATTCCAAAGATTCTCTTTCGTAAGACGTAACCCTGACATTGTATCTTTAGGAAGGACTCAAAGGTCGGACCGGATTACTAGAGTCTGTATCGTCGGGGTCGTTAGTGTACTCGGTGAAGGAATTTCACTTCTTTGAGGTAGAGGGACATATAACAAGTCAGAGACTCAGTAGAGAATGAGACGTTCGGACACTTAACGTCAGAGGGACATACACATATATATTTACATACGATATGTTATATGTTATATCATAAATATATATATATACGATATGTTATATATATGTTACATATATAAAATATTTATTATTAAGAAATTAAGTATCCCAATAACTTCAATATATACTTTACCGTTAGGTGAGGTCGTGAGAACGGACCTTTTAGGGTATCTACCTCCTCGGACTATCCGATGTCAGGAACCCCAACGTTTCTCAGCCTGTGCTGACTCGCTGAAGTGAAAGTATGTACATATATATATATATACATAAGGCGGGGGGGACGGGGTCTCTTGGGACTCACTGACTATGAATTACTAGTCACTTCCGAGTTGGGGACGAGAGTGTCTCAAAGGAATATCTCTCTGATGTATTAATTCTTAAATTGAGGTTCTCGTCTCTGACAGAGAAATGCGAAGAGATATGAAGGAATTCACGATACTAGTCCCGAGACTCGGCATCTCGGTAAGGGACCGACTCCCTTATTATAGACCTCAGTCCTATACGGTCACGGTCAAGATGGGATCGTCTCGACGTACTGGACTCAAGTCCAGAAGACTCGGATAAAGAAAGAGATGCTTTACACTTACAACCTAATTTACTAGAATTACAAGAAAGGAAATAATTAATAGACACTAAGAAACTCTCGTCTATCCTTATACACCTACTATTGACTAGATGACTACCCTCGTCGTTGGAAGTCTTTATACTAGGATCTACCACCAACAAGTACCGTTGGGTACTCTCTAAAAATTCTAGGAGTTTGGAGGAGTGAGGGCCGTAGTCGACTAAGTGTCGGTCGATCCCAGACACCCTATACCTGTCTCTTATAGACCCGGTCACTTAAAAGTCACGAATTCAGTCCTGTTAAAAATCGAAGAGGAATTTTACTTACAATCTTCCTCCCTTTAATCCTAAAAAATTTATATATTCTACTTTTGAACGGAAAAGAGATATGAACAAATATCTCTGAAAGAGGTTACAAAGTAATAATATTTAGTCGAACTTATTTATTAACCCACATATGTTCAGACATGGATCCCAAAAAAAGGAATAGATGAATCTTAATGTAAAGAAACTATTGTTTCTCATTGTAGAAAATTACTTTATTTTTAAACCCCCCTTTCCATATAGCCGGTAGGGAATTCAAGAAAGGTTCTAATATCTCCATAACGTCATTCGTTACAACTGTACCAAGAACCTAGAAGGTCACAAATATTAGAACTACAATACTAGTAGTCTTTTATTTTAATGGAAATTACTCTTCACAATTAAATAAGAAAAGTATCTTAATACATAACTTTTGTTTTTACAAGATGATTAAAAACACTTACGAAACACATCGTCAACCATGTAAAAAAGAATTTTCACATAAAAGATCGAACTTAAACGTAAAATTAAAACTAAGAAAAACAACAACAACAAAACAAAAAAAGTAAAGACAGGAAATTTTAAAAAAAAGTATGTTAATTAAATAAAACCAATGAAAACAATGTCATATCTCCTAAATGTTGATGTATATTAATATTGGTACTTAAGTAAATAAAGACTAACTAAAATACGAAATCTTTTCGGAGACGTAGGTCTTCAACTATTCGTACCTAGAAAATACGATCATTAGTATAAACAACAACAAGTCAACGAGTCAATATATGTTGAGACACACTGGGGCACCTGATGTCGTACCGTCCGAAGGGAAAGGGAGTGGTGGAGGATCTCAGACGAGTTTGAGTACAGGTAACTCAGTCACTACGGTAGGTTGATAGAGTAGAAGACAGCAGGGGAAGAGGAGGACGGAAGTTAGAAAGGGTCGTAGTCCCAGAAAAGGTTACTCAGTCGAGAAACGTAGTCTACCGGTTTCACAACCTCGAAGGTGGAAGTTGTAGTCAGGAAGGTTACTTATAAGTCCTGACTAAGAAAATCCTAACTGATCAAACTAGAGAAAGACAGGTTAGTATATTACACTGAGTTATTGTTATTGATCACAATTGTTTATCGGTTTGAATGTAAAATTTGTAATAGCATAAATTAGGATTTTGTAAGAGAAATCCATCGACGTTATTAACAGGGGTAAAATGCTTACTTGTCGTTAAATACCTACTCCTAATCTTTTCGTTTATTAGAGCGGAGTTAAATTTGTCGAAGGTGAGTTTGTACTTCATATCACAGAGGTGGACCCTTAATAAAGTCTCCTACCACGACCTACTCTTGGTTTTGACTAAAATAAGGACGGTACTGATTGCTGTAAAGGGGGTTACCAAATGACCAAGAGGGAAGGGAGGGGGTAAAAACTCCTAAAAAGGTTTGTCAATATACATCACTTCTGAAAGGCGTATATCGGTCCCGAGGAGTAAAAATCATTCGTGTAATAGATATGAGGAAGACCAAATAAAACGAAACTAAACCCCCCCTTTTCAAAATTTCAAAACAAAAAAAAAAATTATTTTTATTGGATGAACAAAGGAAAAATTGAAGGAAAGTATCTCTGGTAGTCACTTTGAAGACCCATATTTCGATGGAAGTCTGAATTGATGAAATCTTTCTTTTAATAATGTATATTACAAAATCCATTTAAAACAACCAAGACAAAAAGTCCCTAAAAACCTGATTTCTATGACAATCTAAGAACTTAAAGTTAAAGGGATAAGGGCTGAGTTAAATCTTTATAGACCTTTTAATGAACATATCACCTTCCACAAAACGGTTCACAAGGTTCGTCTCAATACTGAGTGAGATTAAAGATGAGAAACGATTTCTTCTAAACCACTTGAACTCCGTTGAAATACGTCTACTTATCACATTTACTGGGTTGACACAGGAGGTTCGAGTTCGGGGGTGGAGAAAGATCCAGGTAATTAGAAGTCGGTTTTGTTTTAATGACGGTACCTTCTCTTCCCTTATTCTTCAAGTACTGTCTGAACTTTTCTCCTTCGACTCCTACACAAAGGGAGCCTTTTTATATTCCTACAAAGGTTTTGATTATCCTTCTTTATTAAACCGACGGGTTTTTCTTGGAGACAGTGCAGATAAACTAAAAAGACCGTGGTATCGAATCTTTTCCTCATACAAAGGTTCGTATACATACCGTACGAAAACGACAGTCACACGGGTAAGACCTTCAATCTTCTAACCTAAAAATCATTCATTAAGCAACTACTAGTTACTGTCCCCCCGGAAACGAACCCGTCGGTGGAGAGTGTGTAGATCACGTGTTAGTTGAAACCGGGATTAAGGTATGTTTAGATGTATGTTAAATTGTGATCTGAACCAATTTTGTTGTGGTTGTTGCAGAGAATTTAGAAAGGAGATTTTTCTAGTGAACGACGTCTTTAAGTTCCTTCACTTCTGTAATTTAGAGTCAAAGACCAAAATTTTCACGAAATGTATATAGTGGTGGTTGGTCGAATATTTAAAATCAGTTAGGAGTTTGGTCGGAAAATTTCCCCGACTTTTTACAGGGGTATGGGAGTTTCCTGTGTGGACAATAGACTTTGTCAAAAATTGGTCGAACAATTCGTCGAAACTGTCTAGTTTCTGAGGTCTGTTACCTGTGTTTGAAATTGTTATCATATCGGAACTCGTTTCCAAGACAGTTTGGTCCGAACACGGGTACCGTAATGCCGGCCGTTAACTTTTATTTAAAATGAACTTATTCATGGAGTCGGCTAGTCTCCGTGACGCCGACGACTTTGTTTTCGTCAACTCCTATTCAATAACTGAGGTGACTGTCGGACTTACTTGAAGTAATACGGTCGGGTGAGGACCATTTTACACAGTCCAAAATTTGACTTAATCCACCGTCCACGTACCTGTTAAAAGGACGGGGGGAACTCTGTCGTCTGTCGGTTAGTAGTGGACTAAGATGTCTGTTTACAAATCTAAACAAAAAGTATAACGTGCCGGTATTCACTTTCGTGTAAATTTAGAAAAAAGGAGGAGGAGGTAGTGGCGACCCAATACAAGGGTACTCGTCCCGTATGGGTGCGAAACCACATTACCCTAAGCATTTCCGGACCTGACGGTGGGGGTAGTGAGGGGAGGGAGGTTCCGTGTCTAAAGTCCTCACTAGGTTTAAGAAGTGAACTCCAATAACCTAAAATCGAAGTCCTGTCTTCGAGGAGAAGACAAGATCCTCTAATTTTGTGTTCCTGTGTGTAGGTTTTACAGAAGGTAGATTCTTAAAGCTTTCCTGTCTTGGTACCTGTAAGACTATCAAAAATTGGTCTTACTATTTCAATATGTAACCGAAAAGTCAACCCTCGATCCTAGGTCTTGAATCTATAAAATCAAATATTTATCATATAGGATGGTCGTTTGGAACATTGGGGACGACCCTGGAGACTCAATTTCGTCTCAGTTATTCTTGACCGTAAAAAGATGACATACACAGATAGATAGACGGAAAGATAGACACAAACATATAAACCGAGATTTTATAAAACAAAATGCTAGAAGGGAACGGATATTCCTATTTACGTTCTAGTCGATTTGAAGTCTATGAAACTACGGTCGAGAGTAATGAATTAGTACTCTGTGTCCTGATAATTCTGAGGATTTTTACTTTTAGGTCTGAGGATTGGAATCTCCCTCTCCCAACCGTATACGGAAACCGACACACGGAATAATTTCAATTACTCGTTCTTTCTAAGAGAAAAGGATTCATAGATTTTCTTGACTTTAGAAAAGAAAATCACTTCGTGGTAAAAGAAACCTTACAAAGGTAATGAGTAATACTTATTGATATGAAAAAAACCTGTCTGTAGAACTTAAAACTTCGTCTTGTGGAAGACCTTTGACAGTCGTGGGAGAGGAGAGTTTTTTTGTGTCCTTATTTCAAACAAAAAAAAAATTAGAGTTCCTTTTACAGTTTCTGTATAGTTAGGTCAGTGAAAATCACTACAGATACGTGTTCGACCGAGTTCAGAGGTTTCTTTGAAACAAGTTAAGACCCGATATAAATAAGGTGTTTTAAAAACGACCTAAATCACCAAATTACAAACGTAAAATTATCTTTCTAGTTAAGTTTGAAAAAAGTGGAAATCCTTTCGTAGTTACAATATGTTAAATACACACATGGTTAGACCCACTCTGTATGATAAGTCCTTTTGTTTTAACCAAAAGGAAATCTCGATGACTTTCCGATGGTACTTAATTGTGTCACTCCTCCAGATGCTACTGAGAGTGAACGACCTCGGGAAGGAGGGGGTCGGTGCCGTCTACCACAAAGTATCAACCAGTGTTTACCGACAGTCGCTCACAAACAGACGGACGGTCATTGGACACCAAGTCCCTGAGGGGCCCTCTCACATGGTCGAGACTGAGACGACTATTGTCGTAGACTCTTTTACTAGGCAGGAAAGAACAGTCCGTGTTTTAATCGGTAGAGTGAAAGATTGACATCTGTTCCCCCTGTACTTTCTTTTTCCTGCCACGGTCGGGTCGACTACAAAGGAGACGAGAGTAAGATCCCCGGGTTTCGTCTGTTTAGGTTTTCGTCTGACACCCTGTTACCACAACAGTGGTTTATGTACCACAACCTCATTGGGGTCAAGACCATGGTCGTAAAGGACGTCGCTACGTGACCTTGAGAGGGGTCCCGATCGAGACTAGATCGATCGGGACGTGACAAATCTCGTTGTCTATAAAAGAATGGGGTCCCGTAGGCAGTCTGAAGCAAGACGTCACTGGAACTCACCGAACTCGGGTCTACTTCCCCCTCCTTCTTGTCTCTCACCATTTCCCAGACTCGTCGAAAGGAAGGAGGAGACCCGTGGTGGTGGTCGACCTTCCGTCCCACGGGTGGGATGACGGAAACACCTACGTTTGTTGGGACTTCATGTTCTCCGTCGGTGATTACTTGGTTTCGTCTTCCGTTACTCCCTCCAACTTTTTCGTTCTTCCACTCTCTTTCCTCTCTTCTTTGTTCTTCCCTTCATCGGGGTTTAACCCTTCTCTGATTATGAACAACTCTTAGATAATTCCCGTCCGTATCTGACCACGACAACTACGTAGTGTGCTCATTAGGAGGGTCGTCAAAGTATCTAGCCCATGGTCGTAGGGATAAGACCCGAAGGGAGTATCGAGTCAACCATTTAGTAGATGGACGTTACGTCCTCTAGACCCAAACTAAGAACCCAACTCTTCTCTGGGATCTCTTCCTTTACCGTTGGGTAAGGTCATAAGAACGGGTCTCTTAGGGTACCTATCTCCTCGGACCGTTCGATGTCAGGTGTCTTAGCGTTCTCAGTCTGTACTGAATTACTGATTTGGTAGTGGTGGTAGGGACAATTTATTGTAGAGACGTGGTACTTTGATCTTTCACTGTTTTGCTTGGAAGGTTGGGACCGGTTTCGTGAGTTCGAATTGACCAATCTGAGTTCCCGATCCAAGGACTGAAACTCGGACCGAAACAATGTGTCCGACACATTTGAACCCGTTGAATTGGATAGTCACGGAGTCAAAGGGGTAAACATTCTACTTCGAGAATTATTATGGACACAGTAACTCAGTAAGATCTCCTACTTTATATAATTATATATTCTTGAAAGTAGTTATGAATCTACCAACTTTTGTGAAATGATTGTAAACAAAAATAAGAAATGACGAAGACACAAAAAGTCATAAATAAAATTAGTGATAGAGGAAAAACCATTGATTAGGAAAGTTTTAGGAGTTACATCGTTTTTTTTAAAAAGAAGGTCACCGGAATGTACAGATCTATAACGATGACAGAACAAACAAAAAAATTCGTCTACTTAGATTTAAGATTCTGACATGACGGTTAAAACACATATGTACACATTCTTTGTCGTTGAAAAGATAGTCTTTCGTGAACTTAGGATGAATATAGTAAAAATCGACCCGTCCAATGGACAATAGGACCCGTCCAATGATTTGTGTGGGTAGACATATTATTTTTCATGAATGGTTGAAGATCTTGGTGTCAATACTGATTTACTCTTTCCATATATCTCACGGATCGTGTATTCTCCGTAAGACATCAGTGTCAACAATAATAAAATGATTTATTGATTCGTGACCAAATATAACACATCGAGGTGTACAGTTGGGTTTACACCCAGTACCTATACTATGGTCTTACAGACCCCACATAGGAATCTAACTACTTCGACAGGATTTACATCGAGAAAAAGGAAGACACTGTAAAGAGTGTAAATTAGGGAGGCTTCGTGATAGGACCCATTACTGGTGGTGGACGACATTGGCAAAACAGACCGTTTCCTTACAGAAATGGCATCTGACACGAGGACACCGAGACTCACTCCGTTACGAACCTGGAGTCCCTCTCGGCTCACCCGAGGGAAAGTTTCCGAGGTAGTCCACTCCAGTCGTGCCACTACTTTCCTTTGTAGGAAGTTGGGGGTCTTAGAGAGGCCCTCTTTACTTCCCTTAGAGGACGGTTAACAATTACTATTATCAGAATATTAAAGTTGTGGTGTAAAATGGGTCCTCCTAGGGTTTACGAAATGTCCAGACGTTTATCAAAATGGGTGAGACAGACATCCGTAATACACCTCATTCGAACCTTGTGTCGGTGACACCCCTCGTAACGGAAGGATAAAAAATTTTACACATTTTTATACATAAATATATAATTATATACACACACACACACTCACACACGTACAAGTCAGCGAAGCCAACACAGACTGAGAAACGTTGGGGTACCTGACATCGGACGGTCCAAAGTGACAGGCACCTTAATTGGGTCCGTTTTTAAGACCTCACCCAACGGTAAGAAGGAGGTCACCTAGAAGGACTGGGTTCCTAACTTAGACATAAAGGACTTCGAGGACGTAGTTTCCGGCTAAGAAATGGTGACTTAGTGGACCCTTCGGGGATATATACGCACAGTCAAGTCAAGTCAAGTCAAGTAAACGAGTTAACACAGGCTGAGAAACGCTGAGGTACTTAGCGTCGTGCGGTCCGGAGGGACAGGTAGTGGTTGAGGGCCTCAAGTGAGTCTGAGTGGAGGTAGTTCAGTCACTACAGTAGGTCGGTAGAGTAGGAGACAGTAGATGAAGAGGAGGACGGGAGTTAGGGAGGGTCGTAGTCTCAGAAAAGGTTACTCAGTCGATTCAGTTGAGAAGTGTACTCCACCGGCTTCATGACCTCAAAGTCGAAATCGTAGTAAGGAAGGTTTCTTTAGGGTCCCGACTAGAGGAAGTCTTACCTGACCAACCTAGAGGAACGTCAGGTTCCCTGAGAGTTCTCAGAAGAGGTTGTGGTGTGAAGTTTTCGTAGTTAAGAAACCGTGAGTCGAAAGAAGTGTCAGGTTGAGAGTGTAGGTATGTACTGGTGACCTTTTTGGTATCGGAACTGATCTACCTGGAAACAACCGTTTCATTACAGAGACGAAAACTTATACGATAGATCCAACCAGTATTGAAAAGAAGGGTCCTCATTCGCAGAAAATTAAAGTACCGACGTCAGTGTTAGACGTCACTAAAACCTCGGGGTTTATTATTTCAAACTGTGAAAGGTGACAAAGGGGTAGATAAACGGTACTTTACTACCCTGGTCTACGGTACTAGAAGCAAAAGACTTACAACTCGAAATTCGGTTGAAAAAGTGAGAGGTGAAAGTGAAAAGACGGTATTCCCACCACATTAGACGTATAGACTCCAATAACTATAAAGAGGGCCGTTAGAACTAAGGTCGAACACGAAGAAGGTCAGGTCGCAAAGAGTACTACATGAGACGTATCTTCAATTTATTCGTCCCACTGTTATATGTCGGAACTGTATGAGGAAAAGGATAAACCTTGGTCAGACTACAAGGTACAGGTCAAGATTGACAACGAAGGACTGGACGTATGTCTAAAGAGTTCTCCGTCCAATCCACCAGACCATAAGGGTAGAGAAAGTCTTAAAAGGTGTCAAATAACACTAGGTGTGTCAGTTTCCGAAACCGTATCAGTTATTTCGTCTTTATCTACAAAAAGACCTTGAGAGAACGAAAAGGAAACTAGGTCGTCTACAACCGTTAAACTAGAGACCAAGGAGACGGAAAAGATTTTGGTCGAACTTATAGACCTTCAAGCACCAAGTGCATGACAACTTCGGACCGAACCTCTTAAAACTCGTACTGAAATGATCGTACACTCTACTGACGTTAACACGTCATCAAACTCGTAACAAACCGTAACGGAAAGAAACCCTAACCTTACTTTTGATATACATTTATAGACATAAATACATATACTCATTGATAGTTTGTATCTATACATTTATGAAATGAATACATAGAATGAATCATCAATTTTATCCTCATTCTTGTTCTCTCTTCTCCTCACACGAAATACGATAAAAAAAAAATTAATTTTTGAATGAGTAAAATGGTGAAGAGCTTCATACCTCGAGGGTTTACTCGTAACCGAATACAGACATCCAGTAATCAAGGAATTCTTTTCTCGAATTCCCTATTCTTAGGAAATTCATTAGTGGTTTTTCTTGTCTTCCGTTGAGAGTTAATGCTTCGTATAATTCCTCTTTAAAGACCCTCTGAACACTTTTATCAGAAGTTTACGTCGAAATTGTACGACGTACGTATAAAAAGTTTGATAGATACTGATCCATTGTTGGATAGGGTTGATACCACCGAATTTTATTGTCGGTAAAGTAATTTAGGGTACTACACACATAGTTCATAAACTCGTCTTGTACCAACTCGTGAAGACAAGGTGTACCGTAACTGACTCCCGGAAAGTCACCGTAAATAGTCCCCCTGTCCCCGAAGGGATCACCGAATCTACCGTTTCTTAGACGGACATCACGTCCACTGGGTTCAAACTAGGGACCTAGCCCTTCTAGGGGACCTCTTCCCTTACCGATGGGTGAGGTCATAAGAACGAACCTTTTAAGGTACCCGTCTCCTCGGACCGACCTATGTCAGGTCCGAACATCGTTTCTCAGGTTGTCCTGACTCATTATGTGATAACCCGATCAGACCTCACAATTTCTCACCAAATGAGAGTACGAATCGTAGAACCAGTCTTTTCTGTCCTCTGACCCGAGTCAAACCAGTGAACATTCCTCACAGTCCTGGAACGGTACATCAAAGAGGTCGTCTCATGATCCTGAAAGGATCTCCGAGTCTCTCGGTTCTCCTCGGTTTTTGTTCACATGGTTCTTTCTTTTTAATTCCGACAGCCAGAGTATTCTAGACTCGGGTCTCGACGGTGAAGGTGACACGAAACAACCAATTTCGTCACTACTGGGTGAATCTATGTTCCCTTATTCCGGTTCTGGAGTCGAGAGTTACCCTCCTTACAGTTTCTGAAACACAAGAAAAAATAAAAATTAACCGGTGTGGACTTATTTTCGTCAAACTTCATCTTTAATTAACTCTATTTAGAAATATGAAACAAAACTGGAAGATCCTTTCGTAAGACAATTTGTCAAATCATGAAGTTGACAACATTTAGGTCACATTAATGGTGTTTTCGACCCCCGTATCTCAGAGTTCCCAAAAAGATCCTGAGACAATCGATTTCGGTTGATGACGTTCCTCATACAGGAGATCTCTGAAGGTTAGATTTACAGTCGTATTTTTCTGTTCTTTGTTACCCGATTTTAAAAGGGAGCCTCTTTTCCTCTCTATTAAGGTTTTGTTCTCTTCTTCTCCCTTTAAAACGGTAACCTAAAGAGAAGTAAGGTTCCTGACTGAACAGGGATTTATGTACCGAAAGTCCTGGGTTACCGTTATCGTCGTTTCTACCTGCTGATTGCCTTCCCATTAAGGATTATCACCCTACAGTAATTTAGTTCAACAATCATGTCAAAAACACAAAGGCACATACATATAAAACAGAATACATAAGACAGAAGGAGAGTGTCATAAAAGAATAATAGGGTTTGAACGAATTCGTAGAGTGGTAAGGTAAAGAAAGATTGAAAGACCCGGTAACGAAATACAATCTGGGATGTTTATTTATAAAATTTAAAGAAAGACTTCAGAATCTGGACAATAGAAGGACTGAAAGACGGTAAGGGTTGAGTTATTAGAGGTTGGATCTTATTAGGGGTAGTATATGGAGGTATAACACTTAAGGTGTATTCCCTAGTAACTCTCCTAGGATGTAAACTTCTTTACCTTAAATGTAAGAAATCACACCGAAACTGTTGATGGGTACTGAATGACAAACGTTAAATGTTATAACGATGGAGTAGTGAACTCAACAACTTTAAAGATAAGAGGTTGGAGACACAGAGAACCCAAGTAGACGAACCATCTGTGAACAGATGAGAGTTCTCAGACTTTTTACATCAAGTTCACAAAGCGGATTTCTTCCGTCTTAAGTGTTACTGACATTTCCGTTCACTAAAATACGTCTAGGTATACTGACTACAGGTCCTACCAAGTGGACAACAAACAGGTTGTTGTACATAAGAAGATATAAGTCAGAAGAGTTGTCATTTTCCTCTTTAATATGTGAGGTAAAGTCTCTTCCGTTACCGTTGGGTGAGGTCATGAGAACGGACCTTTTAGGGTACCTGTCTCCTCGGACCATCAGACGTCAGGTACCCCAGCGATTCTCAGCTGTACTGACTCGTTGAAGTGAAAGTGAAAAATGAAAGTACGTAACCTCTTCCTTTACCGTTGGGTGAGGTCACAAGAACGGACCTCTTAGGGTCCCTACTCCCTCGGACCACCCGACGGCAGATACACCAACGTGTCTCAACCTGTCCTGACTTCGCTGAATCGTCGTCGTCGTCGTATGTGAGGTAAATTGTGTCGTGACGATAGGGAGTTTTCACTCCTGTGGTAGTGTAAGAAAGGTTTTCCCGGTCTAAGTTAGAATAATAAATGACTGAGAAAGGTCATAAAAACCCACTCCAAATAACAACAAGAAATCAGTAGTTCAGTACAGGTTGAGAAAAACGTTGGAGTACTTGACATCGGGTAGTCCGAATAGACAGGTACCCTAAAGGGTCCGTTCTTATGACCTCGTCCAACGGTAAAAGAAGAGGTCCCCTAGAAGGAATCAATCAAGTCAGTGAGTCAGTACAGGCTGAGAAACGCTGGGGTACTTAACGTCGTGCGGTCCGGAGGGACAGGTAGTGGTTGAGGGTCTTAAGTGAGTCCGAGTGCAGGTAGCTCAGACACTACGGTAGGTCGGTAGAGTAGGAGACAGCAGGGGAAGAGGAGGACGGGGGTTAGGGAGGGTCGTAGTCTCAGAAAAGGTTACTCAGTTGAGAAGTGTACTCCACCGGTTTCATGACCTCGAAGTTGAAATCGTAGTAAGGCAGGTTTCTTTAGGGTCCCATCTAGAAGTCTTACCTGACCAACCTAGAGGAACGTCAGGTTCCCTGAGAGTTCTCAGAAGAGGTTGTGGTGTGAAGTTTTCGTAGTTAAGAAGTCACGAGTCGGAAGAAGTGTCAGGTTGAGAGTGTAGGTATGTACTGGCGACCTTATTGGTATTGGAACTGATCTGCCTGGAATCAGCCGTTTCATTACAGAGACGAAAAATTATATGATAAATCCAACCAGTATTGAAAAGAAGATTCCTCGTTCGCAGAAAATTAAAGTACCGACGTCAGTGGTAGACGTCACTAAAACCTCGGGTTCTTTTATTTCAGACTGTGACAAAGGGGTAGATAAAGGACACTTCACTACCCTGGCCTACGGTACTATAAGCAAAAGACTTACAACTCGAAATTCGGTTGAGAAAGCGAAAGGAGAAAGTGAAAGTAGTTCTCCGAAAAATCGAGGAGAAGTGAGAGACGGTATTCCCACTACAGTATACGTATAGACTCCAATAACTATAAAGAGGGCCGTTAGAACTAAAGTCGAACACAAAGAAGATCAGGTCGCAAAGAGTACTACATGAGACGTATCTTCAATTTATTCGTCCCCACTGTTATATGTCGAAACTGCATGAGGAAAAGGATAAGCCTTGGTCAGACAACAATGGGTCTCTATTTTGGACACAGAGAACGTAACCGTCCATCTAAGAAATGGTAACTCGATGGTACCTTTGGGAACTCACTCCAAATAAGGAGGAGACAATCTCAGTGTTAGAGTAGAACTGAAAGACATTGAAATTTGTGATCTAATTGGTGACGGTTGTAGACAAATAATTTAAACTTTTTTAGGTTCTGTAAATAGAACACATTTTACGTAGTAATAGTTATGACAAGGTGAATTTTCCTTTTTTTGGGTGACAGTAATTTAGTTTTATACGGTAATCGACAATCCACGGTGGGTCAAAGACTCTACAGTTCATACGTTTTTACACGTATGTGTGTAAAGTACCTACAATTGTATACTTCTTTGTTTTATTTCAATTTTTCACTGTCCTTCCTTTTTAATTACATAAATACATGTATAATTACTGATATATACATATATCTACATATATAAATGTCGTACTTTTTTTACAACCTATGGAGTCAGAAGTAAAACTATTTTATAGTTTCTATTACCAACCATAGATATTGAAAGAAGAAGTTCGCGAGTCAGATACTAAAAAAAGGGGTAATTTGTATTAAGATTTAAGTCACCATTTGAATGAGAAGATTCAACGATAGTTTCAACGGTTCGTCATTGAATTAAAGGTCTGCAAAGAACGTCTGATCATTGTAGGTAAGTACCTAGGAGTACTCTGACTTCTTGTATGAAACACCTCACGACGAGACAAAATTGAGGACACCGAGGAACGCCCGTATATAATAAAATCAGTACATAGAACAATAAAGGATATGAACAAAGATGAATGACCGCACTAGAGGAGGACGGTATTAAAATCTGTGTCATTTACAAAATGGGTTCGGTACCCTAACTCCGGAACAATACCTGACTCAACATAGTGGGGTTTAAATATATAAACTCAAAATTGGGGGTCATTGAGTCTAACACTGGAACAAACTTGTACCCCTGTAACGTCTACATTAGTCAATTCTACTTCGGTATGACCCCATTCCACCCAGGGATTAGGTCACACCCACAGGAATATGTTTCCACCCAGGGATTAGGTCACACCCACAGGAATATGTTTCCCCTTTAAACCTCTTTTTATAAGTGTGTCCTTCTTACGGTACACTTATGTTTCCATCTGTAATTTCACTACTAAGATGTTCAGTTCCTTACAGTTTCTACCAGTCGTTTACTCGTCGTCGATCCTCTCTCCGTACCTTGTGTCAGAGGTAGTCTAGGGAATCCTCCTTGGTTGTGACGAGAATGGAACTATGACCTAAAGGTTGGAGGTCTTGGTACAATGTTATCTAAAGACCAAAATTTCGGTAGATCACAAACATGAAACAATCTTGTCGAGAGTCTCTTCCGTTATCGTGGGGTGAGGTCATGAGAACGAACCTTTTAGGGTACCCGTCTCCTCGGACCATCCGACGTCAGGTACCCCAACGATTCTCAACCTGTGCTGTCCCACTGAAGTGAAAGTGAAAAGTGAAAGTACGTAACCTCTTCCTTTACCGTGGGGTGAGGTCACAAGAAGAACCTCTTAGGGTCTCTGTCCCCTCGGACCACCCGACGGTAGATACCCCAGCGTGTCTCAGCCTGTTCTGACTTCACTGAATCGTCATCGTCGTCGTCTTATTGAGATCGTTTACTCGTGTCTACAAGTTTGAGATGTTACTATTAAACAAAAAGAGGTACCTATGGGTGGTCCGAAACAAGAACTCAAAGTAGGAGGACACGAACACGGGGTTTAGTGGTTTACCATGTCCATTTTTCGTCGACGATTCCGGGTCAAGTGAAGAAAGTTCCAGGAGAGAACGCCCTTAGAATCGGGGAAATGGAGAACACTGAAATCTTCAAGAATCAACGGAAATCTTTCAACAAATAGTATAGTATAGTTGAGGCGAAGGTCAAAGAGGTAGGTAATGAGGGTCTTCTGGTTCAAGGGTAGTAAGGAAAATATTTTGTTTTAACGGGGATGTAGAAAGAGTGTAGGAGACTACCTCTCGGTAACCAGATTTAATATGGTTGTTTAAAGACCGTAGAGTTTAGGAAAATCCTGTGTGATGTTATCATATTTTTCACTCGTATGGGACTCTTGACGAGGGTCAATGACTCGATCGTATGATTTAATAAGTAGAGACATTCACATGAATCTAGTAGACATAATGCACGTTTTAAGACACCAATTGTTTTGACAACCTTATTTTTCTATTAAGTTTTAACACCACCCTTTGAAATTTATGAGAAAGATCATTAGCTATCTCGTTCGTCTTTCGTTTAATGACTCTTTAGGTTAATCATTGTAATCTGGTGTCATGTTTATTCAAACTTTTATTAGTGATTTTCTGACGATCTTTTTTACGGGGGTTTGTGAATCTTTAAATTTTAAATTTTTTATGGAGTACCTTGTGTTTTTTTAGTGTGACCTTTAAACTTTTTTTTTTTCGGAATTTAATATTACTTTTATCGTATATGGTTTTGTACGACGATTTAGTGATAAACACTGTTTTAAGTCAAGTCAAGTCGAGTCAACGAGTCAGTACAGACTGAGAAACACTGCGGTACTTAACGTCGTGCGGTCCGGAGGGACAGGTGAGGGTCTCAGGCTGAGGGACAGGTTGAGGGTCTCAAGTGAGTTTGAGTACAGGTAGCTCAGTCACTACGGTAGGTCGGTAGAGTAGGAGACAGCAGGGGAAGAGGAGGACGGGGGTAAGGGAGGGTCGTAGTCTCAGAAAAGGTTACTCAGTTGAAGTGTACTCCACCGGTTTCATGTCTTCAAAGTCGAAATCGTAGTAAAGAAGGTTTCTTGTGGGTCCTGACTAGAGGAAATCTTACCTGACCAACCTAGAGGAACGTCAAGTTCCATGAGAGTTCTCAGAAGAGGTTGTGGTGTCAAGTTTTCGTAGTTAAGAAACCGTGAGTCGAAAGAAGTGTCAGGTTGGAGAACTCTTTGGATATACGTCCAGTCCTTTGTTGTCAATCTTGACCTGTATCTTGTTGTCTGACCAAGGTTTATCCTTTTCCTCATGCAGTTCCCACATATAACAGTGGGACGAATAAATTGAAGATACGTCTCGTGTAGTACTCTTTGCGACCCGACCTTCTTCGTGTTCGACCTTAGTTCTAACGGCCCTCTTTTTAGTTATTGGAGTCTATACGTCTACTGTGGTGGGAATACCGTCTTTCACTTCTCCTTGATTTTTCGAAGAACTACCTCCAATTTCTCCTCTCACCTTTTCAACCGAATTTCGAGTTGTAAGTCTTTTGCTTCTAGTACCGTAGGCCAGGGTAGTGAAGTACCGTTTATCTACCTCTTTGTCACCTTTGTCACCGTCTGAAATAAAACCCCCCCCGAGGTTTTAGTGACGTCTACAACTAAAGTCGTTACTTTAATTTTCTGCGAATGAGGTACCTCCTTTTCAATACTGGTTGGATCTATCGTATAAGTTTTCGTCTCTGTAATGAAACGGTTGTTTCCAGACAGATCAGTTCCGATACCAAAAAGGTCACCAGTACATACCTACACTCTCAACCTGACACTTCTTTCGACTCACGGTTTCTTAATTACGAAAACTTCACACCACAACCTCTTCTGAGAACTCTCAGGGAACCTGACGTTCCTCTAGGTTGGTCAGGTAAGATTTCCTCTAGTCAGGACCCACAAGAAACCTTCCTTACTGCTATTTCGACTTTGAGGTTGTGAAACCGGTGGACTACACTTCAACTGAGTAACCTTTTCTGAGACTACGACCCTCCCTTACCCTCGTCCTCCTCTTCCTCTGCTGTCTCCTACTCTACCGACTTACCGTAGTGGCTGTGTTACCTGTACTCAAACTCACTTGAGGCCCTCGACCACTAACTGTCCCTCCGGACCGCACGACGTTAAGTACCCTAACGTTTCTCAAGCTGTGCTGACTCCCTGACTTGACTTGACTTACGAACTTGAACTCATTTTCTCTCGGATCATATATTTCTTCGCTCCTCCTTTTCTTCTAACTTGACTTTCTTCCTTCTTTTATTTTCCTTTTGAATTTCTTAATCTTTTGTATATTCGTTATTTTTTAGTACTCAACGTTTTTGGAACTAAAATACTTTTATAATTAATTTGTCCATTAAGAGACATTACACAACAGTTTCCTTTACTTTCTCCCTTGTGTGTTTATGAAGTATACTACTTAAAAAAATTTTTAAAATAACCTCATGTCAACTAAACGTTACAACACAATCAAAGTCCATATGTCGTTTCACTTAGTCAATATGTATATAAGAAAATTTCGATTAAAAGGGTATATCTAGTAATGTCTTAAAACTCATCTCAAGGGACACGATATATCATCCGGGGATAATCAATAGATGAAAATATATCATTTTAACCTCACATATATAGTGAGGGATAGAGGGTTAGATAGGGAGGGCGGGGTAAAGTCAAGTCAAGTCGAGTCAGTGAATCAGTATACATTGCAAAACGCTGGGGTACCTGACGTCATGTTGTTCGTAGGGACAGGTAGTAGTTGAGAGTTTCGAACGAGTCTGAATACAGGTAACTCAACCACTACGGTAGGTTGGTAGAGTAGAAGACAGTAGGGGAGAGGAGGACGGAAGTTAGAAAGGGTCGTACACCCTGAAAAGGTTACACAGTCAAGAAGCGTTCTCACCGGTTTGATAACCTCAAAGTCGATGTTGCAGTCAGTAAGATTACGTATAAGTCCTGACTAAAGGAAATCCTAACTGACCAAACTTAGGATTCCCTGAGTTCTCAGAACTCAGGTTCCCTGAGAGTTCTCAGAAGAGGTTGTGGTGTCAAGTTTTCGTAGTTAAGAAGTCACGAGTCGAAAGGAATACCAAGTTGAGAGTGTAGGTATGTGCTGATGTCCTTTTTGGTACGGAAACTGATCTGTCTTGAAACGACCGTCTCATTACAGAGACGAAAAATTATACGACAGATCCAACCAGTATCGAGAAGAAGGTTCCTTGTTCGTAGAAATTAAAATTCAAGTTACCCGTTAATGTTAGACGTCACTAAAACCTCGGGGGGTTTTATTTAAGACAGTGACAAAGGTAACAAAGGGGTTGATAAACGGTACTTCACTACCCTGGTCTACGGTACTAGAATCAAAAGATTTACAAATTAAAATCGGTTGAAAAAGTGAGAGGAGAAAGTGAAAGTAGTTATCCGAGAAATCAAGGAAAAGTAAAAGAAGGTATACTAACCACAGTAGACGTATAGACTCCAATAACTATAAAGAGGGCCGTTAGAACTAAGGTCGAACTAAGGTAAGAACAGTAAAACATACTACATGAGACGTATTTTCAATTTATTCGTCCTACTATCATATAACGGAACTGTATGAGGAAAGGGCTAAACCTTGTTCAGACAACAAGGTATAGGTCAAGATTGACAACGAAGAACTGGACGTAGGTCTAAAGAGTTCTCCGTCCATTCCACCAGACCGTAAGGGTAGAGAAAGTCTTAAAAGGTGTCAAACAACACTAAGTGTGTGAGTTTCCGACCGTATCAGTTGTATCGTCTTCCTCTACAAAAAGACCTTGAGACAACGAAAAAGCTACTAGGTCACGTATAACCGTTAAACTAGAGACCAAGGAGACGGAAAAGATTTAGGTCAAACTTGTAGACCTTCAAGTGTCAAGTACATGATAACTACGGACCGAACCTCTTAAGACTCGTAACAAAACGATCACACACTCTACGATCGTTAACACACCATCAAATGCGTAAGAAACCGTAACGGAAAGAAACCCTAACCTTACTTTTGACTGGAAAAGGTCTGGACACCGGTGACGACTCAAAAGGTTTAAACGACCGTATAACTCACGTCGTGAAAGTGTCGTAGTAGAAAGTCCTAAACTTTATCGAGTTGACCTTAAGGTAGTGGAGGTGATCGAAACAAGTATCACAACGAAAGATTCCGGGTGAACTGAAGTATAGGTCCTACAGACCGAGATCCAATTACTAGTGTGGTAACACCAATAGACCCAGTACTTTTAGAAAAAACATGTGAAGAAGACACATAAGAACGGTGGAAAAGAATTATTGAAGACGAATACAATCCAGGTATGGTAAAGACAGGAAATAACTCGGGTAGAAACGTACTTTATAAGGGACCATAGAGATTAAAAGAACTTCTCTATAGATCAGAAAGGATAAGATAACAAAAGGAGATAAAGAAACGTGATTAGTGACTCATTCCGAAAGAATAGAGAGAAACGATAAGAAACCTTAAGACGTAAGTTTATCTATATAGAAAGGAAAAGAGGAAACGAAAAGTGAAGAGAAGAAAAGAGTCGATAAACATTTCGGACGAGTCTGTTGGTAAAACGGAAAAACGTAAAGAAAAAGAACCCCTACCAGAACTAGGGACGGATGACATGTTACAGTGCTTGGAGGTAGGTATCAAGAAGTCCGTGAGACAGATAGTCTAGATTAGGGAATTTAGATAAACAGTAAAGGTGACATATTAGTATTCCCTAAACTAAATCCAGTATGGACCTATCAGATCACCAAAAGGGATGGAAGAAGTTATTCAGACTTGAAACGTTATTCCTCAAGTACTAGACTCGGTGTCAGTCGAGGACCAGAACAAAAACGACTTACATATCTCGAAGAGGTAGAAACCGAAGTTTCTTATATTAGGTAGACTAAAGTCATAACTGGTAGACCACTACAGGTACACATCTCAGAAGAGAATACAATAACCTTCTCCCACATAAAATACTGGTCACGTAAAAGAACCGTTTTGAGACAATTGGAAATGGGACGAAGTAAGACATGAAATTCCGGTTTAAAAGGACAATGAGGTCCCTAAAGAACTGAAGGATGAAAACGTAAGGTCAGGGGATATTACTTTACCTGTAAAAACGACCCACAATCAAGATCTTCCAGATCATCCAGAAGTGTCTTGGTAAGTTGAAGTCGAAGAAGTCGTAATCACCAACCCCCGTATCTGAACCTAATGGCAACATAACTTACCAAACGGAACCTTTGCTTGTCTCTAGAAAGGCACAAAAAACTATAACGTGGTTTCATGACGTAAAGTCTGAAAACAACTGGGAGAGTCCGTTCACTTACGAGAAACCAAGACAGAGTAGTGTTGTTTCTAAACCTCACTACCCGTAATTTCGGGAGCCGTACAGTGTCGAGAGCCCAGAACCTGCCTGACACAATATCGTGAATCTATTTAATCACAATGTCGAGAGAAAATAAATCTTTTATCGTTCTCTTAGGTAGGAACTCCGTACTTCCGTACAGTTGGGTTTCTGCGCTTTTCTTCTCAGCCCCTCGCGCGGTCACACACACACCCTCTCTCTCTCTCTCTCGAGCACGAAACCGAGAAGAAAAATATACGTAAAAAAGGAGGGGGACCCGGACGGGACACATTTAACCCGATCGGTCCTCACGACAAACAAGATGGACTCCAGGAGTGAGTCCAGGAGTCTGGAAGGAAACTGGAAGGAAACAAGATAAAAACGCCCGAAAAGGGAAGGAACAAAATCGGTGACGGTAAAACCTGAGGACAAAGGACAAGATTGATGGATTGTTGATCCTCCCGATGAGGTAAAGAATATTCCCTAAGAACGGGTGTCATCATCTATATTGTCAGTAGACTCAATTTGAATGGGTAAGGTCAGGTAAAATCAAGTTACTAAGGATTTTACAACTACAAGTGTGAACGGTAGAGGACAAACTGGTGAAGGTTAAATGAAACTAAGTACCTGGATTGTAAGGTCCAAGGAAACGTTATGACACGAAATATCGTAGTCTGAAATGAAGGTAGTGATCAGTGTAGGTGTCGACCCGTAACAAAAACCGAACTGAGGTAGAGAAGTAAGAAACACCTCAATAAAGAGGTGACAAGAGGTCATCGTATAACCGTGGATGGCTAGACCCCTCAAGTAGAAAGACACAGGATAGAAAAACGGAAAAGTATGACAAGTACACCAAGAGTTCCGTTCTTATGACTTCACCAAACAGTAAGGGAAAAGGTCACCTGGTGTAAGACAGTCTTGAGAAGTGGTACTGGACAGGTAGAACCCACAGGGATATGTCGTACCGAGTATCAAAGAACTCAATTTGTTCCGACACCAGATAAATTAGTTAAACTAATCCCGAAGGGACTATCGAGTCATTCATTTCTTAGGCGGAGTTACGTCCTTTGGGGTCAAGTTAAGGACACAGCCCTTCTAGGTGACCTCTTCACTATCCGATGGGTGAGGTCATAAACCCCCGAAGAGAAACACGAGTCGACCATTTCTTAGACGGACGTTACACCTTCTGGATTGATACCGAAGGATTGATATCTTCGACTACCACATCTTTCTGGACACGGGTAGAAGAAGACATTCTTGAGGTTTTAATGTTGAGTGACGACTTGTTGGTAGGTGTCCTCTTAGAACCTAGGGTAGTTTTTTCTATGGAGTACAGGTTCCTGTTTCCTCTTCGAGGTCCTTCTGCCATCCTCACCGTTTTAACGTAAATCTTAGTTTGGGGTATGGGAAGTCTCTGTGAACCTCCCGACTTTGTTTTTGAGACGTATGGTCCTCTGGGGTGTCTCTAACTCGGTATGGACGGCAACTCACAAACTCACAGAGGACGCCTCTATACCCAGTCGTCGTCGGACGGAGGTCCCGTCCCCGAGACCCCCGTCGTCTGGACACATACCGTATTCGGGAAAACCTCCTCCAGCGACAATTGGGTTGGTGTCTCGACGGTCTTGAATGGGTCCTGGTCCCTTTGGCTGATAATCTCACATGTTCATTTTGGAACACATGCGGTCCTGGGTCCTCTTTCCTCGTCACTGGGGTGTTCTCTGACTGGGTCTGAACGGACACTCACAGGTCCTTAGAGGTCGACTACGCACCCAGCCGTCACCGGACGACGTCCCAGTCCCGGCAACTCACACCGTCACGCACGTGTCCTGGAAAACTTCCTTCAACGGTAATAGAAGTAATGGAGGTGGTATCAAACCAGAGTCCAGTTTGTTGTCCCTCCCTTGTGTCGGGACGGGTAGTTGTCTTTTAACTTAATTTCTAAGTGACTCTTACCGGGACGGGTAGTCTTGTTCTGGGTCAAAGGGGGGTGTCAGTCAGAGAGGGTAGTCCTTCGAAGGTATTCGGAGAATAGGAATAGACAATCTCCCGTCTGTCTTACTTTTGGGGGTGTGAATGAGGGACCATTAGTATTCAAACAAAAGATGTAGATACTGAGATAACGATGGAATATCTAGTTAAGTAAAATCTACTTATGAGTAATTTTTTTTAAGTTGTCTCGTACTCTAAAATTTACATATACTCTTATGTCATCTTTTTAAATAGGTTCATTTAAACTTTTGAACCTATTTTACCTATTGAAATGTCTTTTAATTTGAATGGTCTTATATGAGTTTTGTACATTTATTAATCGGAACCTTAGTAATTTATCAAAATGAATTATCAAATTTAAATAAGTGTTTTATCAGGTTAACCTTACGAAAATGACCGCTTGAAAAGGTTTATAAGTTCATGTAGAGTAACTACATAGTTGAGATGTCCAGATTTAGACATTGAAAGAGGATGACCGGAAAAGAGTCAAATACGAAAGTACTTAGTGTGGTAAATTAGACGATTTGCCGAGAAATGACCTTTCGAATCGATAAACGACGACGACGATTCAGTGAAGTCAGCACAGACTGAGACACGCGGGGGTATCTGCCGTCGGGTGGTCCGAGGGGACAGGGACCCTAAGAGGTCCGTTCTTGTGACCTCACCCAACGGTAAAGGAAGAGGTTACGTACTTTCATTTTTCACTTTCACTTCAGCGAGTCAGCACAGGCTGGAAGTCACTAGGGTACCTGACTTCGGATGGTCCGAGGAGGTAGGTACCTTAAAAGGTCCGTTCTCATGACCTCACCCCACGGTAACGGAAGAGGTTCGATAAACGATCCAACCATGTTTTCATTAACGTCAAAGTTTGGGACTTAAAATTTAGTAATATTGATCCGAGTTTGTGTAGAAATAATTAGTTTAATTCTTGGTAATGTTAGTTGTGTAAAAACAGTACTTATTATTCAAACAAATAAGGATATCGAATTTTTAGACACGAAACCCTAAACTACTTGTGAACTTTTCGTATAAGAAGTAGGACGACCAACACCTTCGTAAAAGGGACGTTTTTCAACAGCTCTACGGACTTCTTCACCATCAACCGCTTTTCAGTTCACTTACTCCGTTTTGAAACATCGGGTTAAGTAAGTTGAAAACTTCGTAACCAACACGTTACACTCCCGTCCGTAACAGGAACCTCTTAACCCGGCAAAGACAATTGGTTACGACCGACGTCCAAAACGTCTCGTAGAAAACTAAACGACTCGTATGAAGAGTCTATAATACCAAAACGGTCCTAAGTCTTTCGACATCATCTAGTCTGGACGGCGTCTGGTAATTTGTCACTGGCACTGCAAAAAACCCACGTTCAAACTAAAAACCCTTCACGAAACCGCGGAGAAGAGTTAGGTCGGTGACCCGACCAATAGACACCAACAGTTTATTTTAGGTGGAAAGTAACGTGTAATATTAGTCTAACTCCTCACCAAGTAACAACAACGTATCTTATTCTCCTCTATTGTGAAGTTTTACTTCTAAAAAAACTAAACGTCAAACGAGTACTCCGTGTGTGAATAACTCGAAAAGTGGAAAGGTTAAATGAAGTTTACGGTTTATTGGTAACTTACCAGTTGTAACTCAAGAAACCGTTGAGTACATCAACATTCTCCTAAGTCGAAGCTACTAACGAGAGTTAACCAACAACAGTTAAAGGTTACCGACCGGTGACTCAAGGAGTAGAAGTTCCGAGAGTAGAGGAAACGTTTTGAAGAACTTAGAGGTGACGTGATATGCAAGTAATCGTCAAGGACCCGGTTTACACAGTGACTACAACACTCAATAGCGGTGACGAAATACTGGGTAAAACTTGAACTTATTCTTCTAACGAGTTTAAACGTTAAAGGTATCAGATTTTATGTATATTTTATTTGTCGTTTATTATTAAGTGACCCGAAGGGATCACCGAATCTACCATTTCTTAGACGGACGTTACTTCCTCTGGATCCAAACTAGGGACCCAACCCTTTTAGAGGTCCTCTTCCTTTACCGTTGGGTGAGATCATAAGAACGGACCTCTTAGGGTGACTGTCTCCTTGTACCACCCGATGTCACGTACCTCAGCGTTTCCCAGTCTGTACTGACTCACTGATTGTAAAAGTGAAAGTTATTAAGTGATCGTTTTTTTCGTTCTTTATGTGTAATTTTATTACATATTGTATTGGTGCAAATAAATTCCAACATAAGATTATAGTTTACCGTTTAAAGTTGTTACGTTTTAGTGTTAATAAAAACGTGGTTGGATTATTATAGAGTCATGATAAATAATAGATGACAAGAATTAGACAAGAAGTTTTTCATATTGTGAACTCAGTCGGTTTTAATTGTGATAAAAATTAACCGAACGACTTACAAACACTGTCTTAGTGCCTCAAAGAGGTATTTTTACCATTACTCATAGAGTTGTACTGCAAGTAACAATGTGTATGAAAGAGATGGTCATGGAATCATTCTGCTAACCTTTCAAAGTGTAGATGAGAGAGATTTCATTCTGAGAACCGTTTATGTCGATGTAAAATCTTTGTGCTGTACTTACCTTGTTTGATAATACCATAATCAGATCTAAATAAACCGACGAGTCTTACAGGGGTTTATTAACCAAAACTAAACGAGACACTGAGGGACCACAGGTTAACTCACTGTATTTAAGAGAATTAAAATAGGAAATTAATCCTTTACAAATAGTTTCACCTTCGACAAACTACGGTTTATATGCTTTTACACTAAACCATAAACTTTTAATACCATTTTCTTTATCCTTAAGAACCCACCACAAGAACTTATCAGATAACCTAATATCGAGAGAAGGTGACTTTCATAACAGATACGTCAGAGAGTTAATTGTGAAGAAGTGTGGTGAATATATAAAGTAGTACCGATCCTCTTAATGACGGACCTTAAATTACAATGTATGTTATAACGTTATGTTTGGACAACACCGAAGAAACGGGGACTCCGTCCCCTACAAGAAGGACGGTGGAGTGTAGACATAACATTATTTCTTCAAGTAGAGATAGTCCTCTAAGTCTGAAAGTCGTCGGATGTGAATACCAGACTGTTTATTGAAAAATAAATGAGTTAGTTTAGTGCCTCTCTTAACTCTGCGAATAAAGTGATTGAGTTCTTCAATTCTTTGAAGGATAAAGTACCGTAAGTATTAGATCATCTTTTATTACTACTTGTTTTGATTGCACACTTTGTTCAGGTACGTATAACCACGTATGTCTCATTTAAATACACCTTTCATGTTGAACTGTTACTAATTATTACTGTCATTTTATAAATATCTCAAATACTACATGTTCTCTCGAATTTTTATCGAAAATTTCAAACTTAACAATGAGAGGACTCATGGTAGATTCGGATGTCATAAATCGTGTACGTTATTGTCAATTATAAATAATTAATGAATGTTATACCGTTTGACTGTTACTATCCGATACCATCCGATTCGTGGATTATATATAATTGAACCATGATAATGAAAGGACTAATAATAGGGGTAAAATGTCCACTCTTTTAGTTCCGTGTTTCGATAATTCACCATCTCCATAACCCAACTGGTTTGAATACCTTTTATATCTTTCATTTAGTTTTGACATACCGAGTTTTCTTGAACAAGAATTAATAAAGTTTTATAGTAGAGAGACCATTTATTAGTAATATATAAATAAGTAGTTTAAAATAACTTACTTGGTTAGACATTAGGTAGTTACTTACTCAATTGTTTTGTTACTTATGTGTTACTTTTTGTTTAGTCCTCTAGGTCTTCAGTAAATCAACTCAAGTAAATTTCTATACATGGTATCTCATAAGTCTAATTTCTCGTATAGAGATAAAATTCCGACCCTGATGTACCAAACCAATTAGACAACGAGTGTTTTTGTTGGTTTAAAATTTTTTATTATGGGTGTCAAAAGGAGTAAAACATACAGAGTTTGTGTCTCTTACTACTTTGGAAGAGGGGTTCTAATGAAAGGAGTGTTTCACCCTCCTTTTGATCAACGGAGGGTTATAAACGAAGAGAATCGTCTTACTTAAATCTAAGAACCGTGAATAGGTATTAATAAACTTTGAGAAATCGGTTTACGATACTTCCTTTTATTTCGAAGGTAGAAACTCTAAACTTTAGGAAAAATTAATTGTACTGATGGATATCAGTCCCATGATTAATCTAACCATATTTTGACTACCGTTACGGTTTCTCGTATTCATAACTATGAATTATCGTAACCTACTTTCTTTGATTACTCAGTCTTACTAAGAGTCTCGAGTCGTATATATCTCGATAAATTTTTGAATAAGTACATTTACTCCCCAACTAATTCGGTAGCGATACTTCAAATCTTACTAGGTAAATGTAAACCGATTGAAGAGTATCTAAAACATTATTTATTCCATAGAAACATAAATTAAATCTTTCAAATTAAAGGATGGATAGTAATAAGGTAAACATGTTATCCCTCTTTTCACCTGGGTATACTTCAATTTAAAAAGACCAGTAGATACTTTTTTTAAAAATTGAATTCCCAAATAAAAATAATCTGTATATTCGGTCTACAAGGACCGACGACTATTTGTAAAGTTCAATACAAATAAGTGTCTTCAAATTATGGTCCTTCTTGTTAGTTCACTAAGAACTCCAGCCTCATGACTCAATCATTATCAGAATTTACATTTAGACAGTCAAACAAATAACCCTTTATTTTCTAGAATCTTATGAATGTAATTTTTAATTTTGTATGTTCATCTGTGTATTTATCTACAATTTCTTTGTGACTATTCTTTCGTTTATACCCTTACTTTGAGACGAACCACAGAAATTCATTAGAGTTTTGTATGAAAGATTCGTGAATGACCACCGAGTCTACCATTTATTACCGAGTCTACCATTTATTAGACGAATGTTACGTCTTCTGGCCTAAGTCAGGGACTCAGTCCTTCTAAGGGACCTCTTCATGTACCGTTAGATAGGGTCATAAGAACGGACCTCTTAGGGGTTCCTGTCTCCTCGGACCTCCCGATGTCAGGTGCCCCAACGTTTCAGACTGTACTCACTGATTGTAGGTGAAAGTCACGGAGGGACAATACCAGGAGAAAAAAGTGAAAGTGACCGTGGAAAACAATAACAAGTCAACGAGCCAACACAGGTCGAGAAAACCTGGGTTACCTGACGTCGTGTGGTACGACGGAACAGGGAGTGGAGGAGGACCTCGAACGAGTTTGAGTGCAGGTGACGTAGCCACTACGGTAGGTTGGTATAAATTCACTAGAGTTTTGTATGAAAGGTTCGTGAACGATCGAATTTAGGAAATGGTTTTAGTTAGAAAAGAAAATCGGTAAAGTCAGTTCTTTACTTTTCAGATAAAAATAAATTTTATGACTATAACGTTGTTCGTAAATAATCTATTGATCTACTAAGAAATTACAAGACTCTCCAAGTTTTTCGACAAATTTTAATTGATAATTTAGTGACTTGGTCAAAGACTGTACTTCTTTTTTAAGACTGGTAAAAAAAGGGGTACTTGATCTCCGAAACCGTTATCATCTTTATTGTAATGGGAGATCCAAGTACGAGTGTAACATAAGAAGTCCAAATTTATCAAATTCATTGCACACTAATTTTGTGTCTAATATATGTCATAAAGATTCGAGACTTTTACTTCAATTAGATAAATCTTTTCATTCAGTATGTCTTTAGAGAAATTTTCTTTCATTTGATGGTTTTTTTAGTACTAATTGTAAAACTGTCTATAAAAAGGGGGTTTGGAGATTCGTGTGTTACGCATATTGTTCTTATTAAATAAAGTATTGTACGAAACGATGACAGATGTTTTAAATAAAAGATTAACACAAAATGACTAATATTTTTACGTTAACCAAAAAAATATAACTAGAATATCAGGAGTACAATTTGATTGTACATTTAAGAATATTAAACAGATACCTAACGTATTAAAATAAGTATATCTTAAGTCACTTAATTCTGTTGAATTCGAAAAGGAAGGGACCACCGAGTCTCTAATTCCGCAGACGGACGTTACGCCCTCTAGACCCAAGCTAGGGACCTAGTCCTTCTAGGGGACCTCTTCCTTTACCGTTGGGTGAGGTCATAAGAACGGACCTCTTAGGGTACCTGTCTCCTCAGACCATCCGATGTCAGGTGACCCAGTGTTTCTCAGCCCGTACTGACTCGTTGAAGTGAAAGTGAAAGTTTGAAAAGGAATGTTTATGAATATGGAAAAAACCAAAAAAAAGAATGTGGCAGACACTGGAATTCAAGTTACGACTGACCTTTACTACTATAATCTGTAGTAAAAGGATTGTCATTAAAATTTACGAAGTTTATAAAGTGTAGATCCTTTTATACACGATAAAATTTTTTAATGTACATCTACGACTTAAAATAGTTTACCAAAACAGACGTAAATACCTTTAATAGTATAAGAACTAGTATAACAAAAAGAGGAAGTTAGAAAATAACACTTATCCACAAGAATACCATTTAAGTAAACGTAAAACCACTATAAACGATTCGTTAGTCTCAGTTAATAGTAAATCTCAACCCGTAAGAATTTCAATTGTGTTTAACAAAGTTCTAAACAATAACGGATCTCTACCAGTCTTAAAAAACTTCTCAAAACGGTAATAAGTGATATATCTTCATCTATACTTAATTCATTTGTTCTTTTATATATTCTTTTATATTGTTCATACGAAAATACGTTTCTTAAGACCGGTAAATAGACCTTTATTCTTTTGTTTATCTTTTTACCTGATTCTACATTTTTCGGCTAATGTCTTCTTCTTTAAATTTAACGAATGTTTATATATCACACACATACACACGGTTCAACGAAGTCAACCCAGGTTGAGAAACGTTGGGATACTTGACATCGGACAGTCCGAGAAGACAGGTACCCTAAGAGGTACGTTGTTGTGATCTCACCCAACGGTACGGGAGGAGGTCCCCTAGAAGGACTGGGTCCCTAGTTTGAACGCAGAAGACCCCGAGGACGTAACGTCCGTCTAAGAAATGGTGACTCGATGGTCCTTCGGGTTGTTATATATCCGTCTATAAGTTTAGGTATTTACTAGTCTATTTGTGTACAATTTTGTCATCACTCTTCACAGAAGTATGTGTAGTCTAACCGTTTTTAACTTGTAAAAATTTATGGTTTATCTAGTACTTCCTTTTGTCTTTAGGATGGAAGACGATTACCCTGTTGACTCATAAATGAATAGATACGGGATCTTGAAGACGGGAACTAGGTATTAGGTCTCTTTAATAATGAGTTTCAGTATTTAAAGTGTATGGTTCTACAAAGAACCGGAACAAACACTATCGTCTTTCAACCTCCGTTGGACGAACAAATGGAGATCTCCTTATCTGTTTATTCTACACCAGGTATGTCCAGTACCTTATGATGTATCGACAATCTTCGTTAGATCTACATACGGGACGTTGTATCCATCTAAAGATTGTTTTCCATGAGTCCTTATTTTTATTCTTTGTCTTACTCCAGATGTCGGGTCACATAAATCCATTTATTTTTCTCAGTTTTCTAATTGTGATGTATAAAATGTTTCTATATGTATTTAAGTTCCAATATCTAGTTTGTGGAATCGTACTAAAGGACACCCCCCTCCACTTACCTTCACCTTTTGCCCTAATTTTCTTATTCGTTCATTTTACACTTCCCTCGGGATGTCGTTATTATCACGCTGAACTTATCTTCTCATACTCCTTAAGTTGGGGAATGTGAACTCTCCCTACACACCATTTGATTGTTTACACGTAATTACGTGGCCCAATATTTTCCAAGGAACGAGTAAAGGCAGTGACTGAAACAGATACTAGACTATGTAAAGGAATGTCTGTACTAATGTCATCTCACGAATTATTTGACCCGAGTCCGTACTCAGTCAGGAATCAGGTTCAAGAAGGAGGTGTATTAATAATTGACGTAAGAAATCCCGTTTAACGAAAGAATCTGAAGGTCAGTTGAAAAAGTAGATATTAGACCACGGTTGCCATGATATCAGAAAAGACTTGCAACGTACTCTTGAATCTATATATTTCATGAATCACATCACAGACCGTACTTATTAACAGGTTATATACCATCATCATCATCAATAGGAGTAAGATCTTTGAAACCATTGAAATGAGTGAGCTAAAACAATGAGTGAACTAAACACACTAAACACAGGGAAATTTTTAGTAAAATTAGTTATTGACCCTACTTTATCACTACGGTAGGAATAATTTGACCCTCCGGTGTCTTCAGTTCTCCCGTCTCGGTCTACCTTTGGGTGTTTGACTTTACTTGACTACAAAGGGACCGACCACTGACTCTACCTCAGTCAGCGAACCGTTTCGTAGGTTTCTCGGACGGATGATATAAGAGACCCCGTACACTATCTCTCCAATCTTAAACCTTTGACTGATTTACTTTTACACAAGTATACCATGTTCGTGTACTTCTAAAACATATTCCTTATACATGAACAAAACACCCTGAAAAAAGAAGAAGAAAAATGACAACCATCAATTTTGAGACTTCGTTACCTTTTACCCACCTGGTTTAATACCCCTTCTCCTCCTTAGTGACTTGTGTCATAATCCTTTCTGTCATATATGTCCTTAACTAGTGGTGACCTTTCTTCAACAAAAACGGTGTACAACCATCGTTCATCTGTAAATCCTACTTGTTTCTCAGTTAGGATATACAAGTTACTGAACCCCTAAACTGCCATATTCACCACAATTGAAATTGGATTAACTTTGTAAAGAGAACCCTTCGACACGAAGAGTGTCTTTATATGACATACTATACTCCATTCGATGAAGAGACTTTTTCTAGTAGAACCTATACTCTTGGTTACGTTAGACGACTTCGGGATACCTTCGAAAGTAAGAATGACGTCGTTTACTTCTACTGCTGAATACATGAAAATTACACGTACGAGACCTGTCAGGACGTTACCATGTATACCAAGTACACAGACACCCCGAACTACACCTAATGAGATGGTGACCCTTTAGTAAACACAGACGATCAAAACTATTTAGGTATACTTGGAATGGACACCTGTTTTCAGATAGAGTGTGTCTCTTAAGTCGTACAATAGACACCCTGAAGGGACCAATTCTACGACGTGAAGGTCACGTCCTCCACACCCAAACTAGGGACCAGTCCCTTAATTCTAGGGTATACGTCGTTCCACCCCGGTTTTTGTTTTGTTTTTTGGTACAATAGACACATTTTACGTGAAGAGTGTCGTTCATAACATGTAACACATACCTATATTACTTTGTTTGTGAGTAGATACTTTTATATTACGAAGACTTTTCAACCCACACGAATGTGGAACTCTTTTATGTCGACGTCTAATATCGGTCTTTAATTTCCTCTTTAAAGTTGTAGTAGGAGTGTACTTTACATAGGGAACAGTGACTGTAGATGGTTTTGGATAAATGTCAGTCTAAATCCTCTTCGTGTAGTACTTTCTTCGAACAACTACTTTCCTTGACTTAGCATAGTTTGTATCTTTCGGACCTAGATACGTCGAACACAGTCTCTTTTTTTTGTGTGTCACCGTCATCTCTTTATTATAAACCATAAGGTTGGCTATAACTACACATTAATAAACGATACAAAATTAAACACTTGAGATGTTTATTTTGATTACCGAGGTCATTTTTCTTTTTACTTTATTTGAATTAACTACAATGGTTCTATTATTTATTGTCCCTGATTGTATTTTAACTTATCGTACCGTTTAGGTCTCACTACGACGACGACGACGACGATTCAGCGAAGTCAGCACAGGCTGAGACACGTTGGGGTGTCTGCCGTCGGATGATCCGAGGGGACAGGGACCCCTCTCGACTTATTTTCGGTGTACATTTTCTGGGGTTCCTAAAAGTCGGTTATACTTAGGTGTCTCGTTACTACGACAACTTGTTCAGTCGTACTAGAATCTAGTGTAGCCATCTTGACCTGGTCTGTACCAGGTCTCAGGCCCTCTCAGAACGAGGCCCACGTATACAGTATATGAGGACCTCTGTCAAGAGTCAAGACCCCTAGTCTGAAACTCTCCTTCCTATTGATTGGTTTCTTATAAACCTTCTGTCACTCACCTCTTCCGTCTCCTGATCGTTGGTGGTCTACGTCTTGGTGACTTTTGTGACTTCCCTGACACGACTCTCTTCCTTCAAGGACCCATCCTTTGGATTTCGACAAGAGTTTTAATAAATCTACAATCCGGACGGAGGAGCCTGGTCGACGGACGTTAGTTACTCCCCCACAAAGTATTCCTTCTAGAGTCGTTTGTATTGGTGATGCAAAGACGATCGGTCTTGACTGACTTTTCCCCTCCCGTCTGAACGTCCTACACCTTGGGTAAACACCTCCGTGAATGTGTCTTAGGTTGTTAAGGAAGTAGACCCTTACAGTAGGTCCTCTGAGAGCCTGTCTATCTCCTAGTGTGACTTTTTGACGTTTCGGAAGGTACAGACAAAAGACTCTGAGTTTATGAGTAAAAGTTCGTGAATAGTGGACGACCCTGGGTTTTTGGAAGTTCCCCCTTATACTAAGACTCTAACGGTAGAACTAGTCGGATTCCAAAACTATATCTAAAAATCCTTATGTTCACAAAGTACTCGGTACTTAAGAACTTATCAAAAGTTGACGACAGTAGAATTCTTATAAAAAAATTAAAAATAATTTTATATCAACTAAATGTTAACACATTCAAAGTCTATATATCGTTTCACTAAGTCAGTATGTATATATAATACGTATATATATTTTCTATATATATTCATATATATATAAGAAGTATTATCGAAATATGAAGGGTGATTTAATTCGGTTAGTGGAAAGAGAGTTTTTAAAGTCGAAAAAGATGATCACCAATCGTAAACAAGATAGTTGAATACCTTCTACAGTCCAATTTATTGAATCACCAAACGAAAGTGATTCGTTATTGAAGATACTTCAATAGTCGATGTTGCTGTAAAGTCTTGATAACTTCTAGTTCACTGACAATAAAGATCAAAGATTTTGAGGAGGCAGAGGTAACGGTTGACACAAAGGTTTGTCCTCTCCCTCCGTTCTAATAAAGTCCTTTGGTATTGGTGAACGAAAATACGGAACTAGGCTTTAGAAAGAAACCTCTCAACAAGCCATCGGCTCAACTTATCCGGTACACACTGTCTATAATCTTCTTGACCGGAGTCCCTTGTTCACACGAAAGATGAGATCAACTACTAAACATGTCATCAGAACCCCCGACTCTTTTATTCGTTAGACTCTCGTCCTTGGAATCGAATATGTAGAAACATAGGGAGGGTCGAGCGTCGTGTCGGGGACCACGTATCATCCGTCTGTTATACAAATGACGGCCTTACTTACTTAATCACTTATGCTGATTTACTTACCTACCTATTACACCTGTCTACCGTGGCTCCTTCTTAGACGAACTCCGAAATTCAATCCGTACAACCTCAAGTCGAGGTCAACGACTCGATTTAAAGACGGGGAGTAGACTGGTTGAGGGGAGGTACCTCGAACTGCTAGCACCTCGGACACCCATCTTACATAAGACCCCTTCTACTCTCGACGGACTATACTCTCTACTATAGTCTCTAATCAATTGGCATACCCGAAACAGGGCCCCCTCCACACACTTTACTTAGTCTAATTTGTTTTAACTATTACACTTACGAATTAGTTTGTCTGTTTCCATCAGACGCGTCGATTAATCCCCGTTTATCTCGCAGGGAGAACATGGAGTAAATTGACTGTTTAACACGTCTGTCAAAATTACCCTCAGACAAATCGTTTCTCTTCCGACATATCAACTGTCGAACCGTTTTACACCAAAGACATTGTGGTGTACTACGAATACCTTTAATCGGACCACGTCGACTCGAGCCTCGTCAGGACCCTACACGTTTAGTGCGTTTTGCCTGGAACGTGTGTGGCGAACGGTACCGTAAGAATTTCTGTTTCTTGAGTAAAAATCATAAAAGTTTTCAGTTTCCCAAACCTGAGACTTGTAAGTCACTTTAGAACGGTAACGGGATGGGTTACGTCTTCAACTTTTCATTACACTCTCTTTGAAGGATAAATCTCTTCAAAGGAAGTCTGTTTACTGTTCGACACTGGAAAACGGACACCTTCGTGACTGAAATCCATTCGGTCCGCTGAAGTCCTCTAGACTCACTGGGCGTCGATTTCTATTGAAGTAGATACCTTCGAGGTTGTCCAAATCTATTTAGCAGGGTCTTAAAGGGTCGTACAAATGGTCCGAGTTTGTCGTGGAGTTGAAGAGTGAGACAGAAAGTTTGGAGTTGTTTGGACAAAGGGTAGAGGAAAAGGTTTAATTCGTTGAAGAAAGAGACTATAAAATGTAGAAACCTGAACGGTACAACAACTTCTAACACCCTCTTAAAGACACTCGTTCACAAGAAAACCCTCCTCATACGATCAAAGGGTCCAAACACGCCATAGCCGAGAGTCCTCAGGTAGGTCTTCCTCTAACAACACTTGTCTCAGTAAACGACGAAGTTCCTCTTAACCCCCTTTCTTATGTTGATCCCAACCACACCTTTGTCTCTCCCGACCAAGAGTCTCCGAGAGAGATACCCCGACCGTACGGTCCCTACTTGTCTCAGTGGTCCCAAGAATCGGATACACGGTCGGGGTCCTACAGTAACAGACTCTCGTCCTGGACCTTGGTCCGCAACTTAAGTGTCACGCTCCTTCTCGAAGGGACGGAAAGCATGAGTACGCACCGAGTGTCACAGGTCGGGTGATTTCCCTTATGCCGGTACGTACTCCTCATTAGCAAATTACTTCACTAAAAACACTTAGTGAGGTGGTCAGTCTGTACCAGGGAAGGCCTTTTACTTGTCAAAACGTATTTTACCAGGTAATCACAGTTACCTCTCCCAGACTGGAGGAAGCCGACGAGACGTTCGGATCAGTTCACCTTGTTGGTCCCGACACGAACCTGACCTTCTGCTACAGAGATGGGGTCCTCTGAAACGAACTGTAGTGCTACGTAATTTACCTTTTTTTGTTCTTGTTAAGGGAAAAGTCACCCGTTTCGTATTAAAATCGTTTCAACCTCTGCCGGTTTTCAGAATTTGTCAATTTCTGACAACTCTGACGATTTTCATGAATTTGTCAAATTATATGTGGACTAAGAAATTTTGATGTCGTCTATAAAATACATAATTTTGTCTTATAAAATTTGGTCGTCCTACTGGCACAAAAGTGGTATGGTTTCACTGTAGTGAGTGTGATAGTTTTGAGATGACTACGATTACACTTAGTTTAAACAAAAAGTGAAAAACGACACTTCAAACCGAAAAGAAAGAAAAAAGGGAACCTTACTTTAAGAAAAAAGGGTTCAAAATGTCTAAATTATACAAAAAGAAAATACAATCATGTGACACTTTACACTCACGTCTTCTCACTTATACCACTCGTGGGTACAGTGGTGGTGTACTCAACTATACCTTGTAACTGTTACTAATTGTCATAAAAAAAATTAATTAAATAAAAAAATTAACCACCTTTCAACGAAATGTCAAAAAAACAACCAAATACGGAATGTTGTCACACTTAGTCAGTATTAAAATAGATAGATAGATATATATATATATAGGAAATACCGTTGGGTGAGGTCATGAGAACGGACCTCTTAGGGTACCTCCCTCCTCGGACCATCTGATGTCAGGTACCCCAGTGTTTCTCAGCCTGTGCTGACTCTCTGACGTGAGTGAGTGAGGTATAGGAAGGAGAGGGAGGGGAGGGGGTAGGACGAAGGGATCCAGTAATGTGTCACGGTCCGACCGAGAGAACACAATAAATCGTTGAAGGGTGACAGATAAAATGCGTGCTATCAGATATATAACCTCATCCTTTACCGTTGGGTGAAGTCCTAAGAACGGACCTTTTAAGGTACCTGTCTCCTCGGACCACTCGATGGGAGGTACCCCAGTTACTGGCTCTCAGTCTGTGGTGACTCACCGACTCGAGTCACACGAACGCAGTTACGATGAAAGAGTTAGGCAGCGGGGGAGTGGAAAGGAGTGACACAAGTGTGCGGGTAAGAGATCCTCCATGTACCCGTGGTAAAAAGGTCTAAGACATATATACATAATTATATGTCATGAACAAAAAGAGATTGAATGATGTAACACATATTCTCCGAGATCCAAGTAGGTGGAATGATGTTGACTGAGTATAACCGAGGAAAAATACCGACTCGTTAAAAGGTAACATATTTACACGGTGTTGAAGAAATACGTAGGTAGACAGTTGCCTGTAGATCCAACAAAGGTGCAGGTAGGAAATAACTTACCTAAATATACTGGCAATCAATAACCTAGGAGGTGGACTGAAAACTCAAAAAACTTGTTACTTAGTATTCTTCGTTAACCCCTAAGTCGTTTTGTGTAAACGACCTTTTTATCAATTACATTAAACTTCAGTGATACTTTTGTTGAAGACCCAAAACTTTTTTTAACAAACGGCACGAATTCAATAATTCAATTAACAAAGAAAAATTCTCTTGTTTTTACCCATTATTTTACATAAATAATTTATTTTCACTTCTCTAAGACGTTATTATTATTATTATCGGACATTTTCTTAGTTAGATACGGATTCTTTAATAGTAACAGAAGATGAAAGCCGTCGAACTGACATTGATCTCAGACATAATGCATACACTTTCGAACTTTTTATAAGAGTAAAGACCTTTAAAATTGGAATACGTCCTTAGTAGTGAGAACATTCTACCTAACTGTAACAATGTTTTTCTCTATTTACATTGATAAGAAGGTATCTTTTTAACTTTATAACTGTTATCAAAAGTTGAAATTTCTTCACGTCTCCTTTATTTTACAGTGTAAACTAATGTTGTAAAAATATAGTAAATACATCAAGACATCTAGTCAAAACGTGAAACTAAATGAGTACTGTTGTCGTTTTAGAAAGAAAAAGTCTATCAAGAAGAAATTACCTTCACTATGCAATCATACATTAATTTTTTTTTTTTGTTACCTTTCTCAAAGTACTAACTTCTTTCTGAATCCTCGACTGTAAATAGGTTTAATAACCGGATCGTAAAACATGTATGACCTTAAGTCGAAACTGGGCTTGGTTGGTCCTGGACAGAAGTCCTAAGACCTAGATACAGTCCTCCGTTGATATAATTACTGTCTAAAAAGTAAGGTAAGGGATGTCATTGGACGGATGCCCCGTGAAGAACTAATTTAGTGGTTGTAAGTTTCACCTTTTCTCAATTAATGACTCGTTCACATCAAACGTACGTTGATTAGCTATTGTAACTCCGGAGAGGTTTAGGTCAACCCCGGATTTACTAATGTAAAGTGTTAAGTCTCTTACTGTCGGAACGGTGATTTCAACGAATTGGAATTCTCTACGTGGACCAGTAACATACACTAGAGACTCTGGACTTATTTTCGGTCTCTAATTCTCTCCTTATCCCTCTCTTAATTGATCATCTCCCCGGTTCCTTTACTTACTGTCGGACCGGACGGTCGTTAGGTCTCAATTTTCACAAACCCCGTCGTACTCATTCTTATCCTAACTTAATTATTTCTATCTCTTTCCTTTGTCCGTTCCATTCTACCTTCCTGACAAACGTAAAAACGGATTTAGTTATAAAGAAAGACCCGTGACGACGAGTACTATTCTTTTTTGTCTACATTAATGAACTATTCAGTCCGGTTTTAAAACGGAGATTTATTGTGGTAAAATAAGTAAAAATGTGAATGACCTCACTAAGACCGATATTTTATACTAGACATATAATAATTCGTAAACCGTTAACCAACGAGAATTGTAGAAACTATAATCAAAAGTTCAATTGGAAGGTGAGATCTAGACTTCAGGTACAAACAACTACCGTTTTACGAATGTACCGTCTCGTCTTTAAGTCCGTCACCAGAGTGACAGAAAAACGGTATACTGACTGTCAGAATGAAAGAAATACGTTGAAATTCTCTGTGTACTTGAATTCGTTAAACACTGTACACTTCAGAGGTTTTCAAGGTTCTTTTATTTCCCAGTCTTATACTTTTATTCGGATAGAATAAAACGAGAGATTATTCCACTCAGTGTCGTGAACCTTACACTGATCAATCCTTGATATCCAAGATGATTCACTTTAGTTCGACAAAATAAAATGACAAAGTGAAGTTTAAAGCGTAATAATCGACTAGTCTGGATATATCCATGATTTTGTTCGAATATGAAGATTTTTATAAAAACTCGGTTCACTACAAATTCACTGATGGTTCTAGTGTATTTTTCTATTTCTCGATTCTTAGACAGAGAAGTAGAGACAAACCACAATTCAGACAATCAGCGAGTCAGTACGGACGGAGAAACGCTGGCGTACCTGATGTTAGGTGGTCCGAGGAGACAGGTACTCTAAAAGGTCCGTTCCTATGACCTCACCCAACGGTAAAGGAAGAGGTCCTTTAGAAGGACTGGGTCCCTATCTTGGGTACAAAGGTCGTCGCAGATTTAACGTCCGTCTCAGAAATGGTGACTCGATATTCCTTTCGGGAAAACCATTGTACAAGATTTAAAGTAGAAGTCTTAAATAAATTGCTGTTTTAATCGTAAGTAAAGTCTCTTTTTCTATAATTAATTTAATAATTCTAAGAAATTTTTTATGTTAATAAGTTGACTTAAAAAAAAAGTGAAAAACGTCAGTCAGGTATCAACGAGGATTATTTAAACGTTTTGAGTACATTTTCCAAAATTTCCCTGAACATTAAGTCATCAGTCGAGACTATGATTACTCAAGAAAGTTTATCGTATTGACTCAAGAATCCTGGAACTTAGAAGACAGTAGCCTTTACTGTTCGGTAAGACGGTGGACCTACCGGAGGTTGGTAATAAGAAAGTATAGTAACGAACACTCCCTCCCACTTTCTTCCTCTAGTCTTTCGTAAACCTTTCGGTCTTTTAAGTGGAATAATCTCTCGTTTACCTTATATTCTATTTGAATGAAAATATAAGATTAGAAATAAAAGAATATTGAAAACCTCTGATGTGACAAAGACAGTAATCGTTTAGATTTCAAGACCTGGCGAAACAGTCGGACCGTGTTGCCTTCACCCCCACCTGTCGGTCGGTGACAGATGTGTCACCACGAACTCAATTAACTATTTGGAGAGGAAAAATACTAGTCACGGGTGGAAGACAGATGTCGGTGTGTCGGATAATGGGGACACTCCGTAACTCTACAGGAACACCTTAAGATCGTCTATAACCTTTAACGCCACCGTTTAATCGTCCCCGGTGTTTGGTCTTCACTGTCGAGGTCAGGGGACTACCCCCCTTACATCGTTAGGGAACGGGTATCGTTAACCGGTCCGAATAGTATACCTGATTAGTGTTGTCTAGACCCCTTTATTACCCGTGGTCTACAATAGCGAAACATCCGAACTCGAGAGGTCTCTGATGTCGGTACTATCCTTTCGAGGGACGTTTGTCCTTGTGCTAAGACAACGAATAATTAGTTTGGTCCTCCGATTCACACTAGTAGAAGAGGAAAGAGTCGTGGTACGAAAGAAAGACGACACAACTACTTATCCCTTTTGTAAAAGACACACACATACACACACACACACATCTATCTCTGTCTATACCTTAGACCTCCTCTGTTAGTCCTTTACAGATAATGTGTGTTCGTGTGTGTGTTAAGTTAAATAATAGATGTTCTTATACAGGGTCTTAATTTAAAGAATTGAGTTAATATAAGTCGAAACTTTCAAGTCCTTCTTGAAAGAATTAATCTATAAAATAAAAAGAGATAAAATACACATGAAACTGAAATTCTTCTAATATACAAAAATTGTGCACAATTGTTACTCTTTTCCCCGAGTCACTACTTGGTTTAAGAGTAAAGATAACCGGAAGGACTGTTACACGGTACCTATAACGGTCCCTAGTATTTAGATCGAGTAAATCTTGACTACCCTAAGTCCTGTGCAATGGCATTCTTTACCACGAAACTGCGCAACTTATAAAATTCGACTCTCAAACTCTTTCTCGTCTTCGTCTTATCAGAAAGACTGGAAGACGTCAGGGGGATTGGAGTGGGGACTTCGTCCAGTATTCTGGGAGTACATTCTCTACGGAGGGACCTCCTTTCCTGGTAGAAACGATGGTTGTACCGGGTCGGGACTCTTCTCAGGGTTGTCCGTCCAGAAGAAACAAAGGGGATTAACACCTTTTTTGAAAGATACGAATGGGGCATGAGGAGTTGGATTATATAAAGAGGTATCGAGAGGTGGAAAGTAGTTTGAATCGTATTTTTGTGAGTCCAAATTGACAGAGAATCCAAGAAGTAAAGGAACACTTCCGAGGATACAGTACATTTGAATCTGACTTATTTACACCTACGAAAAGAGGACAATTAGTCAAAAATAGTCAACTTAAAAGTCTGGGTCGATCTCATACCAAGGGATACAATATATCACAGAAAGAACTAATAGATAAAATATATATCATTACACATATACAATTAGAGTTTGAGGATTAAATAGGGAGGGGGGAAAGGGGAAACCGTTGATACAAACAAAGGATACAAACACTCAGATAAAGACAAAACATACATTCAAGTTAACACAGTAAAAATTTTTAAGGTGTAGATTCGTTATAGTACGCTATAAACGGAAGGAGAGAGGTAGGATGAATTATACTAATAGAGATCCAGGTGGGTACACCTGAGGTTTACCGTAATAAAGTGAGAAAAAAAGAACCAATTCATTATAAGGAAGCACATCTACATGATGTAGAAAAAATAGGTAAGTGGACAACTACCTGTAAATACAACGAAGGTGCAGACCCTATCTTCGAGGTTATGAAACCGGTAGACTACGTTTCTCAACTGAATAACCCTTTTTTTTTTTTTTTGGTACAACGACCCTTACTAACTTCCGTTTTCCTCTTCGTCCGTTGTCTAGCAATCTATCGTAGTGACTGAGTTACCTTTACGTAAACTCGTTTGAGGACCTCGATCACCTTCTCTCTTTCCGGACCACTCTACATCAGGTACGTCAGCGTTTGTACTGAATCGTTGACTTGTCGTGTTACCTATTAATCACTACGACCTGTAAAAAAGTACATGGAAAACCAGTAGACTTCTCACTGAAGACACCCGGGTAAGATCTTGAAAACCCCTCCGTATATTTTGATCTTGGGACTCAAGGAGGAATAAGTATAGTGTAAGAAAGACACAGGAGAGAGGATTGGAGGGTGGTTATCCTTTCCCGAAGTTGTAATCGGGAGTTCCCGGGTTTTCAGAGAGAATACAACAGTTGGAAAAGGCATAAACTTCCGGATTAATCCGTTACTGAAAGGTAGAACCCATAAGACACAAAGAAAGTCTTGAAGAGTCACTGAATAATCTCATGCTAAGTTACGTTCTCGTCTACGATTACGAATCTGTTTTCTTGTCCGAGAACCCATAGACACTTCTGTGTCGGTCAACCATTGTAAAACAGTCAATAGGATTTTTGTAACGGGTTCAGGACACGACACGTCTCGTTAGTAAGATTATTAGTGGTTCAAGTTTCTATACCTCGACTAAGAGTGTATTTGAAACAGTGTACGTTGAGGTAAATGAACAGTCATTGGATTTCGATCTTTCTTCAATGTCTATAAAAGTTAGTTATACAGACTAGATATTTATAAACGTCATTTCCAATAAATTTCTATTATTTCTACATAATTATACCTGGAGTGTTTTAGTCTTAAAGACTAATAAACTTTCTACGGATTCTATTCCAAATTGGACTATAAAAGAGATTTTCCCTTCAAATGGTACACGTACTTATCGCATTTGTTTTGATTCTCTCGTCAAAGGTCAACTGATACTTTCATTTGGCAAGAGTTCGTTGAAATCGTCTTTACTAGTAAATACATGTTAACTCCACCGTGTTAGTCGAAAATAGATAACGATTGAGTGACTTCAGGTCAGTTATTGTATCAGAGGATCTACGATGGTGATCTCTTCTAAGATAAAGAGAACGACACATATGAATTTTCAATTATCTCAAAGCGAAGAAATCTTCCCGAACTATTAAGTCTGAGAAGGGATCAATCGGTCGTAAAACGTCTTTTACTCAAGATCTACCACTCCAAACGTCGAGGTGTGTGTCAAAAGGGTAGACTTGTACAGCCTCGTCCAGTCCCGTTCAACGTGGGGTATTAAGCGTAGGAGATCAATCGACTGGGTAGGGTTCTCTGAAAGGGGGTAGTTCAAGGATCCATCTGTTGTCTTTTGTGTTAGGACTCATGAAGTAAGAAAGGAACGAGTCGAGGGTTCCATCGAAAATTCAACTTTTTCGGAAAGAACTAAAAAAGAAGACAAAAATCAGATGTGTAAAGGACTCAACAAAAAGATCTCTGTGTAAACGGGACTTTAGAAACGGTTTTACTACTGCTTTATACTTTGTCTTTAGTTCCTTCTTTATTAGAGTAGACTCTCTCCCTCTACCATTCTCTCTAAATCCCTACTCCTTTTTTATCTTTCAGTTCGACTCCCATCGCCTCTGCCTTCTCTTCCTGACTCCAATCTCCTTCCTTTCCTCCTTTTTAAGTAGTCTCTCCGTCTCTCCTAAGTCAACTCTACTTCCCTTCTTCTTCTCCATTACTTATGTATGTGAACGTGTTTCGACCTACCCAACCCTACTCTTCTCTACTTCATTTTCTTTTTATTTCCTCCTTCTATAGTTACTCGAGGATAGTTGGAGACTGACCCGACCCAGGTAGAGAAAATGTAAAGGACTTTCAAGGAACGAAAAAAAGTCGTCTCAGTAATAGTCAACATACCGAAGGGAGACAGAAATAGAGATGTTAAGATTTCATTCTTTTCTTTTAATAAAAGTGTAATCGTTGAGTAATTTACGGAGGTATGAACATCGACTTAGTGCCGACCTAGACTTACGTAACAGAGATGTGTTGACTTACGGATGAACCTCCGTAATAATCGGTCCCGTAGATCCGACCCTCGGGAAGACAGTACGTATACCCATTCACCCACCCCACCCTGGGACAGTCTCAGTAAGTAGTAAGAGGTAGTTACAGTGGTGGTGGACGTCCCTGGCTCGGTTACCAGTCAGTCAGTGAGTCCGGACTGTCGACCGGTAGTCAGGGGTCACCCCCGATACGAGTCCCGAAGGTTCCATAATCGATGACCGAGAAAAAACGATTCTGGTTATTCAAGATCCTTCGTAAGGTGGAAGTCTTTATATAATTTCTATGATCACTACAACGAGTGAACGCATTGTTGACCAGTCGTAGTCCGGTCAGCTTCCCCTGTAAACGGGTCATAAGTGAATTTAAATACCTTCTAGTAGAAATTTTTACTTTTGACCTGTCAAGTTCGTTTGTATCGTCCCTGAAAATACGTACCGTTTTTGTATGTAACCACAAAAAACCCCAAAAAAATAGGCACAAATACTGTGTAACTATGGTTCGTTTAGGTCCGTTGATCGACGGATTAATCTACTTCATAAGTACTGACTTCAAAAAGAGTAACAGTATTTGAGAGAGACTTATGAAATTTTAAGTATGGAGGAAAAAGTTTTACTACCGATAGTTAATGTGTAGTTATACTTTATTTTAAATGTCAGAATTCATAGATCAAAGTCCTTAAAAACACATACAAGTTCACTGATATTGGTAGGGATCTAGTGTCATACCTAATATATGAAGAAGGGGTTAGTATATAGAGTATTGTAAAGTATAATACTACTGAATACTTATAACATAGAGGAACAAATGTTATTTCCACCAAATACCCTTTTTGTACATAAACCAGTAAGTCTACTGGTCTATACAAAGAGTATATATAAACCAGGAGTAGGTGTCAAAGACCGAGTATCGAGGAGTTTGGGAACCTTAAAGGATTCGGTATTATCGTTTCATACACCAGAGTACAGGAGTCAAGAACTTTTGTGAAGTCTCTTCTACTGATGACCCACCCTCGACAAACGGTCTTCTTAATCGGTTCAACCTCGAAACTCAGGGTAGGTGACTAAAGATCCTTCCCCTCTCTCCAACCTCCAACTTAGTTAACGGTCACCGGTTACTAAATCGATTAGTACTGATACATTACTTCGAATGAATTTTTTGGGTTTCGTGTCGAAAAACAGGAAAAAACCTATCAAAGGTGTAACCCCTTAGTCTTACGAAGTCTCACGGAGGTACGGTTCGGGATTCAAGGTTCCTTTGACTTCAAGGAAAAAACCCCTTGAACGGGGTACATAGAGAAGTAGACCAACATAAAACGTTATAGGAAAATATTATTTATCTATTAGATCACTCATTCACTCTAAAAGGTTCAAGACACTCAGTAAGATCGTTTAATTACTTCGGACACCTCCCTCAGCACCCTGGCAGACTAAACATTAGACACCCAGTTTTCGTGTCCATTGTAGGTCTCGAATACTGACCGTAGACCTTACCCCCTACCCCACCAAAACACCCTGACTCAGAAAACGGACACCTTAGATCAAGATCGCGATCCATCTATCCCAGTCTCAACTCAACCTAACAATCTTTGGAACGACCTAAGGTTGTTAACGAACACCCACACCCCTTCGGAGGTGTATGCATCCAACCTTCACCCAGGTCCTTGGGAGAAATCCATTGTTTGTTAATTTTTATCCTAGAATCTGAAAAGTGCAAACTCCAAGAGTGTCACGGACCGAATTATAAAACGAACATCACCCACGAAGTAAAAAGAAAAATTAATTTCTAAGGATTCATTAAAAAGGGTTCATTAAAACTTCAGTCTTATCCAGAATTTTAGAGTATAAGAATCATCTCCGAAATTGTTTGTACTCTAGTTTCTCTATTCTTTTATATTCTCTTACTTTACCTTTTCTTTGAGTGAGTGGAGAGTTGACGATTGTGACTTCAAGTAAGTTGTTTATAAAACATTTGTTCACGACACACGATCCATGGTCCAAGGTGTGATTCTATTAACCACTTGTGTAGAGACGGAAACAAATACAATACTACGTCTTTACTGCTAGGTTAGTCTCTCTTTCTTCATATTCCCAAATACAGTCTCTAAAAATACTCTCTTTTTCTAGGATCTGTATAAACTTAACAGAATAGTTTTACATTTACCTAGAAAATGAGATATCTCTCCAGTCTCTTTTACATGACGATCGGGTCGAAATTTACTTTCGTTTTCATCCTTCAGACACATAAATAAAATTAAGTGATACACTTGTGAACCATGTTCTGTATACCTTTGAATCATGACCCTACCTCACGTAGGTATGATTTAGTGAAGTCAACACAGACTGAGAAACACTAGGATTCCTGACGTCGGGTAGTCCGAGGAGACAGATACCCTAAAAGGTCCGTTCTTATGACCTCATCCAACGGTACGGGAGGAGGTCCCTTAGAAGGACTCGGTCCCTATCTTGGGTACAGAGGTCACCGAAGACTTCACGTCCGTCTAAGAAATGACGACTCGGTGGACCCTTCGGGAGACCCTACCTCTGAATTATAATTTAAATTTTGTTAACGGTCATAGTGTCACTTATCACTAGTACCATACATACGTTCTCCCCATGAGTCGACTGACGATTGTACAGATAATTACCTATAAATCCTCTCGAGATGTAAAGAGGTTATCCTAGTTTACGAAAAGAGGTGTCCGGAGACTAAAATGAAAAAAGACGGAACCAGAATCGAGGAATTTAGACAAAAACTAACAGTATGAAGAGCACTTCTTGGTACGGACGGGATAAAAAATTCAGTCAGGACCTTTTAAAAATTTGCATAGATTATCTGAAGTGGGGTCTCAGGTGTCCTCAGACTTGATTCAATATGAGTGAAGCGGGTTATATTAACCAGAGGGATCGAGACTCTGAGGAAGTCGTGGTTGATCCGTTCAGTCAAAGTGTTTCCACTCCGAATCCCGGGTCGACAGAAGTTCAAAGTAGTGAAAGTCAAGGACCCAACCAGGTTGGGAGTACGGACCCGAAGGGATACTTCTGAGGTGTCACCGGATCAGTCAGAGAGACATCCAAAGATTCGTGTGATGAAACTTGGGGTCGTACAGACCTACTCTAGTCAAGAATGAAAGTAGAAAGGATACAGTCGTAGGACGGAAGAACAACTTCGACCCGACGTAGGACCGTCTTTACAGTCTCACTGAGTCGTACTCTTACATAGGAGGTAGAATCACAACGAGACGATCCGACCTGGTCCGTTAACCTGGTAGACCATCATTGATTTAGTACAGATTGTTGAAATGAACTGTACGGGTCAATAAGAAAGGTCCTGGTCCGAGACTGGATAAAGTGTCACTTGTGTAAATATGGACGAGGGACCGGAATTCTAACGGATTCAGGGTCGGATGGACTCCGACTCGTGTGGTTTAGAACTTTGTGAGTGTACAAAACTACGAAATAAGCACCTTGGGTCCTGTTTTCCTTATTTTAGTGTCTTCAGTGACATGGGTCTGGGAACAGAAGTTCTACGTCATAAGAATTTAACAGGATCTACTCTCCATAGTTAATAAACTTTTCGATACTTTTAAAGTTCCAAGTATGTTTTTTTCATCTATACCAAATTTTTTTCTCTCTTGTATACTCACGTTTTTTTGTAACAAAAACACCATCCAGACTCATTACACACTGTAAAATTTGTACACAACTAAAAATTTTTTTTTAGAAATAACTTAAACAATGTTATAAAAAAGACAAAAGACAAAACCAAAGGAAACCGACGGTACGTACGTCCTAGAATCGGGGGGTCGGTCCCTAGTTTGGATGTAGGGGACGTGACCTTCCGTCACATAATTGGTGACCCGTCGGTCCCTTCAGGGGTACACAACCGAAATTGGTTTGAAAGGAGATCAGAAAACCCAAGTTAAAACACTAGTGAAACTAAAGTGAGGTTAGTAGTATATCTGACTTAATTCGTCTGACTTTACTCTTTAGTGAGTCTTTTAGAGTCTTAACTTTCCTTTGGGGGTGGTACTTAAATGTTGTCATTCTTTCATTCATTCGTCCCGGAAGTCTTAAACTGAGTCGGGGAGCTCGCCAATTGACTGAGTTTTTAAGGTTGACGTTTTTCTAGATTAAAATTCATAAAAAATTTTTTTAATGATTGACTTTATTTGAGACGACAGAGGAAGTGCATAATTATTTCTTATTGTTTACATAACTCACGACTATCAAGTTTGTAAGACGATCTAATCTTAAATACCGTTTTTCTCTATACTAGAAGATAGAATTTAACAAGTGTCAACAATCTGGAAGACCTTGTCTATAAGAAAATTTACTTATTAACGTTGTACACCTTTTTAACTACACTTCGTAAAGTTCTCGTAAGTCTTTTCGTTTATAGAGACCGACTCCCTCCATCCCGATCACCTCTCAGTCCGTTTCAAAGTGACTCTTTTATTCTCGATCGAATTCGAAACTTCCTATTTATCCTGAAATCGTTTGTCCCTTCTCACAAGTCTTGTCAGAACGGGTTTCCTTTTAGTAAAGGTTAAATACAATCTTAAGAAAAGTAACTGCCAGTGTCTGATGTGTTGAACGTTCAGTTGAACCGAACTTAGCTTTCTACCCATCTAGACAAAAGCTTATGAAACTAGAACCTGAGTTACAATGGGACTAAGACTGGGGTAAAAGGATACTGGGAGAGTCGAGACGTAAGAAAGTAAAAGACGAGTACCTTAGTTGACTGTTGTTGTCAAGGTCTAGAGAATAGACATGGGTGGTAAAAGGTCCTCTTTACATCGTTTTCAAAATCTTAAGTATAAACAAGTAATCTTAACCAACCCAATATATACGTAGAGACTTAAATAATAAATTAACTACTTTTCATATTTATATATATAACATATATATTACTTATATTTATTTACTTATATATAGTCAAGTCAAGTCAGCGAACCAGTAGAGGCTGAGAAACGCTGGGGTACTTAGTGTCGTGCGGTCCGAAGAGACAGGTAGTCAAGTGAGTTTGATTACCGGTGACTCAGGTGCTACGGTAGGTCGGTAGAGTAGGAGACAGCAGGGGAAGAGGAGGACGGGGGTTAGGGAGGGTCGTAGTCCCAGAAAAGGTCACTCAGTTAAGAAGTGTACTCCACCGGTTTCATAACTTCAAAGTCGAAGTTGTAGTCAGGAAGGTTACTTGTGGGTCCCAACTAGAGGAAATCTTATCTGACCAACCTAGAGGAACGTCAGGTTCCCTGAGACTTCTCAGAAGAGGTTGTGGCGTCAAGTTTTCGTAGTTAAGAAGTGGTGAGTCGAAAGAAGTGTGTTGAGAGTGTAGGTATGTGCTGGTGACCTTTATGATATCGGAACTGATCTACCTTGAAACAGCCGTTTCATTATAGAGACGAAAAGTTATACGATAGATCCAACCAGTATTGAAGGGAAGGTTCCTCATTCGCAGAAAATTAAAGTACCGATGTTAGTGGTAGACGTCACTAAAACTTCGGGGGTTTTTATTTCAGACGGTGACAAAGGTGACAAAGGGGTAGATAAACGGTACTTTACTACCCTGGTCTACGGTACTAGAATCAAAAGACTTACAACTCAAAATTCAGTTGAAAAAGTGAGAAGAGAAAGTGAAAGTAGTTCTCCGAAAGATCAAGGAGAAGTGAAAGACGGTATTCCCACCACAGTAGACGTATAGACTCCAATAATTATAAAGAGGGTCATTTGAAAAAAAAAAAGAGGGTCGTTAGAACTAAGGTCGAACACGAAGAAGGTTGGATCGCAAAGAGTACTACATGAGACGTATCTTCAATTTATTCGTCCCACTGTTATATATCGGAACTACATGAGGAAAAGGATAAACCTTGGTCAGACAACAAGGTACAGGTCAAAATTGACAACGAAGGACTGGACGTATGTCCAAAGAGTTCTCCGTCCAGTCCACTAGACCATAAGGGTAGAGAAAGTCTTAAAAGGTGTCAAATAACACTAGGTGTGTCAGTTTCCGAAACCGTATCAGTTATTTCGTCTTTATCTACAAAAAGATCTTGAGAGAACAAAAGAGCTACTGGGTCACCTACAACCGTTAAACTAGAGACCAAGGAGACGGAAAGATTTTGGTCGAACTTGTAGACCTTCAAGTGCCAAGTGCATAACGACTTCGGACCGAACCTCTTAAAATTCGTAGTGAAATGATCACACACTCTACTCACGTTAACACGCCATCAAACTCGTAAGAAACCGTAACGGAAAGAAACCCTAACCTTACTTTTGTAGAAAAGGTCACGACACCGGTGACGACTCAAAAGGTTTCCGACCGTATAACTCACACCGTGAAAGTGTCGTAGTAGAAAGTTCTAAACTTTATCGAGTTGACCTTAAGGTAGTGGAGGTGATCGAAACAAGTATCACTACGAAAGATTCCGGGTGAACTGAAGTGTAAGGTCCTACAGACCGAGATCCATGCACTAGTGTGGTAGTACTAATAGACCCAGTACTTCGTGAAAAAACATGTCAAGAAGACACATAAGAACGGTGGAGAAGAATTATAGAAGACGAAGACAATCCAGGTAGGGTAAAGACAGGAAATAGTTCGGGCAGAAACGTACTTTAACAGGGAACGCTAGAGATTAAAAGAACTTCTCTAGAGATCAGAAAGGGTAAGACACCAAAAGGAGGTAAAGAAATGTAACTAGTGACTCCTTCTGAAAGAATAGAGAAGAACGATAAGAAACCTTGAGACGTAAGTCTACGAATATAGAAAGGAAAGAGGAAACGAAAAACGAAGAGAAGAAAAGTGTCGATAAACATTTCGGAGGGGTCTGTCGGTAAAATGAAAAAAACGTAAAGAAAAGGTGCCCTTACCAGAACTTGGGACAGAGGACATGTTACAGTACTTGAAGTCAGGTATCAAGTAGTCCCTGAGACAGATAGTCTAAATCAGGGAATTTAGATAAAGAGTGAAGGTAACATATTAGTATTCCCTAAACTAAATCCAGTATGGACTAACCAGATCACCAAAAGGGATGAAAGAAGTTAAATTCAGACTTAAACCGTTATTCCTCAAGTACTAGATTCGGTGTCAGTCGAGGGACAGAACAAAAACGACTGAGATATCTCGAAGAGGTAGAAACCGACGTTTCTTATATTAGTTAGACTAAAGTCACAACTGGTAGACCACTACAGGTACATATCTCCGAAGAGAACACAACAACCTTCTCCCACAAACTATACTGGTCACCCAAGAGAACCATTTTGAGATAATCGGAAACGGGACGAAGTAAGACGTAAGGTTCCGGTTTAAACGGACAATGAGGTCCACACAGAACTGAAGGATGAAAACGTAAGGTCAGGGGACATTACTTTTCCTGTAGAAAAAACCCACAATCAAGATTTTCCAGAACATCCAGAAGTGTGTTGGCAAGTTGAAGTCGAAGAAGTCACAATGACCAACCCCGTATCCGAACCTAATGACATTATAATTTACCAAACGGAACCTTTACTTGTCTCTAGTACGACAGTAAAAACTCTAACGTAGGTTCATGACGTAAACCCTGAAAGAACAACTGGTACTACCGATGAGGTAAAGAAGATTCCCTAAGGATGGGTGTCATCATCTATATTACCAGTAGACTCAATTTAAGTGGGTAAGGTCAGGTCAAAATCAAACGACTAAGGATCTTACAGCTCCAAGTGGGAACGGTGGAGAACAAACTGGTGAAGGTTAAACGGAACTAAGTACCAGGACTGTAAGGTCCAAGGATACGTCATAACGAGAAATGTCGTAGTCTGGAACAAAGATAGTGGTCAGCGTAGGTGTTGACCCATAACAAAAACGAGACCGAGGTAGGGAAGTAAGAAAGACCTCAATAAAGAGGTGACTAGAGGACATCGTATAACCCGTGGATACCTGGGCCCCTTAAGGTGAAAGTCATAGGATAGTAAAACGGAAAAGTATGACAAGTACCCCAAGAGTTCCGTTCTTATGACTTCACCAAACGGTAAGGGAAGAGTCACATGGTATAAGACAGTCTGGAGAGGTGGTACTGGGAGGGTAGAACCCACCGGGGTGTCCCATACCGAATCAAAGTGACTCAATCTGTTCCGACACCAGGTACACTAGTCTAACCGATCAAAAGACACTAATACCAAAGTCACACAGACGGGAGACTACGGGAGAGTGTTGTGGATGACAGAATGAACCCAAAGAGAATGGAACCTGCACCCCATAGAGAAGTACCGACGAGGTCGTTTAATATATATATCGAAGGGACTATCGAGTCAACCATTTTCTAGGTGGACGTTACGTAATAATGTATAGGGAAGTCCGTTAGACCTTGATAGAGAGGTTGACCTTCATCTGGTTAGGGTAGATTAGTGTACCTCTCAATTCAAGGAGTCCACTTTCACTTTCAGTGAGTCAGCACAAACTGAGAAACACTGGGGTACCTGATATGTCAGGTACCTGAAGAGGTCCGGTCTTATGACCTCACCCATCGGAAAGGAAAGAGGTGCCCTAGTTTGGGTCCAAAGGACGTAACGTCCGTCTAAGAAATGGTCGACTCGGTGCTCCCTTCAGGGTTCAAGGAGTTCTTTTACAGTTTTATAACAACGGTCCTTCCCTCCCTACCTACTACCCTTCTATCCATTGTTATAAGAGACATTTTCCCGACCTGTCACAAAATCCACACTAAATAGTACATTAACCTTCTAAATATTAAACATTAACCTCTCATCCCTCGTAAACCTTCACATCGGTGATTACTTTACTTTCCCTCCGTCCTGAGGATTACTCTTTCCGTTACGGTATAATTAATTTGTGATTCGGTGACCTTGTTTTTCGGTGACGTCACCGAATTTCTTTTTTCTTTACTAAATCCATTGCTGGGACTCCTTTTACCACAGAAACAAGGTACACCAGTAAGTCTCTAACCCAGGGAAGAAAAAAACAATAATTATAAAATGTAGACGACCCCATCACTGTAAAAGTGTAACAACTTCGACCCAGTACCAGTATAGGTACAAAGTAGAGTACTCTGTCTCTTCCTTTTTCTGGTCCCCTCACTAAAGGAGAATTCATTCACATGGATAGTGAGGTCAAGTAAGGTAACCATTCTTAAGTCAAAATTAGTGTTCCAGTGTTCGCTCGATCCTTTGTGTCTGAGGTTGACCCAAGTCAACCTGTACACATAGGTCCTTCTTCCTCTCTTACCTAGACTCTCCGTTTCTTACTAAATGGTATCTACGATTTTTAGACCACCTTAATATCCCATTTCTTTCCTCAGCGTACTCTACTGGTCTAAGTCCTAATTTTGTAAAGGAAACCCACACTGTCCCCCTGACTTCATTCTCTTGGTGGTCGATTCTTCCACAACGACAGTCCGTTTACACGGTATAACTTCCGGACTTTGTTCCAAGGGAGTCTCTATTTTATTTTCTTCAGTTGGTACACTGGAGCTTCTGGAAAAGGTGAGAAACTTAGACAGAAGATCCAGTTACCAGGAATTAGAAAAGCCGCGTTCCCTGACCAAAGTACCTTCAGCTAAAAAGGTACCTGACCCCTCCCCGTACGAAAATCCTACCAAGTTTACATAACATAAATAACACGTGAAATAGAGATAATAATAGTGTAGTCGAGGTGGAGTCTAGTAGTCCGTAGTCTAGGGTCTCCAACCCTTAGGAAAGAGATCCGATACTCATTGACGAGTAACGGTACCTAGATTCTTTTAAATTTTTTACTCACAAATGTGTACGTGTAAACGAGGGATTCATAATTATTTTATGGTTCACCACAACCCTCGTACCCGAAGGTTCCACCACGATCACCATTTCTTGGACGGACGGTTACGTCCTCTGAATTCTCTGAACCCAAGCTTGGGACCCAACCCCGTTGGGACCTCCTCCCGTGCCGTTTAGTGAGGTCATAAGAACAGACCTCTTAGAATACCTGTTGTCTCAAACCGTCTGACATCAGGTATCCCAGTGTTCCTCAAACTGTAATAACTACACTGAATCGTGCGTGCATAAATACGACCCTCGTACCTGTCTCGGTAAGGATAGTGTACTTTCCAATTTCTTGTGGATTGAAGACGATAAAGGTGACTGTATGTATTAACTTTATCTCACAACAGTCTCACCCTGCACGGGTCTGAGTCGGTGACACGTCGGACCCCGTCTTCAGAAGAGAGAGGTTGGACGTCAAAGGATCATACATTTGTCCCTTGATTGTGAGACACTTTCACAGACCTTTAGTTACTTTATTGGACACACTCCCAGTCCACGAGTTATCCTCTGTGACGATACGTAGGGAAAGACAGGTTACACACAAACATTTAAACGGAAACAGGAATACTTGTTGTAGAGGTACGACTCGAGTCTTCCTTTCTCTTATCAAAACAAAACAAAAAAGAAGGTAGATCTCCAACACAAGAGACCTGACCGGGAGGAAGCATTGAGTCCGAGTAATGAGAGTCTCACGGACCACTGACTTCTAGGTGTTCGATGAACGTCGACCGTCTCCATGGTGTAATCTTTAAGTAAAAAAGGACAGTATTATTGTTTCACGTCTCGCCGTCCGGCCGGTATCAAAGCATACCCTTTTGGGTGTCTTTCGTGTCGACTTTCTTCGACACGAAAAGAGGTTATAAAGAACAGTCCCTCTGGGTAGGAGTTTTCCTTCCCCCTTTTTTCCTTTCTCTTTTTCTTATTTCAGGGACAACTTAAACCGACAGAGTAAAGATCCCTGTTTTACCAAGACGGAAGGGTAGGAGAAACTGACGAAAAACGACTTACTATGGATCAGACCTGAGGGTCTTTCGTCAATTTAACTGTCGGAAAGTGAAGTTAACCCGAACAGAATCGGACATTAGTCGTCGGGTGTATTGATTTGTACGACAACAGAACTAAACGGGAATCTTTCTAAAAGATTCTTTAGTTTAAGGACCCCAGTAACGAATTTTGGAGTCACACCGTTAAATTGACTACCTTTACTTCTCTTTGATCCAAAAACAGAAAAAGTCTTGTTTAATTCCTTACAATTCACCCACACATACGAGTAAACGTTGAAACAGATTTGTAGAGATCCATGTCACTTTACGAACGTCCTTTAATTCTACTTTAGGTCCTGGACACTTGGATCGACGAAACCCATGACTACTCCAAGTCCCGTACTACGGGGTCTTACACCGGGGAACCGCACAACTTATGAAATTCGACCTCCTCACACTCCCTTCGTTCCCCAGGAGCACTCAAGGGTGACGGCAAGAGGAGACTACGTCCAGTATTTAGGAGTACGTTCTTCACAGGAGAGACATGGGTCTTCTTTCCTCGCAAAAATAGAGCTTTCTGTTTTTAGGAGTGTTTGTTCGGAACGACAAAGGGGGTCAAATGAGGAATTGGATAGTGTAACGAGGTGTTGATAGGTAAGAAGTAGTTTGGAGTGTATTTTTATGTGTTCAGACAAAGACACCCAGAAGTAAAGGACTACTACCGAGAGTACAGTGTGTTTTACGTTTATATAAACAAACGAAAGAAGGACAATTAGAAAGAAACAGTCAACTTAAAAGTCTGAGTTGGTCTTTGGGATTCTTTCGACTCCTTTCGGAAAAGGAGGGGATGTCACCGAAGGAATGGTCAGTCATTACAAAGGGAATTTTTATATACTATACTCTACCCTCGTTTACTAATATTTTTATATTCATTCTTGGTCCAATTATTCAGTTATCATGATATTACGGAAAACTGTGTTTGTTGAACCACTACTTTTTACGGGTCAACGATTCAACACAGGTCGAGAAACGGTGAGGTTCTAGATATCGGGTGGTCCGAGGAAACAGGTACCCTAAAGGGTCCGTTCTTATGACCTCACTGCACGATGAAGGAGGAGGTCCCCTTAGAAGGGCTGGGTCCCTAGCTTTGGGGTAGGGAATACGGAGGACGTAACCGTCCACCTAAGAAATGATGACACGATGTACTTGTAGGTCCGGGGAGTCCCCTTACAATTGGTCCTGTCCCAGGTGCTATGAAAGTCCTCGGGTGTTTTTAGCTAATGTAAAGGATTTTCCCCTTTTTTCAAATATATAAACTTCAATATGTCAGTAGACAACCATGATAAAACCACCCTCTCCGGTGTTTCCGTTTTCACTCACCACCACCCCCTATCCCCAACCCCCCACCTCTTACCGTCCCCTACCTCCCCACCCCCCCCCCCTACTTTCTTTGGTACACGGGGACTCTCCTCCATTGGAAATTTGTGTTTTATATTTTTACTTTCTTCTATTTTAAACATTTGAAAATTCACCTTAGACCTCTTCCGTTACCGTGGGGTGAGGTGATGAGAACGGACCTTTTAGGATACCCGCCTCCTCGGACCATCCGAGGTCAGGTACCCCAGCGCTTCTCAGCCTGTACTGACTCGCTGGAGTGAAAGTGAAAAGTGAAAGTACGTAACCTCTTCCTTTACCGTTGGGTGAGGTCACAAGAACGGACCTCTTAGGGTCCCTGCCCCCTCGGACCACCCGACGGCAGATACCCCAGCGTGTCTCAACCTGTGCTGACTTCGCTGAATCGTCGTCGTCGTCGTCGTCGTTCACCTTATGACATAAATCATTAAAATTAGGTGTTACTTTAGACTATTAAAATTACCTTTTTGTCAAATCTAAAGGTGTCTAGCTATTTGAGAAACATACAAAAGTTGTGGTTTACGATTATAGTTAGATTAAACATAGAAGAAAAGAATCTTATTCAGTTGTGCTCCAGGAAAATGAAACAGTATAGCAGGTGAATCAAGAGGACTGTGGAACTTTAGGAAATAAAGGGAGGACCACCCCTACTTGATTATGGAGCCCCAATCAGAGACCGTATCTCGAAGGGACCACCGAGACTGTCATTTCTTAGGCGGACGTTATGTCCTCTGGACCCAAACTAGGGACCCAACCCTTCTACGGGACCTCTTTGTTTACCGTCGGGTGAGTGAGGGGACAAGAACGGATCTCTTAAGGCACCTGTCTCCTCGGACCGTCCGATGTCAGGTACCCCAGCGTTTCTCATCACTGATTTGTGTCAATTGAGTGAGGAAGAGGCCACACGTCCCAGCTGGTCGTCCCCAACGATCTCTTGTTAAGTCTGGGATACAAAGGCGTCTCCTTCACCTGCTCGTAGTCTCATTTAGGAGACTCTTTTGTTATCGGAACCAACCGTCAGTCCCGAAGCTCTAGGGTGTGTTGTGTTCTCCAGATTAAATAACACGTCTCTACTCAGTAAGACCCGAATCTCTATTCTTTGTTCCAACAGGAACAAAAACTTCAAAGACACAGAACCACTTAACATGCACCTGAAATCTAGAATCTCGAGGTAGTTCGACCCAAGGAAGACACCTGGCTTCCTGACTGTTTCAGACTTATTCTTTCCCTTCCTCAAACCGACTAAGAGGTGAGAAACTTTTCTCGGACTTCGGGAAGAGGACTACTTTACCACACAGAGTCTGACGAAAAACAAAGGAAACTCTGACAAAAATTCATGTACGCACGAGTTAGCGATTCATCATCTGTCGTTCTAAATTAAAACTTGAGATCAGACCGAATCTCTTATTGAACGACTTCCTTAAGACCATTACTACTTGTTTACTTTAGAAGTCTGTTCCAGATACAAAAGAGGGATTATTAAAGTAATTCACGACACCCCCGGCGTCGACGGACCACTGTTAAGGTCCGTCGGTAACCGTCTGGGCGCCAGTGAGTCAATTTGCCGGTCAAAGTCCTTGAGACAGAATTTCCCCGTAAACGACAGAACGACGACGGATAACACGATTTCTCCAAAAAAACCCCCCCCAACTCCCCTCCCCCAACAAGCCCCGTCCCTCCCCCCCAACCGGGCTAACATTTACAAAACTTAAATTTTCTGTGGGTTTAAGTAATTTACACACTTTACTACCCTTTTTTTCACACTTTAACATTGTCAGCCAAACATCAACTAATTATCTTTAGAGAAGATTGTTAGGGGTCTTGGAAGGTCCCCAGTAACCTTGTCTCGTCGACATCTCTGTCGTCCTCACTAAAACTGTGATGGGTTACTCCCAACACGTTTCAAGGTTTGTTCACCCGTCTCAGGGTACGTGAGACGTGAAAGGAGCCGGTGAGTCTCTGCTAACCGACGTTCCAGTCTAATTATACGTCTAGTCGGCCGTTCCACGACGAAACGAGACTCAGAACCTCTCCGAATAAAAATTCCATGTAATACCAAAGTATTTCTTACTTAGTGAACCTTATTTGACCGGTGAAACCTGGGTCCATTGACGAGTCCCGGTCAGACTAAAGACTTGAACTGGTAGACACGGTATTCGTCTCTAAGTATTAAACTACACACCGTCGCTGAAACCCCACAGGACTTTCCCCCGATAAATTACTCGTGGTCTGAACCGTTTCCTGACCTCAGAGGTCAAGGGTCAATCGGTGTGGAGGAGACGAGGTCTGTTCGTAACTGTCCCGGTTCCTTCCCTTTCCTTTTATAGTGGAAAGAAATCCCGTCGTGTAAAAAGGTATTAAAAACCGGAGACGGGTGGGGTTTGGACATCACATAAAAAAAAAAGAGAAATTTTGGGACGACGTCCGATGGTAAGACTTCAATTTCCTAAAAACGGAAGCTTCTCCATGTTTCCTTTGTAGTTTCATTTACAGGAGTCTCACTGTATTCCTATCTTATTACCACTGGATCGTCGATCTCTGAACCGGTTTACGACTTTCATTAAGTGCGGTGAGTGATTGTTACCCCCTACACACTGTTACTATATATGGTCCTCTGTTCCTGTTGGTGAAACGTCCCGAAGCTACGGGGTGTTTGGGTTAACATCCGTCTAGTTATGACAGTATTCTGTTAATAGTTTCCGGTAGTCGTGTAGTATAAAAGTATGGTATTTGTCGAGTTCCGCGGTCCCTACCGAAAGGATGTCTTTCGTGTATCGTATTTAAACTTCCCACACTTTAACTGTACTAATTATTAATATCAATAATCGTGTACACGGTCGACGAGTACATACCAAATAGGGAACTAAATACCACGGTATTTACGGGTAGAGAGGGAGACTACGGCTTAGTTCCCCCGTGTGTTGGTACCCGTCTTACCCAGAAAGAGTAACGGTCCTCAAACTAGTGTTTATTTTCTTTTTTCACCCAACTTTTAGTGGGACCTAGACCTCTGTGGAGCCACTCTCCCTTCGACGGAAAACAAACGTACCGACGAAATAGCCGACGACTTTGGACAGACAAGTTACAAGAGTTTCGGAAACTTCAAACCTGACGTTGATTGTTCTCCGATATCAGAAGGTCGGGGGGAGTGAGGAAGCTCGACAACGGTCCGACGTTTGTTAGTGATATGTATAATGTCTACTTTGGTGATTCCGGTTGTTACCTTCTCCGTTTTTGATTAGAAACCTTACGGTTTTCAATTTCGAAAACAATAACTTACGTTGAGCTCTCCCCAAAAGGACCTGAAACTATTTACAATGTTAAAAAAGTACACCAATATTTGTCTAGACCTGTAAGTACCATCTAATATAGTTTTATGAGATATTTTAGACCAAGGAGTCACTATTAGCAGAAATCCTGTTTCCCTGTTGAGATCCTCGGTCATGTCTGGGCTCGGATTTGTATGTTTAAAGAGAACGGTAAGTGATGGACCACTTACCTATTATAGTCAACGATGAATACTGATTATATTACAGTTTAATGTCCAAGTTCTTTTTTTTATTTCCTATCATTACTTGTACTTGAAACAATCGACAAACTTCGTATCGAAAGAAATGAAGAATATAATTTTTATTTTTTGTTCATCTCCGTTGGGTGAGGTCACAAGAACGGACCTCTTAGGGTCCCTGCCGCCTCGGACCACCCAACGGCAGATGCCCCAGCGTGTCTCAGCCTGTGCTGACTTCGCTGAATCGTTTCCTGCGTCTGTTCGAAAGAAAAAAAAAAAAAAAGTTAAAATCGTAGTATTAATGTGTCACTTCAGCTGTTCATGTGAATTTTGTACATCTTCCATTCGTCTATACAATCCTCCCTTACGAAAATATTTTAGTTTTGAATTTTGGACGATAGGTTTATACCTCTAATATCCTACGTAGTTTACGACGATCTCTACTTTCTTTTATCTAGAGGAGACGTCCAGTTGTTTTTCCACGGTTTCTAGAACTTCTGAAAAGGAGAGAACGGTACAAGGAATAAAGGACCGTCGGACCGAAGTCTCCTGATACCGATCAAATCACCCCTCACAGACTCGTCACCTCCGACGGGGAGAAAGGTATTATGTACCGAGTCCTTAAGTGGAAATCGTCGAGGGTGAGGACTTAGTTCTGGTCCTAGACTCCTAGTAAATAGAATGACTATCTTATTGAAACTACCTCGTTCGTATATGAGTGTCTTAAAGTTTTAACATGTATGACTGAAAAATCGGACTTTTCTTGAGTTTAAGGGTTCATAATTAGTCTATTACTAATCTTATGAGGTTCTCGTTTTTACATTTGTGATCGTCTATGAGGGTACCCGAGAACTCCTGTATTCACAAGATTACTATATAAACCTTCTTTAAATCTTTTCTGACGTTTTGAATTCCAGAGAACTTCAATTTTGTTCATTGGGTTCTTCGTTGGATCCATCGAAGTTATAACGACATTCGTTCGTCACAAATTTTATTTTTAGTGATAAAAAGACTCATTACCTATATTTATTTTGATCTATTCAGGAATTAGATTTCGAGTCATTTGTGTTACAGTCACCTCACAAATTGTGAAATTTATTTTCGTTTAAATATCATTCTTGTGAAACATTTACAACAAAATTTATATTAGGACATATATATTATATATGTAGTTTAATTACAATAATTATTACGAAAGTTTCGTTTAGGAATATCTGTCTTTTGTCTTAATTTATAATAAACATTCAACTTCTTTTTAACTCTTCTCCTTAAATTTTCCTTTTGTATTAATATTTTTTAATCTTACTTATTACCTAATCTAGTACTTTTGAGTACATTAAGTACAAGACTTTCCTGGTCTCAGAAAAAAACTTAAAAAGTTTCTTAATAAACATACATACGTTATTATTAACTCGACGTACAAGTTTCATACTAATTCTTATGTCTAAAATCATTGTCATTTCTTTTGATGACATGTTACATTTTCAATTACCTATTGAAAGATACACTATATATAGTATTAAAACTACGTTTTCTTGTCCTACTTCTGATTGTTTTACAGGGTGTTTTATGATGTGTGTACTGAGGAGGTAAGTAGTTCACCTATTTACTTATCGGTGAAAAAAATAATTCTTTCATTAATATTCACTATGTAATCTTCTTTTATCGAAAAAAGGTTTCAATTTGACACTCACTTAAAAGAACTGTTGTAGATCTTCTTCTGTATCCTTATAAATGGGAATTCTTCCACTATCTTTCTTAACTCAAGGTATATTCAGACACTTGAAGTCAAAACACTTCTTATTTTTCTTTCATATAACTCGTCTCTTAACCTTTATACAGTCTTTCGTTTTAGTTATGCAAACGAGAGTAACTCAACCGTGGAAATTTTTAAAGGAAGAGTGGGTGCTCACTCAGTGACCTAAGGGTATGCTTCACGAGACTCAGATGTAAGATCTCTAAGCTCCTTAACAGGTCCAAGGGACGATGGGTGAGTAATCACGGACGACCGAAAGGAACTATAGAGACCAACAATAAAATACCGGAGTAAAGATTAGAAAGACACATACTGAGAAATTCTTTGACGAAACGGAACTAACAACTCAGAAACTGGAAACTGAAGTAAAAAAATTAAACCAGAGAGGTTGTAGGGAGAACCCGAAGGGACCATCGAGTCGACCATTTCCTAGGCGGACGTCACGTCTTCTGGGACCAAGCTAAGGACCCAGTCCTTCTAGGGGACCTCTTCTTTATCCAATGGGTGAGGTCATAAGAACCCGAAGGGACCAACGAGTCTACCATTTCTTAGTCGGGTGTTACACTCTCTAGACCCAAGCTAAGGACCTTCCCGTACCGTTGGGTACGGTCCTAAGAACGGACCTCTTAGGGGTAACCGTCTCCTCGGTCCGTCCGATGTCAGGTACCCCAGTGTTTCTCAGTCTGTGTTGACTCACTAATTCGGGTTTTGTAGGAAAAAAAAAAAAAAAAAGGTTTTTACAACGAAATAACCGATGTAACTCAGAATCAACGTCGTGCACCCTAGAAGTTAGAAGGAACGCCGTATATCCTAGATCAAGAGACTGGTCCCTAACTTGGATCTGGGGAACGTGACCCTCGTGTCTCAGAATCGGTGATCTGGGGGTCAATTTAGGGAGAGGTTACAGGGAACTAAGACAAGAAGTTGGAGCCTCAATCGTTATAGAAGTGTGAGTGTGGGTCAACCTCGGTCGAACGTATATTCCCTTTGAATCTAGAAAACATGAAAAGTTTTAGAATATTTACAGTCGAAGAGTCGATCACGATCGCCATTTCTTAGTTCGGACCGTCACGTCCTCTACGTTCTCCGTGCCCAAGTTATAGACCCAGTCCTTCTAGGGGACCTCATTCTTTACCGTTGGATGAGGTCATAAGAACAGACGTTTTAGGGTACCTTTCCCCTCGGACCGTCCGATGTCCGGTACGTCGGCGTCTCTCAGTCTGTACTGACTCGTACGTATGCTACGCTACTACACCATTCCTACCACTTTGTCGGTTCTCCGGGAGGAATAGACGGGAGAAGAGTGTGTTCACGAGGTATTTTATGAATAAACACAAGAGACTACAAAGAATCTGTGTAAGTCCACTCGTTTCTCGTCGTCGTCGGTAGTCTCACAAACATCCAATACGTACTTTCACTTTTCACTTTCACTTCAACGAGTAAGTACAGGTTGAGAATCGTTGGGGTGCCTGACGTCGGATGGTCCGAGGAGGCGGGTACCCTAAAAGGTCCGTTCTCATGAGCTCACCCCACGGTAACGGAAGAGGTATACACATAAATTCTGGAAATATAACGTTTTAAGTCAGTACGTATTGGATAATCATCCAAGTTCTGGACCAGACGTTTTCCTTCGGTGACGGAAACAGACTATACAGTAACTAAATCAAACGATTCTGTGAACCGGTTTGTCTTACTGGACAGATACTTGAAGCAGAGAATGAAGAACCAACTAAAACACTAACAAACTATCCCATGATGGTTTCATTGTCCCAAATCAAAGTATAAGGTTCCACTTTTGAACATATTTAGAAGAGACTAACGTCTGAGTAAGGGAATCCAATGAGTAGTCGAATATTCACACTACTCAGACTCTGAATGGATATTAGAGATTATACTATATAACTGACATAGAAGTCTCTCAGATCCTTAGTCAGATAAAGTCCATGAACTTACCATAAGAATCTCCCAGTGTAACCTTAAGACAGGACTTCCTCAAGTTATGATCGAAGATCTAGGGAATAATGTAGAATCTCGGACCGAAGTATACTATCTAAATTATTTCGACTTGGATTAGGTATCGGGTCTGCATTAAAAAAACCACTGTCTCTTACTTAATTTATCTTATAGTTAAGACTGTGTCAACCGTGTAGTTCCTCCTTGTCCAAATCCTAGACTCAGTTAGAGAGACCCACCGGTGTAAAGGAATTTTCGACGGTTTCTGGTTGGATGGTTACAGTAATTTACGAAACCTTCAACTTGATATGTGTACACCGGTGTCAGATACGGTTAGTTGTACAACAAACCTGAAACGGCCCCACTCTCAAGACACCCCCTCCATTAGTAACGAGTCCCCTCCTTCCATGGTTACTTCTAAATCAGTACTGCAGTTTAATAAGTGGTATAGTAAACCCCCTCATTCATATTTTGAATATGTTAAGATCTTTAGTATTTTTACCAGTTTCTTGAATACTTTTTACGGTTTACTCCGTGTCTTTTTCTTTTGTACGATGACCTCAAGACTTTTCGCTCTCCAGTCCACTCGCTCCAGTTTCTACCGGAATGTCTTATTTACCGTAAAACTGAATCAAAACTTACCTCTCTACCTAAACGACCTCCTTACACCTCCCGAGACGACCCTTTCTTCTGCTCCTGACGAACCGTCTACCACTCTACTACGTCTGTTTTCCCGTTCCTGATTCCTCATTCGGTATCCTAAACGGTTGAGATTTCGTCAGACGACGACAGTTGGATGTGTCCCATGGTAAACCGTATTTATGGGATCAAAGATTCGTGAGACATTTAATCTGAGTTGCTTACTAAAGTAATTTTCTAAGAACGACAAAGAATGAGATATAGGAAGGGTCGTAGTACAAGGGACAGAACCCTAACTCCTCATTGATAGTCGACCCAACTCAACGGTGGGTATCATGTCTTTATCCTCGGTAAGATCAGGAGACAAGAAGATCCCTTCTATCACTAGAAACACAGAAATTTTACCTCACCGTCTACATCTCCTTCCTGATCACCTGTATCCTCCTTCCTCTCCCACCCTGCTCGACCCTCTTATCATAACGGTATATGTGTGATGGTAAACATTTTGTCTATCGATCACCCTTCGACGACATCTCGTGTGCCTCGAGTCAAGTCACGAGGCACTACTGAGCCTCCCCATCCTACCCCCAGACAGAGAATATGTGTAGAGANCCCTCCCTCTGAGTGTTCCTCCCCAATATACATACGTACATCTGTTAAGTGTAACAACCTGTCGTCTTTGATTGTGTTGTAACATTTGGTTAATATGAAGTCAATTTTTATTTCACTTTCGGGTTTTTTACCTCACCGGTATTCGTGAGGTATCAGTTCCTCCTCTGTGACTGAGTTCAGGATTCCTCATATTACTCAATTTGTAAATTGACTGAGGTCAATGGAACTAAATCTACAGGACCAACCCACCGACGGAGGGACCACCGAGTCAGTCATTTCTTAAACGGACGGTACGTCCTCTGGACCCAAGCTAGGGACCCAACCCTTCTTGGAGACCTTTTCTCGTACCGTTGGGTGAAGTCATAAGAACGAGCCTCTTAGGGGTACCTGTCTCCTCGGACCGTCCGATGTCGGGTACCCTAGTGTTTCTCAGTTTGTACTGACTCACTGATTCCTGTGTGTGTGTAATCCATCGACGTCCATACCCACTTGGTGACGTCCATACTTTCCGATTTTCCTTACAGACGGGAAGAATCTTCGAAGTAAAAGTGTCCGTGAGAGGTACAGAACAGAGAACAACTCTCTTTAAGGGAGTAGTTATAGGCGTCGCAGAGTGTACGAGACAGTGGTGTCTCGGAGAGTGCACCCGAACTTGCCATTGATCCACGATAGACAAGGAGAATCCCCGGTCTCCTGAGGCAACAGTGAAACAGAAAGATATCCGATCTGTGAACGGAAATCTACCAACGACTAATAGGAAGGTCATTCATGGTCTGTAAAACGACTCAACCAAATAAAAAGTTCAGTGACAATCTAGTCAAAGTAGGTAAGTGTATCATGGATGTCTGCATTGAACGGTCTTCGTGTTCTTATAACACGTAACACGGAGATTGCTAGATCATGTAATAAATGGTAATAGAATCGATTTCGTTCTGTACTTTAACGAGAGGTTGTTACCACCAAGGAGTTGTAACGAATCACATAGACGCAACCGTCCCAAAGGAGTAAGAACGAACAATGACTGAGAGTGAGTCGAAGGGATTCTCATTAACTGACTTTCAAGTAAAACACTATTGAACTGTCTGTGGTGATGTCTAAAATTGTTCTTCTTAAGTTTTAGTATAGGTTCGATTTGGAGTTTGACAATTGATGTACAATGGACAATCAACGAGTTAGCACAGACTGAGAAACGTTCGGATACCTGACATCGGGTGGTCCGAGAAGACGGGTACTTTAAGAGGTCTTCTTTATGACCGTACCCATCGATCAGGGAAAGGTCCCCTAGAAGGACTGGGTCCCTAGTTTTGGTCCAGAGGACGTAACGTGATGGAGGTATGTTTAGTAAGAGGTTCCTCCCGTTAGTTTTCTTCTTTGTCGTATTAGCTGATTCATCCAACTCTAAATCCGTGGTTAAACAGTTTACCGTTTACTATTGTACTGGTTCGTGGGAAAACAACGGAACTACTTTATGTTTAAATATTTGTGATTATTCTGACGTCCAGTTTATATAATAAAAATCTATCGGTGTTTATTATCTTTATTCCTACACAGTAGTACAGGAACCATACACGTATACTTCACTCTACCCCTTATTTTAACTCCATAGTAGAATTGGGAGTTTTAACATGGAAAACTACTTTACACTAGTCAATTGTGTATATGTAATAGACAAAACTGTAAAGAGAGATAAGTCTTTCTTGTCGACGTAATAGAAGTTTTGGGAGACTAAGTGTCGGATGATTGTTAAAGTCACAAAGTTCGTTCCAATATTCTCGAGAATAAAACATTTATAACGTGGAATTTGTCTTAAAATTTAACCTTTCTTTAAAAAGCGAAGTGAAAAGTTGAATAAGAGTGATCCGAATTAAATGAAGAGGGAAGACACGTCAAATTTTCTTTTTTTTTTAACTTTTACGTACTAGTTAAAGTCAGGTGAGGTAGCAAATCGTTTTGACGACAGGTCAAGAAAGTTGTCCGAATAATGTTAAAACCTCTTGGTCTTTAAGATCCATTCTAGTTGTCTGGGATAATTCTGTAATATTTCCCTAGACGTCCTATTTATTCTGTGTTATTCGATTTTAGGGACGGGAATGTAACAATGGACGAAGAATCATTCTGTCACTTGGACATTCTCTTCGTAAAGAGACCAGCTAATGGGACGTAACGGTAGACCGACACTTTGAGTGGTTGATTACCATTCGTAAGAATAGTGAATTTGTTATTATAATTTATTGTGTTTTTCTATTATTATACATTCTCCCGTCCTCCTTCCAGAACCTCCACCTCCTGTTCCATACCGTATTTAACATTAATATCAAAGTATCTACATAAAGTCAAGTAAGTAAGTCATCACGGACTGTGAAATACTGGGGTGGTTGACGTCATACGGTCTGAAGGAAAAGGTAGTGGTTGAGAGTCTCTAACGAGTTTAAGTACGAGTGACTCAGTTACTCCGGTAGGTTGGCAGAGTAGGAGACAGCAGGGGAAGAGGAGGACGGATGTTAGAAAGGGTCGTAGTCCCAGAAAGAGTTACTCAGTCAAGAAGTGTAGTCCACCGGTTTCATAACCTCAAAGTCGAAGTCGTAGCCAGGAAGGTCACTTATAAGTCCTGACTAAAGGAAATCCTAACTGACCAAACTAGAACGTCAGGTTCCCTGAGAGTTCTCAGAAGAGGTTGTGGTGTCAAGTGTTGGTAGTTAAAAAACCGTGAGTCGAAAGAAACACCAGGTTGAGAGTGTAGGTATGTACTGATGACCTTNGTCGAAGTCGTAGCCAGGAAGGTCACTGATAAGTCCTGACTAAAGGAAATCCTAACTGACCAAACTAGAACGTCAGGTTCCCTGAGAGTTCTCAGAAGAGGTTGTGGTGTCAAGTGTTGGTAGTTAAAAAACCGTGAGTCGAAAGAAACACCAGGTTGAGAGTGTAGGTATGTACTGATGACCTTTTTAATATCGAAACTGATCTATCTGGAAACAACCGTTTCATTGTAGAGACGAAAAATTGTACGAGAGGTACAATCAGTATCGAAAAGAAGGTTCCTCGTTCGTAGAAAATTAAAGTACCGACGTCATTGGTAGACGTCACTAAAACTCAGAGAGTGACAAAGGTAACAAAGGGGTAGATGAACGGTACTTCACTACCCTGGTCTACGGTACTAGAATCAAAAGACTTACAACACAAAATTCGGTTGAAAAAGTGAGAGGCCAAAGTGAAAGTAGTTCTCCGAGAAATCAAGGAGAAACGAAAGACGGTATTCCCACCACAGTAGACGTATAGACTCCAATAAGTATAAAGAGGACCGTTAGAACTAAGGTCGAACACTAAGAAGGTCGAATCCCAAAGAGTACTACATGATACGTAAATTCAATTTATTCGTCCCACTGTTATATGTTGGAACTGCATGACGAAAGGGTTAAACCTTGGTCAGACAACAAGGTACAGACCAAGATTGCCAACGAAGAACTGGACGTATGTCCAAAGAGTGCTCCATCCATTCCACCAGACCGTAAGGGTGGAGAACTTCTTAAAAGGTGTCAAACAAGACTAGATGTGTCAGTATCTAGATAGTCAAGTCAAGTCAGTGAGTCAACACAGACTGAGAAACGTCGGGGTATTTGGTGTCGTGCGGTCCGGAGGGACAGGTAGTGGTTGAGGGCCTCAGGTGGGTTTGGGTACAGGTAGCTCAGCTATTACGGTAGGTTGGTAGAGTAGGAGACAACAGGGGAAGAGGAGGACGAGAGTTAGAAAGGGTCGTAGTCCCAGAAAAGGTCACTCAGTCGAGAAACGTAGTCCACCGGTTTGATAACCTCAAAGTCGGAGTTGTAGTCAGGAAGGTTACTTGTGGGTCCTGACTAGAGAAAATCCTACCTGACCAACCTAGAGGAACGTCAGGTTCCCTGAGAGTTCTCAGAAGAGGTTGTGGTGTCAAGTTTTCGTAGTTAAGAAACCGTGAGTCGAAAGAAATATCAGGTTGAGAGTGTAGGTATGTACTGGTGACCTTTTTGGTATCGGAACTGATCTACCTGGAAACATTACATTTTCACTTTTTCATTACAGAGACGAAAAATTATACGACAGGTCCAACCAGTATTGAAAGGAAGGTTCCTCGTTCGTAGAAACTTAAAGTACCGTCGTTGTGGTAGACGTCACTAAAACCTCGGGTCTTTTTATTTCAGTCGGTGACAAAGGTGACAATTGGGTAGATAAACGGTACTTCACTACCCTGAGCTACGGTACTAGAATCAAAAGACTGACAACTCAAAATTCGGTTGAAAAAGTGAGAGGTGAAAGTAAAAGTAGTTCTCCGAGAAATCAAAAAGAAATGAAAGACGGTATTCCCACCACAGTAGACGTATAGACTCCAATAAGTATAAAGAGGGCCGTTAGAACTAAGGTCGAACACGAAGAAGGTCGGGTCGTAAAGAGTACTACATGAGACGTATCTTCAATTTATTCGTCCCACTGTTATATGTCGGAACTGTATGAAGGAAAGGATAAACCTTGGTCAGACAACAAGGTACAGGTCAAGATTGACAACGAAGGACTGGACGTATGTCCAAAGACTTCTCCGTCCAGTCCACCAGACCATAAGGGTAGAGAAAGTCTTCAAAGGTGTCAAATAACACTAGGTGTGTCAGTTTCCGAACCGTATCAGTTATTTCGTCTTTATCTACCAAAAGACCTTAAGAGAACGAAAAAGGTACTAGGTCACCTACAACCGTTAAACTAGAGACCAAGGAGACGGAAAAGATTTTAGTCGAACTTGTATACCTTAAAGTACCAAGTGTATAACGACTTCGGACCGAACCTCTTAAAATTCATAGTGAAATGATCGTACACTCTACTCACGTTAACACGTCATCTAACTCGTAAGAAACCGTAACGGAAAGAAACCCTAACCTTACTTTTAACTGGAAAAGGTCAGGACACCAGTGACGACTCAAAAGGTTTAAACGACTGTATAACTCACGTCGTGAAAGTGTCGTAGTAGAAAATCCTAAACTTTATCGAGTTGACCTTAAGGTAGTGGAGGTGATCAAAATAAACATCACTATGAAGGATTCCGGGTGAACTGAAGTGTAAGGTCCTACAGACCGAGATCCACTCACTAGTACGGTAGCACTAATAGACCTAGTACTTCTAGAAAAAACATATTAAGAAGACACGTAAGAACGGCGAAGAAGAATTATAGAAGACGAAGATAATCCAGGTATGGTAAAGACAGGAAATAGCTCGGGTAGAAAAGTACTTTAAAAGGAAACCATAGAGATTAAAAGAACTTCTCTAGAGATCAGAAAGGGTAAGATAACAAAAGGAGATAAAGAAACGTGACTAACGACTTCCGAAAGAATAGAGAGGAACGATAAGAAACCTTAAGACGTAATTTTACCCATGTAGAAAGGAAAAGAGGAAACGAAAACCGAAGAGAAGAAAAGTGTCGATAAACATTCCGGAGGAGTCTGTCGGTAAAAAGAAAAAACGTAAAGAAAAAGAACCCCTACCAGAACTAGGGAGGTTGAGTAGTTTAACCTATGTATATTGTGTATGTCCAAAAAAATACAGTTAGTCTGAAATTATTTCTTCAAATCTTTAATTTTTTTATTTATCTAGTTATTTATGTAATTTTGGTGAAAATATAACCATTTAAAATACACCATTGTTGTTGTTATTTTAGATTTTTGTTTTTTTGTCGGTCGTCTCTACGGTCACTGTTTCCGTTAAATGATCTGTAGACCCTAGTATAATGAATTCACTTCCCCCTAATGTTATTTAATTATCCGAGTTTCTAGGTGGTGTCATCTACCCCAGATCAGATCTCAGAACGATTATTCACTCCTTAACTTAAAATCGTAAATCGGAATAATAGTTTACTGGAATCTAAAAGGAGTATTTTCATTTTGTGGGAATTTGTAAAAACAGACACACTTTTCTTTGTAGTTAGAAATCCAGGTAAATCTATAAAAATGTTACTATGAACAGACAAGTTAAACAAAAAAAGACTTCTGATAAACACGACTTTACCCGTAGACGAGTCGAATGGCTAAAGTTTTGTTTTTAAACGTATTAGACATAAACGTATCGTCGTTCACCCACCTCAAATCCGTTCACGTGTCTACTTGTATTTTTAGTTTATACCCGTCCTCCTTTGAGTTAAAGTAATATTTTTTGGTACAAACAAATTTGTATTTTTTCGACACATTTGTTAGGTTTACACAAACGACATCAAATCGGATGTCCCGAGGGTAAAACAAGGGTAGGAAAATCGTCGTGTCAACTTGTTACGTTTATTTGAACACGACGAGTGTTCTCTACAGTTAAATTTTACATGAGTAGTTTTTTGTCTTCTTTATCCTACCTTTTCGACACTTATCTTACTACTCACGACAGACATTCTTTTTTCAATTTCTGTTACTAAGACTTTTCTATATTAATCTCTAAAAACCTTTTGATAATCTCGGTAATTTTTTAATTCGTTTTTATGAAATTTCAAATATATGGTGTTTTAAAATTCTTAAATCTTCAACTTCGTTCATTGTCATCCTCACTTTTCTTATACCTACCTTGTACCTCAATCTTATTGAATCCTCCTGTTGTTGGAACACTTTTTCTTTTCCTTTCTCTTTCTAGTATCTCATAATTGAATTTTTCTTTCTAAAAACCGTGTTTATCCCACTATAGATCTCACTAGTCCAGATTTATGTATACGTGAATCACATATGTGATTTGGGTTCCTTCATTCTGAGTCTATGAGCTATATAATGATCATACGACACCTGGACTTAGAATCGTTTGCATAACAGTAGACACCAGTCGTTTACTCTGGTATTACAATCCAGATAGTATTGTGTTTGACACATAATTACCTCGGTAATTAGTGGTAGTTTTGACACAATTCTCACTTCTATCGGTTTCTCTCGAATTGACTGTCGTTCACCGGTATTTGGACAGGTTTTTGATTAAACTAATGGTAGTATGGTCGTAGACACGGTGAATACTCCCAAGTAAAAACACTACTTTAATTCATCTGTTCAGTAAGTACGCATATTATCTGTAGATTTAGTACCATTTGTACAACGACCGTTCTCTTCATCAATTCCTTTCACCTCCTAACAAAACCACAAACTGACATCTTGGTTGAGTTACCTTTCGTAGAAAACATGTTGTCAACCCATGTTTTACGGTAGTTTCTTCGAACTCTACTTCGGTTTACGGTTCGCTCTTTCTCTACCTACTTTGCCCCTCTCAACCACCTACACCCAACAAATATTCTTCCTTACAAAACGGTCCTATTTGAGAGTAAGAAATACCCAGTATTTTCAAGGATTGTTTGTTAGACAAATTAAACCTCTGTCAACCTAGACAATCCAAAATCAGGATTGTTTGTCTTAACACCCTACAGTATAAATTACCGTCAGATCTCTCTCGGATCTTACACATATAAGTTACTCTTTTCCTAACTCGAACCAATACTTCTTCCTGATACAAGGTGGGCGAATAAGTAAACTAGTCGAGCGACAAAAAAAAAAAAATTAAAAGTTAAGGAATAGGTCAATATATTAAAACGGAGTCTTGGTTACACTGAAATCTAAGACGTACAAAAATAATAGGATGAGGAAATGACTTTCCTTGAGGGAAAGGTTTCTAAGATTTATTAAGTTCAATAATCCTTTGCCTATGATGGGTGACTCGACCGTTTTTTATTTATGTAAAGTCATTAATAAAGTGTTTCTTTTTCTAAGTAACCTTTTATTTATGGTCTATGTAAACTTCTATTGGTTTTCGTCAAATAAAATCCTTGCACTTTAACATTTACTAGTATATCCAAACACCTGGTTCAGGTTTGTCCGGTCTCACGATGTTTAGACTGAGGACGAACGAGCCATTAGGAAAACAAACTCTGTTTCGGGATAGAGACACAGGTACGACTAGACTATTGGTACGTATACACACTTTCGAGCCTCCTCTTATTTCCCTGAACTCCTTGTCCTTTACGAAGAAAATTATGGTACTGACTCTCGCGGGGGCGGGACTTATAGGGTCCTTTTTTAATGGTTCTCACTGTGAAGAGAGGTCGTGGAGGACTTTGTAAGACACCGATTCTGGGTTGTGGAACGGTGACGACGCTCCGTCGGGGTTCGGGACCTTTGACGGACGGTAAGTGTCCGACTACGGACCATCCGGAGGGGAAGAATGGACTCAAACGTCTACCCGGTAAAGGGTCCACCCGGACCGGTTTGTGAGGAGTAATTAGTACCGAATTTGGAGAGAGTCACCCTTCTGGAGTCCAATCTGTAGTAAACCTTTGTTTAACCCACTTTTTATCGAGACTGTTATTCCTCGGGTGTGCCTTAAGGGGACACTCTCGAAGGCGTCACACTTTTGTCAGAGAAGGTTCTGCGATTTACTAGACAGTCAATCCCTTACTGTAAGATTAGGTCAAAATACAGTATACGTCGAACTTTGTCAACGACGTTCGAGGTCGGAAAACGACGACAATACAAAGGTTGAGAGATCTGGGAGAATTAAATGTCTCTTCCAAACCTAAGTCTTGGCTTTTCTGCACACACACACACGCACACACACACACACACACAATGCGTGTCATTTGTCAGTATACGTATCCGTGTGTTATCGTTTGTTTCATGGACTGGTATACGACGGAGTGATTTTTACTATGAACGAGTTTATAGGACCACTTTGGTCTTCTTAGTGTTCCCATGTACGAGATGTGTCTTACTAGGAAATTATCTTTTTGGTTTGTTTTGTTTCTGGACCTTAGTGCTGTTACACTAAATAGGAGACCCACGTTTTTGGAGTCGTCTTGACCGAGTTTACGAAAAGTCCGAAATCTCGGAACCCTACTTAAATAAGAAGGACTCAGAGAAAAGAATTTTCATTGACATAAAAACGGAATTTCACTGTCTACCGAAAGGGTAGTGTAAAACGGTAATAAATATGATTGTCTAACGTAGACTTAACTGACATTTGGTTACATAAACCAGAAGGTAGATAATATTAAGCGTAGGATCCGACTAGATCACCCTCTTTTTATCTTCTGTTCACGGGTGGGCACATGAGAACCGTGGTCCTAAGGTATACATTCTTAGGAAAGGTCCCGTGTTTGGTACCGGTGAGAGACTAAGTTCATTCGGGTTCTTTCAGGAGGAAGATCTTTCTCCACCTCCGACTACGTACGACCTTTTCCCGTTTTCTGAAACTCACGAACTAAACAAAATTCAGTCTCTTAGAACCCGTCAGATGTTGTGCCGGTGTAAGTAAGGAATCGAATGGGTGTTACTCGGGTAAGAGACTAGATGTCTTCAGTCGACACCTTTTAAGAGATGTAAAGGGGATCCCCGAAACACTTCCCGAAGAGACTCGAATTGAGAACTCCGATAGGACCAGGATCTCAATTTTAAAGGAGGTAAAAGAAGAACGGACTGGAAGTTCCGTTACTGCTTAAAAGGAGTGACCAGGGAAGTTCCACCCGGACCGTTTTCTCTAACGTTATTAGACCGTAAATTTTTAAAATTGTAAGATATGAAAATAAACTAAAACCACACTCCTATGTGTAACTGTCGCATTTAGTGTCTATACTCCTAAGTCACATCCAACTCTTCGTGTGTGTCCTACTGATACGATTCTATGTACCATAACCGAGTTCTTGTCTGATTATCTAGTTGTCTTGGCTTTGTTCTCGAGTCTCTGGACACTTATATTCCTTTGATGTTTATTTGTCCTTTTTCTACCTGACAAATCGTCTAGTAGTTATTTATTTACTTACTTTATTTTGGGACATAACAAACTCTATTTAGATTCGTTCGTCGTCTTTATATCCGAGTCTTTTTTTTTACTCGACTTAAAAATTTAACTTAAATTCAAGTCAAGTCAACGAGTCAGTACAGGTTGAGAAACGATGGGGTACTTGGCGTCGTACGGTCCGAAGGGATAGGTAGTGGTTGAGGACCTCAGGTGGGTTTGGGTACAAGTAACTCAGGTAACTACCAACCACTACGGTAGGTTGTTAGAGTAGGAGACAACAGGGGAAGAGGAGGATGGAAGTTAGAAAGGGTCGTAGTCCCAGAAAAGGTTACTCAGTCGAGAAGCGTAGTCCACCGGTTTGATAACCTCAAAGTCGGAGTTGTAGTCAGGAAGGTTACTTATGGGTCCTGACTAGAGGAAATCCTACCTGACCAACCTAGAGGAACGTCGGGTTCCCTGAGAGTTCTCAGAAGAGGTTGTGGTGTCAAGTTTTCGTAGTTAACAAACCGTTAGTCGAAAGAAATATCAGGTTGAGAGTCTAGGTATGTACTGGTGACCTTTTTAGTATCGGAACTGATCTACCTGGAAACAACTGTTTCATTATAGAGACGAAAAGTTATACGACAGATCCAACCAGTTTTGAAAGGAAGGTTCCTCATGTATAGTTTTTATAGGATATAGGGACGTATAGATTTGAACATCTTACTCCAAATACAAATGATGTTCTCATTGAAACCCTACCTCCCTTCCTTATTGTGAAGATAAACTACGTTTCGATACCCCGGGTTGACTCTTTGACTCTTTTCTTCACCCTTCCCTTGATTGCAAATAGTTTGTCGACGACGTAAGATCCGTGACATGATCTAAAGTTTAAAGTATCAGTAAAAGTCTAAAACCTGACTAAATGAATAAATTAAAAATGTTATAGTAGTATACGACACTACATGACACGAATCGGAGATTCAACATAAGTTGAGCAACGCTGAGGTACCTGGCATCGGACAGTCCGAGAAGACAGGTGTTCCTAAGAGGTCCCCTCTTAGACCTCACCCAACGGTACGGGAGGAGTTCCCCTAGAAGGACTGGGTCCCTAACTTGGGTCCAGAGGGTGTACCGTCCACCAAAAAAAAAAAAAAAAATGGCAGACTCGGTGGTCCCTTCGGGTTCTTATGACCTGACCCATCGAATAGGGAAGAGGTCCCCTTGAAGGGTTGGGTCCTTATCTTAGTTCCAAAGGACGTAACGTCCGTCTAATGGTTGACTCGATGGTCCCTTCGGGAAGTAGTACATATCCACGATAACTAGGAAAAGATGATCACTCCTTTTGTTCCTTCTACTTCGTTGGTCGGGTCCCAGTATAAATAACTAAGGAAATAAGTACATAATTGTCCATAGTTAGTGTATGGATAAAGAATGGTCTAAAAAAAAAAGTTCGTGGACCCTATCTCATCACACCCCTATCTCATCATCCCCTATCTGTCTGGTTCCGAGACAGAGGTCTATTGTAAGATTTCCGTCCTTTGTCAGTTATGTCGAATACTTACTCGTATGTATATTTCAGTGGAGTCATGTCCTTTACGACCCTTGGTTCCCATATTTAGATTACTCTTGCTACTCCTTTTCCGTGTGTAAACTGTTAGAATCCCTTTTCATAAGGTTTGTCTTCGTTCTCATCTACGTTTCCGGGACTCCATCGTTATTCGTTCGTACAAATTCCCTGTCTTTCTTCTGATCACACTACCTGAATTCGTAACACTCCCGTACTACCTTCTACTCCAGTCTTCATCTTTTATATAATATCAGTGGACGGTGCGATTTTGGATCCAGTATCAAAAGTTGCTGTAATTTGTTATTCATAAATAAACTACCCAAAAGAGAATTACCTTCCAAAAGGGGGGGAGTTCAATAAATACAAGTGTTACTTATTAACTTACTTAAAGAATAAGTTCAACAAAATACTCCAATTTCCTTTATTCTCTTGTAGTTTGGATTCGTTCGGTCCAAAGCGTTATAAATCTAAATCATTGTTTTCTAATATTTGTGACTAACGTTTGTCTTAAACCTTTCTATTAACAAAAACGAAAAAAGTAAATTTAACAATGAAGAGTTCTCATGTAGAAGAAAATGAAGACTCAAAAAGGTTTCCGTTCTTCTTCGGTGTTACCACTTATTTGTTCTCAAATTTATTTTGTCTTTAACAGATTTAAACCCATTCAGTAGTCCGACTTTACCTTGGTCTTAACTCTTTGACTCACTAGACACACAACAATATCTAGACACACAATAGACACATAACCGAGTCACCATTTCATAGGTGGAACCTATGAAATTCCCTGTGCAAACTAAGGACCAGTCCTTCTAGGGGACCTTATCCCTTACCACTGGGTGAGGTCATAAGAACGGACCTCTTCAGGTACCTGTCTCCTCGGACCGTCCGATGTATATATCAGGTACCCCAGTGTTTCTCAGTCTGTATTGACTCACTAATTCATGTATACGTACACCGAACAATGTCCCAAGATGCAATTTAAAGGTTCTCTTTCTGTAACTTGTATATCTCTAAAGATACGGAATAAAGGTGTAAGAGTTCTTTATTCATACGTCTTCTATTTTAATAAAATTAAAATTGTATAAAGTTTTTAAATTTAGTGTCTTTAGATGTAAAAAACACACTTGTGATTCGAGGGGTTTATAAATTACAATATTTTGACGGATACTTTTGAAATGTACCCTAATGTTTGTCTGTCCAAAGAGATGTTTAAACGACTTTGAACTTAATGTACCAACCTACCGTAGTGGCTGAGTTACTTGTACCCAAACCTACCTGAAGTCCTCAACCACTACCTGTCCCTCCGGACCTCACGACGCCAAGTACCCCAGCGTTTCTCAACCTATACTGACTCACTGACTTGACTTGACTTGACTTAATGTAGATTTAGACTTTTTAGATAGATCAATAACTTTTGACTAGGAATTTTTTTTTTTTTTTTTTGTTAAGGGTAACTGGGAACATGTTTGGGTATAGTGATTACCCACCCTTAGTCGGTGCGGTCACAGTCTTGTCGAACCGTAGGGAGTAACACTTCACCGACTCACGGCACCACCCCATCCCTTCCTTTTTTTTCGGTTCCTTAAAGTGGACGTTCTTCTTACCCCTGTAACTATGGTGAACTGACCGAGAGCGAAAAATTTAATTCATTTTCACAACTCTACTACTGGTCCCAGACTCAAAGGAGGTAGCAGAGAACTTAAAAACCGAACAAGATCTAAGGTCCAATCCCTTCCTACGACTGTGTATTTGTTGAGAAATCCTACATTTTACTTTTCCTCCCAACATTCCTTAGCGTTCGTGGTCGACTTCTCTGATGACTTCGACGTCGACGTTTACGTCTGACCCTCTCATGTCATTCTGACGCTCTCAGGTCATTCTGACCCTCTCATGTCATTCTGACCCTCTCATGTCATTCTGACGCTCTCATGTCATTCTGACCCTCTCGTGTCATTCCGACCCTCTCATCTCATTCTGACGCTCTCAGGTCATTCTGACTCTCTCATGTCATTCTGACCCTCTCATGTCATTCTGAGCCTCTCATGTCATTCTGAAGGATCTACGACGCCGAACTTTTCTCCTTTTCAGTTCGGTCACGGTTCTTTTCCACTGCAGTGATTTTTATCCAGAGAATTAACTAAAAATTTTATATATATCTGACTCGTAATCTACATAGAAGACCACGATGGTGTTACTTCGTTTCTCAAAGAATCAGTACTATCTCTTCCTTCCGACCGATCTGGTCCACCATCGAGTCTTACTTCCGTTGCTAGTTCCACCAAATCACTGAAGGTCACCAGTCGTAAACGAGGAGTTGGAGTCAAGATTTCTCAACAACCTCCAAAGACTACTACAGAGAGATAACCATAATTAATATTCTCATTGTCCCGACTACTCTGATTCTATGTTAACCCCCTGTGAAGATGGCTCGTCCGTAACATGGAACTAATACAGGAATACCTGAGTTTGTCGATTTAATAAGTAATTAAATCGTTAATTAGTAGTTTGTATCTCAACCCGTCAAACAAGGTCGGTTATCTTTTAAAATAAACTCGTAGACACATATTTCTACATAATCACTGGTTAATTACGAAAGATTTTCTGTGTGTTAAGTCTTATTTTAGATGTCACACATCTTTAAGGATTCATATTAAAAGAAAACTAAACATTTTTTTTAGGGAAAAACATATATTATATATTGTTATTAAGTGACGTTTTAAAAGTACCATATAATCCCTGAGTAGTGACCGGAGTCTCAAGAGCAATAGAACTGTGATTTACCGAAACTTCATCTGAGAAGAGAACGGAAACTGACAGTCAGACTAGGTCACAGTCGAGAGGAGGAAACAGTAAAGATAGGAGGTGGATACTTTGGAGAGATTACCGAGACTTGATGTTATTCCGTTACCCTATGGACTTCATGATTTTATCCTTCTCCTATCGTTCCTCTTTCTGTTTAAAGTAGGAGTGTGTGTCTTTTTCTTTCTCTCTTTCTTTCTTTTCCAGAACCAAAACTCTGTTCGTTCCTTGAGTAGAATAACACTCATGGCTTTCTAGTTGTGTTCCTTATTAAATTTGTAGTCCATTTCTCTTCAGAAAGAGAAGTTATTACTTCGAAAATTTCCAGACTGTTAGGACCCTGAAGGGACCGTCAGAATACCAATTCTGAAGTGTAAAAGCTGTGTTCAAACTAGGGACCAGTCCTTTGATTCTAGGGCTACGGTACACCACACTGGGGTTTGTTTTGTTTTGTTTTGTTTTTGTTTGTTTGTTTTTTGATTACTACCTTCTCCGTACACGATTAAAAAATTACGGAAAAGTGGGACTAGTTTGTACAAATTTGATCCCAGGAATAAATTGTATTTGGAACATTTACGTAATTTATTCGTTAGGTGTGTACGAATGAATTCGTGAGTTATTGACTTAGTTATTTAATGAAGTGAATAATGATCCAGTAACAGAACTGGATTGAAAAAGATACAAAGACTTCAAAGAATAAGTACTTATTATTCGAAGAATTATAAATAATAAAAAAATTAATATGAGACACGGGTCTTCAATGCGTGTGATCGAACCAAATAACTGTGTAAAATAGTGGAGTAAAGTGTTTCCTTTTTTAACTCTAAGTCTTTTCAATTCACTGAAAGGTCCCAGTATGTCGACATTCACTTTTTGAGTCTTGTGAACGGATAGCGAAAAACCCGGAACATCGAGTCAGTCATTTCTTAGACGGACGTCACGTCCTCTGAGTCCAAACTAGGGACCCAACCCTTCTAGGGGACCTCTTCCTTTACCGTTGGGTGAGGTCATAGGAACGGACCTTTTAGAGTACCTGTCTCCTGGGACCACCCGATGTCATGTACCCCAACGTTTCTCAACCCGTACTGACTCACTGATTGTAAATGAATGACTTTCTCCAGTGTGACTATTGAGAAGACCATATTTTTTAATAAATTAAGACACTAGTGTTCGGTGGGGGTATGTTCGTGGTCGTAACTCAAGGTTGACCGTCTGTCTCTATCACACCGGACACGATTACACAGAAAAACTTTATTAACGTAAAGACATCTGACAGTATTATCTTGTAGGTTTCGATCGTCTCTTAGATCCGAAAGTTCTTTTTGTGTCTCTTCCACTGTAGAAACCCTAAAACGTAGATTGGTGAAGGAAAGTCATTAGTCGAGTAGTATCTTAGATATCTTCTATATAAGACCTAACAATTCATACTTCCTCAAATACCCTCGTTCATTGTAAAACGTACCTCGTTTATCAGGGACCAAAATCTTCGATGTGTGAATTATGGACCCGACCTTTACCCTGATTAAACCGTTAGATTTTCAAGAATACACTTTTGACTTCTAAAAAATGGACTTCTTCTGTTTAAAACTGGGGTTAATGGTTCACTTAGTGGTCCTAAACGGTGTTTCAGTTTAAATCTTCTAATATTATATAAAACCAAGTAAACGTCATCGAAGACACCCTGAGTCCATTTAATACTTTAGTTACTAAAATTTTCGGACATGAAACCACAATTAAATTAAAGGGACAGATGTGGTTTTGAAAATGGAATGACCTATTATATGTATAGTCACGATAAAGGTTTATAAAGATGGAACTGGGAAAAGGTTACTATATTAAGAGAATAAGATCCTCAACCTCTTTTTTGTTTAACTGTTTGTCTCATCTTCCTATATTTCCCTAAAGAAGTGTGAACGGAGGTCGGTTTGTTACGGATGTACCCTATTCCAGTAACTTAAAGAGGTTTTCACTCGTGTACCTTGATTTAGGTCAGAATATAGAGTGTTAAGACCATTTTTATGACTAAAAATATTTGTATCGTGTGTGTCGTCTCAGCATCACAAACAGTTTTTATTTTATTATTTGGTCCTCGTTTTACTTGGAAGTTATGAATCACAATAACATGATTATTGAGGATAGTACAAAACTTGTGACTGATGTTAGGTCTGTCCCACAATACGTGAAATGTGCATAATGTAATAAACCAAGTGATAACCAAAATACATTACTCACGAGTCTGAAATACATAAATACATGATACATTATGTATTAAATACATAATACGATACTTTTAACTCCGCACATCATCAATCCATATGTCCTTCTTCTTCCTGTGTTTGTCGTCAGCAGACAAATCTTACACGAGAATTAGTAACTCACTTTGTATAGTATGTGAAGTCAAGTCAAGTCAAGTCAGCGAGTCAGCACAGGCTGAGAAACACTCGGGTACTTAGCGTCGTGCGGTCCGGAGGGACAGGTAGTGGTTGAGGGCCTCAAGTGGTTTTAAGGACAGATAGTTCAGCCACTACGGTAGGTCGGTAGAGTAGGAGACAGTAGGGGAAGAGGAGGACGGGGGTTAGGGAGGGTCGTAGTCCCAGAAAAGGTTACTCAGTTGAGAAGGTCACTCTACCGGTTTCATAACCTCAAAGTCGAAACCGTAGTCAGGAAGGTTACTTGTGGGTCCTGACTAGAGGAAATCTTACCTGACCAACCTGGAGGAACGTCAGGTTCCCTGAGAGTTCTCAGAAGAGGTTGTGGTGTCAAGTTTTCGTAGTTAAGAAGCCGTGAGTCGAAAGAAGTGTCAGGTTGAGAGTGTGGGTATGTACTCGTGACCTTTTTGGTATCGGAACTGATCTACCTGGAAACAACCGTTTCATTACAGAGACGAAAACTTATACGATAGATCCAACCAGTATTGAAAAGAAGGTTCCTTATTCGCAGAAAATTAAAGTAACGACGTTAGTGGTAGACGTCACTAAAACCTCGGGTTCTTTTATTTCACACTGTGACAAAGGTGACAAAGGGGTAGATAAAGGGTACTTCACTACCCTGGTCTACGGTACTAGAATCAAAAGACTTACAACTCGAAATTCGGTTGAAAAAGTGAGAGGAGAAAGTGAAAGTAGTTCACCAAAAAATCAAGGAGAAGTGAAAGAAGGTATTCCCACCACAGTAGACGTATAGACTCCAATAATTATAAAGAGGGCCGTTAGAACTAAGGTCGAACATGAAGAAGGTTGGGTCTCAAAGAGTACTACATGAGGTGCATATTCAATTTGTTCGTTCCACTGTTATATGTCGGAACTACATGAGGAAAAGGATAAACCTTGGTCAGACAACAAGGTACAAGTCAAGATTGATAACGAAGGACTGGACGTATATCCAAAGAGTTCTCCGTCCAGTTCACCAGACCATAAGGGTAGAGAAAGTCTTAAAAGGTGTCAAATAACACTAGTATGGGAATCCCTGTAAGTCTATTCTCGGGATTTATAAAGAATGTGGAGTCTATACGTGTCTCAAGGATGAGTCAGTGGTGGAACCCAGTACAAGTGAATCACCTTTATCACTGAAGACAGAGGGTTGGTGTGGATCTTATTCCCTTTTATGTTGACAGAGCTTGTCGATACTACAAAAACCGACCTAGGGTACTTAGGCAAGACAAGGTAAAGGACCAGGAGTACTTTCGGTTGAGTTACGAAAGAGAGGTCTCCTCACCGATTTCCTCGTTCGGATACAAGACCTACTACGTCTAAACCCCTCCTCCTAAGGTCGTTTCGGGGTGGAGAACCCCAAAGGGTCCACCGTGATCCCCATTTCTTAGGCGGGTGGTTACGTCCTGTGTATTCTCTACGGTCAAACTAGGGACCCAGCTCTTCTAGGGGACCTCCTCCTTCACCGTTGAGTGAGGTTATAAGAACGGACCTCTTAGGGTACCTGTCTCCTCGGACCACCCGATGTCAGACACCCTGACGTTTCTCAGACTCTACTGACTTCATTGAATTGTGTGTGTGTGGGTAGAGAATGGTGGAGTATTTCTTTTTACCTCCTTAGGACCGCAATTTTCTGTGGAAGTGTGTTATTAAGTTTGGTGGTCAAACGGTCCTAGTACGATAAGAGACTTTTTCTACAGTCTTGGAGTCCGTCCTCTTTCCAAGGTTCTTCCGTCCTTCGGTTGTATTAATCGTTACGAGTGTCCCGTCCGACGGAACCTAAGGGGAGTACTTGGCTCCCCGGCCTTTTCGTCCGGACGAGGTCGTTAGTAGGGTAGAGTTATACAAACGTGGAACCATGTCCAGGGACCCCTTGTGTGCCGACGGCGGTCGGAGTGAGTAGTGTATCTTAATCACTCACGAAACCGTACCTCCGGGACGTGTCGTCAGTGGCTCGATCTTCTAAATAACGAGATAAACTGTCACACAATAAGTGATTGACTCGTACTGTGTAGACCCTAAAGCTTAGTAGTTGAACTGTAGATTGTCTTGTTTGGAACTCCTCCTCCTGTCCCCATTCTCCTCTCTCGTCTCCTTCCACCGTCAAAAGTCTTGTCTAAAGGCTAAAGGGACGACTGGAGGTACCACCCAGACCCGAACTCCAGTAGTGGTCTATCTTCCCTCCTCCGCGGGAACCTCCGCGGAACCACACCCCATTATTACTTCGACGTCTAGTGACCCTTGCTTCCGTGAAACCGGAACATACCCAACCTGTAGAAAGGGCCGCTGTCATTCACTCGAAGACAAGAGTAGAAATCCTTTCGTACAGGGTACTCTCAGTGTCTTCTCGAGGGGAGTGAAGGGCGAGGGAAACGTCAACTTCGTCTCGGAACCGACGGTTCCCTCTTACTCAAAATGACGAACTTCAGTCGAAAAGTCGATCTTCTGGGTCACCTGTCCTACCGGGAGTAGGGGAAAGGGTACGAGACCGGAGGGAGGTAGTCGACTTACCCGACGTTACTCGGGTCTGTGTCAGAAGTTAGGAGCGGATCGGGGGAGTGTTTAGTTTCTGTTTGAGAAGAACGGGAAATCTTTCGGCTCTAAGACAGGTGTCCTACGTTCGAGGTGGAAACGGTACTTTTTCTCTCACCCCGAGTGATTACTGACCTCTGTATTACATAAATTAGAAGTACCTAGGTAACCCTCGGTACCGAGTCTCCGGGTACTTATTTTTGCCGTTCAAACGAGTCACGTAAATTCCGTCAATTCTGTTAAACAAATCGGACGATGATTCACGAACCTTCTGAATAGATAGGACCGACTTTTATCGTGAGTGTGCGGAGGTAATTTTCGTAGCTTAGAGAGACTAATATAAAGTCGTTCAGTTATACTCTATTTTATTTTCAAAATTACGGACCAAAGACGGAAAACCCCAAAGGTATACAATGTTCGGTTATATAAATAAGGGAGAGGCAAATAGACGAGAGAGAAAGAGAGAAGACAGACAGAGAGGAGTGGGTGAGACAGAAGAGGTAGGGTGGGGAGGGGACTAGAGAGAAAGACAGAGTCGTTCAACTCCTCTACTTGCTCCGTCACTCTGGTGTTCGTCACCGAGACCAAGTGTAAAAGAGGATTAACAAGGACGTTTTAAGACGGATTATTTCCTTATAGTTGTTGTTTCTTCCTTTTGGATTCATGCTCCTCCTTAACGGGATAAAATGAGATTTGTAGGAAAATTCGACTTGACACCAAACGGTTAACACCAAACTAGAATAACTTTACCTGTATGAGAAATATTTTTTTGTCTGTTTAGATTGAGAGAAAATTTAGTAAATAACTCAACTACCTTATCTTTCTAAATTTTAATGACGTTCGTGTAATCAATCATAGATTCGGGATTCTATCATATATGACTACCTCTTTCAAATTTTGTTAAGACAGTTTGATTCTTCCCTCGTTCAAACGTTACCTTTTTTTTACTCTCCAAAAAAAAGGGTTAGTCCTTGGTTCTCACGTACCCTTACACACTGAACCGTTAACGCTCTTCTTTGTTTGAATTTTGGGGCCGAACTTTGTTCAGTGTCTACTTGTCTCTTACTGTGTCTCCGGATGTCGAAGGACCGTAGTCTCCAGACAGGACAGGGAGGGAGAGGAGAGGACACTAGTACCAATATATTACTACTTAGTTGTTCTCACAGTTTCTTCACCCATGTATCGTTCTTCTTTTCTAGGTGGACCCGGAGGGACTTGAACCGACGTTCTGGAGAGGTCCAGGTGGTGGGGAACAACCGGTGAATCTTGAAAAGAGTTCCCTCACCTCCTTAAAAAATCTACGATCTGTCGTATAATTTTTCGTCTCTGTAATGAAACGGTTGTTTCCAGGTATATCAGTTTCGATACCAAAAAGGTCATCAATACGTGTCTACACTCTCAACCTGGTCTTTCTTCCGATTCACGGTTTCTTAATTATGAAAAACTTAACACCACGACCTCTTCTGAGAACTCTCAGGGTACCTGACGTTCCTCTAGTTTAGTCAGTTAGAATTTGTTTTAGTCGGGACTTATAAGTGACCTTCCTTACTACGACTTCGACTTCGAGGTTATGAAACAGGACGTTTCGCGACTGAGTAACCATTTCTGGGACTACGACCCTTCCTAACTTCTGTCCTCCTCTTCCACCGTTGTCTCCTACTCTACCAACCTACCGTAGTGGTTAAGTTACATGTACCCAAACTCGTTTTAAGTCCTCTGTCACTTCCTGTCCCTTTGGACCGCACGACGTCAGGTACCCCAGCGGTTCTCAGCCTGTGGTGAATCGTCGACTTGTTGTTGTCGTCCCGTCTGAGTCCGAAACAGTGGACGGATCTGTGGACGAGGTTATGTTTCTAGTACACCTCCCCCGGACGACCATATGGTGACACCGAGAAGTCTAGAGTCTTTTGTCTCGTACGGGAGTCGTACCAAGAACCAGACAGATCGTGTCTCAAGTACCAAAGTATAATTCCTATGAGTGGTACTGGACTGAAAGGATGAAACGAAGAGAGAGGAAGGTTAGAAATCCCAGAAGGAGAGAAGATCATTTTCTTCTAAGTGCTAGTGTAGTAAGTGTAATAAGCGTCGTTTACATAATCTGGGACCAAGTAATATCGTAAGGAGAGGATGAAAATGTGGACGGTACTCAACATTTTCAAGTAAAACTTTGACTTTTCGACTCTCGACAAAAATTGAAAGGTAAAACGGTACTACAATACGGTTCTCTTCATTCTTGTCTTGTGGGAGTCACGACCCTCAGCCCCTCTACCCCTCTGGCTCCTTTAAGACTCTCATAGTTATCCAATTATCAAGTTTTTATTATCTACATAATAAAATAGGGTCGAAATGTAACATAGATAATAGAGTAGGAGTTTCTCTTGTTAACGAAGGTTAACGTGTAGTTTCTCTGTCGTAGGTTTCGGTAAAGAGAGACTTTGTTGTTACATGAAAGAAGGACGTTCACACATTGTCAGGATAAACAACCTACCTCCGGTTACTAGTGTTTCCCATGGTATTTGAGACCGAAGACAGGTCACTACACCCAATTTGAAAATGCAGTTATTTATATACAATTATATGAAGGAAGAGGGGGTTTTCTAAACTTTATAGAATATTTATTAATGTTTTATATATTTTTTATGTACCTATACATTTAGTTCCATTTCCCTTTTATCTACATCCTTTCAATCTATTTCGGTTTCTATTCTAATAATGTCTTTTGTCTTAAAGGAAGAGAAGATACGTCGACGATCTAGACCCAATAGTTGACCCGACATTGTTCCAGTCCAACAGTACGAGTAGTAGAAAAATCGGGAGGATAACTTTACGACTGGTATAATCATACCTGATTTAAGCATTAGTCTTAACTCTTCCCCGAGTAACATTTCTTTAATAAGACCCTCTTTTAATACTTGTAAGATCTTCCCCGACCGGGAACCCAATATCTTCACGATTCGTTTAAGGGAGTTTCTACCCTGCCCCCAATCTGTTGGACCACCACGGACTCGTCCTAGAACTCCTATTGTCCTCGTAGACTAAGTGGAGGACCTAAACTGATAATCCATACAACTCTCCCCTTCTATGTCCCAAACCTATCGACCTACGTCGATGTCTTCTCCGTAGTCGTCCTTGAGGTTTACCCTTCTCCGACAACTCCTGGGTAAAGTTTTCCTATAGGATCCTTTCGAAAGACTCAGTTTTACAACGGAAAGTCTTCAGTACACAAGACCTATCAAACACGTCCTTTCTTTACTAGGTAGAACCTTTTATTGAAGAGGGGGCCCAAAGACCAACAACAATTCAGCAATTCAGTACAGGATGAGAACACTGGGGTACCTGACGTCGTGCGGTCCGAAGGGATAGGAGGTCCGAATGATACGACGTAAGACAACAGGGGCCAAGAGAGGACGAGACGAGATTTTTGTCTTATCACCCAGGACCCTATTATCCTAGACTCCCTTCATCCTTTTGTGAAGTTCCCTCGACTTACATTCTTTTGTCCAGGGGCCGGTTCCAGACAACCTAAATACAATTTTGTGTAAGTCTTTTCAAATGAATGTGTATTTCAATTTACTGACCCTAACCATTTTTATAAATTTGAAAAGACAAACCCTGTCTGTAAACGGATAATAGGGTTTCCAAGTACAGTATAAAGGTGTTTCAATTAGATCAGTCTTCTGTACAAGGTAGACTGGGCTACCCCAAAGTCCGTAAAACCTCGGACCAGTCAAAAATTTCTGTATCTCCTTTAAGGGTCTTTTAGTGTACAAAACACTGACAGTTAGTTAACTCATTTACTCATTTGTCCTTTATCTCAGAGCCCACCCTACCGGACACTACTATACTCGGTCCAAGATAAAAAGAAGTTTTCTATTATCTCAAAAATAAATAAAGATAACGAACCAACCTCATTAAAAAGAACAACGAGTCAACAATTCCAGTACAAGAAAAACTGGAGTACCTGACATCATACGGTCAGAGGGGACAGGAAGTAATATAAAGTCTCAAACGAGTTTGATTACAGGTACCTCAACCACTACGGTAGGTTGGAAGAGTAGGAGGTAACGGAGGAAGAAGAGGACGGGAGTCATAAAAGGTCGTAGTCCCAGAAAAGGTCACTCATCCGAGAAGGGTAAACGAGTAAATGAGTGAGCTAACTGTCAGTGTTTTACGCTAAAAGACCCGTAAAGGAGGTACAACAATTTTTGACTAGTGGTCCGAAGTTTCAGGGACTTTGAGGTAGCCCAGTCTTCCCTGTATAGAAGACAGATCTTATTGAAACACCATTGTACTGTACTTAGAAACCCTATTGTTCGTTTACAGACAGGGTCTCTCTTTTCAGTCATAAAAATTGTTAGAGTCAGTAAATTGAAATGTACATTTATTCTTGAAAAACTCAAAAAATTTTGTACTTAGTCTGTCCGGGACCGGACCCTGGATAAACGGATATAGGTAACTTAAAATTACATTTGGATTGTATATGGACTCCCCCCCCCTTTCCAAAAAAAATTACGTTACTTTATAATTTTTGTTTTTGGATCTCTAAAAATTTTTATTGATTCTAAATCATATAAGGATAGACTGATAAAAAGACACGAAAAGGTTAATAAATAAACATAAATGAAGTATCCCTGAAATAACGTATCGAAAAATAGGACAAAAAAGGTAAAGTGTAAAATATTTTATGTGAAAGATATAGTAACTTCGTCAGAGTCTTTGTCAATGTATCAAAAGGTGTTACATTTATGTAGTATTTAATAAATTAGTATTTTACAAAGGTTAAAAAGTAATAAACCTATTATGGAAGACTCTGAAATAATCGAAAAAAAAAATTAGATAATAAAAATCTCAAAGTCTTTCCTTTCCTCCGACTTCGAACACGAATCAAATATTAAAACTAGGTTAGTGTTTACTAGAAATAACTTGTTAAACTTTCTTACATCACAAGGATAAAAAAAAGAAAAATGTTTTCGACGTATTACTATAATAAATCAGTAGACACCCTATAAGACCATTCCGTCCACTCAAAGTGGAAGTAACATATTTTCCTTTTGACCTCGTCTCACCACTAACGAGATTCCGTGTCTCTTTACTGTTGTTCGTAGTAAATATGTCCGGAATGTCGACTGCTATGCTGTAACAAAGATCCATTCATAGTAAGCTTGTTTTAACTCTTCTGACTCTGGGTCTCCTGTCCATTGAACGTGTATGAATGGTTTTCCAATCACTGTGTCGTTACACAGTTTAGTCAGAGGAGACTGGGGTTTAGATACAGGAGGTGGGAGTTGGTAACGAAGGACGCGACGGGTGGGTTTCAAGTGGTTAAAGACCGAAACCTATGGGTCCCCCATAGATGTGGTTTCCTGTTGTTCTACGAAACGTATTTAGGAAGGAGATTTATGTACATAATATACGTCCACCAACATAAACGAAACTAAGTTGTCGAGTGAAAATCACTTACAGATCCACCGTAGTTCGAAAGTTAGAAGGAGAACAAAAATTTGTGGAGAACGGTGTGAAAACTCTCTATACTAGGGTGGTCGAATCGAGACTAATAACTTACCCGTATTTTGGAAAGGAGTTGAAAACATGAGCAGTGACCGTTTGGCGTTCCGAGTAACTTTTCCCCTCACAAAGTAAAGACTTAAGTCAGACAAGTGTCCGGTCATGTACTTACACCGTGTGTTTCCTTTTTGTAAAAGAAAGTGCCAGTTTTATAGACAGTGGTGTGGGGGGTTAGGGAAAGCATTACGTGTCAGAATAATGTCGCAACAACACATTATGTGACAATTTTAATAAATCGTACTTTTTTTACACCTGAACGGCACCGTGAAATGCAACCACAAAGAGACTCAAGGGTTGGGACTTGGGGGGAGGGTGGTGGGAGGGGTATAGTAGAGAGACCCAGTAGGGTCACGTGGTCGGGGTTCGTAGGACATAGGACATAGCTTGGATCTGATCACTAAGCAAAGAATGTACTACCATATGTACAAAGTTACGGTAAGACGGTTTAGTAGGGTGGGAGAGGGAGAGGGTGTCTCAGGTTTTCAGACAAGAAATATAGATACAGAGAAAACGACAGATCGAAATTTTGTGTGTCTACGGGTCCACAGAGAGGAACACTACCTTAAGAAAGTCTAAAGCCGGACCCAAACCCCTAAAGATTTTTGGACGTACCCACTAAGATTACGTATTTCTGAGATCTTATACAGTCCCAAAATCCACCACTTCGTTGTTGGTTGTTGTTGTTGTCGTTTTCACTATGGATGGAAAAATCTCTTCTCTCGATAATTAATTTAGATCTATCTATCTATCTGTCTATATCGATCTATAAGGAGATGTTATCTATCGTGTTAATTTTCGATAAGTAAATAAATATCAAAGTTTAATTACCTAAAGATTTTTACTTCCTCAAAAGTTTATAATACGTGTTACATTAAGGAGTAAAAATCTATCTCCATTAGGAGAGGATTGACTTTACTACAGACAACTATTAAGTAAGGTCTTTAAGAGTTAGGATATAGGATGTCATGATTTTAAAAACCTAGTAAAGGGATTATCTCTTTAGTTCCGTGTTTCTCTCATTCCCTGATCAGGTTTTTACCGTGTAGAATGGGATATACGTCTGACTAGGGAACCTCATAATCCCTTCGGGGTATACCGTCATCACCATTTTCAGGGTGTACAGTTACGTCCAATCTGTTTTCTCTGAGTCCAAACTAGGGACACAACCCTTCTAGGGGACCTCCTCCCGTTCCATTGAGTAAGGTGATAAGAACGGACCTCTTAGGGTGCCTGTCTCCTTGGACCGTCCGGTGCCAGGTATCCCAGCGTTTGTTGACCTGTGTTGTCTTCGCTGAATCGTGGATGGACCTCATAACTACTCTTCCTAAGCCTCCGACGTCGTCCCATATTCACAGTACTAACTAATTACAGACGGTACTCACATTTAACAGCAAGTAAACGAGTAACAGACTCAGAAACGTTGTGGTGCCTGACGTCGTACGGTTCGAAGGGACAGGAATTGGTAGATGATCTCAAACGTTCTCCCTCGCGTACAAAGGTTATGAAACGTAGAAATCAGATAATAATAAAATAAACTAGGTCCTGGACTTAAACCGAAGGGACTATCGAGTCAACCATTTCTCAGACGGACGTTACGTCCTCTGGGACCAAGCTAAGGACCCAGTCCTTCTAGGCGACCTCTTCCCTTTCCGATCGGTGAGGTCATAAGAACCCGAAGGGAACACCAAGTCGACCATTTCTTAGACGGACATTACGTCCTCTGGACTAAAACTAAGGACCCAACCCTTCTAGGGAACCCCTTCCCTTTTCGATAGGTGAGGTCATAAGACTGAATCTCTTAAGGTTCCCTGACATATCAGGTACCCAACGTTTCTTAGTCTGTGCTGACTCTCTGAAAGTGATTGAAATCGTGTTCTCCAAAAATGTCTAGTGTTTGAGAAGTAATCTTATAAGAAAAGTTCTGTGTCCGACCCACTTATACACACACAGGAACTTCTATATTTATACTATTTCTTTCGTGACGATAACAAGTTAGGGATTCAGCTTAGACTGAGAAGTTGGGGTACTTGACGTCGTGTGGTCCGAAGGGACAGGATCTGATAGAGGACCTCAAACGAGTTTGAGTACAGGTTACTCAGTCGCTACGGTAGGTTGGTAGAATGGGGACAGCAGGGGAAGAGGAGAACGGGAGTTAGAAAGATTCGTAGTCCCAGAAAAGGTTTCTCAGTGAAAAGAGTAGTCCACCGGTTTCATAACCTCGAAGTGGAAGTCGTAGTCAGGAAGGTCACTTATAAGTCCCAACTAAAGGAAATCCTAACTGACCAAACTAGAGGTGTCTAGGGGAAATTTTCTAATAAAGAAAAAAATTTTGTTTATAAAATAACCTAATATCAACTAAATGTTACAATAAAGGTGACCTGAAGGGACCACCGAGTCTGCCATTTCGTAAACGGATGTTGTACCCTCTAGGTCCAAGTTAGAGAACCTCTTCGTTTACCGTTGGGTGAGGTCATAAGAACGGACTTTTTAGGGTACCTGCCTCCTCGGACCATCCGACATCAGGTACCCCAGTGTCTCAGCCTGTGCTGATTCGCTGAAGTGAAAGTGAAAAAGTGAAAGATGACATGTCTTTCTACATAGTCAACATATGTGTGTATGACAACGACACCAAGTCAACTCGTTTGAGTCCCTCTATCACTACTTGTCTCTTCAGACCGTACGACGTCAAGTACCCCAGTGTTTCTTAGGTTGTACTGAATCGAGCTGACTTGTATGTATACGATGAGAAAAAAATCTAAGATAAGGGTATATCAAGTTACATCTCATAATTTATCAAAGGACACGATAAGTCATCCAAGAATAATCAATAGAGAGGATCTATATCATCACACATATACAGTCAGGGTTGAGGGTTAAATAGGAAGGGGTGAGGGAAATGGGGGACCATTGGTGTTCAAATAAAAGACGTAGACACTGAGACGACTAAATATTTATCTATAGTAAATAAACCCAAAGTGTATACACTATAGTATACTATAAACAGAAAGAGACAGACTGAATGAAGTGAGTCATACTGTTGAAGATCCAGGTAGGTACAACGACGTATACCGTAATAAAGAAGAAAAAATGCCGACTCATTATAGGGTAACATATATAACTGGTTTAGAAGAAATAGGTAAGGAGGTGACTCCCTGTAAATCCAACAAAGGTACTGGACTGATAACTTTTGTCACGATGTTCCTTGTGACCATACGTACATAGGAAAGTTTAATACCAAAAACAGACTTATATACGGGACCCTACCCTAAGGACCTATTTTCTACCTAAATAAAGAACTACGACTCAATAACTGAGTAAAATTCATTGTAGTCGTACCTAACCGCTGGTCATTACGATTTCGACTTTGAGGTCGTGAAACAGGTGGAGTACGCTTCTCAACTGAGTAACCTTTTCTGGGACTACGACCCTGCCTAACCCCCGTCCTCCTCTTCCCCTGCTGTCTCCTACTCTACCGACCTACCGTAGTGACTGAGTTACCTGTACTCAGACTCACTTGAGTCCCTCAACCACTACCTGTCCCTCCGGACCGCACGACGCTAAGTACCCCAGCGTTTCTCGACCTGTACTGACTCGCTGACTTGACTTGACTTGACTTGACTTGACTTTCGATGGTCCTAAAAGTTTTGAGTCACATTAATAGGATTTGATATAAAATTTTGTATTTACACAGAGTAAAGTAGTCCTATGATCAGTCTAAGTGTAAATTACTTCTCTATTTATACGTGGTGTAAAACGGTACATAGTTCGATAATAGACTCGAAATCAAGACTCAAACTAAGATGTACTCGTATCCAACTTCCTTACTCCTTGTAACTTTACGGTTTGAGTTTGATGACCTTAGAGGAAACTGTATGTGAAAACTTGATACCAAATGGAGTGTTAATATCACATAGTGGAGTTTAAAAACCATTACCCAACCGTAGGAAACATGAATTCTTTTTTAAAACTTTTTAGTATGTTTATTTTATTACTTTAACCAAAATAGAGAATTTCTCCATTACATTTTGTTTTTTGTTGTTGTCTTTTAGTATAACAGTATGAAACTCTCTTTTATACCTTTTATCTCCACCCAACAGAAAAGAAATTCAACACAAAAAAATAAAAAGTACACCTGGTGAAAATTTGAGTATAAATAATGTTATAACAAAGACAAAACACAAAACCGAAAAACCGGTACTCCGAGGCACTAGCCTCTACTTTGGTCGTGAGGGATACGACCTTCCGTTTCAGGGTTGGTCCGACAGGGTTGGACTAGTGGTCCCTTCAGGACCGCTGACTAGTAGAAATTGTCACTTCATATTCTAGATTAATATAATGTAACTTTCATGAATGTCCCTGAATAGACCACCAGGTCACCAATTATAAGGTACGGAAGTGAGGTCCCTGTGTTCAACCTGGGGACCGACCCCTTGATTCTAGGAGGTACAGAGCTCCACGACGGTTTTTTTATCATGAATGTATTAAAACCATGGTTCAGAAAAGTTTATGGAAATAGGAGATAAAGGTTCAAACTCCTTTTGTCAACCATAAAAATTTCAAAAAGTACCCATGAAATGCCTGGAAGAGGGAAGACCCCGAACGAGGGATTGAAGAGGGGAGGGGGGTGAGTTCTACGACCGGAACCATGGGACTTCACCTGACGGTGGCGTTGGGTCGATGTAAAGACGACCCACTGTAAAGGTGAGTTCGTCTCACTTCGTCACCTTTGTCAACAGACCCTTCATAAAAGTAGAGAAGGAAACGGAGAGGGAAGTTCTTTTCTGTCTTTTACCTATACGTCTACCCAATTTCTCGTAAAGGGGTTCGTCCTCTCCCACCTTTGATAAACGTATCTTATCGTAGACCTCGGGGGTCCGTGAGTTTACGAAGGTCCCCTTTCTGTCGAAAGGTGTAAGTATCTACAAAGGATTCCTTTCCCTCTTTCCCTTGTTCCCTCCTCTCGTTTCCTCGTCCCCTGAGGAAAACATAGACACAGGTTATACCAAAGAAAAGTAACAAGTAAGAGGTATCAGTCCCCGAGGGGTCCCCAAGAGTAGACAATGGTCCGAGCCGACATGGACGGACGGACACACTTTCACCGAGTCGACGACGAGACCTACTCCGTTTGTGTGGTGTAGATAGAGGGACCGTAGATGGCTCGAAAGCCCGACGTTTCTAGTTCGGGGTTTACCTCGTGTTTTCGTCCAGACATATCTTTCTCAGCTGGAAGAAGTAACAGGTTGTGAGAAACACGTCTGCGACCCCCAGTCTCGAGAGAGGTAAAAGGACGGTCATGGTCCTCTCCCTCCGGTCCCTCACATTCATGTCATTCGAGAAAGACCTAAAAGTGAACTCGTTTTTACATTCTAATAAGTAACCAGGTGGTGAAGGAGTGGTCAATGCAGGATTGTATTTTAGGTCCTGTAGTCATCTTGACGATAAAAAACTATAGTTGAAAAGACAAGTCTCTGGTTTATCTTATAAACTTCACCATTGCCTTCCTACTAATTAATATCTCTTCATCTCAGACAAAGTCTAAATTTGATTATAGGTGACCGGAGTCCTCTATAGAATAAGTCATAGGAATAGGGGGAATGAGAGGAGTAAATTTTAATTAAAATTTTCCGTGTACTAACAACCGATTTTCAATCTCCCCTTCATGTGTTTCCTCTATCCCGAAAGAATAATCGTATTTCGTGAGTATTAGTTACTTCCTTCTTCAGTTCTATTAATTTTTAGTCTACCCCTTTTAAATGTTTAAAATACCACATCAAAAATAAATTATTCTTTTTAAAAGTACTTTTCATCAATTATCTGTAACCACAGATCTAAGTCTACACTTGGAGTAAGATATTAGAGAGTGCCACAAAATATATGGGTACTTAGGACTAGAAACTAGAATAGTACGAACACCTGTTCGAAAAGAGAAAAAAAGAGGTTTTTTTTTTAATAACAAATGTTTCTTTAAAAAGATATTAATTATAGAGAAGAAAGATTTGGGGACACTAAATATAAAGAACTTTTCATAAACGGTGAAGTTTCAATCTTTATCCGTTTGTAACGAAAATCGACCCAACAGGTATTGTAAGGTATCTTACAAGATATTGTATTGTAAGATATCTTCATAAACGTAAAAGAAGGAAGTTGATTTTCTAAAGTTTGAATTCTTTTGTTGTACATAGTAACACGGACGGTATATAAAACTAGGAATCAACATCTGTGGATGGAAAAGATGAACCCGACATAGAAATTATGAAAGGATTTAGGGGATGGGGACAAAGGACGGACGGAGTGAGGGGATAGTAAGAAACTCTTCTGAGTCTTTTACTCGTTAGTTTTTCCTTTTCTTTTTTTTTTTCACGACGACAAGGTAAGCAAGGCGGGACGGGGGTATTTTTCGATTATAAAAGTCCAACTGACTTTCAAATTCAAACACTAAAAAAAAAAATAAAAAGTTCTTTTAGGTCGCACTGCACCGTGCACAATCACGTGAGAATGAATTGTTTAATGTGCAAAAAACTGGATTCAATTTTCGACACGTTTAGAGGGAACAGACACAAAAGAAACATACCTAAAGGCGCCAGGTCGGAGTCTGTACAGGCGATACCTTGAGACTTTGACTTGGAGTCAAAAAGACGGGTCTTGAGGAGAAAAAGGGAGTTTTGAACTTCTTTCTGTGGGCAAGAGGTTCTTACACTTTAAAAGACTACCACTTAGAGGAATGAAAGGACAAACGGTAGTTTTTTGTCCCTACTGAACCCCCAGATTCATTGAGAGACAGGAACATCCTTGTTGTAGTCCTTATGCCGGTAATAGAATAAAAAATTTTTCTTAACTAGAAAAAGTCCCCGATTTTCTCAGTATCCCCAAATTCTCTCGGTAGTCCCAAAAATTCTCCCGTTTATTAAAGAATTTCCAATCTTTTTAGTTTTACTGGTGTTTTCTGTGTCGTGGATCAAGAGAAAAATAAAGTTCCTCTAAAAATTACCGTATGACTACCATCTATGGTTCTACAAAATCTCCTCTTGGATCGGACAAAGATCTACGACCGTTCTCCATAACACGGAGGTTCCGAGGGTCCGTTTTTGTGGCGAAGGACCCTTTCTATTAGTAAACCCTATTCCGAAAACTTTTTGCCTAGTCTCTTCAGAACTCTTCGGAGACAAATAAACAATGATTTGTGTGGTTAGGAAAGAAAAGAGGTGTCTGAACGGACCTGACTGGGTTCTAAAACGTGACCCATTATTTGTAACTTGACCAGTACGGACCTCTATCCGTTGGGGGGGAAAGTAGGTTTGAGGAGGAAACGGGATTACACGGTAAAATAAAAGTTTTCCGTTTCTATAGGATCTCGATATTTAGAGGAGAGAAAGAAGTCACCGAACGTCGGGGACGGAAGTGCCCCCGATGGAGAGCCTTCAATAAGTGTAACCCAACCCTCTCCAGTCGCGTTACGTGTCGAGGACCGTCCACCAGGCTGTGCCTTTGAACCCCGGGGTACGTCCTACCGCTGGGGTTCCACGAAATTTCCGAGAGTGACCTTTTGTTACCAGTACGCAGAAACAGACACAGAGGTTCCGACAGATACTGTCGGAAACGAAACACTGTCTAACGACAGGTTTGTGACTGGGGTAAGATAGAGGTCAACCGGACGGTAGGTGAGGTTCATATGTCTTTGAACTGTAGGAAGGTCTTTTATTTGAGAAATATGAGAGTTTTCCTTTTTTACTTTTGAACAACCTCTATCCACATCTATCCTATGAAATCCCTCCTGGCACCGTTTACCTCATCTCTTCTGGGACTCGTTTGTCTATAATCTTAGACCTGTCAACACCAATTACAGTGACCGGAAAGAGGATAACAGGACGTGTATATTGAACCCAAGGTAAAGTGAGATGAACTGGAAGGGTCAGACTAAAGGAAGGGTCAGAGAGTTGAATGACATAATAAATAAAAAGAATTTTTAGAAAAAGGAAGACTAAAGAGATCAAAACTGAATTAAAGTAAAAAAGAAAAGGTAGAAAATAAAAGGGAAAGTAAGTAGATATATATCTGGAATACAATTGGTACATCTCTTTGGATTCGTTACAACTAATGAGGAGGAAAGGGGTAGAGACGTAGAATGTGTCATATCGGGAATAACGAATAAGTAACTGTATAAAATACTACAGACTACTCAGATATACAGATTTCAGGATTGTGTCACAGACAACGATAAACTTTGATAATTATAAACAATTTACTTATTTACTCTCTTCTATAATATTAATGATATTTAATAGATCTTTAATATAAGAAACATGTCTTATCTAATGTTAAAGAGTAACCAAGTGACTAAGAGATCTGATCCTAAAGAGTAGAGTCGTGAAAACTATAAAACCTGGACTATTTAAAAACATGTACCATTCTACAAATCGTTATAAGGACCGGAGATGGATGATCTACGGTGATAAGGGGGGGAGCAACACTATTAATTTTTAATAGAGGTCTACCACGGTCTACAAAGAACCCCTCGTTTTAGTGGGAGTTAACTCTTGGTAGTCAAGTCTAGTCTGACTAGGTTATCTTTAAAGACTTTACTACCTTTATGTGTTATCGATGTCCATATGTACTGATGACTGGTGAATTTTACACCGATCAAACTCGACTCTATATAACTATGATACACACGTAATTAAGTGTAGTCTAAACTTACTACTGGAGTAAGTTTTGTTTACATTTTATAGTATGACAGAAATTATAACTAATGTACAACTTTACTACTTTTAAACCTGTACATCTCAATTTATATTATTTAATAAGTTTAACTACAGTAGATAAAGAAAAATGACAAGACTGATGACCCTTTTAATACTAATGTAATGTACCTAATGTCCACATCGAATATAATACACAGATAAACTTTCTTATTGAAAATCTACTAGTAACAAACTAAAAACGAAAGAAAAAGGTTAAATAAAAGAACAGTATATGTAACAAGAGTGGACGAGGGGGGTTTACGGTAACAAAATAAAAGACATGATTCGATAAAAACACGTTAAATTACAGATCAAATAATAGGTACACTGGAACTTATTCATAGAGGGAGAGACTTAGAACGAAGTAAATTTACAGTTTAGTGACTTAACACATGTTACTAAAATTTTTAGATTTGAAATCTTATATCGAGGTTTTACAATAACTTAGTCGACACAAATTAGTTCATGTCGTCGACTTACGTCGGTAAGACTCCTCCTAGTCTAATTCCCGGGAGTCTTTCTGTTTCCAGTCTCGAAACGGAAGTCTAGTGGTTTACTTGAAGGGTTTGACACAGGACCTCTTACGACCGAACTTCCTCAAAATATCCTTAATGATCCTTCTCTTCTTAAAGTATCAATTTATTTAGACTCTGTAAGACTTAATTTACTTTGTTCTCCAGACAAATTGACGTCCAGAAGAGTCTTCGAAAAAACAAAACGAAACTAAACAAAACAAACAAAACCCAAAAAAAAAAAAAAAACCAGAAAAAATCGGTAAATAAGTCACAGTATATGCATACCAGATAAACATGAAAAGACGGGTTCCTATGAAGAAGTAGGCGTGTTTAGAAAGAAAAAAAATTAAATTTAAATAAATAAAATTAACCTCCGATTAATGAAATGTTATAACATAACCAAGACGGTGTGTAGTTGTACTTAGGCGGTACCTGCATGTGCACAAGGGGTAGGACTTGGGGGATGCTGGAGGGAGGGTCATGGTAGGGAGGCCCAGTAGGTTCACGTGGTCGGGGTTCCTAGGACATAGTTTGGACCTGACCGTTAAGGAAAGAATATACTATAATATGTATAAAGGTACGGTAAGGGGGTTTAGTAGGGTGGGAGTCTTCGAAATTATGTAGTTTTGTGTGATATTTAGTTTCCTACATCTGTCTTACGTTGTAAAAGGTGTACATAAAAAAGTACCTTAAACATATGACGGAACCTAAATGGGACTAACAAGTACTCTTAGGTGACTTCGGTCCGTTCTGTGTTCGGTGACTGTAAAATCTCTCGAGGGAGACCCGAAGGGACCACCGAGTCTGTCAGTTCTTAGACAGACGTTACACCCTCTGGGTCCAAATTAGGGACCCAACCCTTCTAGGGGACCTCTTCCCTCATTGATAAGTGAGGTCATAAGGACGGACCTCTTAAGGTTCCTGTCTCTTCGGACCGTCCGATGTCAAGTACCCCAGCGTTTCTCAGTTTGTGTTGACTTTCTGAAAAAGAGACCCCTGACTTCTACAGTCTAACCTTCGGATTTTACACTTCAGTCCCCTTTCGGGTTTCGTCTTCGTTCACTTCTCCGAGAACATTTAACGAACCCACTATAAAACTCCTGAACTTTTGTCTACTAAATTCCCCACAAATGTTTTAAGTTAGTTATACTAAATCCCTCGGGTCTGTCCGGGTCAAGGATCGAACCGTTGAGTCATCTGTCACGACCAAAGTGGTTCTTTAAATGTCGGGGCAATTCCTTACACGGTACATGAGTCAGTACGGACTTAGAAACGTTGGGGTACTTGACATCAAAGGGTCCGAGGAGACAGATACCTTAAGAGGTCCGTTCCTATGACCTCACCCAACGGTAAAGGAGGAGGTCTCCTAGAACGGTTGGGTCCCTAATTTGGACACAGAGGGTACGGAGGACATGTAGTGTCCACCTAAGAAATGGGTTTCACTAATGTTATGTTGTAGTAGGTGTTTTTAATCTTCATTCACATTTCATAAGACGCACATCCGTCTTCGGTATCAAATATGTACATGTAAATATATCGTGTATAGTTTTTATCCACGTTCAAAATACTAGAAAGGTTAACACTGTTGTAAGTATTTACAAAGTCAACGGGTATAAAAATTTTTAAACTTATTCCCAAGTCCTAAGTTAAAACGTGAATTTCGATTTCTTCAAAACCTCCTCACCAATGTTTCAATATTTTTCTGTATAATCCTATTTTTTCTGTTTGCTGACTGTATAGTTACCGATCCTAAAAATAACAGAACAAATGGATATACGAATGACGACGACGACGATTCAGCGAAGTCAGTACAGGTTGAGACACGTTGGGGTATCTGTCGTCGGGTGGTTCAAGGTGGCAGGGACCCTAAGAGTTCCGTTCTTGTGACCTCACCCAACGGTAAAGGAAGAGGTCACGTACTTTCACTTCTTACTTTCACTTCAACGAGTCAGCACAGGTTGAGAATCGTTGGGGTACCTGACGTCGGATGGTCTAGGGAGGCAAGTACCCTAAAAGGTCCGTTCTCATGACCTCATCCCACGGTAACGGAAGAGGTTGGATATACGAATTGGGGATCGATTTACAGTACTTCATAGGACCTTACACTTCAGTTCGCCCGGAATCCTTCGTGGTGATACTTGTTTCGATCACCTCCACTACCTTAAGGTCAACTCGATAAAGTTTAGGACTTTCTACTACGACAGTTTCACGACGGGAGTTATACGGTCGTTTAAATTTTGAGTCGTCACCGGTGTCCTGACCTTTTCCAGTCAAAAGTAAGGTTAGGGTTTCTTTCCGTTACGGTTTCTTACGAGTTTGATGGAGTGTTAACATGAGTAGAGTGTGTGATCATTTCATCACGAGTTTTAAGAGGTTCGGTCCGAAGTCGTTATACACTTGGCACTTGAAGGTCTACAAGTTCGACCAAAATCTTTTCAGTCTCTTTGGTCTCTACTTTAACGGTTGTAGGCAACCTAGTAGCTTTTTCTCTCAAGGTCTTTTTTGTAGATAAAGACGGAATAACTGATACGGTTCGGAAACTGACACACCTAGTGTTATTTGACTCCTTTTAAGACTTTCTCTACCCTTATGGTCTGGTGGATTGTAAGGAGAACTCTTTGGACATACGTCGAGTCCTTCGTTGTCAATTTTGACCTGTACCTTGTTGTCTGACCAAGGTTTATCCTTTTCCTCATGCAGTTCCGGTATATAACAGTGAGACGAATAAATTGAAGATACGTCTCATGTGGTACTCTTTGCGATCCGACCTTCTTCGTGTTCGACCTTAGTTCTAACGGCCCTCTTTATAGTTCTTGGAGTCTATATGTCTACTGTGGTGGGAATACCGTCTTTCACTTCTCCTTGATTTTTCGGAGAACTACTTTCACTTTCTCCTCTCACTTCTTCAACTGGATTTCGAGTTGTAAGTCTTTTGATTCTAGTACCGTAGACCAGGGTAGTGAAGTACCCTTTATCTACCCCTTTGTCACCTTTGTCACAGTCTGGAATAAAAAGACTCGAGGATTTAGTGACGTCTACCACTAACGTCGGTACTTTAAATCTGAGAATGAGGAACCTTCCTTTCAATACTGGTTGGATCTGTGTATAATTTTTCGTCTCTGTAATGAAACGGTTTTTTACAGGTAGATCAGTTCCGATACCAAAAAGGACACTAGTACATACCTACACTCTCAACCTGATATTTCCTTCGACTTGCGTCTTAACTACGAAAACTCGACACCACAACCTCTTCTGAGAACTCTCAGGGAACCTGACGCTCCTCTAGGTTGGTCAGGTAGGACTTTCTCTAGTCAGGACCCACAAGAAACCTTTCTGACTACGACTCCGACTTTGAGGTTACGAAACCGGTGGACTACACTTCTCGACTGAGTAAACTTTTCTGGGACTACGACCCTTTCTGACTCCCGTCCTCCTCTTCGCCTGCTATCTCCTACTCTACCAACCTACCGTAGTGGCTGAGTCACCTGTACCCAAACTCACCTGTGACCCTCAACCACTACCTATCCCTCCGGACCGTACGACGCCAAGTATCCTAGCCTTTCTCAGTCTGTGTTGACTCACTGACTTGACTTGACTTGACTTGACTATTTATAAACAACTTATTAGACTTAAGAATAGTGACTTTTGACTTACATTATAATTCTTTGTTATACTTCCCTGAAGGGACCACCAGGTCACCATTTCTTAGACGGAAGGTCACGTCCCCTGTCCTAAGTCCTAGGTAAGGAGCAACCCCTTGATTCTAGGATGTACGGAACCCCGTCATTTCGGAGGCGTGATGTTGATATCCTCGGTCACACGGTGTTACTTCTGGGTCGTACCGGGTTTATTTATATATTTAATTAATTAATTTGATAGTTTAATAAAAAATTTCTATAATATACTACTAAGTTAATTGTTTTTCGTAAACGTAAAGTATCATCGTTACCCTTAAGAAAAAAAAAAAAAAACCTTTATAGCTTATCTCTATAAGTTATAAGATTTATTATGAGTGACAACGATCCCTTTCCGAGAAGGTGAGAACCTCTAACACCGTTCGACTAAACTGGACTCTCCCGAACCCCCTCTGGAAAGGTCTACACTACTTTCGGGGTATCGACATGAGTCAAATACAGTTGAATCCAGAGTTATACCGAGGATGAAAATATTAAGGTAAGATTTAAAACAATGAATTTTTTAGTCAAAATTTTTCTCCTGTAGGATCATGAAACAAATGTTTGACTCTTAACAGACATAGAACGTTTGATTCCCCTTTTTTTAACCTTTCAAATCGAGAGTAAATAAAACTATGAATAACTAATATTTGGTTATCCGTAAGAATTTTATACTAACCTAAAGGTCATCATATCTGAGTCACACACACACGATTCAGCGAAGTCTGTACAGACTAAGAAACACTGGGATATCTAACATTGGGCAGTCCGAGGAGACAGGTGTTCTAAAGGGTCCGTTCTTATGGTCTCTCTCAACGGTACGGGAGGAGGTCCCTCAGAAAGGATGGGTCCCTAGTTTAGACGTAGACGAAATAGAGGACGTGACTGTCCGCCCAAGAAATGGTGACCGTGGCGGACCCTTCGGTAAAACGGATCTATAAATGTTTAATAGTCTTCTTAGACTTAATATAATAGAAATGGTGTGTGTTAGGGAGTATGAGAAGCAAGACGATTATACGTTATATGTCCAGGCACGATGGGTTTGACTCTAGGTACCTGGTTGTCGTAGTCATAGTAGTTCGTTACAGAATCTTTAAGTCTTGGGTCTAGATGACTTATTTTTGATGGGTCTGTAAGTATCCGTGTAAATTCTCAGTGATTATACCTGTTGAGAACTAACCGGTCCATTTATCCTTACTTTTATCTTTTCTGTTTTTTCGAAGTATAATCTGTATGTAGAAAAAAAAACAAAAAAAAAATCATATCGTCTGTATATTGTAACATAATCAAAGTCCACATGTTATATTACTGAGAGTCATAAATATACATAACGTTTTACGAGTGTTTTTTAAATCAATTGTATATAGTGGTCAATATTTAAAAAAGAGGATTACTCTTAAAAAATTTAGGTGAGAAAATCGTAATAGTTTACATATTATGTCATAATGACTGATGTCAGTGGTACGACATATAATGTAGGGGTATTAAAGAAATAAAATATGGATCTTCAAGTATTGAAAACTGGTGTATACATTTGTATGTAGTACTGAAGAGGAACAGTTATAAAAGTTCTTAACGATTCAATAATAGTCCTTACCGACTGAAAATTAAAGTAAAGAGAGTTAATAATCCTTACTAGTCACTTTATTCTTCGTTGTCCGGTGAGTACCTATCTGACTTCTAAAATCCTATGATACTCTAGAACCAGTTTAGTGGATGTACTCCTTCTCGGGTTGGCTCATCAGAACTTTCCATTTTGTTCCTAGACTCCTCTCTCTCTGTCGGGACTCCGGTCACCGATGTCTCCGTCATCTCTCCTTAAAGTCGGACCGTTCCCCCATACTATAAACTACGTAACTGACCTATAACAAGAGAAGAAGGATAGAAGACCTATATCTTTATATGTCGTAAAATTTCCCTTTTATACAAACTTAAAGTCTATTTTCATTACACATTTTTTTTAATGTCGATCAGAACCCTTATTTGAGGTTTTTACAATAAAGATGGTCGTGGTACAGTGAACAGACATCTCTTCCTCTCTCCGTGGACCTCCCGGTAAAGACGTATTTGTGCACTGCCCGTCTTAGACCTCTACTGTAAAGGAAACGGTTCAAGCTCTGGGGATCAGTCTCCCACTAAATGTGCAGTCAAACGTCACAAACCTAGTCACAAGGTCCGACAGTCGAGCCGTGGCGGGACGGGAAGAAATTGTTCGTGGTAGTCTCGAGTTCGATGTGCCCCGAAACTTTGCAACCAGTTTCTAGTGTAACACAAGTAGGACGACATCCTCTCCGACGTGATTAAACCTAACACTGAACCGAACAATAGGGGGGACAAGAAGGGTTCCAGACTCGGCTCGGAAACAGTTAGTCACCACAGTGTAGTAAGTTCCTACCACCGGAAGGGATGGGAACCTCATCAAAAATCTTATTTAAAGTCCTTCTGTAATCCTGTCACAATACATTAAGACGGACGAGTTATGGTTCTTGTCAGTGGTACTGTAGAAAAACATCTAATTACCTTTCCTCCATAGACCATGTAAATTAAGTATATGATCAACCGCGTTCCTTTCAGTTTAAACTCGGTCTTTCGGACCGAACTCAAGACGGAAACGGTGAATAAAACACAGAGTCAAATGAATAGATATTTTAGTCATATACTCGATAGAGAGTGACATTTTTATTTCTAAATACATCTAGTTAAACATTTGATATTTTTCTATAATATGTTTGATTCTACATCGGTGTAGACTTGATTTCTTGACTAAGTTACCCTAGTCAAGATGACATCCAGTTTCGGTTTGTAAAGGTTAAGTTCATAATAGGATTTTTCGGTCTTAATAGCTCTTAGAATCCCTAGTATCCCTAATAATCGTCGTTTGTTATTAATCCAAAGGTGATTATACTTATCAAAGGTTAATGTTTACTATTGACGTTAACGGTTCATTTCGAGATTACCTTAACAAGAAATTCGATTACTTCGTCTACCTGCCTTCACTTGCCTCGTGTCGAAAAAGAAAAAGATATCCATTACGACCTTATCCATTTTATGATTGTCGACACTGCGTCGAGATGGATCGTTTCCGTGAGAGAGAAGAGAAGGAGGAATTCCTTGAATGGGGTAAGAGGACCAAAATCCTCTACTGTTGTCCGGTAGGTGAGGTTTTTTAGAGAAATGAAAAAGAGAAGAGGACAGAATAACTCATGACTAATGGAGACACCCAGACAAGAAGACTAGGAACGAAATGATCCAAAATAGAGATTTACTTGGGAGGGGGTTGAGACGAGAGACAGTTTAATTCACATATCAAAAGACTTTAAGAAGAGAGTAATCATTTGACATATTTTCTACTAAGGAGGAATAACAGAGTAGGACAGGAAGACTTGAAAATTACCAATGAATTTTATCAAATGAAAAATTTTAGTCTCCAAACACACACACACACACACACACACACAAAAATTGTACATCTTTGTACCTCTGTACTACCTTCTTTTCTCGTAATAAGGATACAAGTTACTAAGTTTTCAGATGACCTTCACAAGCACTTAATGTTTCCATAAGAATTAAAGAATGTCCTTTCTGTAAAACTCCCGTCCCACCATAATCCCAGACTCTATTGATCAGAAACTGTGTTTCACGTAAGTTGAGGTAAGACCAATCTTAAATACTCCCGTTTGACCACTTGACCCTTCCCTAAGATCGTCGGTAGGACCGTTTACTCCAAGGAGTGGTGAAGTGACCCGTATAATAAATTACTTTTCAAAGTTCAAAGAATTCGAAGAGGTGGGAAGTATTTAGGTCACATTTGTTTGTCGATTGATCATTTGAAAACTAGGTCTAAAGGAAATGTGTTGGACGTGTCTCTCTGGAATCCGTGGTTGAGACGATCGAGAGTGGACCCATCCGAGTCTCCTGGTTTCGAAACCGAGAACCTATCATTCACCGACTGATATACTTATACATAATTATTCGCAACGAGTCGTTAATATACTCACGAGTCTCATTGTAAGAAACCCCCGGGAGTCCTAGAGGATTTATGATGATGTTGATAGTCAATTATAAGAAAGAATTTTACATTTTTCTAGAAAGTCAGAAAATCTTTTGTTTTAAACAACTCCGTCGTCGTACACGAGAAAATAGCAGTATCTACTTGTCCTGGTCTCATACGGTCTTTACCATGGAGTCCTTCTCCTGACTTTTTGTATTACTTAAAGTCTAGAGACGACGTCTCTTTTTCTCTGACACTAAAAGGGTATGATCGACCTCTAAAGAATGAGGAAGACTTAGTTCAACCCATTGTTAAATTTATAAGAATAATCTTATCTTACACAAACAGGAGCAATGTAAAACTCGGTTATTACTACATCAGGATGAAAAGTACAGACAAAATTTAGTAAGATCTTCTATAAGTAGTATAAATAATAATTATCATATTTACTAGTTGGGACTCTATAATCAGATTTTTAATTAACACATACGTACATCAATACTAAGTTTAGGGTACTTCTGACCTTTACACATACTCTACATTACGATAGGGTTCTGTCTTGGGTAGTATCCTTTGTCCAACATCTGGACTACTGTTAGTCTTTTATCCGGATTCTTTAAATTATTGTCATTAATATTAAAAAATTATTGATTGACGTCTCAAATACCAAGTCAAAAATGTAGACTAGAAGTATTGTTGAGTCGTTCTATATAATACAAGGGTAAAAAGTATACTACTTTGATTCCAAGGTTTTCTACCTTATTAACCGGGTTCACTGAATTAATAATTAAAGAGAGACTAATGTTTCGGTGATACGTTTGACGTAACGACCAGAGTTTAAAAGGAAAAACAAACCGGAGGTTTTAGTTAATTACAAACAAACTCTTAATTTTCCATTATTATTTTTCATTAATTAAAAAAGTTATTAATTTTCCATTAAGACGTCAAACACTGTAATCCGTCAATTCTCATAAGATTTCACTTCTTTTATAATTTCAGTTCACCTTTTGTACTTGATAAGTCTGTGGTTAAAATCTCACTGAACTTAAGTTTCTGGTTTTCGTTTTCTTACCCAATAAGTTAATAAAAGTTCAAAGAAGATAAATTCACCTCACCCATCTATAAAATTAAAAAGTTACTTAACAATAAAAGGAAGAGTAAGTCTTAAGTTTTTCAACAACTTAAGACAAGATTATTCAAATGTTTCAAATCTATAAGTAATTGACTGAAGATTGTTTTAGTCCCTCTCACATCACCTAACATAAACTAATATACACCAGGGATTTTTAAACTCACAATTAATAATAAACACCAAAGTAAGTCTTTGTATCTACCGTAGATAACCTTTATGTGTTTGACGAACGAAAAAGTTTCCTTCAATAGGAAAGACAAGTAATTTCTCGTGACTTTTTTAAAATTACCTGATCCATAATTAGATTAAGTTGTGACTAGTCATCCTTGAACTTTAGAATACCGCATAAAAGAAAGGAAGTTTATTTTGGGTGAGGGTTCGTTAGAGGTTCTCATCACTCAAAGACCAAATAAAAAGACTTCGACTTGCGTAAGACATGTGTCCCGGTAATGGACCCGAAGAGACCTACACCACACTCGGAGTCGTAGGTATACCTTTTACAGTCAAGGAAACTACCGGGATGGGTAAAGTGATGATGACCCCGGTGTCGAGAATTAGTTTCAGTGAAGTTTCTGGCGTTTGTCTAACTAAGTATACACTTACAAGGGGTTTGGCAGAAGGTTTCCTCCTCCCGAAGATCAGAATACAAGGAAACTTGGATGACAACGAGTAAATGACCATAAATGAAACGTACCGGATACTGACTTGGTACCTTTAACCTTTTGTTTGAGGATAAGTCATTCAGTACAGTTTCCACTGACGTCTCAGTCTCTCAACTGACACCCTGTCTGTAAGAAAGACTAGTCCTCCGGAGAAAACGTCGCGACGACAGAGGTGTCAATGTATGGACAGGTACCTTCGGAAAGCAAATAGAACAGATACACCCTTCAGGATCCGCTACGGTAGTCAGAGCCTCTACTCTCTCTACGGGTAAACTGTGGGGTTGTTACCAATATCCCCTTTTTTCTCTCTTTCTTTCTTTTGCTTTTAATCGACTTAAGACTCGTTTCAAGAAAACTCGACATGATACCAGTATCCTTTTTAGGTCATTCGTGAGACAAGTATTCATATAAAACACAAGACAGTTTGTATACCAATTCGTTTCTAAAGGTGGATTCTTATATTTTACCCATGACAGGTTCCCGGGTCACTTATCCCCCTGTCCTTTAGTGGTGTAAGGACTCAAAAGAATGTCTCCTTTGAGTGTAAAGGGATCTTGTTACGTATGTGGTACGGAGTTATTATCAGTAAATACTCCTGGTATAAAGGACAACCGATAAAAATTTTATCAATAAATACACCAAGACGGTCCAGAATCAACGTCGGACACCCTATAGATTAGCACCGTACACCCCAGATCAAGGGACTGGTCCCTAGTTTGGACCCGGGGAAGTAACCCTCACTGCACAGAATCGGTGACCTGGTGGTCTCTACAGGGTGACAACCAATTGAAACACCCGTCTCAGTCACTTCCCCACGTCACATACAGGATAAAGACACCAGGGGTTTGGTCTCAACAATCACAATAATGATCAACTCTGTCGTGTAGCTTTTTACACTTTTAACCCAAGAAGACTCTATATAGGTTTCGTAGAATTACAAGAAAACTACTCTCTTCAAGTTATTTAGTCTAACTTAATACACAGAAAAGAAGAGGACGTTTTTTTCTTTTTGTTTTCGTGTGGTGAAACGTGTACGTAAAGAGTGAGACGTCACAACAGCCCAAGTTAGCACTCTCACACACACCTTCCCAGACCTTTTATGTTGTACGAAGTGTGGGAGTATTCGTAGTAGTCGTAGTAGCAGTAGAGATTGTTCTAGGAAACCTTCGGATCGATTTACGACACAGATACTATCTTCGACTTGGAGTAAGGACAGTTAACTTTACTTCTACTTCGAAAAGAATACTCTTCCAGGACCTGATTCCCTAAATGACGGTTTGAGGGACGTGAGAGAGGTCGACTGGAAATCCCGGTCCATGTTTCAGATAGACAAAGGTGTCTGAAAATGCGGTCCCCTCAATTAGATTCTTCTTTAAAGAGTCTGTACTAAACCTCTACACTAATACTTACAATTACAAATACATCATGACAAAAAAGAATTATGAATTATTTACAAGGTTTACGGAGTGTTTTTATCTGATTGTACAAGTAACTTTCGTAGTGTTGTACAATAAATGTTCAAATTGACTTTTGTAATACAATTTACTCTCCTCTCGTCTTAATAATAATTCTGACGTCTTACGTAGTATAGTACTAGAGTAAGTAGAACCAATGCAGTGGGACCCCACCACACACATCCGTACTCCTTCCCTTTCCCACCCATTCATCGATCTCTATATGACCTACTTCCCTGATCTATGGGGTAAGAGTGAATATCGGATAAGAGGTGTGGGAGGGAAGTGGGAGGGTCGGGGTTTCTAGATAAGGAGTCCTAAAGGAGTGAACTGGCTCAACTCTCCACTATCTAAACCTTATAAAGGAAGAATAGTATAACAATCGATTTTTGAATTCATTCACCATCGCTAATATATGTAAAAATGTCTAAATCACTCTTTTAGATCGGTTCTTGTGTTGAAAAGATAGTCGGATTAAAAATTAAGTAGTCTAATGTAATTGAGTACTTGTACATGGGTATCCCTTACCCGTCCTCCCGTCTCTATACCTACAATATTTCACTGTTGACTATATACCTCGATTCTATTTATTGTAGACCCCAGATTTATTTTAATATCCAGAACTCTATTTAGATAAGTTAGAGTCCGAATCAAAAATTAAACGAGAAGAGAGGAGAAATCTGTTTAGACTCTTGACTCGACGTTAACTATAGACAATCTCTATCGAACAAATCATTATTGTTTACTTTTATGGGTTACAATTACTCGCACAAGTGGTACCGTCATATTAAGATTCGTGAACTGTACTTTAGAGTGCTCGAGACATACACCTTCTACGATAATAATAGGTGACATGTCTACTTCTTTGACTCTGATTTGAGAAGAACATTCCAGTAAATCGATCGTTCACCCTCGACCCTGACTGAGATTTTTGACGTCCTCGGAAGTAATAATTAGTGACTTAACGACGAAGGGGTTACGTTGACCATGGGTGGTCGTTGGGTCACTTACCCACTTCGGATTGTTGGGGACGAAACCCCTCTAGGAGATGAACTTAATCACCTCCGGCTAAATAGTTTCTTTCTCGAACCCTACATACATTTGTGTTTGATTGTGGACTTATTACACCCTAATAGTTCCTTTGTAGACCGGTTTCGTTCGGACAAACCTACATGTTTCCAGTAAACAATAAACGTGTTATCGGTAAACATATGTTAACCTCCGACTATACTTAAGTTGGTAAAACAGAAGGTTACCTTGTCCGATTTACGAGTTTCTTCACTTAGCTGGACAAAGAGTTTAGAGGTAGCGAGTGTCCAGAGGACAGGACCAGTCTTGACACTCCTCGAGACTGTCCGTCCCAAAGGGTCCACTACGATCACTATTTCTTGAACGGACGGTCACGTCCTCTACATTCTCTACACCCAAGCTAGGGACCCAGTCCTTCTAAGGGACCTCCTCTCGTACCGTTGGGTGACACCATAAGAACGAATGTCTTAGGGTCCCTGTCTCTTCGGACCACGTGTTGTCAGGTATCCCAGTGTTTCTCAGTCTGTGCTGACTTCACTGAATCGTGAGTGTGTGACCTAGCCACCGATCCTCTGAACACTCTAAAGTCACGTAGACAGAAAGCCAGACGTAAACTTAAGACTCTCACCGACAGAGGGTGATCACTACACAAACAGAGAGTCATGTAGCCTGACCTCGGAGTTTAAAGAGAGAGAACTTGGGAAATCTATACTGTTGACTACCTTCCGTGCAGGCCGGGACGGTCGTTGTCCAAGGCACCCCCCTTCTTGTGTCAAGGTGTCTATTGTTCGTACGTATACAGACCACCTAAAGTAATCGTGTCACAGGTAATTGTTAAAGACGTCTACAAGTGTAGTTTAGTCTACTCGATTAAAAGAGTGTGAGAAGTTAAACCGGATAGAAGGGAAAAGACTTACATGGGTGAGAGCGCGCTTAGAAGACTATGGATGTACTTTCGTTTGAAGGAAGACGAGAGCCTTAGGTCTATGAACTAAGCGACACACTACGACTTCTCTACTTTGACGACCCACTACAAGTCATAAGTGATCCCTTACGTATACTAAGTATCAATTTCCGAAAAAGACTCCCACACCCCACCATCGACACAGATCGACCCTCGACGTCAGAGACTGTGTCTCCTACAAGACACAAGAGATTCTGTGACCGGGTGAGAAAGTTAATAAACGTTCTGTCTTTATCTGAGTGTCTGTATCTTTTGTTTAAATGCCAATGGTTTCACCTTCCTTCCCCCACCACCAAATCAGCGATTCAGTACAGGTTGAGAACGTTGGGGTGCCCGACATCGGGTACAAGGAGACAGGTATCACAAAAGGTCCGTTCTTATGACGTCACCTAACGGTAAAAGAAAAGGTCCCATAGAAGGACTGGGTCCTTAGCTTGGGTCCAGAGGACGTAACGTCCGTCTAAGAAATGACTGACTCGACACTCCCTTCGGGTCCCTTCGCCCCTCCCCATTTAATCCTCAAACCCTAATTGTATGTGTGTAATGATATTTATTTTATCCATTGTTCCTGGATGACTTATCGTGTTCCTTGAGGTGAGTTATAGAACATTATTCGATATTACTTTATCTTGTACTTTTTTATATACATACAAATACTTAGTGAAACGATATGTGGACTTTCATTGTGTTGGTGACATTTATTTGATATGAAGTTAATTCCTTCTAGGGGACCTCTTCCCTTTCCGATGGATGAGGTCACAAGGTCGGACCTCTTGGGGTTCCTGACATATCAGGTACCCCTGTGTTTCTCAGTCTGTGCTGACTTACTGAAAGTGTTTTTTCTTGCTACGGATTAATTGAGAAGGTGTCTTCGTGAAAAACTTCAAATGTAAAAGATTAATGAAAATTTCAAACCCCGAATTTCAAAAACTGTAAATATTATTTTCTAGTGAGAATCTGGGTGGACTACGTGTGTAAAATAGTATTTAAAGTATTCTAGTACATACTGTTGATCTGTAGTGTAAAGTTCGGTTCTCGACTTTAGTCGTTTACCACAACTGTCTACACTGTATAACTGTCCTGTTTACACAAAAATAAAACGTACTTATTTATTCGTGTAATACGACTCAGATCATTTACCTCAGAGTCTCAGGGTACCTTTAGTAGTTTTAACTCTGTCATTTTCATACAATCTACTCGGTCGTAACCATCCACTCGTGATAATCAAATGATTATAAACACTTCAAGTTCTCTAAATATTCTCTTTAAGATACATATGGCGTACTGTATTCGTTAACCTAAACTAAATTTTTTTTTGTATCGGGGTGTGAGGATTTGAAGAACGGTGTACGTTTTGTAGTGACCAATTCTCTTAATGTTCTTGTATATAAGGAAAGCGTATGTGATCGGTAACGATACTGTTCTACTTACTTTTCTTATCACTAAATGTAGTTGAAAATAAAGGGATCGGTAGACTAAATAAAACCCCTCAGAAACGTTGGAAAAATAAAAAATTAACTATATATTTAACATAATCGAAATCCATCTGTTGTATTACTGAATTAGATGTATATCATTTTACTAATGGTTTTATTCAATTGTGGAATATATCAATGTTTAAAGTATACACACAAACTACTCTTGAAAATTCTAGATGAGAGAATCATTGAAAGTTTGTATGGCTTGTCATAGTAATTGACGTCCGTAGTGCGACATGCAATATGCATGTCCTGACTCAACAAAATATTGAAAATTGGTGAAAATGGAAAGGTGAGTCTGGGGGTGGAAGGTAGAGACAGTTTGTGATTAGACAACAGATCTAGATAGCCAAGTAAAAAAAAGAAAAAATCTAAAGTGTATATTCAATCTAGTATATCGTAAACAGAAACAGACTAAATAAAACGAATCGCATTACTATTCCAGGTAGGTACAGCAGTATTTACTGACCTAAAGGAAGAAAACATCGACTTTATATAGACATATGTATACACACTTCAAATGTATACTTTAAACGTTGATATACTTTAAACATTGATACATTCCACAATTGAATACACCCACAATTGAATAAAACCATTAGAAACAGATAAGTAGGTCAAAGACTGTCAAACAAATGTACGGAATCCATACTAATTATTATAAGTTACTTGTACCTTTACGTCTATAGAAAAACTCTATTACTAAAATAAGACTAGACTAAAAATTCCCATATAAAAATGACCAGAAAAGGTTCACAAGTGTTCATCTGTAACTTTAATCGAAACCACTCTCCCAGGGGGACCTGGGGAAGGAAGGTCTACGTTCTAGCCATGTACAAAAGGGTGTCCGGAGGGTTTCTCACTCTTTCGTTCCGTGTGACGGCGGGATCTTCTTTTGGTGAACGAGTCTCTTTTCGTGTGCGAGACAAAGGATGGAACGTATTTATTCCAAACATTCTCGTCTTAGTAGGGGTGTGCTATATACTTCAACTAATGATAGGAAAAAACACTTATATATATAATTGTATAACACTTTCTTCAAAAATTCTTATTACAAAAATTCGTATTGTTCGATAGTTTTGAAAGGTTGATATACATAGGTTTACATTAAAAACGAATAATAGGTAGAAATTTCTAATTGTCCGGATGTGTTCGTTTAACATCTCATTACATTTGAAGTGGTGAATATGTTTTTTGACGAAACGGGGGATAAAAAGTACCTTTAGAAGAAATTTATATGTAAAGTGTAAAGATGGAAAATCTTATTTTCAATAGTTTGTTCCACTATAGTAAATTTGAACAGGACTTCTACATCTCAAAAGGATCCTTTTTTTTTCACATAAAAAATACGTCGTAATATTAAGACAGGACTTAAAGAGAAGGAGATTCGACTTACAATCAACAGTGTAGTTGGAGACGGAAATTTTCAAGAGTGGGAAGTCAAAGGGAAGGAACTACAATTAATATTGGTCCTTTTTACGTGGGTTTCATTCTCTAGTACTCCGACTCTTACTCAAGAATTCTTTGATTTCACATATGGAGATCCCGTTTCCTGAACACTGGTAGAAGACCTGGTCATCGTAGTTAATAGATAAACCATGATAGACCCTTGTGTTTCAAAGAAATTTAGACTGGGAGTTTCTCACCTCACAATTACAGATGCAAACGTATGGGGAGCTTGTAATATTGGGTCACAAACGGTTTACCAACCTTTTATTTTTAGGTGTTATCTTCGTACGTTATACACACCAAGTACCTAATTTTTTTTTTGATAGGAAAGAAATAGACTTTGAGGAGGTCCCACTTGGGTATTAAGGGTAGTTTCAGTTCGGTCTCTCCTCTGGACAGAAATGTCCGAAGAGTTACTAAACTGTTAGAGACGGGGTCGGAGGTGAGGGGTAAAAACAAACGTACGAGGTGTCACAGCGAGATGTTTCGTTCGGTGTTTTGCCCCGACCCTTGCGAAACCCGTTTCTTACGGGGACAAGACACCCTATGGGGCTCCACAGGGTCTTACTCTGGTGTCCGCAGGAATCCTACGACTGGGCTGGGACCCTTGAGATCTCCAACTGTGTCTCCAGCTCTTGGCTACAGGGAACCTACGGACGTCACGACAAGATACTGGGATGGGGTGACCCACCGACAGTCGTAGTGTCGTCTGTAAGTAAAACCGATCTTTAGCACGGAATAACACTCCCCAACGTGACCAGACTTTCCTCGTAAAAGTATTTTTCTAGGTAATCCCCAAGACGAACCCTTTAATACCTGGACGACGTAAACACACGAGGTCCAATAAGAAGTAGTTTAAATAAAAGAATGGAAAGATATCTAACTCTAGTTTTCTTTTATTTAATGGAAGGAAAAGACGACGTCTGTTCCCAGTAATGTCCACTAAGTAGAAGGTGAGGAAGAAAGAGGTATATTTTATGCTTCCATAACAGTTCCAGTAAAGTCGTGTCAATCACAGAGGAGGTGAGATGTTTTCTTCTTAGCGAAGGAGAAACGTAAACACGGGCCGTAATATGTCATTCGGATTACATGTGGCTTCTTAGTACAGACTCCCCTTTCTTTCACTATGGAACCTTCAAGGAACCACTGAAAGAAAAGAGAGAATGGTCAAAGTAGATCAAGGAAAACTGAAAACCAAATAGTTTACAATATATACATCTATAGTAACTTTATTTATGAAGGTAGCAAAGGACTGTTAGGTCTTCTGTTTTCCAAACACAGACTTTCTTACCTCTCCCCAGGGGACCGGGGAGAACTGAGGAAAAAGACAAGAGTGTAACAGTTTGGTCATTAGGTGGTGGACACATCAGGGTAGGGTGTCTTTTAGGGACCCTTACGTCTATAAATAAGTTTGACAATCTTCCCAGAGTCCTCTCACAAAGGGAAGATATTCAACGTCCGTGACACATCTCTTCCAGGGAAAGTCACCTCAAGTCGAGTCAACGCAGGCTGAGAAACTTGAGGGCCTCAAGTTTCACTACGGTAGCTCAGTCACTACGGTAGGTCGGTAGAGTAGGAGCCAGCAGGGGAAGAGGAGGACGGGGGTTAGGGAGGGTCGTAGTCTCAGAAAAGGTTACTCAGTTGAGAAGCGTACTCCACCGGTTTCATGNTCTTTAGGGTCCCGACTAGAGGAAGTCTTACCTGACCAACCTAGAGGAACGTCAGGTTCCCTGAGAGTTCTCAGAAGAGGTTGTGGTGTCAGGGAATCCTTTTTGATTAATACTTTTCGTTTCCGAGAGTAGGACCTGGGCTCGGTGGAAGTAGGATAGAGTTCGGTAATTGGAGTTCACGAGAATCCCTCCTTTGACGGGTGGGAGGGTCTAACACTCATGAGGTGGGTCTACTTGACCTATGATACACACACACACACATATATATATATATATATATGTATATGTATATATATATGTAACAACAACAACAAGTCAGAGATTCAGTATAGACTCAGAAACACTAGGGTACTTGACGTTGTGTGGTCCGAAGGGACAGGAAGTGACAGGGGGTCTCAAACGAGTTTGAGTACAGGTAACTCAGTCACTCACTACGGTAGGTTGGTAGAGTAGGAGGCAGTAGGGGAAGAGGAGGACGGGGGTTAGGGAGGGTCGTAGTCTCAGAAAAGGTCACTCAGCTGAGAAGCGTAATCCACCGGGTTCATAACCTCAAAGTCGAAGTTGTAGTCAGGAAGGTTGCTTATAAGTCTTGACTAAAGAAAATCCTCTAGGACCAACTTAGAGGAACGTCAGGTTCCCTGAGAGTTCTCAGAAGAGGTTATGGTGTCAAGTTTTCGTAGTTAAGAAACCACGAGTTGAAAGAGATACCAGGCTGAGAGTGTAGGTATGTACTGATGAGTTTTTTGGTATCGAAACCGATCTACCTATTATTATAAATATCATATGTTTATGATATATAAATAATATATATTATTAAATATAATATTAAAAACAACGACAACAAATCAGGGATCAGTACAGACTGACAAAATGCTGAGGTACTTGACATCAGACGGTCCCAGGAGACAGGAACCCTAAAAGGTCCGTTCTTATGACCTCACCCAACGGTAAAGGAAGAAGTCTCCTAGAAAGACTGGGTCCCTAGTTTGACTACAGAGGACGTGACCGTCCACCTAAGAATGGTGACTCGGTGGTCCCCTATGGAATACATATTATATATAATGATATATAAATAATATCGACTCTGAAATGGTCACTTTTCTACACGTACCTACGTAAATTATTACTGGAGTCAAATTGTGTTAATTGACGACCAATTTTGATAGAAAATTTTATGGGAATTTTTATGTTGGTAGGGGTGTCAATAAATTAAAATTAGGAAGTGTGTAAACACAAGAAAGAAACCTGACTCAAAAGAACTGATAAAGGGTTATATACATGTAGTTATGTAATACGACCAGTAGAATTTGAGTGTGTCACGACATATTAAGTCAATATTAAGTTATGTCGACTTTTTTATCTAAGAAAACTCCATCTGTCGGATTCTAGTCTTTGAACGTATGTTTGAGAATGATTATTTCAGAACCATTTTTATTGTAGATTCATTATTGTTATTTTCTTTAAGATACGTTTAAAGAGAAAAGAGGGAAATAGTGATGTTAAAAGAATTTTTATCAAGGAAATGAAAAAAAAAACATTGATAGACGTTCCTTGGTCCCATTCCCACTACTTCTCTCGTGGATAAGAGTTACTCCTGTCTCTTCAATATTAAATGATTTCAACTCTACATTTCTAGTAAACCCCCGGACAAAATTGAGTCTAGTCCTATATACTACTCCGTGGACGTTATGATTGTTTATTGTATAATTAAAAATTTTACAAATTGAAACCATAGGTTTATGGTTTCCTTTCTTAATGTACCAAGATTTCCTCGTATTTCTAATAAAATGTACTTTCTGAGACTCTGTCGTACATAAAACCGTATTATATGAAGAAACATTTTATGGGTCAATCGTATCCTCAGAAAATCTTATATACCTGTGAGTTTCGTGTAATATCGGGATACTAGAGATGCTTGAGAAATATAAAAACCTCTCTACTTTTCATTCTAATCCACTCTTTCCTCAATTTATATTGTCGTTTTATACCCCCCTTAGAGAGTTTTTATGTAGAAAAATTAAGAGAAAGAAAAGAGGAGAAAAACTTACGATAGTTCCGTGTTTCCGAGACGTCCGAAAGGAGTATTTACGAGTCGGTCCTTAGTGGGGACGAGACTCCAGACATCACGAGTCCCCCCGAAGTGTGAAAGAGGTGAGGAGGAGGTGGGGGAGGAATCGCGACGAGAAAGTCAGAGTATGACTTTACACCCCACGTCAGTTCACACTGGGGTCGGACAGATGGAAGTCTTGACCTGGTCGGAGGATGGCACCGGTCGAAGTCAATTCTGGTTCGTCGAAGTATTTTATTTGTACACAGAGAGACTTACGTTCCACCGTATTTTACTATTCGTTCTCAAGAGTTTCTAGTCAATAGTATCACTTTTGTTGTCGTTACCCGAAACAAGTGAAACAAGTGAAGTTTATTCTCCTAACAAGAGTTTTATTTACTTATGTGAGTCTAGGACATAGACATATTAACCCTCTCCACCGACTAGAATAGATTAGTCTTCTTTCCAAGTGTTTATTTTGTTTTGATAGTAATAAAGTACCTTTCCCTCTCAAATGGTCTTACGCTTTTCTTTCTTTGCCCAACGCTTGTACCTTTTATAACGTGAACCTAATATAGACGGAGAGTTAGGACGTGACTCCGTTTTTTCTGAGTTTACGGAATTAGAAGACCCACTGATATGCGTCTGTTATGAAACGTCGAAAAATTCTTCTCCTTCTTGAAAAAACAAGAACAAGGTAAGGGTAAATCTTAAACGTCTACGTGTTAGATTCAAGTGGGACCTTGGACCCTGCACATACCGTGACAATCAGTAATTCTTTCGGTTATCAAATGGTAGTATTAGCACAGACTTTGGTGGCGCGACTACTGTCGTGACGCAGATCTCAGATAATAATTAAGTACCGGTCAAGACAGGTTCCGTGAACCGGAAACCGGGGAACGGACTGTCGTGTTATCGGTTACTCAATTTCGCTGTGAGACAGGTAAGAGGAGTGAGAACAAATCCGCACAACTTTCTTTGTTGAAGTAATTCCAAACTTAATAAAGTGCTCCTACGACAAAAAGACGGAAGAGGACGGGATGGGAGTGTCGTGGAGTGGAAGCTTCAATTGATCAGTACCGAGGAAAGACGACAACCGTGGTTACTACGGTGGAACACCCGTAAGGAGGACAAGGACTTTTATTGTAGCGTAGTGTGTCTCGACGCCCGGTCGGAAGGACCCGGACCCTTTGTACGAGGGGGCCTCGGAGCTCCCGATAAAGATCGTCGGGTGGGGGCCGGTGCGGCGCCGGGGGCGACGTGGCGGGGTTGTCAGCCGTAGAAAAAGGTTCCACGTCCGGCCGCGGCCGCACCACCTACCTCAACTCGTTACGGCTAGGAGCAGCCGGGACGGCCGAAGTCGGGCCCCTCCGTGTTTAGCGAAGGTCCTCCGAAGCGTAGACTAATCGCACTCGGTTACTGTTTGGAGGTTTCTCCGTCACCAACGGTTTTCTCGTCTACACAGACTTCGGACGTAGGCAAGTAGACCACTGGAGGACTTTAGCCACTTTCTAAATATAACGATTAATATCTGAAAAAAGGGGAATTAAATCAGTAGGAAGAGAAGTAATCTTTTCTTTTTTTATGTCAAGGTCCAATTTTAGTTTACGATGAAATCCTTCCTACAGTAGTGTGCTGAATCGCTGATTTGGTGGTTTGGTGGTGGTAGTAGAATATCGCCAAAAACATTTGGTGTTAAGTCCGAAAGAGCACAATCTGACCGTTTTGTGTGTTGTGTGGTCTGTGTGTGTGTTTGCGTTAAAAGTCTCGATATGGTTTAATTGCTGAGTCGTGTTGTTTTTTGTTTACAGGAAATCACCCTGAAACTACAAGTGACATTGAATCTTCAACATTTTTATTTGGACGAACGGACCCTTAAATTTTTATTAAGGATAGCTCTTCTTAGTCTATTCATCCATCCGGTGTGAAGTTAACGAATTAACAACTTTCATAAACTAAAATATCAATTTATAAATCTGGTGTGTATAAAAGAAGAAGATGTTCTTGCTTTCTCCCCTCCCTCCCTCCTTCCTTCTTCCTTTCTTTATCTTGTTTAGGTATTTCGAAAGACCTCACCCGACGGAATAGGTACTAAGTGGTCGAACGGACACCCTAACTACATGTACCTGGGTTCAGAAGACATCAACGATGATACCCGGGGTAGTTTTACTTTTGTTAAAGGACGGTTAAATGGAACTTTTTATTTTTGTGCGTAAGAGACCCAGAGAGTTTGTCGAAATCGGAGGTTTTAGGTACATTACTCGTCGTTGTTTTGTTAACATTAAGTGAGAATCGGTCGCTTAAAGGAGAACGTAATTAATTACATGTCAGCCGGGATTTACATAGAAGGGCACAAGTAACGTGCCGACGTACAGGTCTCTGTCGTCTACCAGACTTACGTAAACTTCTTCTAGGTGTAGCTCAGTCCTTATAAAAGTTAATAAAACTGTTTTCACAAGAACATAGTAGAGTTTTTACTGTAGCCTCTGTAAAGAAGGACTGCTAAAAAATTTTATAAATCGTCTTCGTTTACTTGGTTCTCAACAAAAAAGAAAAAGGCTACAATCGTGAACTCAGTGAAATTATGATGTAATCTCATTTCAATCATCTATACCTAATCTTTCAGATGTATCAGAAATACGGGACTAGTCAAAATCTAGAAAGACCTATTTCCTTTAGTTGCGTACGATAACCGTTCTTAGGGAGTTCCTTACGGTACCCACTGACAGACCCAGAGCGTGTCTGGGTCTATATATTTTCGACTTGGGTTTACCGGTGTACCTCCGGGGTTTGGTTAATAAAGGGGGTAGGTCCTTTTAGACAACAGTCCCCGAACTAACGTATACTTTCCTTACAACAAAACAAAGTTTTGGTTTCTAAAGGCTGTTCTGTCTCGTACTCGAAAGACTTTCCTCTCTAGAAAAACAAAAAAAGAGTGGTTTTACGAGTCTGTATCGAAAGGAAAGTCGATTAATTCGACAAAATTTCGTTTGACCAGTTTGTCACTGTAGAATCACCCCTCGGAACCTCAGTTAACGTGTTATATCTTCCGTCCTGTGAATTTCCCACTGAAGACGGTAACAAAAGAGACCGACTTACAAAAGATGAACCAGTCACGACGGTCTCACTGGGGTATGTTAACCCTCTTACATTTCGGTGACCGGAGTTCTTTACGGTAATTCTTCCGTTGGTGTCTTATTCTAAAGTACCAGTCTTCGATTTGAATCAGAGAGGATGGTTCAGGACTACGAATGTTATAAAATATACATACAAAAGAAGGATAGTAATAGTATATCAATTTTGTCGATTTATTTTACTCTTGTGTCAGTAACCCTTGACGAAATATATCAAGAATGACACAAGTACATTTTGCGTTTCAGAAAAAGTAATCTCTTCATCAACTCTTATTTCAGTTAAAGATCTTATAACCACCAAGGAAATTCTCGTCTACACCTAATGGATCTCGTTTCAAAGAGAACCGATTTATGTGTCATATCTACTACTCTTAGAGGGGACTGTTTATAAAAAACAATCGTTCCATGTTGTGGACAACAACTTTACCTACCTTATTTAAACCACAAATCTGTAGATGATCCTAACACGTGTAAAAGGTTACCACTTTCTTTTTCCTTTTTAATTTAAAAGACATTTATCGACATGCTAACAACTTTTACGAAGAAGAAAAACATAGAACATAATTTGGGGTTGTGTGACTCAATCAGTCATCCAACCTTTACTCAGAAAATTTTGAGACTGTTACCATTTCGTCACGAGAAAGTAATTGTCTTTTAATAAGTAATAAAGAACGGTTTTCCTTACCTTCTTTTGTGACTTTTTGTCTTCCTCCTTACTATTGGTCAAGAATTGTTCTCTATATAAATTCAGTCATAAATAAATTCCCCTTCGGACACAAAAGGAAACTGAAAATCTTTATGATTTACTATAAATAAATCAAGATAAGAATACCTTATGACTTTTATTCATTAGGTATTTCTGTCTTGTAGAACTATCATTCCTTTCCCCTTCTACTACTGGTTGTGAATGATCGACAGATAATGACTCTCTTCCCAATAACTCTTGCCATAATAAACTCTCGTAACAACGAAACACTAATTTTCTCTTCGAAGTCCTTGGTTTGACGGACCCCAAGTAGAAGGACAAAGTGGTGAAGAGCGACACTTCGGAAACCGTCCCACATTTTGGAGAGACAATATTCCAAAGGTTTGGACTCTTTCCTCCGACTATTATATGATGGGGTGTCCCTCAGAACACTCGTAATTTACTCAAGTCGCCGTGTATTCTCAGTGTGACATTTTTAACCATTGATACTAACGGTCGTAGTACGATTCACGAAATATACGTAATATAAAGTATTAGCAATGTCTGTAAGATATTCCTGATCTAGTAGGAGAGGGAAGATTCCGACTCTTTCGATTTCAAGTATCTTGGATGACTTAACAAGATGGTAGTGTCTCGTGTCTAAAATTAGGTTAAGAGGTCTGAGGTTTCAGACATAATAAGGTATAGAACTTTCACTTTCACTTCAGCGAGTCAACACAGGCTGAGAAACGCTGGGCACCTGACATCGGGTGGTTCGAGGAGGCAGGTACCCTAAGAGGTCCGTTCTTATGACCTCACCCAACGGTAAAGGATAGAATGACGAATAGTTTATTCGTAGTTGTGTCTATGAAACCAAACAGACTATCACTTTTTATATCTTTTCATCATTTATTTGTGAGTTTTAAGATAGAAGTACCTCGTCGTGAGTTGTACAATTATCTGACAGAAAAGAAAAAATGTATTTACTTAAAGTGTCGTACGTACCAAACACATGTAGTGTTTGTAGAAAAATACACCTTTCCCTACTGAACCGGTATAAATATGTCGATACGACACCTTTCTGTATGGGGTCCCTACCCCGACGATACTCTTCATCAAGTCTTCATGTCCCTTTACCTCTTAAACTCATCAAAAATTGATTCATGACTGTGACAGGTTGTCATACTCTATTATGGACCAGGGTCTTCCTCCGTTGAGTCTACCCTGTGTCCAGATGTAACGTTCGACAGAGGACAAGAGGTAGAAGTCCTGACCCAAGGGCAATATCTTTGCTACCACTGACTGTTGCCTTCTGGTCGGTCCAGGGGCGGGACGTCCTCCGTAAGACGGTCTTCCCGACGAATGTACTTAGTCCGTCTCCTTTCTTCCACCATCAAACTTGGTCCGTCGGGACCCCTGTCTAAGACAAAGACGGTCACAGATCAATAGAACACCGAAAGAACAGACTTAGTGAAAATCGGAGTTTTTAAACCTTATTATTTAAACCAACACTACTAGTCTTTTCTAGGTCACCCGGAAGTCGACGGACTCGGGGTTCGCAGCGACCCGGTCCTTGAAGCCACTCGTCCCCTACGGGTTAGACTTCCGGGTTTTTGTGTTGGTGTGTGTCAATCTTCCGTACGACTTCTGTGTCTTACTGAAAGACCCTATATCTTTTCGTTCGTAATCTCGGTCAATCATACACTCTTTTCCAAAACAGTCCCTCTAGTCGTTTTATAACTCAACTTGGGATTTATGGGTTGTTCAGGAGTCGATCCGGGGTACACTTTCCCCCGTCAGTCTCTACCCTCCGGGGGTCCGTCGTCTCGTCTACGAAACTCACGGTTGATCTGGTGAGGTCTACGGCATGCACTCCCGGAACGGGAGTAGGTGACAAGTCTACTGGTGCCCTTAGATAAATAGAGACCTCTTGTCCCGGTAGAGGTTCAAATCCCCGGTACCCAGTATAAAGATAACGTCCACGGAGTAAAACGTTCTTTAAGTTTAGATATCTCTATCGGTTTTACTGTATGCTCCATAAAAAAAAAAATTAAAATTATATCGACTAATTGTAACAACACAATCAAAGACCATTTGTCGTTTCACTAAGTTAATATACACACACACACACACAATAAACAATCTAAGAAAAGATAATATTTAATATTTAATATTTCTATAACTCATATCAAGGGTCACGATATATCATCCAGGAACAACTAAAAGATGAAATATATAATATTAGACATATAAAATTACTTTAGCGACGACTCTATTACTACAGACTTATCTTGTGTCCTTAAAAACTGAAACCTTTTAATTTGTGTCTTCCGGGATGTGAGTATCTTCTAAAGTTTGGTGAGTTCCTTAGTCCCTAATATCGTCAGAAGTAAACCAACTCAGTACTTTCTATCTTCCATTCTTCTGCGGATGATAACTCATTATCTTTTTAAAGACTACAAGAATTCATATGGGTTGTATTGTAAATACCTGTATTTCCCTGAAGGAACCACAAGCTCGCCAATTCTGACTCCACGTCAAAACTAGGGAACGACCCTTCGATTCTAAAGTGTACGAAAAACGTTTTTTAGCTTTGTATTTTGTCTTCGTTATGACATTGTTTAAGTTATTTCTGATTTTTATCAGGTGTTTTTTTCAGAAAATTTTTTAACCCCCCGTAGTCTTTAGTGACCCCCTTTCTAATACTTTATGTCCTTCCAACTTCGACGGTTGTCAAAAGGATGTGACCTCGTACTCATTTGATTCTCTGTCGTTAGAGACACAAGTGGTCGAAAGTCAGTGTTTACGTCCTTTTTCGTCGTCGGCTTCTTGTTCCGGAGGGAATTCCTCTCTTCCTCCAGACACGTTCCCGCGTCAACTCAGGAGGTTTCGGACCGTCCGTTGTCTCTACCACTCTACTTCCGAGAATCATTCCTACGATAAGGGTCTCCGTACCCGTCTCAATTCCTTCGTTATTGCCTGTCACTCCGTGGGTCTCTGATCGTTTGAAGGAAGGGTGTCTCGATTTCCCTGGTCTCTACTATTCGGTCTCGGTCACCTCTCGACCCCAACACAGTCGACGGCAGTACCTCTGTGGGTCGGTCTCTATGTCGTGATATCGTCCCTCCCTCGTCCCCTCTTTACGGGGGTGAAAAGTGGAAGGCTTGTGACAAGGGTAATTGACTTGGTTGTCTTCAGTAGGTCGGTCCTCCGGATCCTCTATTTGAGACGCCCGTAATCCGAGGGTCCTGTGTATCCTTTCGTCTAGTTCCGGTTCCACCCCCTGTCCCCACTTCTGTTCGTGTGTGGTTGGTCTGTGGAGGAGGGCAAAGTTACACTCCCGCTCGTTCGGGGAGAAGGAATTGATGTGTCCATGGTACACTCCCTCCTCGTGTTCTCGAAGGTTTCGTCACTTATAAATGATTTCTCTGCTCAGTGAATTTTCACTTTCAATTAACGAGTCAGCACAGACTGAGAAACGTTAGGGAACTTGACATGGGACGGTCCGAGGAGACAGTTACCTTAAGAAGAGGTCCCCTAGAAGGGTTGGGTCCCTGACTTTGACCCAAAGGACTTGACGTCTGTCTAAGAACTGATAAAACCCCGAAGGGAGTATCGAGTCAACCATTTCTTAGACGGACGTTACGTCCTCTGGGACCAAGCTAAGGACCCAGTCCTACTAGGAGACCTCTTCCCTTTCCGTTGGGTGAGGTCGTAAGACCGGACCTCTTAAGGTACTTGATATCGGGTACCCCAGGGTTTCTCAACCTGTACTGACTCGCTGAAAGTATAAAGTGAAGTGAAGTGAAGAAATGGCAAACTCGGTGGTCCCTTCGGGTGTTCAGTGAATTTCCTTCAGGAATTTAATAACTTTCGTCTTACTTCAAACGATTTTATGTCAAATAAAAAGAGAGATGGGTAACCCAGTAACATTACTTTTAATCTAGTTAATGAGTTTTTTCTTTACTCTTCGTATTTATTTACAATGTAAAAGTAAAGTATTACACTCCTTTAAAAAATTAGAAGAGGTGAAACGTGATACGGGAGATAAAGGTTTTCGTTGACTCTACTGAATTTCTACTTTGTACCGTCTTTACAGGGTTATCTCTGTCTTCCTTCTCTGACAAAGTCTGAGGACGGCACTCGTTCGTTTAGAATCAGTAACCAACTACAGTAACTGTAGATTTTACCATTATATCATGTAACTCCAGGTAGGAACTAATAAATTTCATTTTTATCGATAAAGTCCTTTCCTTTATTAAAGACTTTGAGTTATGTTTACTATTAATAGTGTCCCCTAGAAGATATTTCATATAGGTCACTATACACCCTCTTTTTTAGAGAGAAGTCCAAAAGACTCTATTACTTCGGTACAAGTTCGTGTCATATTAAGACCTACCAAAGTGTCAAGGACCGGAGACGAAAATAGAGGAGGTTTTACAGAATATAGGAACAAAGTGAGGTGTTTGTAAAGGATTAAAGAAGACTGTGTTACTGACAAAAATCGTCACTGGGGGTTCGGAAAGGATCTGATACTTCAAGTCGAACAGTCTTCCGGGACGAAGTACGTCTGAGTCATAGACAGGAGTAGTCCGAAGAGAGACTTATAGGTTTTGTAGGTTTACACTAAAATGTATAGAAACAGATTGGGAAGGAGAGGATTTAAATTAGTAGGGTTTTGTTTTACAAAGGTATTCACAGTACGATTGTAAAAGGTTGGACGGTAGGATTAGAAATTGACTTGTGAAGGTAGTTTCGATAAAATGTAGACGTAAGAAAAACCATATATAGATGTAATATAAACAACTACATACAGTAGAGGGATGAAATAATATTTGGTTTTATAGACTCCTGTCTCTGTCGTAGGTATAGGTGATAAAGATTCTGTCGTTTTCGACCTGTGAATCTTCTACCGGTTTTTGAAATAATTTTATCTAATTTTACGTAATTATTTAGATAACCCTCCTCTTACGCACGAAAGAATAAAATAATTTTTTTAAAAACTGTAGGTTTCTTTTTATGGACTCAAAGTCGTTCATTAAACGAATTTCGTTACTAGAATAAACACACAAAGAGAAAAAGTTGGTAAAAGGGTTCAGAGTCAATTTATAATTTATACACTAACGTTATAAAGGAAGAGGGGTGTTGTGTGTGTGTGTGTGAGTTTGGTCATCGGAAAGATTTTTCTATGGAATTCGGTCGTGTTAATCTTTGGACTGTAGTCACTCGAAAATCACTTTTCTCCGTAATAAACCTCTAAGTACGGATTAGTAAAAAACCAAACGTCGTGCTTGAAACTTCCCACTGAGGACCATGCCAAAGGACCGGTGAACGATGAAAAGGACACATCAACGTACAATTTGTACTACTGAACGACATATCTTCGGTACACAACAGTATTACATTGTAGTAATTTGTTTCACAAATCTCGTCAAAATCGACTCGGTCTTGTACTTGTTGTTTTGGGCGGTTAATGTCACAGTAAAACGCATCAACAATTCCAAAGTTTACAGAGGTTGAAAAAGACCATCCGGTATAACTCGCACAGTGTCACTTGTAGACTCTGTTGCTAAACGATCCGTTACACGTTAGGAGCGAGGAAAAATATTATAGTCTCTTCTTTCTCAAGAAATATTATTAAACCGAGTTTACAGATGTGTGTAACGAGGTCGCAGACATCGTCGTACACAAAGATCCTAACAAGACCTTCTCTTTTACGTCTTTGTCGTCCCTCGTCTTCTATTTGTCCGTTAGGCACTGAGTAATTTTGGTCGTGACCATCGGTTGTAACACCTCACACACTTCTGGGGTCTAGGTTGAGCGGATATTTGAAAAAAATGGTCGACCTGAATCGTAGACAGTCTCAAACCTTCCCCTCTATTAGACCATGTTTACTAAAGTCACACAGCGCAAATAATTGGACGGTGGAATGTATTGAGACGACTAACCCTTGAGTCCCTTTACAAACTCGTTACTGTGTCGATAACAACCTTACAATGTTGAAGTCATTATTTCTACGTTCAACGATAAAATGTTTTTTTTTTTTTTTTTGATACTGCTGGTGTCTCGTTAACCTTTTACTATTACTTCGGTTCAATTTTTCGTAGTGTCAGAACTCTTTACATGTACGGTCTTCTTATTAACTTTAAGTCAAACCTAAAACTAGGGGAAGCCAAGAAATGTAGTTAATCCGTCCTTTTCACGAAATGAAAAATTATTAACAGTGTAAACAATGTTTCGAGACTACATTTGTTTACGGTTTGACCCTCGTAATAGCGTAGGAAAAGGTTGATGAATGACAAAATTTACTCACTAAGTGAAGACAACAATTTAGGGGCTGTTAACGATCTCCCGTAAAAGACAAATAAATCGCAAAAGTGTTGTCTTGACCTCTACTCTCATATCCGCCGAAGGATGTCTTGGGTGCAGGTAAAAACAGAACTTGTCGAAACGGAACCGAGCGACGAGTAATTTCTGTTTCTTGTAATGGGAACTTCAGTTTTTAGTGTGCTCTATTGGACAAGGGAAAAGTAAGGACCCGAAACCAACTGAAAGAAAAACGGAGTTTCAAACAAATAATAAACTAGTTATCCTCCTTTTTGTGAGGTCTCGGTAAAAGGTAAAGAATAGGTCATATACGGTCAGTAAAGTTTAATTACCTCTACAAGTGTGAAACTATGTTTTAAACGTGTATAGTCGAATATTTTATACCTATTCGACCAAAGGATATTGTTTTATATCGGGACGGTAAAGTTTTTTACTTTTGACGTCTCTGAAACCTTTTTATAGTCGCCTTCCTTACGAAGTACAAAGTGATACCAATCGGATAATAAACATCAAAACTTTGAAATAACCAGGGGTTAGATTAGAAAAGACTCATATTTTTGTAATTGTATACCAAATTGTGTCGTGTCGCGACCTTTCAGGTATAGGGTTTCCGTGTAACATACGTCCCACTGTAAGTGTGATTTATAGTAGGGAGTCCCAGACATGAGGTAAAATGGACCCTAACCTCTCGGTACTTTAAGGGCCTTTTCAACAAGTACTCAGACTTGGTTTACCACGTGTCACATGACTCTACGATTGTCACATACGACGACGGTTTCCAACACCGAGTTTACAGAGAGATTCATTGTAATTTTTAGACGATGAAGTACGGATACTTAAAGTTATAAATATCGTAAGCTATTTTGCCAGGTGACAGTCTCTCTCTACACGGTGACACGTGAGAGACTCGTCTACCTGCCGTTATACCGTGTAAATGTACCTGGTCGACACCTCGTGTCTTTCCCTACGACCAGTCTCCGTCCCATGTCCGGGGTGTAGACCTTAAGCTTGGCCGGTCGGAGCCATGGGTAACATTTCAAAGGAAGGCGTCCTGCTCGAGACTAAATCCCGGCGAGTGATCACACGGAATTTGACGTAGTTCTCAGGAGTAATTGTGCTCTCTGATCTCCCTCCACTCCCGGACCTAGAGGGGACGACCCGTAGACAATCAGACACGTACCGTGAGACATGAACGAAAATCTGCGTGGGTCCCCTTCTAAGAGAGTACGTACTACGTTACAAGAGATGAATTGACCAAAATATGGTTTTCTCTCCAAAGTAGTATTTGTCTCGATGAAATAAAAGTGTGAGGGAAAAGTTTATCCAGTCTTTTGTATGGGAGTCTCTTTCCTGTTAGGGATCCTACAAATTTTTAAATCATCTTTACAGGTTAAAAGGAAAAGTTCAAAGTTTACCTCACAACAGAATAAACTCCATTCGACCTAAGTCAAGTTTACGTTCCATTCTTTAAAGACTTTACATCGTTCGAGAATCTGATCAAGAGAAGTGACATCATAGTGATAAGTCTATTAGTTTTGTCATGAAAACATATCAATCTAGTCAGTTGACTGAACTGTCTTTCTATTTGACGAGGGTTGTCTAAAGTTTATCTTTGTTATTTACCAAACAATATATTTTTCATGAGAATTCTTTATTGTAAGATCAAATAAAAGTATTTTATAAAAGGGAAATCTCTTTTAAGATGAGAGTGAGAAAGGAAAACATTTTGTGAAAAGAGGTGTAAAAAGTTAATAATTGAAATTCTAAATGAAGCAGAAGACACTGAATTAGAGGACTTTTTACCAACAAGTAAATATAGAAGTATTGAACTACTAAGGAAAGGATACTGTTAAAGAGTGTAAATAAGGATGGAAGGGAGTGAGGGTTCTCTTTGTGTCTATAAAATTCTTTCACTCACTTAAGTTGATCAGTGGATAAACCCGTACGGTTAAATTAGTACATTAAATATCTATAGAATCTCGAAACAGTAACATATTAGTAGAGGAAATTTTAGATTTTATTTTAAGAAAAATACGTTAAACTGGAGTTATAAATTTTTGAAAAACCAATCTCGACAGTTTCACCAAGATACCCTATTGACTAAAGGTGGATCTCCTAAGAAATGGTCGACTCGGTATTCCCTTCGGGTTCTTATGACCTCACCCATCGGATGGGGAAGAGGTCCCCTAGAAGGGTTGAACCCTTAGTTTGGTCCCAGAGGACGTAACGTCCCTCTAAGAAATGGTTGACTCGATAGTCCCTTCGGGTCATTTTTCGATTGTCCAATTTTACCAACTAATTGACTATCAACTAATTAACTTACCACATCACACAATCATTAGTTACTTACTGACTTACACTCGACTTCTGTATCGTCGATTTCACTACTAACAAATGTGTTCTGTCATTCGTGTACTGATACTGAACAGGACACACCACGTAAGGGATTTGAGTCTTGGTAGATATTTCTCCCACTTCACTACTCTTCCTTGACTCGGTGAGACCTGTGAGTCTTGACATCGTTATTTTACAAACCTTGATAATTTTTCCCATTCTCACAAACCCACTACTTCTTACTCGTGTTCAACCGTTAGGTTATATTATACGTACTAGTATCGTTAAAGTTTCTTAAGTTACTCCCTCGTAATTAAAAAGAGAATAAAAGTTGGTGTTGAGTTGAAGACCAACCATTAAGTTGTGGAGTTTCTATAGTGAAAGAAAGAAGTTATCTTTTACCGTTATAAATGGGGTAGGGTGTGGGGGATAATATTGACGTACCTAACATATATTTTGTACACTATGAAGACTTACCTTTGCACCAGAAGGTTGGTTCCCTACGTAGCTTTCGTTTCACTTACACTTCGTTTCACGTTGATTGTACTATACTTGTAAAAGTTTACCGATGGAGGTAGGTGTTATCGGAGGAGGAAAGGAAACTCTACCTATGTTCGAAATGGTTGTGTTTATTAGGGTAGAGACGTACAGGTAGTCCGTCCGTCTCAAGGTTGTACCACAACAGACCGAGTTACACACGAGCAGTGCCTGACGACTTACGGGCTGAAAAGGGTAGAACATCCTCTTAAGGTGAGGTAACGAGGACTGTTCTCTGTTTAGATAAATACGTAGGACGAAAACCAAAACTTTATAAGTCCCTCTATTCGAAAGGATACTATAAAAAAGTTTTTTAATTTAATCCTTCCGTTACGAAAAATTAAAAATTTTTAAAATAACTTCTTGTCAACAAATGTTATAACGTAATTAAAGACAACATGTCGTTTCAATGAGCCAACATGTGTGTAAGATAAAGTACAAGAAAAGGTAAAACCACATAGTGTCTATAACTTATACCAAAGGGTACGAGAGGTCATCCTAGAACAACAAATAGGTAGAATATATATGATCAAATCCTTCTGTTATGAAGGTATTGTTAATTTACCGATATTTCCTACCGTGCTAAGGTACTGGGACAAATTTTCGTTATAATTCTGTAGTCCATCTTACGTACATAAGAATCGAAATTTTTTACACACTCACACTCAGACACACGTACGTGGACACACAGAAATTCCTTGGTATTATATTATCTCGAAATTTTTCTCTACATAGAATAAATTATTAAACACTACAATTAAAATTCGAGTCGTCCGTTACTTTCTCTTCTTTTAGTGAATCTCTTAAAAGACAATGAAACAAAGTTTAAGAATTTGAGGACTTCTACTCTTCCTCAATGTTTAAGACTTTCCCCCCTTTGATCCTAATTGGAACACCATAATTTAATCTTAACCTTAATTATTCAAATACAACAACAAGTCAGTGAGTCAACACAGGCTGAGACGCTGGGGTACCTGACTTCGTAAGGTCCGAAGGGATAGGAAGTGGTAGAGGGTCTCGAACAAGTTTGAGTATAGGTAACACAACCATTACGGTAAGTTGGTAGAATAGGAGACAGTAAGGGAAGAGGGGCACGGAAATCAGAAAGGGTCGTAGTCCAAGAAAAGGTACTCAGTCAAGAAGCGTAGTCCACCGATTTCATAACCTCGAAGTTGAAGTCGTAGTCAGGAAGGTTACTTATAAGTCCTGACTAAAGAAATTCCTAACTGAACAAACTAGAGGAACGTTAAGTTCCCTGAAGAGGTTGCGGTGTCAAGTTTTCGTAGTTAGGAAACTCCAAGTCGAAAGAAATACCAGGTTGAGAGTGTAGGTACGTACTGATGACCTTTTTCGTATCGAAACTGATCTACCTGGAAACAACCGTTTTACAGAGACGAAAAATTATGAGACAGATCCAAACAGTATAGAAAAGAAGGTTCCTCGTTCGTAGAAAATTAAAGTTCCGACGTCAGTGGTAGACGTCACTAAAATCTCGGGTTCTTTGATTTCAGAGAGTAACAAAGGTAACAAAGGTATACATAAACGGTTCTTCACTACCCCGGTCTATGGTACTGGAAACAAAATATTTACAACTCAAAATTTGGTCAAAAAAGTGAGAGAAGAAAGTGAAAGAAGTTCTCGAAGAAATCAAGGAGAAGTGAAAGACGGAATTCCCACCATAGTAGACGTATAGATTCCAATAACTATAAAGAGGGTCGTTAGAACTAGGGTCGAACACGAAGTGGGTCGGAGAGTAAAGTACCAAAGTTTTATATATGGATCCCTATCTTCATTTATATATTCACCATTTAAGTACCAAAGTTTTATATATGTATCCCTATCTTCATTTGTACCTATGTTTTCATACACATTCTTGTATAAGTATGTAAGTACTTAAGGGATTGAGATGAATGACTCTCTCGGATCTTCAGTGTTATGGGTATCGTTTCTCGTATGGATCCTGGGACTGAATCGAAGATTAAGATAATAGGTGATTTTCCTCGGTCCCGAGGAACCTCTCCAGTGACTAAGACCCCGACCCCCTTCCTTTCCTGGTCTACTTGGACTTTGTAGAATACATGGTCTTTCGACCTTCGTGAGTTTCTTAGGTCCCTGTAGACTTTTCCTGTGTCCTCGGTTGAACTACCTCGAGGGTAACCGGTTTGAGTCCTGTTAAACTCATAAATTTACTTGTTACTAGTATTGTATAATTCTGTGACTTATTTTATCTTTTAGTACTATTGTATATCTATCTTTATTTACTTACGTAAACTTCAAACATCCATGTTTTATTAGTTTTTTACAGGAGGTGGTTCATAAATAAGTAATGATTTTCCCTGTTCTAATTGAAATATCACCTCTTCTGACCGGTGGTAGTGGATTTGGTTTCACTTGAAGTAGTCACTACCCTGTTTAACTTTAGTACGTAGAACTACCCTTTTTCGTAGTGCTGAAGACACTGTAAAAACAGATTGTTTATAGTGGACTTAGATTAGTATTCCTTTGTGGTCTGGTTAGGTCTGACTTTCTACCGGACATTAGAAGTTTTCATAGTTCCAGTATTTTCACCTCCTTTATGACTCCTTAAAAAGGTCCGATTACCTCTGATTCACTTTCTTTCACTTTAGCGAGTCAGCGCAGGCTGAGACGTTGGGGTACCTGACATCGGGTGGTCCGAGGAGGTAGGTACCTTAAAAGGTCCGTTTTCATGACCTTACCCAACGGTAAAGGAAGAGGTCCCCTAGAAGGGCTGGGTCCTTAGTTTGGGTCCAGAGGACGTAACGCCCGTCTACGAAATGGGAGACTCGGTGGTCCCTTCGGGGTACCTCTGATTTCTCTATACTATTGATTCACGTTCTACACTAAGATTTGTCCATGTCGAAAGAAATATATAAATAAAAATATATAAACAAACTGACACGACCTAGAATCAACGTCGAACACTTGAGAATCGACACCGTACACCCTAGATCAAGGGACTGGTCCCTATCTTGAACCCGGGGGACGTAACCCTTACGTTTCAAAATCGGTGACCTGGTGGTCGATTCAGGATGATTGTCTATGTCAAAAGTTCTCTATAAAAACTCCTTTTCAACTTTGAACTTTCGTAGAACTTACATAGGTACGATTGGTAGTCTAAGGCTACCAACGTAACATAGATACAACTTCTTACAGGAACAAATATCCTTTTAGTGTGGATTCATAATTTCCTACTGCCTAGTAATCCACCCGTTGAACGAGACTTACTAAGTCCCACTTCCCCTTAAAGAAATAAGACAATGTTGAAGAGACATTTAAAAAAAACAAATCAAAAAAGTTTTGATTTGTTTTATAAAATTATGGACACGTACTCGTAATTGAGGTCTCTCAGACCCAGTTAAACTCCACTCTAGGTCCGTGTGCGTAAAAGATCTTCGAGGGATGACACAGGTAACACGTTGGTCCCAATGTGTCCCAACTACAGATCCAGGTAGTCGGATCTGTCATTTGGTTGGGAGAGTGAAACGTTTTATACGGTCCGGTTTCTAACAGGTCGACGACTTGTCGGAGGTTTTGAGTCCAAAAGTCTAAAGATCAACTAAGTAAGTAAGTAAACTAACTATATTATAAATGTTCCGGGACACGATCTATAAAACCTGTTTATTATTTTGTGTACACAAACACTATCATTATTACGGAAGAGAATGTATTCTAAAATGACGAACATTTTATAAAGTTATAAAGAAAGTCAACAGTTTCCTTAAGTGAACTCATAGTAATGGAGTCAAAATGTCTGTTCCTTTGGTTCGAATGTTACTCACTATAGGACACAGTCCCGGTCCTGAGCCCAGACGACTGTGGCTTCGGTCCCAAAAGGATGGTGTGAGGTGATCAAATTGTCTTCTGTCGTTTACAAATCACAGTTCACTCATTATTTCTCGGTATCCGTAAGACCCTTGTCTATTCTTGAACTCCAGGGAGGTCTACGTCATAACCTTTCTTGAAGTATTTCCTTCGTTCTACATTCGACGTTTAAGTTTCGATCGAGTCATTCAGGTAGATTGGTCTATCTTTTCATCAGTAAGATCGACCTGTTTGTCCCATATATTCGTCTCCCGTTCTTCGTTTTTCGAGGACCAGCGTACCCTCTATCACTATTTCGTCAAACCCATCTCCTTTCCCAGGTGTAGTCTCTTTTTAAGGATAGTTTTTCAAAGATACTCGTTTCTGTCGTTCATAAAAATCTATTGAACGTCGAAGGTCACCCGTTGATGTTCAACCGATGTACTTTTGGATGGTCCCTCTTCGACCAGTGTAGATTGGCGTTTCCTCTGTCTTTACGTTAAAGATCGATGTATCAGTACATGGGTCCCTTTCCCCCTTCCCCATTAAAAGTAGTACAACCATGACAGCCTTTAGTATTAAGTTACACATATGAAATTTGTCAAAGTCAAGTCAAGTCAACGAGTTAGTACAAGCTGAGAAACGCTGGGGTACTTAACGTCGTGCGGTCCGGAGGGACAGGTAGTGGTTGAGGACCTCAAGTGAGTCTGAGTTCAGGTATCTCAGTCATTACGGTAGGTCGGTAGAGTAGGAGACAGCAGGGGAAGAGGAGGACGGGGGTTAGGGAGAGTCGTAGTCTCAGAAAAGGTTACTCAGTTGAGAAGTGCACTCCACTGGTTTCATAACCCAAAGTCGAAATTGTAGTAAGGAAGGTTTCTTGTGGGTCCTGACTACAGGAAATCTTACCTGACCAACCTAGAGGAAAGTTAGGTTCCCTAAGACTTCTCAGAAGAGGTTGTGGTGTGAAGTTTTCGAGGTCACGAATGGAAAGAAGTGTCAGGTTGTGAGTGTAGGTATGTACTGGTGACCTTTTTGGTATCGGAACTGATCTGCCTGGAAACAACCGTTTCATTACAGAGACGAAAACTTATACGATAGATCCAACCAGTATTGAAAAGAAGGTTCCTCATTCGTAGAAAATTAAAGTACCGACGTCAGTGGTAGACGTCACTAAAACCTCGAGTCTTTTTATTTCAGACTGTGACAAAGGTGACAAAGGGGTAGATAAACGGTACTTCACTACCCTGATCTACGGTACTAGAATCAAAAGACTTACAACTCGAAATTCGGTTGAAAAAGTGAGAGGAGAAAGTGAAAGTAGTTCACCGAAAAATCAAGGAGAAGTGAAAGACGGTATTCCCATCACAGTAGACGTATAGACTCCAATAACTATAAAGAGGGCCGTTAGAACTATAGTCGAACACGAAGAAGGTCAGGTNAAGTGAGAGGAGAAAGTGAAAGTAGTTCACCGAAAAATCAAGGAGAAGTGAAAGACGGTATTCCCACCACAGTAGACGTATAGACTCCAATAACTATAAAGAGGGTCGTTAGAACTATAGTCGAACACGAAGAAGGTCAGGTCGCAAAGAGTACTACATGAGACGTACATTCAATTTATTCGTCCCACTGTTATATGTCGGAACTGCATGAGGAAAAGGATAAACCTTGGTCAGACAACAAGGTACAGGTCAAGATTGACAACGAAGGAGTGGACGTATGTCTAAAGAGTTCTCCGGTCAATCCACCAGACCATAAGGGTAGAGAAAGTCTTAAAAGGTGTCAAATAACACTAGGTGTGTCAGTTGCGAAACCGTATCAGTTATTTCGTCTTTATCTCCAAAAAGACCTTGAGAGAACGAAAAAGGTACTAGGTCGCCTCCAACCGTTAAACTAGAAACCAAGGAGACGGAAAAGATTTTGGTCGAACTTGTAGTCCCTCAAGTACCAAGTGCATAACGACTTCAGATCGAACCTCTTATAACTCGTAATGAAATGATCGTACACTCTACTCACGTTAACACGGCATCAAACTCGTAAGAAACCGTAACGAGAAGAAACCTTAACCTTACTTTTGACTGGAAAAGGTCAGGATACACGATTGTTGCATATTGATCTGTACTAAACGTCCGTCCTAAGTTTAATTGTGTTAATCTCCTTAGTAGTCCATTATTAAATACATAGACTACTCAAGTCACAATACTTGTACTTCTTTAGAAGTCTACGTGTCCATTTTACAACTTTTCCTATCTTTCCCTTGTGTATAATGAACCTTTATGTAAAATTTTAAAAAAACAACAATCTTTTTAAGTTCCTTCAAAATTTTCAGAAACTTTTATTTAAGTGACTTTTTTACTTAAGTGCTACTTCGAACCTATTTCTTTCTTGTCTCTGACCTTTAAGACGGTGTTCCTATTTATAACCGATCAACCCGTAAGGGCTACCAAGTCACTATTTCTTAGATGGACGTTACGTCCTCGGTATCCTCTGCACTCAAGATAGGGACCCAGTCCTACTAGGGGACCTCTTCCCGTATCGTTGGGTGAGGTCATAAGAACGGATTTCTTAGGGTACCTGTCTCCTCGGACCGTCCGATGTCAGGTATCTCAGGGTTTCTGAGTCTGTGCTGACGTCGTTGAATCGTACGTGCGTGAATTAGACTAGTCCTTTACCTAATTAGACTCACGGTTTTTTTGTGTTCGAAAAAGAAAGGAAATAACAAAAAAGGAAACGACAACAAAATACATTCATTAAAGAAAAGAAAAAAATTGTCAGGGAAGTAGGATCAAAAGGAGACTCACTTCGTTGTCTGACCTGACATTGAATTTGGGTAGTAAACCCGGGTTTTCAACACGAAACCCGGTTTAGGAAACTTTTACATGACATCCGTAAGTAAGAGGTCTCGAGTCAAGTTTGAGGTGACTAATTTTTCTAATACAATTTGTCTGATAACTAAGAGACGAGAGGGATTCGACAGTCTTGAGTAGGAAACGGGTATATTTAAACTCGATCACAAACCAAAACAAACCCTTCTCTTTCTTTATTATATTGTTTTTTGTGTGTCCCCTTTAGGTTGTGTCGGTAGTAATTACACGATTTAATAAAGATTATAGATAGTGGGGGGATTCAGGTACTACTGTGAGCAAATCGTATCGTCATTTCGATAGAAATAGAGGACTCTACCTCGTCTCCCTACCGTAAACGTAAACTGCAGGCGACTATCTTTGTTTTGTAATTTTATGATAAACCATTCAGACGTTTTCACGTCTCCGTGTTTCAGCAGAAGAAAAAGTCTACAGAAAGGAATGTCTCAGAGGAATTCTTTCGAGTCATCCCACACTGGTATAACGAGGGGCACCAGTAGTATACCAAACGGGTGCGTCTGCGGCTTAACAAAACACCTACACTTTATAACATGCAATGGGGCTCTCGGCACCTCGGTCACCTCGGTCCTCGACAACAACTCTGACTGTCAATGTAACACAAGGACTTATCACTTTGCCGTCTTAGTTTTTGTGTTTACCTGGGTCTGTCTTACAGGACTGGAAATTCTTTTTCGGACTAACCTATACCACATTTTGAACGGAAGTAGAGGGAGGTATTAGGTAATGTGGAAAGAATTTGATGAAAGAGTCCCGTCTGACGAGTGTCTACTCGAAGAGAATTTAAGAAATATACTTTAATGAACACTCCCCCTCCTCCTTGGATCCTCGTGACGTCATTCATCAATGAAGAGGGTTCTCTTAACAAAGAACCATCAATAAAATATAATTGTGACAAGTTTCTGTTGTAGTTACTGTTTAGTACAATAAAAGTAACTAGATTCGTATAACTATAAATATTGACATGAATTTTTTACTTCTGTCTACGGGTCTATACCCTTACCTATATATTAGTCGTGAAGGTTCGTTTATAGTAAATTAACAGAAATTTAAATATTTAGTGACAAGAGTCAGCGATAAGTGACATAACGGTTGTAGAAGTTCCCCAGATTGATCTTTTATCGTTTACTCGTCTTCTCATCTTTCACCGACTAAAGAGTAAGGGAAGATATTTAAAAAAACAACTAATTCGTATATTTTATTAAGAAATACCATTTAGAATGATTAACGAACTATTCCCAACTACATTGAGTAAAAAAAAGTGAAATATATACTCTGAGAAAATTGACAATGGCAAATATTCCAACTACGAGAAGTGCACGTTTCTATGTACAATACTTTACGTCCCAGAATGTGTCAGACTATGTTCACGGTGTGCCATTCAACTCCGTTTTCAGAATCTCGTGTTGAATTTATTAATTGTAATGAGTCATTATTAAATAAAGATTCCCCCCCTTTCACTTCAGTTTAAATCTGGTAATCCTTTTCACTTAAAGTTATGGGTTTATCAGGTCGACGTACAAACGCCCCTTTTTTTAAGAAATAAGAACGATTATCTAAAAAAGAAAGAAATGTACATAAAAGATTACTACAACGGTGAATCATGTTGGGACACCTGTGTGTCGTCGGAAAAATTCCGAAAAAACAGAAAGAGAAGGAAAGAGGATAAGAAGAGGGTTAAAGATCCGACGGGGAGACGATTGTTTTAGAGGAGGGATTCAGTTATATAAACTTTAGTTACCAAAGAATGACATATTTGTAAATGGTGAACATCTAAACATTATATACAAAACTTTATAACTGTTCTAATAATGTACATATCTATCTAAATTAGACAGAGTTGTCTGTGTCTCTAAATTACCCAACAGTATGAAAAATTGAGACTTGAAGATTTTCAGACTATTAGAGTGACCGTAAAAAACGTAGAGACAATATGCTCTCCTTTCGGAGAAGATTGAGTTAATCGTACGAATTCTTACCCAAACCAAAACACGAGGGAATTTCAGTTCATTTACCTACGTGCCGTACAGAAATAAAGTTTTTATTTCGACTTGTTAATTTAGGGTACAGAGAAACGAGTCGAAAACAGAGGGTGAACGACGGAACCCTACATTACCACTGCTTCAGTCAAGTGTAGTTCGTGACACCATTGTCCGTACCGTCTTAAGGAACAAAAACGAGTTAGTCAGACACAAGTTTGATAGTCAAACTAAATAAACAGGTGTAACTGGGAATAAGTGGTGAATTAATAGGAGCATATTACAAAGTTCTCCGAGGACTGTGTTCCTCTTTCTGTTAACAGCTACAAGACCCTTTGTTGACAACTGGACTACCCGGGTCTACTTCGGACACCCAGCTTCCAACAAACGAAAACCTTCCTGGGTGTAGAGTACGGAACCTCGATACCGGTCTCGGTGAGTGACATCCACGGTTGTCGGACGGGCAGTTCGACACTTAGTCGAATAGTCTCACACGACTGGTAGTGGTGTCTTACGAGGATTGTAGAACGAGGTCGTCAGAGAGTTTTAAGGGACTATACGAACCCCATCATAATCTCCCTTCTGCGTCTCGTTCTGTGGGAGCGTTTGTCCGTGTGTGTACCTGTGTATGTGTGACGTAAAACTACAGTCGTTGTAGAAATATCCATGTATTTACCGAAGACGACACTCACGTTTATGTAAAAGAGTAAAATACAGATTTGTCCTTCCTAAAGTCTTAGTGTCTACATTTTAGTCTTTATAATGTTTGTGACTAAACGAAGTATAACACTGTCTAAGGATTCAGGGGCGATCGTTTAGTATCCTTAAGAATGAAATAACTTTTCGTATAGACAGAAAATGTAAAACGGTCTTTGTAGTATCTACCACTCTTCAAATTGAACTTTAATTCCTTTAAGTGAGTTTTGAAAACTTTAGTCATTTAGAAGATGTAAGTTTTGGTGATTTTAAATTTACATTTATTTTATTTACTATCGACTTTTGTGTCAGTTATTTATAATTTTAAATACCTTTTTACTGTGTATATTCATACTTTCACACTAAAATATAAATACTTCACCAAAAGATATTTTTAAACTTTAAGAAAAGACCGTTCAACTCAGGTATAAAGTAAACGAGGTAGTGACATATGTCTTTACCAAAAATATTTTTGGAAGTTGAGTCAAACAGTAAAATTAAAAAGTGTGTAAAAGGAGAGTAAACCATATAAGAGGTAGAATAATTTAAAACAGAAGTACCAATGGTTACATTTGACTGTAGTATTAACAAAAAGTAGTTAATTTTTACAAGTATTTACGGTAAATTTGGATTATAAATCTTTTAGTGAGTCCTTAAGTACTAGACTACGTCGAAGGTCAACCACCACTATAAATGGAAAAAACACGGATTCTGAAAGAAAGAGATATTACTTATACACTAAAGTTTACAACGGTGTGTCTTCGTTATAGTGTTCTTAACCTATTTAAGGTCCGTTGTAAAAGTTTTACTTTTTGTAGTTGATAAAGATTTTCGATGAACCATCCTTAAAAGTAAAGACACAGATATTGGTTTTGGACCTCTTCATAAAAGTCTTCGGGAAACTGAAGAGCACATCGAGTCTGTCATTTCTTAGACGGATGTTACGTCCTCTGGACCCGAGCTAAGGACCCAACCCTTCTATGGGACCTCTTCCCTTACCGTTGGATGATGTCATCCGAACGGATTTCTTAGGGTACCTGTCTCCTCGGACGCCACGATGTCATGTACCCCAGCGTTTCTCAGTCTGTACTGACTCTCTGATTGTGAAACATTGGTCTTGCTTTCAGTAGTCTGATCTTTGTAGAACGGGTGTGTGTTGGGACTGGGGAGTGGGTAAGACGTACTCCTCCAGACTTTAGAGTCGTCTCTACCAGACCACCGGATACTTACTGGAAGATAAACTAAGAAACGTCTCCACGATACCCAGGTCTCTGGGCACACCAGTGCTTACAGGGTGAGTCTGGTCCGTCATCGTCGACGGTATAATCCTCCCGAAAGGAGGTACATCCCAAACTTACGTCTCAAGGGTCCTCGGGAACACCACAGGTTTCCCATGTGTAGACTCACGTACATGAAACCTCACCCATATAGTCACTCGATATCGGACCCACCGGGTCGAAACTGGTACCACCTAGGTATAAAAGATGTACTTTGAAAAGAGGTCCTCGTTCCTTAGGTATATTTCTAAAATTTCTCTCAAAAACAAACAAACAAATTTATTTTGAAGATTGGTGACTTACCCGAAGGGGTCACCGAGTTGTCACTTCTTAAGCGGACATGACGTCCACTGTACCCAAGCAGGGACCAGACCCTTCTAAGGGGACCTCCTTCTTTACCGTTGGGTGAGGTCATAAGAACGGACCTCTTAGGGTACCTGTCTTCTCGGACCACCCGATGTAAGGTACCCCAGGGTTTCTCAGGTTGTACTGACTTCGTTGAATCGGTGTGTAGGAGTCATTTATGACTTCGGAAAGTCGAGACCCTATTGCATTCAGATCTTTATTTCAACACGAAGATTTCCCGACTTCTTTACGTTTCTCTGTTTCACCCACCCGTCTTCCTTTGGGAGTCTTCCTTTGCACTGATAGGGCAGGAAGTCTAGTCCCGTGGTAGGAAGGTCACCCAAGACAGTAAACGACGGTGCAGAAGGAGACCGGTGTTTGAGTATCCTGACTCTACTACGAGTCATTCTTTGGGTCATTCTTCCACTCCTGCACAGATCGTTCCGTAACAAAGCTGTACCTTAGGACGAAGAGGGAGACGAGACCTGAGGTTATGGTTCTGTAAAAGTGTAGCATAAGGTCATCTTTACTACCTTTATGTTTGAAGGGACTTTTTCGTCGGTAGAAATTAAAAAAAAAATTAAAATAGAGTGGGAAGGTGAGGTTCAAGGAAAGGGGTCACTAATAAAAAAATTAGACTTTTGTTAAAAAAAAGTTGAGAATATCGATGAATATGGACAAAGGAAATTTTTGTCAACACAGTTTCAACAGGAACGTTGTCGAGTTCCTAAGAGACTGTCTGGATGAAAACGGAGACAGTCGAAGTACGACGATCACTAATTTTTGTCTTGTGTTTACATTTTCGTTGGTCCTCCTCTTTCTCGTCCGTCCTCGGTGTCTTTGTTCGTGTGTAAAATCATTTTTACGAATTGTTTGAGGGTGGTCGTATTTCGAAAGGTTGATTAACTTATCATACTTGGAATGGTTCTTCTATTCTTCCGTATCCTGAGACTTTTATTAAGATTTACATGGTCTCATAAAACTCAATAATTACTATTCCAATTGTGAAACGAGGTAAACAGAAAACTACCTTATTTTAAAGTTGTCTGATGAGAAACCGGGAGGGATTCTGTTCACCTATTTATTACAAACTTTTTGAACGAAACAAAGTCCTTGACTTACTTTACACAACCGTTGAACTTTCGAGTTTCTGAACTGAAGGGATGAATTGTGGTCACACGGAAACGTTTCAATAAAACAGTCTCTGGGTCAAAGAAATAGACATTTTACCCTTGAAGTTACAACCCGTTTATCTCACTTTTCCAGATTTAGGTAGTGGATTGAGTGTCGACGGTGTTTCTTTCATAAAAGGAAAGGTACATCATGTTCACACTAGTAGAAAAGTTCTGACTTGATTGTGTCCGAAGTAACAACAACAAGTCAGCGATTCAGTGGACTGAGAAACACTAGGGTACCTGACGTCGTACGGTCCGAAGGGACAGGAAGTGATAGAGGACTTCAAACGAGTTTGAGTTTGTGTAGGTAACTCAGTCACTACGGTAGGTTGGTAGAGCAGGAGACAACAGGGGAAGAGGAGGACGGGAGTTGGAAAGGGTCGTGACCCCAGAAAAGGTCGTTCAGTCAAGAACCGTAGTTACCGGTTTCATAACCTCGAAGTGAAGTAGTCTTCGTAGTCGGGAGGGTCACTTATAAGTCCTGATTAAAGGAAATCCTAGCTGACCAAACTAGAACGACAGGTTCCCTGAGAGTTCTCAGAAGAGGTCGTGGTGTCAAGATTTCGTATCCGAATCCCTTCCATCAGTCTTTTATTTGTGTCCGGACGACCGTAAAGTTGGTACGAGAGACTTCCCGGGGTAAACAAATACGAGGAGGGGACTACCGGTGGTATTATTCTACTTTTCACTCGATGTTGTGTACACGCAAATACTTCTCTATACAATGTCTACCTCCACTCCTTATCTTTCTCCGTCTTTTTATATGAACACTGGTACATGGGATGGAGAGAAGAACCTTCGGTACCCTGTACCGTTTGAGGACTGACCTCCACAACCTTCTTTTGGTTACCCATGTGTCACATAACCAAATTCTGTTACCTAGACTGTCCCGCCCCCTTGTATCGCCCGTAGACCGTTGCAGATCTGTGTAAAAACCAACATTGTTACCTCCTTCTCCGTAATGACAGTGGACCTCCGTCTCCGGTTCCGACGTTTCGTAGGATGTTACGTGTTCTGACGGTGGATGTTGTTTCTTAGTAGGTCGGGGTTCACGGTCATCATGGTTCCAACTCTGTAAGACTGAATTTTACTTTTGAGGTTATCTTTTTAATGGAATAAAGAGACATTACCGTAGAAAATATTATGAGAAAAATATAAGATCGTTAGTGTGAACCACCTTCAAACGAGTGATGCGTTTAAGCCTTAACACTCTTCTAATGTTACCAAGACCCCCTCCTATAATTCGAAAATTTATGTACATTATAGAGATTATGACCTTACTTCTGTCGAGACTTTATTGACCATAAACTTATTAACCATTCAACATTTAACGTTTACCATGATATTTTAGAAGTTACAACCCGATTTTATTTTGTCATTTTAAAAGAACGATAAAAAGAACAAAGACAATCCTTTAAGTCTTAAGGAACGGAATCTAATAAATCTAAGACCCCTAAATATTGTTTGGATCGTAGGTTTTATCTACTTCACAGTGCCTTTTGTTACGTTCTTTCTATTTCTGTACTTCAATTCTTGGACGATTTAGAATGTACAAATTCTAAATTTACAAAACAAATTTCGAACATATAAAATAAGTTGAAACAAAGAAGGGACATTTCGTGTCTATGACTTGGGTTTGTTCCAATACGTTTATTATAACATGTCTCTTGTTCTTATCTAAAGTCAATACCAAATCACCGCACAGTTTTGGTTTGCTCGTAATCTGCACGTGAGTAAATTACTTGAGGTGTCACATTCGTGGTGATCGAACGAATAACTTTTAGTTGATGAGAACTTCCTTTTTTTATTTCTAAGAAGTAAAGGAAAAAAAAAAAAGAAGAAGTAAAGGAATAGAATGTATTCAGAAAACTTATGTTTTTTTATTTTTCGTAACTCTGACTCACAAATCATCTCAGACATTGCAACTGGGGTTTCAAGTTCTGACATAACAATACAAACTCAGAGACAACTACCGTCTCCCCGACGCCAGAGGGTCTTATATTATTCTTTTTAGTTCGACATAAAAGTTACAGCGTTAAGAATATTCGTTTTAAAATTTATGTGAAAATTAATTTTTTTTTTTTTAGTTTTCCGATGCTAGGACATTATGAAAGACCAACCTTACCTGACTACTTTTTGGTAATTAACAAAACATACCTTTTAAATACTGGCGTTTCAGTCACATATAGTTTCTCAAACCGGTTTCTCGTGGTTATTTCGTAAGTGGATGACCCAATACAATTTTGTCCCGTTCTATTTTCATTTCAATCAAGTAAAGAAGGGTAGTGTTGTTTTTCCAACTATCTCTTGTATGAACTATAGTTTGTCTCGAAGGACGACCGAAGTCAATGGACCCTCAAACCTCGGACACCAAACTTATTACAAAAGGGATGTTATCTTTACTGTCGTCTTCACACCTCTCTGACTACCCCGAAGGACGCCCGAGTCGAAAATCTCAAGTTTGAGTAAGAAATAAGAGTTCATCTTTGCTATTGTTTACACATTTATTTATCAGTGACTAGAGGACTACAAGCAAAAAACCACGACCCTTAATGTATTGTCAAGTGAGTCGTCTCCACTCGATTGAAGGAGTTTGACGTAGGGTCTTAATATACGAAAGTTTTCTCGTTTCTCAGTAAAAAAGTATTAAAGTGACCTTTTATTTATAGACAATTACTCTAAGGACTTCTGTATCCCAAATCCTTCGACATCGTAATTGATTTCTACGAAACTACTACTTTTTATATTTTGGATGTTATAATTATCTGAAGTATATGAACGTATTAAAGATTACCGAAACCAAGGAGTTAAGATCTTTTGTGAAACGGTATTATTATTTTTAAAATCATATTTTTCAATTTGAAATTATACTTTATGTTATGGATATGATCGTAAGTATAAAAAAGATTTTTCTGGGAATCTATAGTTTCTCTATAGATGAACTAAGGAGTTCATCAACCGATGATATATTTATAAATAGAATAAAAGTTTGTTCAGTTATTTTCCTGAATCTGTTATGTACAATATTAGAGTATGTAATAGGAGATTCACATATCGGTAAATTTATGTTTAATATAATTAATAGTCAGGTCAAAAACTTTAGATGTACACAAAGATACTAATTCGTCAATACAAAGTTCATTACGGGTCTCCCTTTATGAAATCGAAGACTATTTAAGTAGAAATTCAATGTTCTTTCACTTTCAGCGAGTCATCACAGTCTGATAAATGCTATGGTACCTGACATCGGACGGTCCGAGGAAACAGGTACCTTAAGAGGTCCGTTCTTATGACCTTATCCATCGGTAAAGGAAGACGTCGCCTAGAAGGGTTGGGTCTATAGATTGAGTCCAGAGGGTGTAACGTCCGCCTAAGAAATGGGAGACTCGGTGGTCCCTACGGGCTCAATGTTCTTTTACCTCTGTTTTAAGACCGGACTCAGACTCACTCTCTCGTCATTACTCACTGGTGGTCTCCCGTCGTAGGAGGTTACCAACACCCATCCTCTCCCCTCTCTCTGATCCTACCTTAAACACCACCAATCGACGTAGATTAATCGTTAAGTTTCGGAGTATGACGATTGACTAAAAGTGGTGAGGTTTGGGTCTTTACACTCTTGTTCCTAAAAAAAAGGAGGTTGAATTTTTTCCCATTTTTTTTCCACTTTTTTTAAGGTTTCATCTTTATTATTGTGAAAAATCGTGAACGGGTCGTGACAAGATTCACAAAGTACATATAATTAAATAAATAATATGTATTGTCGGGACATTACACTTGTTAATAATGGGGATTAGAATATCTACTCCTTTGACTCCGTGTCCCTCGTAGTCAGTGAACGAGTACAGTGCGTTACCTCTACCTAAGTCTGGTTCCGTCAACCAAGGACTCAGGTCCGTAACCTGTAGAGATGATCTTGATTCTGAAGAGTCTTTCGAGTGAAAAATGAACCATAATCCGGCCCAGTAATCCGGAGAGACTATTCGATATTCAGCCTGTGATTAAAGAAGAGATAGTAGAACTTTCTATGTTAAGGTAAAAAGAGGAGTCAAGTCAAGTCAGCGAGTCAGTGTAGACTGAGAAACGCCGGGATACCTGACGTCGTGTGATCCGGAGGGATAGGTAATGGTTAAGGGTCTCGAATGAGTTTAAGTACAGACAACTCAGTCACTACGGTAGTTTGGTAGAGTAGGAGACAGCAGGGGAAGAGGAGGACGGAAGTTAGAAAGACTCGTAGTCCCAGAAAAGTTTACTGTCCATCGGTTTCTTTACCTCGAAGTCGAAGTCGTAGTCAGGAAGGTTACGCATAAGACCTGACTAAAGGAAATCCTACCTGACTAACATAGAGGAACGTCAGGTTCCCTGAGAGTTCTCAGAAGAGGTTGTGGTGTCAAGTTTTCGTAGTCAAGAAGCCGCAAGTCGAAAGAAATGTCAGGTTGAGAGTGTAGGTATGACCTTTTTGGTATCGAAACTGTTCTGTCTGGAAACAACCGTTTCATTACAGAGACGAAAAATTATACGACAGATCCAACCAGTATCGAAAAGAAGGTTCCTCGTTCACAGAAAGATAAAGTACCGACGTTAGTGGTAGACGTCACTGAGAGGTATTATTATTAGGTAACCATGTAAAAAAAAATTAAGTAAGACATATAGGAACTTTAAGTATGACAATGTCCGTATAGATAAGATAATCCTGAACAGTCTCTCTTACTCCAGGTAAAACCCAAAACTTAAAAGAAAAAAAAATTACATAAATAAAATTAATCTCCAATTAATGAAATGTTATAACAACACCAAAAACCGTATGTGACTGTACTTAGTCGGTACCCACATGTACACAAGGGGTAGGACTTGGCGGGAGGGTGGAGGGACGGGTAGGGTAGGAAGACCCAGTAGGGTCACATGGTCGGGACTCGTGGGACAGAGTACGTAGTTTAGACCTGACCACTAGACAAAGTCTAGTAGGGTACCAAAACTCAAAAGTTTTCCGTCTTTGGATTTACACGTGTTTTTATTCTGATTTCGGAACCCGTTGTGACCCGAATATTTGAACAATCTGTTTGTCAAATGTATACCCCCTATTTCTTTCTTATAGGTGTTTCCTAAATTATATAATAATTTAGGAGTTATACTGTAACTTTTTTCACTGATTTCTTACTGACTAAGGTTCAATTTTATACCTTTCCTTTCTTGTTTATTTAGACTAATTAGTTTTTATAGTTTAGTTTTGTTGAGTTTCAAGGTTGAGAATATCTACTCTCTTCGAAGTTTAACGATATTTAATTTAGACTTGACAACTCATTCGATTTAAAAAAGGGGTGAGTAGGTGAGTAAAATAAGGAAACCGATAATGTTTCTCAATCTCTGTCTTACCTCACTGGAACATCTCGGAACTTTTTGTTCATCCTAAAAAGATCTTCTCCGTTTCTCCCTACCGAAGGATCGTTTCCCTAGTTGTTTTCAGTTTAGACCCTTCTGAACCGAAGGGTCCACCGAGTCTTCATTTCTTAGATGGACAGCTACGTCCTCTGTGTTCTCTACAAGCTAGGGACCCAGTCTACATAGGGTATCTTATCCTTTACCGTTGGTAAGTTCATAAGAACGGACCTTTTAAGGATTCTGTCTCCTCGACCCGTCCGTTGTCAGGTATCTCAACGTTTCTCAACCTGTGTTCACTCGTATGTGTGTGTTCTCTTCATTACAGAGGACTTGTACGTACTCAACGACGACGACGACGATTCAGTGAAGTCAGTACAGGCTGAGACACGCTGGGGTATCTGTCGTCGGGTGGTCCGAGGGGGTAGGGACCCTAAGAGGTCCGTTCTTGTGGTCTCACCCAACGGTAAAGGAAGAGGTTGCGTACTTTCACTTTTCACTTTCACTTCAGTGAGTCAGTAAAGGCTGAGAACCGCTGGGGTACCTGACGTCGGGTGGTCCGAGGAGGCAGGTACCCTAAAAGGTCCGTACTCAACCCTTAATCTTTTACTGTCACACGATCAATTATCACGTAGTCAGAGGTGGGTCGTCTTTCTGGTTTTCCTGAGTTTATCGATTTAGTCTGGAAAAAGTCGTGTTCGTATACGACCCTTTCTAACTCCCGTCCTCCTCTTGCCCTGTTGTCTCCTACTCTACTAACCTACCGTAGTGGCTGAGTTACCTGTACTCAGACCCATTTGACGTCCCCAACCACTACCTGTCCCTCCGGACCGTACGACGTCAAGTGCCTCAGCGTTTCTCAGTCTGTACTGACTCACTGACTTGACTTGACTGTACGGGGAGTTCGTAAAACTCACGGATGACACAAGTTCCGTGACACAACCCTCGACCCATTAGTGTCTGGTTTCTCTGTACTACGGACGGAAGTTCTTCAAACGTCAACATGTCGTTGTCCCATCTCCCCTGGTATTTTGTTTAGTAACGGGACGTCAACTCTGTAAGAGACCTTCTCGAAGATATAATCTCTTTATCCTTTGATCAGTAAGTCTTCCTAAAGGTCGACAAAATAAGAGGCCTTAAGAGTCTCATCCATACGAGAAGGAAAGAAGGGGTGCAGATCTCTTAAATTATATAAGAAGTTCTGAGTAAAAAGACTCTTCAAGTGACTAAGAAGGGAGTGGAGTCGAGAATTATTAGGGTCCCGAGGACTCCTGAACATCACTAGGATAAACACTCTACAACACACTCTGACTTAAATCCTCCTTATGGTGACATCCACCCAATGACGTACACCATGTCCGGTAATGAACAAGTATTGACAAATAAAGGAGGGAGGGGAACGGTGCGAGTGACTACCCGTGTCATATGAAGGGATAGGGTTACTGAAACTCGAACTGGTTCTATGAGTGAAGTCGGTTATTCTAGAATGTCCTGTATACGGTTAAGGTTTGTCTTAAAAATTCATAAGTACTATCTCGAGACGGTGGAAACTGCAAGACGGGAACTGGCACTTTGATCATTTGGGGTCTATTTCGACAATAGCACTACACGTGTAAAGACCAGTCGTTGATTCTTTCCCTTCGTTTCTGACTCCAAGTTTTTTATCCACAAAGTACTAGTTCAGTCCAAATAGGGTTCCTACGTTTCTAAGAAGTTATATATGTTTCGTTAGTTACAATATGTGGCATAGTTGTTTGTTTCTATTTTTGGTATACTATTGGAGTTATCTACGTCTTTTTCGAAAATTGTTTTAAGTCGAGGGTAAATACTATTTCTACGAAGTTTTGGACCTGTATCTTCCTTGGATGGAGTTGTATTATTTCCGGTATATATATTGTTTAGGTGTCGTTTGTAAGAGTGACCACTTTTGGACCTTCGTAAGGGAGATTCTAGTCCTCGTTCTTTACCACGGGTGAGAGTGGTGATAATAAGTTGTTTCAAAACCTTCGGGATCGATACCGTTAGTTTCTTCTTTTTCTTATTTTCCTTAGGGCTAACCTTTTCTTCATTTTGAGAGTGACGAACTATAATATGTATCTTTTGGGATTTCTATGATAGTGTTTTAATGATCTCGATTAGTCACTTAAATCATTTCAGTGTCCTATGTTTTAATTATACATCTTTGAGAATCTTCTTTTGTATCCGTCTTATGACATACTGTATTTAGTGTCGTTCTAGAAGATACTGGGTGGAGGATCTCATTACCTTTATTTTTAATTGTTTACCCTGGATTAATTTACATTTTCGTAAACGCGTCGTTTCGTTAGATATTTGTTCCACTTTTCTGTTGGGAGTCGTACCCTCTTTTATTATCGTTTCCTTTGTTGACTGTTTCCTAATTAAAGGTTTTATACATTCATTGGGTATGTTGGGATATGGTCTTTTTGTTGAGTCAGGTTTTCCCCCGTTTTGTGGATTTGTCTGTATAGAGGTTTCTTCTGTATGTCTACCGATGATTTGTGTATTTTCCTACGAGTAATAATCTCTTTACGTTTAGTTTTGATGTTACTCTTTACGTTTAGTCAATAAGTCAAGTCAAGTCAAAGAGTCAGCACAGGCTGAGAAACGCTGGGGTACTTAGTGTCGTACGGTCCGGAGGGACAGGTAGTGGTTGAGGGTCTCAAGTGAGTCTGAGTGCAGGTAGCTCAGTCACTACGGTAGGTCGGTAGAGTAGGAGACAGCAGGGGATGAGGAGGACAGGGGTTAGGGAGGGTCGTAGTCCCAGAAAAGGTTACTCAGTTGAGAAGCGTACTCCACCGGTTTCATGACCTCAAAGTCGAAATCGTAGTCAGGAAGGTTTCTTGTGGCTCCTAACTAGAGGAAGTCTTACTTGAACAACCTAGAGAAACGTCAGGTTCCCTGAGAGTTCTCAGAAGAGGTTGTGGTGTCAAGTTTTCACAGTTAAGAAGTCGCGAACCGAAAGAAGTGACAGGTTGAGAGTGTAGGTATGTACTGGTGACCTTAGTCAATAATCTCTTTACGTTTAGTTTTGATGGAACGTGGACAGTCTTATCGGTAGTAGTTCTTTAGGTGTTTGTTATTTACCACCTCTCTCAAACCTCTTTTCCCTTGGGAGAATGTGACAACAAACCCTTACGTTTACAGATGTGGGTGATATCTTCTGTCATACCTCTAAAGAATTTTTTGATCCTTCTTGTAATGGTATATTGGGTTATTGAGGAGATAATCCGTAAAGGGAACTCCTTTGGTTTTAACTTTTTCTGTATACATGGGGTTACAAGTGACTTCGTGATAAATGTTACCGATCCTGTACCTTCCTTGGATCGACAGGTAGATGTCTACTTACCTAGATCTTGAAACCATGCATATATGGTACCTTATAATGAGTCGGTATTTGTCCTTGTGTAAACTTAGTCAAGATTACTTCACCTACTTGGATCTCGGATAAATAATATGTCACACTTCATTAAGTCTTTCTCTTTTTGTTTATAGTATATAATTACGTACATGTACCTTAGATCTTTCTACTATGACAAATTAGATAAACGTCCCGTCGTTGACTCTGTGTCTGTATCTCTTTTCTAAATACTTGTGGCCACCACCCCTCCTTCCTCTTCCACCCTACTTACCTCTCTTATCGTACCTTTGTATATGTAATACTATACATTTTATTTCTCGGTTTCCCTTAAACGACATACTGAGTCCCTTTAGTCTGAACCCGAGACGTTGTTGGATCTCTCCACCCTTCGCCACCCTCCACCCTTCCCCCCAATTCCCCCTCCCCTATACACAGATATCGACTAAGTACAACTACTTACCGTCTTTGCTTGTTTTATAACATTTTGTTAATAGGAAGTAAATTTTTATTTGCTTGAAATTTTTCTTTTTTTTTTTAGTTCCCACAACCTAAGAAGTCCTTTACGTTTCTTTGATTACCTCTTAGTCAATTATGACTTCTTATAAATTACGGGTTCACACTAACATTAATAATTTCACTGATAGTAGGTAGAGATAATTCGTAGATTGTTCACCTTTATTCGAATTAAACGTACTTTTCTCCAATAATGTGAGGTCTTACTGTGAAGACTGATCTCTGCAACAATCTATAATCTTACGTAATAGGTACCATAAGTTCCTTAAAAGAAAATGTCCTATATAAAGCAAGGTCTAATCTGTACCTTAAAAGTTTAATTAATACTTCCTTTTAGAAAAGATCGTCACACTAAAATGTGAGAAGAAAGGATAAGAAGTTACCGAACTAACTCAATTAAAACAGAGAAGACCCGGAAGGAAAATAGTAGAGATTTTACTCCTTTACTTTGATCTACTAAAAGTTTCGTACAGTTTCGAACGTTTATTATTTTGTCTTGGGTCATCATGATGTCCCGTAATCTCGTATTTGGGTGTCAGATTCAAGATTTTACTCGATATCTGTGACACCCGTTCTACAGATGTATAGTACAGTAAAAACGTATAACTGTAACTGTAACTAACTATCTGTTATATAATAAAAATTTGGTGTCTATATGAGGAAAAAGAATGTTCCATTTTTACTAATTTTACTAAAACCCGTAATACTTACTAACTCTTTACATTAAAGGACACCCAAATAAAAAGATGTTTATATTTAAGTCTATAAATTGTGGACTTAGGAGTGAGGTACTCGGTCGTTTTAATTTAAAGTGATAAGTCAGGTCAACGATGTGAAACAGAATCCCCTTTATAATCTCATCGTTATAGATATATACTGAAATCTGGGTTACTTGTGTTTTGAACATTGTGAGTATTAAATCCCCAGACTGTTAATTCGTCGTAAATGTCGATAAACTTAGGATTCTTGACCCACAGAATTCATGTTAAATTGTAATAATTTATTCTAAAACGAATGTTTTATGGACCGGGTAATATATAAAATGTAATATACACATGTATCGAAGGGTCCACCGTGATCACCATTTCTTGGTCGGACGGTTATGTCCTCTGTATTTTTCGAGTCCAAAGTAGGGACCCAACCCTTCTAGGGGACCTCCTCCCGTACCGTTAGGTGGGGTCATAAGAGTGGACCTCTTAGGGTACCTGTCTCCTCGGACCCGATGTCACGTTCCCCAGTGTTTCCCAGCCTTATGTTGACTTCACTGAATCGTACGTGTGTATGCAACACGTATATATCGGTTTATAAAAACATTTATTTTTATATATATTATATATTACACGGTTTATAAAACATTCTATATACATTCTATATATCACTTTTTCGACCGAATTTTGAGTTGTAAGTTTTTTGTTTCTGGTACCGTAGGACGGGGTAGTGAAGTACTGTTTCTCTACCCATTTGTTACCTTTGTCACTGTCTGAAATAAAAGAACCCGAGGGTTTAGTGACATCTGTCACTGATATCGGTACTTTAATTTTCTATTGACGAGGAACCTTCTTTTCGTCACTTTGTGGATCTGTCACATAATTTTTGGTCTCTGTAATAAAACGGATGTTTACAGGTATATCAGTTTCGATACCAAAAAGGCCATCGGTACATGTCTACACTCTCGATCTGTTATTTTTTCCGACTCGTGGTTTCTTGACTACAGAAGCTTGCCACCATGACCTCTTCTGAGAACTCTCAGGGAACCTGTCGTTCTTATAGTTTGGTTAGTTAGGATTTCCTTTAGTTGGGACTTGTAAGTAACCTTCCTGATTACAACTTCGACTTCGAGGTCATGAAACCGGTGGACTAAGTTTCTTGTCTGAGTCACCTTTTCTGGCACTACAACCCTTTCTAACTTCCGTCCTTCTCTTCCCCTACTGTCTCGTACTCCACCGACCTACCGTACTTCCGTCCTCCTCTTCCCCTACTGCCTCTTACTCCACCGACCTACCGTAGTAACTGAGTTACTTGTACTCAAACTCGTTTGAAGCCCTCTAGCACTTCTTGTCCTTTCGGACCTCACGACGTCAGGTAACCCAGTGTCTCTCAGTCTGTATTGACTCGGTGACTTATTGTTTGGTAATCATAAAAGTACGTCAATATCGGTTTGAGAGGTCCTTTGTTTGTGAGTGAGTCTTCCTGTCGCACCTATCACCTCACGTCAAATAATTTGGCCGTCCAGACTCCGTCTCAAAGGAGAAATCGGTCCCTGGACTGACTGAAACCACTTTTGAAATATATGGACTTCACATGACGAGTTCGGGTGAAGGGGTCTAAGGAATTTGGATCGGACCTTTCACAATTTCCCTCTATGTTAGTCCAATGTCGATACTAAGTATTAGTCTCCCCAGTCGACCAATATGTGACATTGGATGTGGTCACCCACGGTACTTCAAGTGTCTCCGCTAATTGATGTTTCCCCCAATAATGTAAGAAAGACCGCTTCCCTTTAGAACCATACCTTAGACCACAGATAGTCAGGTCTTTCAGACAAACCGGCATCCATACACTAGAGGTACCGATGGCCCGTGTATCAGGTTTCAAATGACCCTTACATTCTACCTCAAAGGAAGAAAAAGTTCTACCTCAGTCGAGTCGGAAAAGGAAAGGAGGAGGTTACGATCTGGACAAAATCTCCGAGTTATTACGTCTATCAAGATTTAGACTATGTTTTATTGACGTCATCAACTAATGTCTATTGTTGTAAATAACCCATCTTTCAGAACGTTTCAGTTTGTGATATACTTACGTCTTTCCCTTCCTTTGGTCTCAATTTTATCTGATACGGTAAACTCTGGGTTTCTCCTTCAATCCAACGTTTTACTTCTTTTGTTACAAAGACTGGTGCCTCAAGGAATTTAGAATTTTTATTTATTCTTATACGACTGAGAATTTGATGATCGAGTTCTATTTCGTCATCATCAGAATTTTATGTTCTTCTTGGTCAACTTTTTTGGACGTTAGTTCTTAGTACTTTATTTAAAAATGTGATAGTTGGGTGATAATTAAATAAGTACCAATTATGTTTCAAAATGTCCCTTAAATACTATCTAAAAACATAGACCACACAAGACACCCACACAAACATAGACCACCAAAAAGGGTCATCAGAACATACCTACACTCTCAACCTGGTATTTCTTCCGAATCACGGTTTCTTAAAAACGAAGGTTTGACACTACAACTTCGTCTGAGAAGTCTCCAGGGAACCTGGGGTATTTCTAGTTTGGTCGGTTAGGATTTCCCTTATTTGAGACTCACAAGTGACCTTCTTGACTCCGACTTCGACTTCGAGATTATGAAACCGGTAGACTACACCTCTCGACTGGGTAACCTTTTCTTGGACTACGACCCTTTCCAACTTCCGTCCTCCTCTTCCCCTGTTGTCTCCTACTTTACCAACCTACCGTAGTGACTGAGTTGTCTGTACTCAAACTCGTTTGAAGTCCTCTACCATTTCGTGTCCTTTCGGATCGTACGATATCAGGTCCCCCAGTGTTTCTCAGTCTGTACTGAATCGTTGACTTACTGTAGTTTATTCATATGGACCGGTTAGAAACGGGGTGTCTTTCCCTCTAATAATATGACCTGTCGTTTGTTTGGACGGGGGACGAAGTTCCTCTCTGTGACTTGAAAACAATTAACCAGATAACGGTCAATTAAACGTCAGGGGGTTGGGAACTTGAATTGTACTATCTTCTTTTTAAAAGAAGGGTTGTGAAAGATGTGAGTAATGAAGGTAAGTCTAAAGTAACTGGACTCATTTAATGTACCGGTTTGGATTTGTAAAAGGGTCTACCCTTTCATGAAGTAAAGATGTACGAGTCTTAATCTTTTACCAGAAAGATTAACCCAAACTACTTGAGAATATTACAGATTAAGTCATTCCCAACCTTTTCTTTTCTCAAAGTGAGCGTTGACTCGACTTTTGTTTGATCTTAATCTTCCTTGGATTTTTACTGAGAAGACCCTAGTAAACACAACTTTTTCTAGTACTTTGACTTAGGCGACTACCTTCTATGGAAATAGAGAGGACGTCCATAGGAGGATTCGAGAATCTGTCTCCCCTTGTGTGTCTATTTCGTTAAACCGTCCTTTACAGATATTAAAGATCAGTAATTCCACTCATTTTTATGATCGAAACTAAAATAGTGAAAAAAAAAAATCTTTCGGTCAACTCTCCTATTTATAACTAACAATTCTCATCCGATCCACCCTCCACTGTGTTTTTTCCTGATCTTTGAATAAGTCTGACACGTCTTTGATTTCGAAGTTTGGACCAGTCTGTAGACACAAAGATGCACCGCCATCCAAACACCCATTCACACATTTTGATCAATAATGAACCCAGGTCTTCTTCTTATCCAATTTGTGACTTACGAGTGCAACCCATAACAGACTTTTCAATGGGCAGGACAAGGACGAACCTTTGATTCCATCGGTCCCGACCGTGTGAGACCGAAGGGATAGTCCGGAGGACACCAAGTTCTTGTTTCCCGCGACGTCCGAAGGGAAGTTCGTGTATGTAAACGTTTGACGACGGTCAGTCAAGGGTTCCGGTCCCCGACCGGTAGCTGTTTCCTGTGACTTGAGGTTTGAAGGGTCAAAATAAAAAGGACGACCCGTTCGGGACATAGAGTCCTTTTCGATGACCTAAGAAAGAAATCTCTCGATGTCTAGGTGTCCTTATTGAGTCGTAAAGGAAAGGTACTATTTTCTTTATGAAAGTACCTTCTTTATCAAATGAGTCCCGAAGAGTACGTCTAATGAGTCTTTCGTTCCTTTTTGACTTTCAGGAGAAAGTGTTTATTCTGAAATTTTTACATGAATAAAAACTACTCAACGCAACTACTGTATCCCTAATCTTCGAGTACTCGTTCTTAAAAAATTTTCAAATCAAGAATTCTACACTAAAGTAGTTCCGGAATTACAGATTAACCGGGTGGTATAGGTGTGAGGACTGAGACTTATTCTGAGTCCTCTCAGACGGACCTATATAATTGAGGTACGCTTTACCGTTCTATACACGTGGACTACATGGAGTAAAGAGAAGTGTTCACACGAAAAAAAGAAAAGAAAAAAAGATGAAGGTGGGATCTATTACAGTCGACAAATAAGGGGAGAAGACTTAGGAGTCACTTTGATTGTTTTGGATTATAAATACGTCACGAAGGACACGACTTCTAGGACATGATTTGTGTTTTACTCTGACTTAAGTAAATTAGGAGTGGTGTGCGGAAATACTTCCTCATAGAAATGATATCAGTAAAAAGTCCACTGTTTGAAGTACTTCGATCTTAAACCTCTCTTAATTTAGGTTCTTCGGACTTAAGTCTCAGGGACAAAGAATTAGTCATATGAGGGTAAATTTCATTCTAGGACTAAACGGTATCCTATATGGTAGTGTCGTACATCCAGGGTCTTGTGAGGATCTTATAATTTCTATAACCCGAATCCTCTATAAATAGGTCAAAGTTGACGAAACTCTATATTGAAAGTCCTATTTCCTATTTGAATCTTCCCTGAATTCAATTTAAAAAAATTTAGTATTGAAAGTTTTAAGATTTTGGGTAGGAAGAATCTTGATGTATGTTCCCACTTAAACCGAAGCAATTCTGTCTGTTCTCGTTCCACCCTGATTCTCAACCCATAAAAACAGTCTCGGAATACCCAATGACCTCGCAGGGACTATCGAGTCAACCATTTCTTAGGCGGACGTTACGTCCTCTGGGACCAAGTTAAGGACCCAGCCCTTCTAGCCGACCTCTTCCCTATCCGAGGGGTGAGGTCATAAGAACCCGAAGGGAACATCGAGTCGACATTTCTTAGACGGACGTTACGTCCTCTGGACCCAAGCTAGAGACCCAACCCGTCTAGGGGACCTCTTCCCTTTCCGATGGGTGAGGTTATAAGACCGGACCTCTTAAGGAACCTGATATACTAAGTAACCCAGTGTTTCCCAGCCTGTGTTTCTCGTTGAAAGTGAAAGTGTGATGCATAATGAACTGAACTAGAAGTATTGTAAAGGTTTTTCTTTACAAAGATAATGGAGACAAAAGTAAAACGGATTAGGAGACACAAATAAAGAGACATAATCTATCCAACCGATACAAAGGACTATAACCTCTTCACCGGAATACGTCTAATGTAGGATACCCCGAGTCGTTGACTGGGTGGAGCGTAGTGGTACTTCCTCCTTTGTCTGTCTCGTCCGAGGTAGAACTTTCGTCCTGAGGTAAAACCCGGTCTGACACCCGAAACTCGATATACGGGTCGTAGACACCTTTGTTGTATGGTTGACCTTTTGGTCCGGGGGCCTTCCTTCTCGGGGTCCCGAACATGGATCTGAGAGGTAACCGATTTTCTTATGGGATTAATAGACATATTGGTTTATCTTAGTATGTAAGATAATACGAATGACCCCATACTGGTGTCCGGATAACTATTAACAGGTGACAATTGATGGATCCGGATTCCGCACACTTAGTGCCCAATTGAAACTAACATAGAAGAAAAGGAAACAAGTCTGATCAAAGTCCCTTAAACCCCTCTACCCAAATGTGAATCCCATACATCAAGTCAAGTGAGCGAGTCAGTACGGGCTGAGAAACGTTGGGGTACATAGCGTCGTACGGTCCGGAGGAACAGGTAGTGGTTGAGGGTCTCAAGTTTGAGTGCAGGTAGTTCAGTCACTACGGTAGGTCGGTAGAGTAGGAGACAGCAGGGGAGAAGGAGGACGGGGGTTAGGGAGGGTCATAGTCTCAGAAAAGGTTACTCAGTTGAGAAACGTACTCCACCGGTGTCATGACCTGAAAGTCGAAATCGTAGTAAGGAAGGTTAACTACTGAGAAACGTTAAATACCCCAGCGTTTCTCAGTCTATTCTGACTCGCTGACTTGACTTGACTTGATATATGGGATTCACATGTACGGGTTTGGGTGGAGGGGTTTATTCCAAAAGTGTTTTTGACCAACCCCAGGCACCGATTCTCCTCTGAGACGGAACCCGGGCGGTCACATTATATCGTGAGGTGATAGACGTGACAGGAAGACTCCCTCAAACAAAGGGACTTGCGTACCGATGTTGTTGGTCTCGATCTACGAGATCCTTGTAGAGGAGACAACACCACCCTGACATCTGCGTGGTCAATTGACGGTCCGCGACGGAGTTTCCGAAGAAAAGGGTGTCGGGAGACCGAGAGGGTATACGTTCGGGACGACCGGAAGTCTCGTTCTCCAAGATCCCCCGAGTAGAAGGACCACGACCTAGGGATCCGACTCCTTGGGTTTCAGTCCGAGTCTGGTGAGTGAAGAGTCTTTGTTGTGGATGACAACAATAACAAGAGTACAGATACCCAAGGGATGTAGTCCCACACCAAAAACTGATATGACACAGAGAAGGGGACGGTGGTTTTCGTCTACCTTGGGGGATAGAGTAACACCAAGAAAGAAACATAGTGATCAATACTTTTTGGAAAGACGATAAAGAGTCCAACTAGAGTATCTATTACAGACAACGACAACAACAAGACAACGGTTCGACACAGGTTGAGGAACGTTGGGGTACCTGACGACGTTCGGTCTGGAATGACAGGGAGTGATAGAGGGTCTCAAACGGGTTCAGATACAGGGAACTACGGTAGGGTGATAGAGTAGGAGACGGTGGGAGAAGAGGAAAACGAGAGATTTATCGACATTAAAACCACGCGGGTACCGTCCTTGATTCGAGTCCCAGAAAGATAAGACGGTGGAACCGATGTGGAAACTAAAAAACGAAAATACCTTTTTATTTTTTCAATAAAGTTAAGCCCCAAAATAATGTTTTACCTAACGTTTATTATCACTAGATCTTTAAGTAACTAAAAGGAGACCAGAATCTCACCATAAGGATAATAAGGGAGATTAAAAATAACAAAAGATTCAAAACTAATTGTTAAAATAAAAAAAAGTGAATAATGTCTTTTTATGTACACCTATTTTGAGGATATTAACTTAAAAGACGTCTTTTATCGAAAAATTACTCGAAGACTTTGAGTAATCCAACTCCTTGATCCGAAATGTGTTGATGGAGTGACTTTAGTTATAAAACATTTTGTAGACACTTATGTGCTCGAAGAGTTCCTATGTTCTAGTGTCACACCGTCGTCTTTTCTAAAAAAATACTAATACTACGATCCCCCAGTTAAGAGAGAACCTTAAAGGAGAGATATTCGGGAATAAAAGAGGTTCAAGTCAAGTCAAGTCAGTGAGTCAACAGAGGTTGAGAAACGCTAGGGTACTTAGTGTCGTGTGGTCCGGAGGGACAGGTAGTGGTTGAGGGTCTCAAGTGAGTCTGAGTGCAGGTATATGGAGTATAAGGTAGAGGAAGTACTATGGAGGTTTATGAGTTCGGTTATGGTTCAAAAAGAAATGTACACTTTAAGATACTGAGAACCACAATAATAGGATGTTGTATCGTGAATTCTAATAAAATATACTAAAGACAAAGAACCCTAGTTGAAAAAGAGGTGTTCTACGGATATTTGAGAAATTTCTCTCGTTCGAACAGTATGCACACGAACCATGTAGACGAAAACCCCTCAGGTAATCACCGACTACCACGTTTATTGACTTCCGCTTCGTGAATCTTCCTACATTTTCAATCTTCAACGGATTTAAGGTGTCAGTCGGGTGTGTTGGTGAAGGGAATGAACACATCTGTACAGTTGGAAAAAGACCTAATGTGGGTTGAAACTTCTATTCCTAATAAAAAGTGAGTAGAACCAGAAGAGAGGGAAAATGGGTGTGAGAAGGGGGGATGGGGTGATTTTTTCAGATGGGTTCATCAGACGTTTTTGGACTCGACCGAGTCTTAAATATGGTTTCTTGATAAATGGTTCTTTACTTAGAACTACTATCTTTCTATTTACCACCTAGGTTGTGACGTCCGTTGAAGACTGAACCGACGACTTTCACAGACGTACCCCCGGAGGGAAAAAATGATTCGTCTCTTTTGGTGTGTACCGTGGGACACTATACTAGTCAAAGGATTGTAACGGAGTGGGGGGAGGGAGAGTCAGTGTTGATTTTTATTTTCTCTTTGTTTACCTCCCACAAAGAGAATTCTGTCCCTTTGATCTTAAGAGGATTTACCCCGAGTAAGACAAACAAGATATTTAACCCAACAGAGTCTATCGTAGTCTATGGAAGTCCTTTCGGAATAGATCCGATGACATTAGTTTACCAGGAGAAGATAGTTGACTCCTCGTACTTTCGGAGATAGGGACGGACTTGACCCTCATTGCCCAGACACTAATTGACCTTTCGATTTACTTGAAATAAATGACCCGTCTTAATTGACTAAGATGGTGTAAAAAGACAATGAACCACAAACGGTTCCAGTTTAGGTAGACATTATATCGAAAGGGTTCTGAGTCAGACACACAAAATAGAATTGACGAAGGACGTTAGTCACCCAAAATTAGAGATACTCTGTTCAAAGGATCCTTGACTCCTTCAACTCTTTAACGTACTCGTCTTTCTCAACCGTATTACATAGTCTCCTGTCTCTTTACGTAGGGTGTACGTGTATGATCCGTGACTGAAATACGTTTCACGACACGATTAACAAATCTGTCCTTCTATTCAAATTATATGTTCAGGACGGGAGGTTCTTGAGTGTTAGACGAACACCCTTTACACTTGTATGTGTGTGTGTGTGGGTGTGTGTCGGGATTAAGATCAGTCTCTCACGGTCCAATAAGGTGTCTCCCTAATTTTTTCACGACTCTCTTTTCTTTTTTATTACATAAGACTCTTATAATCCTTGAAGTATCCATTCAATTATAAAAGTCTATATTAGATTTCTGTTTCACAGTTGTCCGTTTCTTCTATACATATAATGTGTTTTCTTTTGTACCGTTAACTACTTAATCAAAATCTAAAATTTTTATAAAAATAAAGGTATCGTATTTCAAAGTCTTAATTAAATTTTTTGAAAATAACCTCATAATCTAAACCTGACACTTCTTCCGACTCGCGGCTTCTTAACGACGAAAACTTGACACCACCACCTCTTCTGAGAACTCTAGGGAACCTGACGTTCCTCTCGGTTGGTCAGGTAAGACTTCCTCTAGTCGGGACCCTAAAGAAACCTTCCTTACTACGATTTCGACTTTGAGGTTATGAAACCGGTGGAGTACACTTCTCAACTGAGTGACCTTTTCTGAGACTACGACCCTCCCTAACCCCTGTCCTCCTCTTCCCCTGCTGTCTCCTACTCTACCGACCTACCGTAGTGACTGAGTTACCTGCACTCAGACTCACTTGAGGCCCTCAACCTCTACCTGTCCCTCCGGACCGCACGACATTAAGTACCCCAGCGTTTCTCAGCCTGTGTTGACTCGCTGACTTGACTTGACTTGACTTATATATAAGAATATATATGTTCTTATAGTCCTTAAGATAATATTGATTCTGAAGGGTCCTTCTTAACAAATAAGGTAATCATTGGTGATGTATTTCTAAACTTAAACCTAGTTCCCTACATATATGTGTTTGGTCCCTACTAGAAATACGGACGAAGCCTTCTAGATATGTCGGTATCTACATCAAATCTGACTTTCTCTGGAATCACTAAAATAGTCGACTTGAAGAGTAAAAACATTGTAGTCATTTATCAATCAATCGTAACTTAAATGTGACCTTAAGTTCAGAAGACTATAAGTAAGAGTTCATGAAAGACGATACTAGGGGACTTTGAGTCGGAGACACGTTCAAGAACCCTCTATTCTTGACGAGGGGAAAATAAAAACAAAATACAGAACAACCCTTATCCTCCCTTACTCCCCTTTAACTGGGGTAGGGAACCGGAGTATCCCCGGTTCCTCCCCGGTAAAACGAATTATTCTTTTGCCCACGGAGTATCTACCAGAGTGTTTATTCGGTAAGAAGGGTCCACCAGTCCGTTGAATCCTTGTGACGTCTGAGAAGATCGTATGACGTAAAGGAAAGGAAGAGGAAGAGGAGGGGAGAGTCGGGGGTTGACCAGTCGTTGCCGGTCAACCGTTCCCAATCAGTGAGTCAACACAGGTTGAGAAACACTTGGATACCTGACATCGGGCGGTCCCAGGGGACAGGTAACTTAGGAGGTCCGTTCTTATGACCTCACCCATCGACAAGGGAAGAGGCCCCCTAGAGGGCTTGTTCCCTAGCTTGGTCTCAGAGGGTGTAACGTCCGTCTAAGAAACGGTAGATCAAGATCATTGTTGACCCATCGTGAACCCTCGGATGGTTGTACTTTTTAGGTACTCGTGTCCTAAAACAGATAAAACAAGTAAAGACTCTGTCGTGTGTTCTCCAGGAGTTATAAAGGACTTACTTATCTTTACAAAAAAGAAAGACGGTAAACCTGTAAAAGTAAATAATTACACCGATGTTGATTTGTAAGAAAGAAAAAACCAGGGAAGTAAATCAGGACCCCGTATACTCTCACTTGGTCCGACTGAGACAGTGGTGGGAGTGGTCCTAATCGTCAACAGTACCCTTTCTGTCTACATTGTCAGAAAGTCAAGTAAAAAGTCTTGAGATAAATCTATATGTCGTAAGAGAAAAAAAGATTAGTAATACTATTATAATTGGAAATTTTTTTTTTGGGACGTCTCTGTCCTGTTATTGAAATTATTAGAGAACGGATGAGGTCCTCAATAAATATAATGTTTTTACCTGTTATCTCTCGTTTCGTGTTAACCGTTCTGATTTTCGAGTACTCTACTATTTTATCTATCGATCACTCTTCGACGACATATTTTCCTCGAGTCGATCCACGAGACACTACAGGATCTCCTCACGTTATCCCTCAGCCTCCCTCCGAGTGTTCCGTGTCCTATATATATATAATTATACGTATGTATATTATCTAAGTGTAACGATAAGGCGTCTTTAATATCTAAGTGTAACGATAAGGTGTGTTGTAATATTTCCTTAATAGGAGGTTAATTTTTTTCTTCTCAAAACCTTTTTTGAGTACTCTTTATTCGATGATCCGTGATGATTTTATCGTATTTTATAAAATTTTATATGTCACATATAACTCTCATAACATAAAATTTAAGATAGATTTACAAAATTCATGTAAAGAAAAAAAATTTAAGATCTCTTGTAGATGACGATTATGATTGGATGAGGTATCCATAATTATTTAGAGAAGGTGACATAAGAAGTCGACAGGTTTCCTCTCTCATAGTAGAATTAAAGATTCCCTCGACGAGGATGCGAACAATAAAGTTCCGTGGGATATGAAAGAAAACCGAAGGGTCTACTCCGATCACCGTTTCTTAAGTGGACGGTAACATCCTCTGAGTCCTCTACGCTCAAGATAGGCACTCAACCCTTCCAGGGGGGGACCTCGTCCCGTACCGTTGGGTGAGGTCATTAGAATGGATCTTTTAAGTACCTGCCTCCCCGGACCTCCCGATGTCAAGTACCCCAGTGTTTCTTAGTCGGTATTGACTCGTGTGTATGTGTGTATGAAGAAACTTCAAAAAGAAAAAAAAGGGTTGGTAGGGAGTAATCGATCTTTAACTTTGAGGTAAAGTGAAAGTAACAGGGAACAAAGTGAGGGTTCTCAGGATTGTCTAACACATTCGTGACTTTAAAGAGTGTTTAATAGTATCATGAATTTTCGTATTAAAAAGTCTTACCTCGACAATCTACGAAACTCAGTCATCTTATTTGCATTAGAGAGACGTGGAAATTTTTACGTTTTGGTGACACCAGTGGTAATACATAGATTTGGTTTGGACAAACACGTTCATAAACAGATAAACAAGTCACATAAAAATAGTTCACGAATGACATGTGGTGTGGAACAAGACCTACGACTCTAACTCATCTATATTAGTTACTGGAGTAATTAGAAAGACACTCTTAAAAGGACCACACATATATACCCACAACCCCACCTTGTCTCTGTCTGAACGATATTCCAAATCTTTTTACTTCTCCAAAATTGTAGTGTCTTTGTATTAAAAATTGACTCATAGTGTATAGAGAATAGTAAGCTTACGTAAAGGGACCTGTGAAATGGTGTATCGAGAAGGACAGAGAGGAGAAAAGAGGGGAAGGGAAAATATTACATGTTAAGTATCTAAAGACCATATAAGTGTTTGAACATGTCGTTAATGGTGGTATATTCAGGTATAGTGAAGTAGTGTTGGTTGTCTTTGGAGTATGTGTAATCGTCAGTGAGGGGTAAGAGGATAAAAGGGTCAGGGACCTTTGGTGATCAGATGAAAGAAAGAGACATATAAACAGTTAAGACCTGTAAAGCACATTTACCTTAGTGTGTAATACACCGGAAAACACAGACTGAAGAAAGTGACTCGTATTATAGAAGTCACTTCACACTTTCAGCGAATCAGTACAGTCTGAGAAACGCTGGGGTACCTGAATCAGGTACCTTAAGAGATCTGGTCTTATGACCTCACCTATCGAAAAGGGAAGAAGTTCCCTTAAAGGGGTTGGGTCCCTAGCTTGGGTCCAGAAGGTGTAACGTCCGTCTAAGAAATGGTCGACTCGGTGTTCCCTTCGGGTATTATAAAAGTTCCGAGTAAGTCAATATCCTTCATAGTCAAGGAAAAGAAACGACTCATTATAAGGTAGTATACCTCTATGATATAAAACAAATAGATAAGTGACTACCAGTAAACCTAACAAAGGTAAAACACATAACACTTAGTACGACGGTACTTGTGAGTACATGTTCACAAACACATCTGTGTACAAGAGTTAATAGGAGTCATATATGGATCTCCATCTTAACGATCTAGTATACTATTGAGACAAATTATAGAAGATTCCTAAACGGTACGATAAAAGACTTCACCAACGTGGTAAAATGCAAAGGTTAGAAGATGTGAGAAAGGTTGTGAACAATAATAAAGAAAACAATAATAATAATATCAGAGGGGTTGCCCATACTTCACTATAGAGTGATACTAAAACCAAACGTAAAAGGATTGTTGATTACTACATCTCGTTGAAAAACACACAAATAACAGATAAACATGTAGAATAAACGTTATGGATAAGTATATGAAGCGGGTAAAATATTGACCCAATTGACAGAGAAAAAAAACAACTTAATATTCTCAAGAAATATATAGGACTCATTTTAGAGAGTAGTCCATATACTAAATGTTTATAAAATGGGGTAAGACACCTAACAGAAAAGTGAAATAACTACCGTATAAAACTTCATGTTTTCAAAAATTAAATCTACTTCAGGTCAAATACAAAACCAAGGGGTCACGTTCTAGTGTTTTTACATATGGATGGAAAAGAAGATGTTTAAAATATCAAAATCGAGAATTTTACATTCAGAATTGGATAAAACTCAATTCAAAGCACATACAATCCTCTATTCCCCAAATTGACATAAAAAGACGCGTGCCTATAGGTGAACACACTAAGAAAAGAAGAATTGGAAGTTCAAGGAGGTACATTCTTTGATACAGAAGTAGTTAGAGAACGGGTGGAGGTCCCAATATACTTTTTATGTCGTCTAAATTTCGAAAATATATATTTTTTTTTTTGATATTAGAGTTTTTGGAGTCGACCTTTGTAGCATCAACTGTTCCAGGTCACATGAAAGAAAAATACAGGTGAGAAGACGGACACCTAAGCTAAGATTTAACTGACTATTAATCGAACATTGTGAACGTATTACCGAGCGTTTTTCTAGAGTCCGTTAAGAATCTTGAGTCGAAAGGTAAAAGTGTTACATTAGTAGATTGGTATTCCGGTATTTGTCTATGAACCGGTTATTCGGAGTGAATACGTATCCTTACCTTTTCTCTCTTATTCGTTAGAGTCCTTCGACTTTAATTATATTCTAACATTAAACTGGATGTTATTCTATTTCACCTACAAAATGATTGTACACTATGTCGGTAAGTGTCACGTAAAACATCGGAACATCCTTCGTGACCTAGGACAATTTTATAATGAGTATCGGTGTAACCAAAGTCTGTTTACATGATGTAGTTACTAGTAACGATGTAAATAATTACTAGTAAATATGTGTCAAAAATTATACCACTTTGTATATCCCGTTTAGTACCTTAATTAACTTAAAATAAAAACTTAATACTAAAAGGACCGTTCAGTATATTATCGTCGTAACATCCTGTGAAACATCACATAAGCGTACACAACAGGTTTAAGTAAAAATTTGTTATTGGTGTCCTCTTCCGTTTTGGTCACAATAATAAGGGTAAAAGATCTATCTTTTTAATGATCGGTAAAGATAATTTTCCATAAGATTGTAAAACTTTTGATAACTCTTATTAATTTTACATTTGTTCTATATAGTCGGTCGAAATAGTAGAGTGGTCAATTAGTATAAACGAACTATAAAATCCTCTTCCACTACCGCTGCGTGAGGTCATGAGAACGGACCTTTTAGGGTACCTGTCTCCTCGGACCATCCGACGTCAGGTACCCCAGCGATTCTCAGCCTGTGCTGATTTGCTGAAGTGAAAGTGAAAAGTGAAAGTACGTAACCTCTTCCTTTACCGTTGGGTGAGGTCACAAGAACGGACCTCTTAGGGTCCCTGCCTCCTCGGAACATCCGACGGTAGATACCCCAGCGTGTCTCAACCTATGCTGACTTCGTTGAATCGTCGTCGTCGTCGTCGAACTATAAAAATTTATATATATATTAAATATCTATGTTAATCTTAAAATCCTTATTGAAAAATTATCACTAATTAAAATCCCAATCTAATAACAATTATTTATAAGGGTGTAGAGGAGGAATCTACCCTAAATGAACGAGTAGGGAACTGAACCTGCACCAGTCCATTGAAGAAACCTGTTACCATACTCCTGACTTCACTCGGATTTCCAAACTTTACAAAACGTACTAATATGGAATATGCGAACACGAAGTTGGAAATGGACTCTTCTTGTAAAGGACCGATTAGACGAGCAGGTTATGAAGGACACTCTGTTATCCTTTCTATATATACACTCAAAACCTTTTGAATCTCAATACAATTCAAAGGTTGTTGGTCACTGTCTAAGGATTATAATAAGGTAGATATATCAACAAAGAAGACTAGTTGACACAGGTGAAGAGAGAGGGAGAGAGAAAAACTATTCACAAAGACTTTAACACCGACGTTAAAATTGATTCATTTTGTCTGTCTTATAAATCTTTATCTATCTGTTTATTTATTTGTCTCTTCATGGGTCGGACTCAGATGTATCCTTCGAGTATCATTCAAAAGACAAACAAATTTAATATCTCGTAGTCACGACTACCTCTTCGTATCCATAATAACGTATCCATTATAACTCTTCGAAGTTAATAAAGTATAAGGGGGACAGGGACCGAAGTAAGGGTTGAAAGGTATTCTCTTCTTTCCACAAGTCTTCCCTCACTGGTGAGGTCCCTCGTGACCCTTGTGTACCAGAGAGGGATATGGTTCGTCCTACACCTCTTGAAGAACTATTGTAGAACCGATGAGTACGTCGGTGGAGATCGGAGGGGTGAGGTGTTCACCAGTCAGCTCCCTTTTAGCTACACCAAGTGAGAGAGAAAGACCCGAGAGGAGACTTTCGTTCGGAGTTCACGGGACCTGAGGACCCAACAGGGACGGAGAGGTTCCGGTGTCAGTACACAGGTAGGATGGAACTTCTGAGTCGAACGTCGGCCCGTCTCGTCTTCACCAGTCTCTCGTGTCGAGAGGCACCTCTATGGGTCACAGGTAATCAGGGGAAGGTTAAGAGAAGGATGGGGTAGGGTTCATGAGAATTGGTGTTGGTACAGTCGTCTGACCAAACAAGTAGTGTGTAACCAGATTTCTATTGTAAACACTTATTTGAAGTACAGGACCTGTAAAATCTAAATTTGATAACTATCAGTTCTCGAAAGTCTCAAGTTTCTAGACTAAAGTCGACTCGTAATAAGAGGACTCTGTTACCTATGGTGATTGTTACCTCCTTCCCGTTTCACATGTTCCCTTCTCTTTTTGTCTTATTTTGATGGAGAGTGGACAGAGGTGCGTACTAAGGTGACTTGACCCACTACCCAAAACACAGAAGTTCTCAAGTTTCAAGAGACGGGTTTCTGGTCAGGACGATAGAGTGGGAGAAGAATTGGTCCTTAGAAGGTTCTTCTCCATAGGAATAGAGGAGGAGGAGATGAATCGTGCAAAGGAGACAGTGGAGTAGAGAATTTAGTAGAGGAGTGGAGGTAGGGTCACCGGTGTCAGAATCTAGTTGACTGACCGGTTCTCCTAAGAATTGAGAGAGGGTCAAACGGGGGCTGGAGGGGTAGGACGAGCTACTGGTTTGGTCTTAAAGATCGGTATTTAGAGTAGTACGGGGGAGGACGAACTTAGGTAGTGACCGAGGTAATGGAAGTCGTGTCAAAACCTTAGGACGTCGTGTCGTGTCTTCAGAGAAGTCACCCACGAAGATGTTCCCATAACCGGGGTCGAGGGAGTGTAAGGTGGAAGCCACGTAGGAAAGAGATAAAAAGTACAAGGTAAGGAAGAAGAACCATTCACGTTTACGGGAGAGGTATGGTGGTGAGGACGACTCGTTAGTTTACCACTATAAAAGTTTTCATCGGAAAGTCTCTCTTCTTTTCCCTTGATTAAAGGAAATTAAGTGGTTTTTCACCATCTTATTATTAACAAACGGACGGGAACTAAAATAAGAACCACGAAGAGGTAAAGGAGTCGAATTTCTACGGACGGAAAACATGACGAAGGACCTACCCTACTGTATCTGATACAAGCCGAAAACTCGGAGTGTATAAGTCCAGGACTTCTCTGAGATCTTTGTAAGGTTCCAGTTCCTTTCCCCTCATCACAGTCCCTCACACGTACTAGAATCTACTACCACTCGGGACTCGTGAGGTGGGCACCCATCCAAACCTTTAAATTTTAGTCCTTCTGGATTACGAAAGGGAACCACTTCGGGGATCTATCTTGTAGTTAGGGATCTCAAGGGTTCTAGTCTCTCCACGTTCTCGGTTTGTTTCGAGACTTATCACTCAACCCCTGAGTTAGCTGACTTGAATGGAAGGCGGTGGGTTTCCTTACCCATATAGAAGTTACTTCAAACAAAATCAATGTCTATTCGAAGAATGTCCAAACAACATCTACCTTTAAGTATGAACGTGGACTGATTTGGTTCCTAGTTAAATAATGTTTGAAACCCCAAACCCTCCCTGTTTTATGTTCATTAGACTTAATAAGTAATTGAAAACGAACTCTAGTCCGTTCTTCTTTACCCAAAATTTACTGTATCCCCCTGAACGGACCACTAGGTCACCAGTTCTTAGGCGGAAGATTACGTCCACTGTGTCTAAGTTAAGGACCAGTCCCTTGATTCTAGGGTGTACGGTGTCCCGTTGATTCGGACTCACCTCATTGGTCTCTTCGGACAAGTGGTGTTGCTTCTGTATCACGTCAGTTTTAATGTTTGTGTACTTATTTGTTCGTTTATTTATTTTCCTCCATCGACCTAAAGTCAACCTGAACTCCCTCTAAAAGGCCTTATACTCCTGTTGTTTTCCTTTTCCTATACTAATACACTTAAAGTTTTCTCTTCTGACCGGATATTTGAAAGACTTCGTCACCAAGTCTAAAAACGAATAACTTCCTCCTTTGTCTGTCTTATCCAAGCCAGAACTTTCGTCCTGAGGTAGAACCCGGTCTACGACCTGATACTCGATATACGGGTCATAGATACCTTTACTGTATGGTTGACCTTTTGGTCTTGGGGACCTACCTTCTCGGGTTCCCGAGTATGGATCTGAGAGGTAACGGATTTTTTATGGGATTATGTGATTAACATACACATTGACTTATCTTAGTATTTAAGATAATACGATTAACCCTATACTGGTGTCCGGATAACTATTAACAGGTGACAATTGATGGATCCGAAGTTGTTATTGGCACTTGAAAGACTACAAGTTCGACCAAAACCTTTTCCGTCTCCTTGGTCTCTAGTTTAACAGTTGTAGGTGATCTAGTACCTTTTTCGTTCTCTCAAGGTCTTTTTGTAGATAAAGACGAAATAACTGATACGGTTTCGGAAACTGACACACCTAGTGTTATTTGACACCTTTTAAGACTCTCTCTACCCTTATAGTCTGGTGGATTGGACGGAGAACTCTTTGGACATACGTCCAGTCCTTCGTTGTCAATCTTGACCTGTACCTTGTCGTCTGACCAAGGTTTATCTTTTTTCTCACGCGGTTCCGACATATAACAGTGGGACGAATAAATTGAACATACGTCTCATGTAGTCTCTTGGTGACCTGACCTTCTTTGTGTTCGACCTTAGTTCTAACGGCCCTCTTTATAGCTATTGGAGTCTATACGTCTACTGTGGTGGGAATACCGTCTTTCACTTCTCCTCGATTTTTCGGAGAACTACTTTCACTTTCTCCTCTCACTTTTTTGACCGAATTTCGAGTTGTAAGTCTTTTGCTTCTAGTACCGTAGACCAGGGTAGTGAAGTACCCTTTATCTACCCCTTTGTCACCTTTGTCACAGTCTGAAATAAAACCCCCTCCGAGGTATTAGTGAGGTCTACCACTAACGTCGGTACTTTAATTTTCTGCGAATGAGGAACCTTCTTTTCAATATTGGTTGGCTCTGTCGTATAAGTTTTCGTCTCTGTAATGAAACGGCTGATTCCAGGCAGATCAGTTCCGATACCAAAAAGGTCACGAGNCCCCTTTGTCACCTTTGTCACAGTCTGAAATAAAAACCCCTCCGAGGTATTAGTGACGTCTACCACTAACGTCGGTACTTTAATTTTCTGCGAATGAGGAACCTTCTTTTCAATATTGGTTGGCTCTGTCGTATAAGTTTTCGTCTCTGTAATGAAACGGCTGATTCCAGGCAGATCAGTTCCGATACCAAAAAGGTCACGAGTACATACCTACACTCTCAACCTGACACTTCTTCCGACTCGCGGCTTCTTAACTACGAAAACTTGACACCACCACCTCTTCTGAGAACTCTCAGGGAACCTGACGTTCCTCTAGGTTGGTCAGGTAAGACTTCCTCTAGTCGGGACCCTAAAGGAACCTTCCTTACTACGATTTCGACTTTGAGGCCATGAAACCGGTGGAGTACGCTTGCCAACTGAGTAACCTTTTCTAAGACTACGACCCTCCCTAACCCCCGTCCTCCTCTTCCCCTGCTGTCTCCTACTCTACCGACCTACCGTAGTGACTGAGCTACCTGTACTCAGACTCACTTGAGGCCCTCAACCACTATCTGTCCCTCTGGACCGCACGACGCTAAGTACCCCAGTGCTTCTCAGCCTGTGCTGACTCGCTGACTTTACTTGACTTGACTTGATGGATCCGGATTCCGTATACTTAGTGTCCAATTGAAATTAACATAGAAAGAAAAGGAAACAAGTCTGATCAAAATCCCTTAAACCCCTCCACCCAAACCCGTGCATGTGAATCTCATATATTCCAAAAGTGTTTTTGACCAATCCCCAGGAACCGATTCTCCTCTGAGACGGAACCCGGGTGGTCACATTATTTGACGTGAGACGATAGATGTAACAGGAAGATTCACTCAAACAAAGGACCTTGTACACCGATGTTGTAGAACTACTCAATTTTAATTATATAGTTCGGTCATGTATTGTACATGTAAGTGGTCCCTCTTTCAAACACGGTGGAACCCAGTGAGGGTGAGTGTGGGGGTTGAGTCCGATAAGGTTCTGTCTTATTACTTTACTGTTTGGGGACTAAGGTCAACGACTCAATGACCAACGTCTCTTGTGTTTCCAAGAGACGTTCAAGTTCAAACACACGTGTAGATTGTCAGAACTACATGTCTTGAAAGGACGTCACTCTCTCCTTTATCCCTCAGTACTGACAAGAATATAAGTCGGATTCTCAAATCAGAAAAGAGTTTAAAATTTGAGAAATCAAAGACTTTGATAAACTGGTTATCATTAATAATAAAACCACTAATTTTCAGAATGATCCTATAATTCATGAATGTGTTTATGAAGTCCCACCGTTCCGACCACTTTTTAATACTCAAGTCAATGGATACGGAGAAAACCTGTCTTACCTTATTTTTGTCAGATGAGAATTTTAAAGATCTATATAATGTAACGTTGTGAAACATCCTACTACTTTCAGATTAGTTTGAACCTCACTCGGACTACAGAACTAAGTATACCTTAGTGTCAAACAAAATTTGTTCAGGTTTAAGAGAGGACAGGTAAATTTCTTTCATTTCGTTTCACTAGTAACAAAATTAACGGTTCAAAGTCTTACAATTTCTGATCTATCTCAACATTCTGCGTCATTCGTCCCTCTTTTTAGGGTTCTTGTATAAGTGCGTACACGGATGTGTTTCTGAGTGTCTAAAATACTTCCCATCATAAATGGTCCCCCATCATAAATATCGAGACACATTAAATATCGAAAATTTACATTACCATATTACGTTTATTTCAAAAAAGAAGGGTTCGTTACTCGAGTACTTATTTGGACTTTTCCTACGATCCGACCTCTGTCTCTACCCTTCTCCTCCGACTCTTACTTAGTCGCACGGGACGAAAGAGGTCGTTGACAGTGAATGTTGGGACCCTAGTCAAGGGGCGAGTCGTACTCCTGGGCCCCGAGCCGATACACACTGTACCGTGACTTGTTAAGGGTAGGCTCCGTTGTCTCGTTCTTACGACGAGCCGGGTGGCACGTTGTTTTTACATACTTTAGCGTAATCGTCTCTTTGTTCTAAAGACCCAGAATAGTGTCTTTCCGGAAAAAGGGGAGGATCTACTTACAAGTGGAGATTAACTTGTTGACAATGGGAGAAATAAAGATGGACTTTCACCGAAAATGTTGAGTATTAATTCCCGTCCTAGAAATATTAGGGTAGTACTACCTTACGGAAAAATCCCGGACTTACGACAAGTAATTGTCCTATAAATCCCGACCCAAAAAAAAGTCACCAATTAACCTGGTGTTAAGTAAACGTACGGACCACGTAAAATTCAGCCATGTCCTTCTTGAGGTAAATCGGTGAAAGTTTTTGCGCCAGACCTTCTGACTACAGGAACTGGGAACATTTCGTTTGTAATATACTCTATACTAAACATGAGTTCTCTCTTTAGTACCGTCCCTTCTCCCTATTTTGGGTTAGTCCGTAAGTTTTAATTGTATTACTTTAACAAAAATTCTCTCTTTCTTTAATATGTCATATTATTAAAGATTTTCAACTACAGAGAAGTAGTTTTGTTTTTACCACAGTTTCAAAACGTTCTGAGGTCTAAATTTCAAAAGGAGTTTCCTTGACACATAAAGTTCTTTGTCCTCACATGTCGTGAGGCCTTACAAGAGTCACCTAAAAACCTCTAATCCCTCCGAATTCCCAATTAATCCAGTTTCAAGTATCGACTAAAATACCCTTTTATAAGATAAGTGACCGACAATCTAAACCTTTTAATATTGATGATATCTATCTTGTTAAGTAAATTATTGAGGTTTAGATCGAGAATTCGTTACCTTTTGTTCGGGTCGGTCTTTCGGTAGTTTGCTATGTTGCAACGTTATATTTGTATAAAAATTTATAGATTTGTCTATAAACTCAAAACATGTCAGAGGAAGAAATCTAACGATGGGTGAATTCGATTGTCCGAGTCTAGTCGGAAGGTAAACCTTAAGTGACATAGAAGGGGTGTTACTGAGATATTACAGGAAAGTGAGTCAAGAACACGTACACCTGTGATTGGACCGATAAAATAGGGCTCAGATTGGACCATAACAGTTGGAAAAAGAAAAATGTAAAGGAAGTGTCATTGAGACTTCGTGGGACGTTTGGGAGGTTAGGTATCTATTAAGGTCCAGAGGTCCTAGAAAATTTCTTATCTAACTATTTGACCGTCCAGAATGTTGACAGTTTAGAAAGTTTAAAAAAGACACTTATTTTTGTCCGAAAAGTAGATTTCCGTTCGAGGACTTAACCTGTGAATAAAGTTTGAGAGTTATTTTCTTCTTTTCTGTAATTAGTAGTTACAATACTGAAAAAGTTCCTGTTTTACAGTCATTTGGAAGATTTTTAAATATCTATACAGTTGTCTTTAATAGAAACATTAACAGATGGTAGTATATCTACATAGACACACACACACATATATATATATATATGTGTTTCTGAGTTTAATTCACTAAATAGGTTTCAGAGAGTCGGTCAGATCTTGTGTCTAGAGACAATTCAACTCGAGAAAGAAGTCGTAATAAGACATAGACTACAAAAAATAAAATAAATAATTTATAGTACATAAAATTATTTAATTGACTACTCATCTCTAGTCATGTAAAGATTGTTGGGGAACTTATTTTTAACGAATGTTTAGTTACTGTTTTTTATGTTTGTTACTTTCGTTCATTTGTTCGTTTCGGAAAATTCTACTCAAATTTATCCTATGTGTTTTTGTTTTAAAATTCTATAAAATTTAAAGAACTCGGAGTTTGAAAACTCAATGAAAATTTAGGAATTCTTAAATTTAGGAATTTGAGAACTTTTAAATTTAAAAGTTTGAGAATTTAACTAATCAAATTCTTGTACAGCGAAATTTTATTAAATGAATTCAAAAATAAAATAATTATTACGTAATATTTATATTAATCGATAATTTTGAAAAGTATCATTAAATCTGGAGAACTTTTATTTGGAATTTATCTCACCGTTCGTAAATTTAGGTATCCATATTCAAATTTAAGGTACCGTACTTAAATTTTACGTACCATACATAAATTTACATTAAGTTCCTTAAACTACAAACCAGAGTAGGTACCTTACAGAAAATTAATTTTATTCTCGAGATCGAAAATGGATTAACCTCATACAGAAACGAGATCAATAAGTATAAAATTCTATATAAAATAGAGTGATATAGAGTTATATACAATGATAATAATTTATATAGTACAATATTTATTTTTTATATAATTATATATTTGTAATAGGTTTTACGTTTAGTGAATTTTAATGGAAGATTTTTATAACTATGATTAACGATTTTTATAAAACACACTTTACATCATGGTAATACCAAAAGGGATTCTCTAAATGTCAAAACACTTGATAGAGTTTGACTTGAGTTTAATTGTCTGAGACACAGAAACACGTTTATTTGTGTATCGTAACAAAATGACTTTCCAACTGTTTATGTCGAGACCCCCATAAAAATTAAAAAATTAAAATAAAAGTGGGGATCATTTAATGTTACTAGAGTCACAGGTTTTGGGTTATGTCTTTCTGACCTTTAAGTAAGTTATGAAATGTCTTTACATTTTTTACATAAAATATGGTTTATTATGTGGTTATATCTTTATAAATATGTAAACTTCATGTTGTTATGGACAATGACTGTGATAAACTCTGTTTTTTTATACTATTATACGCATTGTAAAAACGATGTTGTTTCAAACTGTCAATCTACTTATTCCTGAGACAGTAAAAATGTACAACTTCACACTTCTTTAGAATTGGACTTTAATGTAAGTACTTATTTAAGTTTACATAAAAACGTAATTGTATTTACGGAGTTCTTCATAAAAATAAAATGGTAAAATAATCTCTATAGACACAATGTATTAAGTTCTTTACTATGTTTTACCAAATGATTGTATATGGGAAAACTTCTTTAAATGAATCCTTAGAGAAACTTATAATAAGTAAGTCTCATAAGAAAAATTCACGAACGTTTAAATAAGAGTCAGTTATTTAAGGTTATTAGACAGGAATCCTATTATCATTAATTTACATCGTGAATCATAATGTAGTAAAACCCATCTTTTCTAGTCAAAATGTGTTGTTATATTTAAAGTTCATACTTATGTGTAATTTTCTTTTCAACTTTACCTAGATATACTAATTTATATTAGTTTGATGATACATAAGTTTTCGTTTAAATGACGTTTTCAGTGGAATTTCAAACGAAAGAAACCTAATATTCAAATAGTCGTGTCTAAAAAGGTTACATGAAGATGTTATTTGTATGAATATGTGATATATTTTCTTAATTGAACAAAATAAAGTGTAACTCCAAACAAAAAATCTAGTAATATCGAGTCTTACGTAGTCATTACAGATATGACACCCGTCCTAATTCAAATACAAATATGAGACTTCTGTTGACAGACCGGTTCATACTACGTACTTGTACAACGGTTTCTAAATATGTTTTTTTTCCAACAAAGAAAAGAATTTCTTAATCGATCAATTGTTTCTATAAGAATTGATCTACGTCTATAACTAAACGTAAAACAAGTCTCTTTTGGTATTATTTCAACTTATGTGAGTGTCAAATAAATACAAATAAAATGACACAATTATACAAATCTTATTGTAACGATCACTAAACCCATGATTCTGTAGTTCTTTTTGGATTTATCGATAAAAAATAAAAATTTTTTAAAGTAAGAATAAGACGAAATTACTATAAGTTCCTCTTTTATGGTATGTTCTTATTTCAATAAAATAATTGAGTCTAAACCGAGATTTTACATTTTACTTTTCAATTACTCTTAATGAAAGAAGTAAATATTTCTTTAATTTTAGTACAAAACTAATATAATAGTTTCAAATGGAATTGTCTGAAATTATTACAATAGTAAGAAACGAATACTATACTNCTCAGGTTTTCAGACCATATATTTCAATAAAATAATTGAGTCTAAACCGAGATTTTACATTTTACTTTTCAATTACTCTTAATGAAAGAAGTAAATATTTCTTTAATTTTAGTACAAAACTAATATAATAGTTTCAAATGGAATTGTCTGAAATTATTACAATAGTAAGAAACGAATACTATACTACACATAAACTTAGTAGGGTTTTTTCGGTTTATCATTGGGAATCTCAAGTCACTTGATTCTTGTTTACTTTATTTGAATGTTTTCAGTTATCGGTATCATACTATATGATCCGGACCTTTATTGGGATGTTCTATACTCGTCCTGGATAAATGTCTTTTGACAATTGAAAGTGTTTCTTTACTATTTACCATTCGACTTTTATACTCTTTGTGAAGTGTAAATACCTATCGTGTTACGTACTAACATTAAGGAGGATTTAATTAAAATGCACAATTACTTTTGTTTATTTTTATTGTATGTTACTCCAAAATACACTCTAACCTCTATGAAAGGTACTAATACCCTCTTAGTCGTTCTTTCTTGTCGGGTTCTTGTAAACTTAATTGTAATCTTTTCTCACAACACGAACGTTCTTAACATTCTAAAGGTATATTAACTATACCATAACTATGTACCTAATTCTAGCTAATGATCTTGTCTAATTATTTTGTCAAACTTTTTAAGATTATGTATTCTTTATCCATATAACATTTTTTCGTGATATCCACGTTCCTTCTACCTTATAAAAAAGTCGTTTCTGAATCTTGCAATAGATAAACTTCTTATTGATTCTATTCGTGAATTGAATGTAGTATGATTACCTAGTTAGTGTCTTAAACATGATCCATTTTTGTCTGAAAAAAAATTGACCATACTTCTATGTTTTATTAAAAGATTCCATTTTCGTTACTTTCTCCATTGTTTCCTTTTTGTTACATTTTTTAACTGAAAAAATGAATTTTCGTGTTTTGGTGTTTTTTTATATTTTCATTTGTAAACAACTTATCTTTATTAAGCCTGTTCTCCACCGGTACTAATCATGTATTATTTTCCTAAATTTTTAGTGATAATGAGATTATTCCTTCTTGTACTTGAATATTAAGAACTGACTTTTGTGTAATCAATGTTGTTTATATAATTTTTAATGGTATATGTAATAATCTCTTTATACGTTAATTCGGTAATATAATAACTATTAGACATTTTAACTGTTTTATATGAAATTTTACAATTAAATTCATTGAGTACATAAACGTCCTTACATTTAACTATAATTAAAATTCCTTCGTTTGACTGTAGATAGACTTTTAACAGTATATGAAAATATATAACCCCGAATATAACACTTATAAGTATATAAGTGTCATGAATTTAGTCAATAATATGAAGATTTCTGTATTAGTCTCTATCTGACTGTCCACATATACATTCATACAAATAACATCACAATAAATATCTTCTCTTTATAAGTTAAGTCAAGTCTTGTCAGTGAGTCAGCACAGGCTGAGAGACACTGAGGTACTTGACGTCGTGCGGTCCGGAGGGACAGGTAGTGGTTCAGGGCCTCAAGTCTCTTTGTAATCGTTATTAGTTTTATAGGTCGTCGTCCATATGTCGTTTTATCCAATACTAAATACAGTACTTAAAGTATCTTATAATGTGGTGACAACTTTATCTACGAAGACTTCGTATAAATTTCTTTACCTTCGAAAAACACTTTTTTGATTTCACTGTATACTACATGTACACTACATTTACATACGTTAAAATCACGTTGATAATATATAAATATAGTATGTGTTTCCAAGTTTACATATAAACTTACGTATATACATATTAATAATTTTATTTGTAAATTTTTATTTGGTGTTATAACCATTCAAGTTCGTATTAAAAATAAAATAAGTAATTCAACTCAAGTCAGAGAGTCAGCACAGGCTGAGAAACACTGGGGTACCTGACGTCGTACGGTCCGGAGGAACAGGTAGTGGTTGAGGGCGTCAAATGGGTTTGAGGACAGGTGACTCAGGCACTACGGTAGGTTGGTAGAGTAGGAGACAGTAGGGGAATAGGACGGAAGTTAGAAAGGGTCGTAGTCCCAGAAAAGTTTACTAAGTCGAGAAACGTAGTCCACCGGTTTCATAACCTCAAAGTCGAAGTCGTAATCAGGAAGTTTACTTGTAGGTCCTAACTAGAGGAAATCCTACCTGACCAACCTAGAGGAACGTCAGGTTCTCTGAACTAGAGGTGTCAGAAGAGGTTGTGGTGTCGAGTTTTCGTAGTTAAGAAGCCGTGAGTCGAAAGAAATATGAGGTTGAGAGTGTAGGTATGTACTGATGACCTTTTTGGTGTCGAACCTGATCTTCCTGACAACAACTGTTTCATTACAGAGACGAAAAATTATACGAGAGATCCAAGTAGTATTTTAAGGAAGGTTCCGCATTCGTAGAAAATTTAAGTACCGACGTCAGGGTAGACGTCACTAAAACCTCGGTTTTTTATATTTCCGACGGTGATATATCTATTCTTTCGTAAGGAGTCGTTAGTCACTTTTCTTTATCTCCTTTTGTTGTCTTACCCTTTTAATCTCTAGAGAAGTTCTTTTAATCTCTATGGTTCCCTTGTAAAGTACGTTTCTACCCGAGTTATTACTTGTCTTTACCATACCTGGATTGTCTTTGTTCTCTATAATTTTCTCCACCGTTCTTATGTCTCTTCTTGACATGTTTTTTTCTAGAATTACTGGATCTATTAGTGTTACCACACTAGTGAGTGGATCTCGGTCTGTAGGACCTTACACTTCAGTTCACCCGGAATCCTTCGTAGTGATACTTGTTTCGATCACCTCCACTACCTTAAGGTCAACTCGATAAAGTTTAGGACTTTCTACTACGACGTTTTCACGACGTGAGTTATGCGGTCGTTTATACCTTTTGAGTCGTCACCGGTGTCCTGACCTTTTCCAGTCAAAAGTAAGGTTAGGGTTTCTTTCCGTTACGGTTTCTTATGAGTTCGATGGTGTGTTAACGTGAGTAGAGTGTGCGATCATTTCATTACGAATTTTAAGAGGTTCGGTTCGAAGTCGTTATGCCCTTGACACTTGAAGGTCTACAAGTTCGACCAAAATCTTTTCCGTCTCCTTGGTCTCTAGTTTAACGGTTGGAGGCGACCTAGTACCTTTTTCGTTCTCTCAAGGTCTTTTTGTAGATAAAGACGAAATAACTGATACACTTTCGGAAACTGACACACCTAGTGTTATTTGACACCTTTTAAGAAGTTCTCTCCCTTATGGTCTGGTGGACTGGACGGAGAACTCTTTGGATATACGTCCAGTCCTTCGTTGTCAATCTAGACCTGTACCTTGTTGTCTGACCAAGGTTTATCCTTTTCCTTATGCAGTTCCGACATACAACAGTGGGACGAATAAATTGAATATGTATCTCATGTAGTACTCTTTACGACCCGACCTTCTTCGTGTTCGACCTTAGTTCTAACGGTCCTCTTTATAGTTATTGGAGTCTATAAGTCTACTGGGGTGGGATTCCCGTCTTTCATTTCTTCTTAATTTCTCGGAGAACTACTTTCACTTTCTCCTCTCACTTTTTCAACCGAATTTCGAGTTGTAAGTCTTTTGCTTCTAGTACCGTAGGTCAGGGCAGTGAAGTACCCTTTATCCACCCTTTTGTCACCGACTGATAAAAAAATCCGAGGTTTTAGTACCGTCTACCACTAACGTCGGTACTTTAATTTTCTACGAATGAGGAACTTCCTTTCATTATTGGTTGGATCTTTCATATAATTTTTCGTCTCTGTAATGAAAGAGTTGTTTCCAGGCAGATCAGTTCCGATACCAAAGAGGTCATCAGTACATACCTACACTCTGAACCTGATATTTCTTTCGATTCACGGCTTCTTAACTACGAAAACTTAACACCACAACCTCTTCTGAGAACTCTCAGGGAACCTGACGCTCCTCTAGGTTGGTCAGGTAAGATTTCCTTTAGTCAGGACCCACAAGGAACCTTCCTGACTACGACTTTGACTTTGAGGTTATGAAACCGGTGGAGTACGTTTCTCAACTGAGTAACCTTTTCGGAGACTACGACCCTCCCTAACCCCCGTCCTCCTCTTCCCCTGCTGTCTCCTACTCTACCGACCTACCATAGTGGCTGAGTTACCTGTACTCAAACTCACTTGAGACCCTCAGTCACTACCTGTCCCTCATGACGCTAAGTACCTCAGTGTTTCTCAGCCTGTATTGACTCGTTGACTTGACTGACTGACTGACTGACAAAGGTAACAAAGAGGTATTTAAACGGTACTTCACTACCCTGATCTACGATACTAGAATCAAAAGACTTACAACTCGAAATTCGGGCGAAAAAGTAAGAGGAGAAAGTAAAAGTAGTTCTCCGAGAAATCAAGAAGAAGTGTGAGACTGTATTCCCACCACAGTAGACGTATGGATTCCAATAACTGTATAGAGGGCCGTTAGAACTAAGGTCGAACCCGAAGTAGGTCGGGTCGTAAAGAGTACTACATGAGACGTATATTTAATTTATTCGTCCCACTGTTATATATCGGAACTGCATGAGGAAAAAGATAAAAAAAAAAACTTAAAAAAAAACCTTGGTCAGACAACAAGGTACAGGTCAAGATTGACAACGAAGAACTGGACGTATGTCTTAAGAGTTCTCCGTCTAGTCCACTAGACTATATGGGTAGAGGAAGTCGTAAAAGGTGTCAAATAACACTAGGCGTATCAGTTTCTGAAACCGTTTTAGGTATTTCGTCTCTATCTACAAAAAGACCTTGAGAACGAAAAAACTACTAGGTCGTCTACAATCGTTAAACTAGAGACCAAGCAGACGGAAACGATTATGGTCGAACTTTTAGACCTTCAAGTGTCAAGTGTATGACAACTTCGGACCGAATCTCTTAAAACTCGTAATGAAACGAGTGCACACTCCACTCACGTTAACACGTCATCAAACTCGCAAGAAACCATAACGGAAGAAACCTTGACCTTACTTTTGACTGGAAAAGGTCAGGACACCGGTGACGACTCAAAAGGTTTAAACAACCGTGGAACTTACGTCGTGAAAGTGTCGTAGTAGAAAATTCTAAACTTTATTGAGTTAACCTTAAGGCAACGGAGGTAATCGAAACAAGTATCACTACGAAGGATTCCGGGTGAACTGAAGTGTAAGGTCCTACAGACCGAGATCCACTCACTGGTGTGGTAGCACTAATGGACCCAGTACTTCTAGAAAAGACATGTCAAGAAGACACATAAGAACGGTGGAGAAGAATTATAGAAGACGAAGACAATCCAGGTATGGTAAAGACAGTAAAAAACTCGGGTAGAAAGGTACTTTATAAGGGAACAATAGAGATTAAAAAAACTTCTCTAGAGATCAGAAAGGGTAAGATAACAAAAGGAGATAAAGAAAAGTCACTAGTGACTCCTTCCGAAAGTATAGAGAGGAACGACGAGAAACCTTGAGACGTAAGTTTACCCATATAGAAAGGAAAAGAGGAAACGAAAACTGAAAAGAAAAGTGTCGATAAACATTCTGAAGGAGTCTGTCAGTAAAACGCAAAACGTAAAGAAAAGGTACCCCTACCAGAACTAGGGACAGAGGACATGTTACAGTGTTTGGAGACAGGTATCAGGTAGTCCGTGAGACAGATAGTCCAGATCAGGGAATTTAGATAAAGAGTGAAGGTGACATATTAGCAATCCCTAAACCAAATCCAGTATGGACTTACCAGATCACCAAAAGGGATGAAAGAAGTTAAATTCAGACTTAAACCGTTATTCCTCAAGTACTCGGTGTCAGTCGAGGACCAGAACAAAAACGACTGACATATCTCGAAAAGGTAGAAACCGACGTTTCTTATATAAGTTAGACTAAAGCCACAACTGGTAGACCACTACAGATACACATCTCAGAAGAGAACACAACAACCTTCTGTCACAAACGACACTGGTCACGTAAGAGAACCGTTTTGAGATAATCCAAAACGGGACGAAGTAAGACATGAGGGTCCGCTTTATGAAAGGTTTACATGACTTCACTTTATGAAATGAATATATTAATATTTTAAAGAAATTTAACAAAATTTCTATACTGTTGAAATACTTAAATTTAATGATCTATCGTTAATTCCATTCTGCCTCATATTTGTCTATATATCTATAACTTACTTGTACTTGCACTTCATCGGGTCAACACAGGTTAAGAAACACTGGGGTACCTGACATCGGATAGTCCGAGGAGACAGGTACCCTAAAAGGTTCGTTATCATGACCTCACCTAACGGTAAAGGAAGAGGTTCCCTAGAAGGGTTGGGTCCCTAACTTAGGCCCAGAGAGCGTAGTATTTGTCTACGAATATAGTTCTATATCTTATATATATATATATAACGATGATATGTATACATATTGTATATATAGTGTTATCTATCAATATAATTTAGTCCAAATTTAGTGTAAGTGAGCGCAAATGTAATTAAAAGCCAATGTTCCATTAAACGCTCGTCTCCTACCGGAAACGAAAGAGGAAACATAACTCAAAAGTATTTTGAACAGTGATCAAATCAAGTGATGACTAAAGGAAGGATGAAAAGGAAAAACATAAGTAAAGATTTTAAATCTATATTAACTGTTCACAAACAATCATTGAGTCAGCACAGACTGAGACACTGAGGCACCCGAGGAGACAGGTACCTTAAGAGGTACGTTCTTATGACCTCACCCATCGGTAAGGGAAGGGGTCAGCTAGAAGGGTTGGGTCCCTAGCTTGGGTGTAGAGGACGTAACGTCCGTCTAAGAAGCGGTAAACTCGGTGGTTCCTTTGGGTATTAACGACACATTATAACACATTCAAATCCCTCCAGTTATACAACTGACCTGTGTAAATATACAACGTTATACCAACAGTAGGATCATAATCGATTATGGAAATGGTGTAGTGTATTAATGGTAAATGAAACCACCACTTTTGCAAATATTAGGTCAGAAAATCGTCGGAACTTCACCTACTATTCATGCCGACTGACATTCGTGTTACGACCTGACGATCTATAGGTCTTGTATGGACGATTGACGTGCACACCTAGGAAACTGGTTGTGGAGGGGTCAAACGGGTAGGACGTCGGGTGGTATTGGTGATAAGAAAAGACAAAGAAAAATAAAACAAAAAAACTATTGAGTTTACAAAAGGTTGTTCATTCTATGTTTGTTCATTAAATATTTATACTGACAGTAAAAGTGTATGACGACGACGATTCAGTGAAATCAGTACAGGCTGAGATACGCTGGGGTATCTGTCGTCGTGTGGTCCGAGGGGGCAGGGACCCTAGGAGGTCCGTTCTTGTGACCTCACCCAACGGTAAAGGAAGAGGTTACGTGCTTTCACTTTTCACTTTCACTTCAACGAGGTAGTACAGGCTGAGAATCGCTGGGGTACTTGACTTCGGATGGTCCGAGGAGACAGGTACCCTAAGGGGTCCGTTCTCATGACTTTACCCCACGGTGACGGAAGAGGAAAAGTGTATCCGGATTATGATAAGGAGTACGAAAGGACGTTAAAAATAGATTTTAAAAGTGATCCGTCGACAAACCAAGAGTCCTCATTGATGAGTTGTCTCTGCGGTCACTCCCCGCAGACTTTGTGCTGAGAGGGAGTCTGTCGTTGGGAGGTCCGGATGGAGAGGTCAATAGAAAAGGGGGTTTACATTTGTAAATATTGGTGTTTATTTCGGAAACGTTTGGTAAAGACCTTCCTCCTTAAGGGGTGTCTTCCTTTAATGATTTCGTATACATGGAAAGGAAGAACACAATCCCAACCTCTTACAGTTATGAACCTTGTACAAGTGACAAGGCTCATATAGATTTTATACTTTATCTTGATATATCGAAAATTATTTTTCGAATCTAAAGACTTAGATAGTCACTGAAGGATCTTTAGAGTATGTTCAATTCACACTCTTTTACTACATTTTAATGTCCTCGCAATGTTCGATAAAGCAAATAGTCCTTCTTACTTCGAAAGGTATTGTGTCAACGACCCAATTTTTGACTCAGAGACATAATTTCAAGTTTGTTGTTTCATAAACATTTATCTTATACAGTAAAACAATTTGACTACTGAAAAAAAATTCATTACTTAAACGATGTTTTTCTTACATTTTATTTCTAAATTTAAACAACTTCGTCTATCTTTCATTAGAGTTAATTATATCTAATGATAAAACTAGAATTGACCTTTAGACATTAAGATTTAACTTCTGAGAGAATAGTCGTCAAATTTTAACTCTAATATTGTATTTATCCAGTCGTAATTACACTTCACTTTGAAAATAAACTTAATAATTATCAATGGAGTTCGCTAAACGGGGTGGAAGACCACGTTGGGTCTAGTAACGACTAAATCCCTTGACTCTTTACTAAACACAATAAGAGAGGTCGTTACCCGAAAATGATCGAAAGTGTCAAAGACAAATCCTTTTTGATACACGGCACATACACACACATATAGACACACACACACAAACTACAAGTGCGTAACTCGTACGACAAACATTACCGAGTGTTCGATACTGGTCGGATCCATCGCATGATTTTTCGTCTCTGTAATGAAATACTTGTTTCCAGGTAGATCAGTTTCGATACCAAAAAGGTCCTCAGTACATGTCTACACTTTCAACCTGGTATTTCTTCCGACCCGCGACTTCTTAACTACGAAAGTTTGACGTCACCCCTCTTCTGAGAACTCTCAGGGAACCTATCGTTCCTCTAGTTTGGAAAGTTAGGATTTCCTTTAGTTGAATCTGATAACTAACCTTTCTGACTACGATTTCGACTTCGAGGTTATGAAACCGGTGGACTACGTTTCTAGGTTGAGAAACCTTTTCTGGAACTACGACCTTTTCTAGTCCCCGTCCTCTTCTTTCTCCGTTGTCTCTTACTGTACCACCCTACCGTAGTGACTGAGTTAGTTACCTGTATTCAAACTCGTTTGAGGCCCTCTGTCACTTTCTGTCCCTTCGGACCACGCGACGTCAGGCACTACAACGTCTCTCAACCTGTGCTGAATCGCTGACTTGTTGTTTTGTTCATTTTCCCATCTTAAAAAATTTTTTGATTTGACTTTATAATCATTAAGAGTGTGATGGAGTGAACTTTAAAATCACTTTTTTTATAATTGATCATAAAGGTTTTAAGACTAAATTTGTACTGTCGTAAGATATAAGTATTAATAAAATAGTAAGGAAAAAAAGTTCCCCTCCCTTTCTTATGATACGAATACAAATAGACGTTTATTTATTATTAAATAGTATTTCCTTAATTTTATACAGTACCTCGTCTAATGATTTAATTAAATTATTTATTAAAGTGTGTTATATATTAAATTGAGATTTGTACTATGAAAAAACCATTCCGATAATTGAGACTAATATAACTTATTTAAAGAGAATTTGTTTGGTTCACCATTTGATAATAAATCACCCGAAGAGTCTACCACGGTCACCATTTCTTAGGTGGACGGTTACGTCCTCTGAGTCCAACTAGGGACCCAACCCTGTTAGGGGATTTCTTCCTTTACCGTTGGGTGAGGATAAGAACGGATCTTTTAAGGTACCTGTCTCCTCGGACCACCCGATGTTAGGTACCCCAGTGTCTCAGCTGGTACTGACTCGTATGTGTGGGTGTCACCTACTTATTGACTAAAAGTTTACAAGAACGGTGAACAAATAGACTATCCTTTATCGGAGGCTCACGACTAAACATCTTCTCCTGTACTTACAAATTTGAATTTGTTACTCTTCTCCTTTGGAGACTTTTTTTATGATGGAGATCATCTCAATTCGAAGATCGGAAACTTCATCTTGTCCAAATAAATACCAGAAAAATTTGTCCTAATAAAATGTAAATAGAAAATGATTTAAATGTATTGTGTTTACTTTTAATGATAACGGTAATTAGGAGACTAAAATTTAGATCCTAGGTTCACCGAATTTACTGTTTTTTTATCCAACGATACAACGTAACTGTAGACCACCTAAGTTCGTCAATAATGTTCCAACTTCTATCGAGACTTAAATTACTATAATTTCCCCTTTCTGTACATTTCTATTAAAGATCAGATTGGGTCATTAAAAAGTCAATACTTTGACTCCGTTTCTCTTACAAAAAGTCTTTATAAAGTTTTTGACACTTTTATGTACTTTCTTTGTCGTAACTAGTACCACTTATTTTTTTGTTAGATCTCAAATTCTTCGTCTTTTGTTTATGACTGTCTTATATATTTCATATATACTTCAGACAAGAGAAAAAACCGTCCTTCCACCTTAAAGTAATCTAACAAAAGAAATACATATGAACTTTATCTAAAAATTTCTTTACGTTTTAAAACACGTTTCATTTTCTATGTATATATTTTACTGACGATGACACTATTTCTTAAAACCAACAAATTAAATGGGTTTACACTTTTTTCTATTCTTTTCTTCTCTTTTACTCCTGATTACAACGAAGAGGAGAGATATATAAAATCGTCAGGAGACTCCACAATGACGAATTCCTCCTTTATTACTCAGTTCCGTCAAAGAAGAGTCCGAGTCTATAAACGGAGGATTTTATCAAGGAAGGAGTTTCTTTGAACTTGTGTTATAGAGTTCTCTCTTGTTAGAAAACACTCCGAAAAGTCTGTGACCGAGAGGGACAGACACACAGAAAGAAGAAGACCTATGTATACCGTCTACTGATACGGACTTTCAGGTAGAGTGGGGTTGGGTCTCGGGAAGGATTTTTGTTGAGGGTTCTCGGAAGGACCACAGAGGTAACCATCAAAGGAACGCATGAGAGGGATATCGTGACCTGTATGTTAGAATTTACACAAAAAAAGAGAAGGGTCTGACATTCAAAGGTATTCTATCCGTAAGTCAGGCGTCCAGAAAGAAAGGTCACGGATTGGTGAAGAGTATTTATCATCCACGAGTTAATTGCGGACGATTTAGTACGTACGAGACGATGATATCGAATATCCGGAACGTTTGAAGAAAATGTAACGAGGGTGATGGTTTTTAGGGACAATAATTAAAGGGAATGATTATAATTCAAAAGTTTCAAAAGTAGAAAGTCTTTCGGTCATAAAGACTTCATTATTAAGGGAACTGGTTGAAACAACTAGTTTTATACCATGAGTGAATAGTCTTAAAGATTCCGAGGGATAGGTCGATTTCCCAAGGGTAGGTCTCATACAGGTCCTTTAAGGATCCATTCGTGTTCAAATAATAGTAGACCGGATCTTTAGATCTCTTCATTGTTCTGTACCCTCAAAATTAATTACCCTAAGACCTTACGCTTTGTTGACACATTAAACATAAGCAAAAGAACTGAAAAAGAATTATAGAAGTGACTCTCGTGTATAGTATTTTAAATGTTCATCAAAACTTAAATATTAATACATTTTAATACTACACAACTCCAGGAAATTACCTGGCCTTGGACCACCAGGCCTCAGCTGGCTATTCTTTCAACCAAATGTGCTTTTCGGTTATTTTAGAGACTGTGCCCGAACGAGACAAGTGCCTCCGGAGTCCGTGGGAGAGCTATCCCAATTCCACGTCTCGCGGAAGAGCTCTCCCAGAATCTTCGGACCCGTCCTTTCACTTGAGTCTTTCGGAGACACGAGGTTTCTTTATCGGACTCTGTCTCTCTCTCTTTCTCTTTTTGTCTCTCTTTCGTTCTGTGCCCCTGGTTTCGAGACTACCTTGTTTCCACAAAATAAGTTGTAACACATCCATAAATATGACAGAATATTCTATCGATAAAAGCCGTCTCTATTTTAGTTTAGAATGTTCCTTTGTACTCCAGTAGGTATACTTTCTCTCTCCCAACATTTATTAGTGAAAATGGTATACCAAGTATTTTTCCTTCTCCCTTGAATAGTGGCATGTCTTTTTGATTACTTCCTTTACGGACCTAAGGAGTCGGGGGTCTCTCCGAACGGAGAGAAGAATTAAGGACTTATAAGTCCTTAATTATTCCTTGTCTCTTAAGGACTGTCTAGGTTTTGTCGTGTGTCCTTTGGAGGACAATTTACGAAGGACTGTTGTTACGTTACAAAAGTTATATGTTTAAAAGAGTTGGTAGAAGTGTTTGATTAAAATCTTGTACAAGTGGTAGGAGGGGGGTGGGGGGTATTTTGGGGTAACAACAACAATAAGTCAGTAAGTCAGTACAAGCTGAGAAACCGTTGGGGTATCTGACATCGGGAGGTCCGAGGGGACAGGTACCCTAAAGGGTCCGTTCTTATGGGACATGAGTCGCTAGTGAGAGACGGGAAGGACTGGAACCGGGATCCGTGAGTGATTAGATACAAGAGAGAGATATCTAGACGGATAAGACCTGTAACTGTATGTACTTTAGCATGTTATCTACCAGAAAACTATACCCGTAGAAAGAACATCGTACCACAAAAGTTTCAAATAGATACAAGAACACATATTGTCATGAATTAAGGAAAATAACAGCATATGATAAGGTAACATAACCTTTGGTGTTACCAAAGGTTAAACCCCAATAATGTCTGTTACGACGACACTTGTGTCTATATGTTTAAAAACACACCTACACACAAAGGTAGAGAAAATCGATATATATCGATTCTCACCTTAAAGATCTATGATACCCATCACTTTCAACGAGTCAGTACAGACTAAGAAACACCGGAGTACTCCACATCAGGTACCTGAAGAGGTCCGGTCTTATGACCTCACCCGTAAGACGTCCCCTAGAAGGGTTGGGTCCCTAGTTTGTGTCCAGAGGACGTAACGTCCACCTAAAAAATTGGTCGACTCGGTCTCCCCTTCGGGGTCTTATGACCTCACCCATCGGATAGGGAAGAGGTCGTCTAGAAGGACCGGGTCCCTATCTTGGTCCCAGAGGAGGTAATGTCCGTCTAAGAAATGGTTGACTCGATAGTTCCTTCGGGTATGATACCCATTGAGATATAAATTGATATACTCCTTGACAGTTTTATAAAAGTTTTCACTGACATGGTAAAATGTAAGGTTTGGTCGTGACATACTTCCAAGGTCAAAGAGGTACAGAAGTGGTCGTCAACAATAACAGAAAATAACAAATTTCAGTAGGATCATTTACACGAAAACTGAACATAAAGGGATTACTGATTGTTACAACTCATAGAAAAGTACACAAATCATCGGTAAAGATATAGAAGAAACCTCTTTACAAATAAGTTTAAGAAACGAAAAACTTTAAACCCAATAAACATAAAGATAACGACTTAATAATCTCGAAAATCCTATAAGACCTATTTTTAAGGAATAGTCTATGTACTAAACATTTATAGAAGAGGTAAGACATCCGATGGAAAAGTCAAAGAATCACCATAGTAAACGTCGTGTTTTCAAAATTTAAAAGTACATTATATCAAATAGAAAAATAACAACAACGACACAAAAAACGTAGCATAAATCTCTTAAAACTAATCTTGTTTTAGTGTTTCTTAATTAGGATACAAAACAAAATTCTGAAAATATCAAAGTCACTAAAGTAAACACAGACACCAGGTAAAACTCGATTAAAAATTATATACCGTACTTTATCTCGGGGTTCAAGTAAAAAATGTAATTAATTGAAAACCAACGAGACCCAGAAGTAAAACTGAATGTCCGAAGAGTAACGCCATCTAAGAGAACGACGTCTCGTGACTGAAATCCGTGTACCCGAAGTCATCAATATCGAACCCGAGTCATGAACACCGAGTACGTGAGGTCTCGAGTCCGAGTCATCAACACCACGTACCCGAATGGACAAGATGCCGTACACCCTAGAAGGACATAATCCCTACCTTGAACACAGAGGACGTAACCGTCCGTCTCAGAATTGGTGACCTAGTGGTCCCTTCAGGGGTTCAAGTAAAAAACGTACTTCTATAAGGCAACGAAGTCATGGTAAAACTCCCTCTGATAAGAAAGGGAATAACATAACAGAACTGTGGGAGTAGACTTTAGATAACTTGTATTTATCCAAATAAAGACCTGAGAGTTGACATTAAGTTACTAGACATACAGAAAGGAATTTGGTCATTTGAAATTTAACCAAATTCAGAAAAGGAATTTGGTCATGTTGGTCGACATAATGAACTAATGACATCGAAAAGTCATTCCAAACTTCATTCGTAGTCAAAACGATAAAACAAGAAGAAAAAGTTCTAATAAAACAGATAAGACCCAGGGAACGTAAAGGTATACTTAAAATTTTGGGTAATAAAACAAGATCTTTAAACGACAAATATAAGTATCGTTTATTTATCCCTTTGTCACCGACTGAAATAAAAACCCCCCCAAGGTTTTAGTGACGTCTAAAACTGACGTTGGTACTTTAATTTTCTATGAATGAGGAACCTTCCTTTCAATACTGGTTGGATCTGTCGTATAATTTTTCGTCTCTGTAATGAAACGACTGTTTCCAGACAGATCAGTTCCGATACCAAAAAGGTCCTCAGTACATACTTACACTTTCAACCTGATATTCCTTTCGACTCGTGGTTTCTTAAGTATGAAAACTTGACACCATAACCTCTTCTGAGAACTCAAAGGGAACCTGAAGTCCCTCTAGGTTGGTCAGGTAGGATTTCCTCTAATCAGGACCCACAGGTAACCTTCCTGACTACAACTTCGACTTTTAGGTTATGAAACCGGTGGACTACGCTTCTCGACTGAGTAAACTTTTCTGGGACTACGACCCTTTCTAACCGCCGTCCTCCTCTTCCCCTGCTGTCTCTTACTCTGTCAACCTACCGTAGTGGCTGAGTCATCTGTACTCAAACCCACCCGAGGCCCTCAACCACTACCTATCCCTCCGGACCGCACGACGTCAGGTACCCCAGCGTTTCTCAGTCTGTACTGACTCCCTGACTTGACTTGACTTGACTACGAGGAAAATCTATATAGAAGGTTCGAAAATTAAAGAAAGTCAGTACTAAAGAAAAAGAAGAACATAAAAAGAGACAGAGATACTAAATTTTTTAAAGAGGGTTCGTTGATTAAACCCAAAGTCATCACTAGTTGAACAGAAAATTAAAAATTAATCTTTGTAAAATCAAGGTCTTTAAAAACTCACCCTTCTTAAAAAAACACACACACAAACACAATACAGATTTAGAAGGACACTGGAAACCAATGATAAAATAAAACATTGTCGAAATGACTCTAGATTAAGTATATTGCATTTCAGTAGAACGATATTTTGTCACCAAAAATCATATAAGTGTTAATACGTCGGTAGATTAAGGTATTATAGATTACACTCTTGTAAAAGTATTGGTGGCTTTCTTTCTAACATGGGTAATTAAGAGCCGTTTAAGAACTGTTCACGGAAAGAACTGTTGAAGAAAAAAAAAAAGAACTTACTTTGGTGGTAAAACGAAACTCGATCAGCTCATAAGTTTTGATTCTACATAACTCACAAGAACAACACTGAACGGAACAAAGATTTCTTTAGAATTTTACAAAAGTCCTTTCATCGGTTATTAAATGTATCTTGATTTTTCTAAAACGAAGAGTAGGAAATTCGTGTTCCGAGAGAAAAGAAAATTCTAATGAGTCTGACGTAACGTTTGGGTATGACATCGAGACATAAACTCGTAAATTTGAATTTTTTACAGAAAGACCGATGTAGGAAAAACGAATACAGAAGGAAAATGTATTGTTAACTTAATTTAATAAAAGTTCTCATAACACTCTTTTTAATCGTTTTCATTAAATTTGTGTCACATAGCCATGAGTCAAACACAGTTATTGCTCATTAAAAGAACGGGTGGGGTAAATTTTTGTAATATGACTTGAGTTACCATGTTTAAAGAGCTCAATGTAGTCTCCTTAAAAAAGATTGTCGTTTGTTTGTTACTCAAGTTTGAACCTCTTACAGGGAGGGACGACAATACAAGTTCAACAGTCCTCTCGAATCTTGGAGTAGTTTACCTTCGTATCATCGTTTTAGAACTCGAAACCTCAATCCGTCTGGACTCAGTCTTGAATTGATTCCTCGACACAATAGAGTCTGTTAATTTTTTTCTTTTTCTGGTTTTTTGATTTTCTTTCTTTCTTTACTTCTGAATTTTAGACCCTTGAAGTCGAAGGAGAAGATATGAACATTGGACTAAAGTAGGACCGAAGTGGTCGCCTTGTGCGTCTACTCCCGTGTAATTGGTATTACTGCGAATGAAACCGTTGACAGGGGAGGTCGAGTCCGTCCTAAAGACCAAGGGAAATTCAGGTAAAGAGGGTGTCCGAGGGTCCACACGGATTGTACACGTTTGTTCAATCAAGACGAGTGTGGTAGTTTCCGAGACAACGAGGAGACGTAGGAGGGACCCTCGCAGGTAGACAAGAGGAGACGACCTGGGTGTCGTCCCGGACGAAGACGAAGACGACACTTATGTCCACACGGGTGTGCAACCCGGTCCATGGACTTTACTAAAACCATGAGTTAATATTTTTAAAGATGGGACTTGACTCAAAGATAGACCAAAAGATTCCCGTCTTTCAGATGCGTTTGGTAGGGATCCATACACCCAAAGGTTGGGGTCCCATGTACTCCTAGTGGATCACTCAACAACTTTGACACCTGAGGTGGACCGGGAGAGTTGACGTAAAGACCACAGTTTCTAGGTTCCCGGTGGACCTTTTGTGTACAGACCACACAACGACTAACCCTACCGTAGTCGGATAGATATCGTAGGTGGTAAACAGGAGTCAGTAAAGGCCAGGAAGTAGGGTATCGTCCCATGGTAGGTGTCAGTTGGGTCTAGTCCGACCCTACCCGATCAGACATTAGGACTCGAATGGCCCGAGTCCGAGAACACACTAAACAACAATGACGACACCAAATCAGTGACAGCACAGACTGAGAATACCCTGGGGTACCTATCCGAGGAGACAAGTACCCTAAAGGGTCCGTTCTTGTACCCTCACTCAACGGTAAAGAAAGAGGTCCCCTAGAAGGGTTGGGTCCCTAGCTTGGGTCCAGAGGACGGGACCATTCACCTAAGAAATGGTGACTCGGTAGTCCCTTCGGGTGGAACACAGTAATCGGTACTATTTTTATAAGAGTCATCGTTCATCAGACTCCACATTCGTCTGTTCGAAGACCCACAAGTAGAATAAAAAAGAGGATTTAAAAAGTAGAAGGCCACAAGGGACCCGTGTAGATAAATGAGTAAGAGGGTATCGACTTTGGATTGTATCACTAGTCTAAGAAAGGAGAAAGAATAAGGGTTATATATTAGTGAGAAGTTCCGGACAGATTAGAGGGAGGACCCGGGGGAAATAAAATAAAAAACAATATTTTAACGAAATTAAGTCAAGAGAGACACCCGTAACCAGACGGTACAAGGAATGTTATGACTCACACATCAACAAGAATACCCAGGGGAAAATTAGACTGGGGGTAGGTGACTCGGTGTCGGTGAATCGAATCCGTCGTGGTAGAGAACAGGTCTGATAATCCTGGTTGAGGGTTAAGAGTAAGACGGAGGTCAAGGAAGGAATACCAGCTTCAGATTGGAGATCGATCTCACTGAATAGTCTTTCCGTTTAGGTAGTAGGGTAAAGGGTGGTAGGCGCTTTAGTCAGTAAAGGGAGGAATTATAACATGTGTTTCGGGGTCATATAATTGGACTATTTTACGTGACGGGTCGGTTTTCTCTTCAGAGTACGCTATTAACTATCCTCCTCCTCCTTGTCTGGAGGTGTGTGAGTACGTCCGAAGGACCTAGAGGGGGTGGAAAGGAAGGTTGGGACTGTCGGCGAGACTCATTGGAGGTGTCTTGGTCACTATAGGTACCTTGTGGTAAATTTTTGATGAAAGACTTTTTATTTAAGTATTAAGGGACGTATCGTTTTTCATTTTTTTCTATAGAACATTAGATTGGGGGTGAGTGGAGAGGTCGAAACAGGGGAGGGTAGTAAGGTATCTCTATAGGATACACGAATCGACACGACTGTGAAACCGTCAGTGAACAGTGGACCTTGAGAAATCTAAATTTAATTAAAGTTAATTTAATTTTTGGACCAGGGTGACAGTGGATCGGTGTAGAGTTCCCGGGTTCTCGGTGTGCACCGGTCACCATTGGTGTTTCTCGTAGTGTCTATGTCTTATAAAGGTGGACACGTCTTTCAAGATAACCTGTCGCGACGAGATTTCTATGGTTTAATTATTGTCGAAGGGTTCAGGATGGGTGAAAGAGTGTCAGATCTCGGAACCATGTACGACAGGAGAGACAGGTCGTAGAAAAGGAGAGACAACAAATAAACCATTTAGGTTCTCAGACCACTTCGGACGGGAATCCTCTGAAGGGACTTGAAAGGTTAGAGGACATAGGAAGCCCCTACTGAACTCGTGACAAAGGAGAGACTTTGGAAACATGAGACTTTAAGAAATTTCAAGGACGGTTCACCTTGGAAATTTTTAACATATAATTTTTCTTATTTGTGTTTAAATTACAATTTTCTTTTTCCAAGGAGGGTCCCGACTGTCCCTTTAACCTCCTCCGGGTCGGGAATAGTGGACCAAAACATGAATAAACGAGTCAACGTATAAAACACATAATCTGACACTCGTCTCCATGAAGTCAAGAAGGGTCTACCGAGATCACCATTTCTTGGGTCGACGATTACGTCCTCTGTATTCTCTACACCCAAGCTAGGGACCCAGCCCTTCTAGGGGACTTCTTCCCTTACCGTTGGGTGAGGTCATAAGAACGGACCTCTTGGGGTACCTGTCTCCTTGGACCCCCCGATGTCAGGTACCCCCAGTGTTTCTCAGCCTGTGACGACTTCACTGAATCGTGCGTCGTGTGTCTCTGTGATATTGAGTAAAAACAGTAGTTTCGTTAGTTATTTACAGATAATTTAATTATTTAATTAACTATTTTTTACCTCTTGTTAGTCTAACGACATATGCAAACGTACTTCTACTGTTAGTAGTACCTTTACCACTTACACCATCTGTGGTCTTTCTGACACGGGGGGTTTCTAAGGGTACAGGACGACGAGTCTCGGACTCTTATACAGTGCACTATACCGTTTCTCTGAGACGTCTACAACTACTTCAATTTAACGAACTCTATCCCTCTAATCATCCGTAACGAGCCACCCGGTTACCTTAGTGTTACATTAAGAATGTTCACCTTCTTCCTTCGTATTCTCTTCTAATCTCATTTCGTTACATTCTTCCTATGTCAGTCGTCAATCAACGACCGAAACTGTTCTTCATTCTACCGGACCTCGGTTCCTTTCACACACCGGAGATCTCCGACTTTTCGTCCCTTTGTATACCAAGGGACCTTGGAGGTCTCTCTTTGTATCGGACGGATGGGAAACAAAAATTAGGTCGCTTTGTGTAGAGTCTCGAGACTGAAGGTCTTGACATTCTTTTGTGTAAACACAACAAAAATTCGACGATACAAACAACATGAGATAATCTTGTGGTCTTCCTTTACTTATGTCCTCCCTCCTTCCTTTCCCACAACAACCTCTTTCTTTTGTATAAATTGCCCCCTGAAAAGTCGGGACCTCAGGACTTCAGGTCACACCCCCTCTTTCTTTCAGGATAACGGTTTCTCACTCCCTGTCGTAGTGACTGGGGTTTCGTCTCTCCTACACAGGACCGAAGACCGAAATTAGTCTCTTAGTACCAGTTGACACTCCCTCAAAGTGGTCTGGGACCTCGACCCCTAAAGTCATGTCCCTTCTCCTCTCAAAGAGAGCTTTCCACGATTATGGGTCAGATCTACAATAGGAGAAACTCTCATGTCTTATACTAGGAAAGATTTTCACGTGTCCATAGATTAGACAACGTACTTAATTTGTTTATAAATGTCACACTGGTATTTTCTGTGACACATCGAACTGTCCGTGTCACCTTTAAAATAAAACATGTCACTTTGTCTCATTCAATACAATATTGAGATCGATACACGTGTTACCTCTTGGAAGACAAGTCTCTTTGAATTGACAAATGGTTAGATAAAGGGTCAGTCTCAAAGTTATACTTAACTTACCAAAAGTCACTAAACTAAAACAAACATTTCCATAAATAGATTATAGAAAATTAGGTCCTTTACAAGGAAACTTATCTCTTTACTTTTTGGACCGGTGTCAGATCACCACTTCTCTCTCGATATTTCATAATCATTCCAGAGCTGTGGACCACTTTTATAGATTCGAATAGTCCTCTACTACTAATTTCGTACTTAACTTCCTATTCATATACAGACGGTCAATTTCTTCCACCCCATCCCCACCGAGGCCCTTATGGTCCACCACCCACCGTAAGGACCGTCCACAGTGGGACTTGGAACTAAGATCCACACCGATTAAGCCCTTTAACGTCAGGAAGGCGGAACGGGACGACCCAGTCCCATATTCCATTCCTCCCTCCCTCCACTCTTCTCACGAATCTTTCTACTGTTCCCCGTTCAGACCATCCCCGAGGTATAAGGGACGACTTTAGTCCTGGGGACTTCCCAAAAAAAAAATTTAGGATTTCCCTGTATAAAAATTTAAATAAAAATTAACCTCCTATTAACGAAATGTTACAACACAAGTAAAGACGGTATGTAATTGTACCTAGTTGGTATCCATGCTAACAGGGGAGGGTATGTATACAGGGGAGGGAGAACTTGGAGGGAGGGTCGGACAGGGTGGGGGGATCGAACAGTGTTTCGTGGTCCAACTCGAGGGATGGAGTGTGTCGTTGATCCCTGTCTAAAAATTCTCCAACGCTTTACACGAAATCTCTTACCCGGATCTCGAAGGAATTCTGTGAAGTGACAAGCCACTTTTCTGTTGGTTTTTTTTAAAAGTTTTTATAAAACTTTCGACATAATAAATGTAGAATATCGTGTTTTGTCATTTCTTTCGAGTAGACAAGAAAAAAAAAAAATTGTAAGGGACCACTGAGTCGACCATTTCTTAGGTGGACGTTAAGTCCTCTGGACCCAATCCTTCTAGGGGACCTCTTCCCTTTCCGATGGGTGAGGTCATAAGACCGACCTCTTAAGGTACCCGACATATCAGGTACCCCAACGTTTCTCAACCTGCGTTGACTCACTGAAAATGAAAGAAAGAAAGATAATTAATTCTTCAAAATACTTAAATCGGAGATAAGTTTTAATTTATTCGTTTTCACTTTAAAAATTCTTTGAAAAATGTTTAATGAATGTATTTTCTTTCAATTCTCCCTGTCAGTGTTCAGCCATTGTTTATTAATGTTTTCATAGATCCCGTCGTACTTATGTCTACTACAGTGTCTCACCACTGGATTGACTATACTTATCCGTATTGATTGTAAACGTGGTTCTGGTCCTAAATTTTTTTTTTTTTTTTGAAATTTTCGAAGTAAGATGTAATTCGAAGAAGAGAAGGGAGTCTAGTGTGACTTCCCAAAATTCGTTCCTTAGTGACCCTAATCTAAACGTGAAATCCCTTCCTATTCGACTATCGGTACGAGAGTTCTGTTCCGACCTACCATTCTACTCCTCTAGTACAGACACTACTGTTTAAGTGTTGTCTACCTCTCTTCAGTGTGTCCTCTCTACATTTACTCCACATTGAACTACCCATTCGTAGGGGTTTGAGCCAATAACTAAAAAAATCCCTCTCGTTCCCAAAGTCACACTTACTGTCCTTCATCCCTACGCTGACTCGGTTCTTTTGAACTAACGTTCGTGCAACCGTGGTTTTTCCACGGTCGTGCGGAACCGTTTCGATATGAGACGTATTAATGTAGATAATCAATAACGATAACGAAGAATTCTTGGTCCTTGACACTCCTCCTGAAACATAAGTGGAAACTTGAATTACAAATGTTGTCAGGACTCTACACGTTTAACAATAGTGTAAAATGTCGACTTTTAACTTACGAGTCTCTCTATTTTATTCCATTAAATGGGTCTAGTGTTACGGACATTTACTATCTCAGTCCTAAATGCAGATCTTTATATAACTGAACTTGCGATGTGTTGTCAGAGATAGTAGTAGTAGTAAAAATTTTAAGTGGGTTACCTTTAAGGGGTCACCAAACCTGTGTCACGAAAGTGATGGTCCGACCCAAGTTAGGGACCAGTCCCTTGATTCTAGGGTGTTCGATTTGGGTTTCATGTCCAAAGTTTAATTCTTTAATTTGTTTCCATCGTTCTAGAGGTCCCTCTCGGACCTTTTACTTTTACTGTTCCTTCTTCTACTTCAGTGTTTATTAATTCTCCGTTCCTGCAGTCTTTATATTTTCTCGTCTCTACATGGAGATTCTAAGGAAGGATTTAAGTGAGTCAATTTCACATTTAAATTTTAATATAATCTCTCTAATGAAATTTCATCACTTCCCAAGGTGTACGAGTGAACGTAAACAAGAAAGAGCATACTCTAATGAGTATGTTACACGTTTATTTATTGTTACTTTCCCAAATTTAAAGTACCCTTTTACTGATCTTACTTTATTCAGTATATCATCACGTCGTACTACTGATTATTATAACTTAACATATAAACTTTCAACGATTCTTTTATCTTTCACGACGCGAGTCATAGGGTCGTTTAAACCTTTTGAGTCGTCACCGGTGTCCTGACCTTTTCCAGTCAAAAGTAAGGTTAGGTCTTCTTTCCGTTACGGTTTCTTACGAGTTTGATGGCGTGTTAACGTGAGTAGAGTGTGTGATCATTTCATTACGAGTTTTAAGAGGTTCGATTCGAAGTCGTTATGTACTTGACGTTTGAAGGTCTACAAGTTCGACCAAAATCTTTTTCGTCTCCTTGGTCTCTAGTTTAACGGTTGTAGGCGACCTAGTACCTTTTTCGTTCTCTCAAGGTCTTTTTGTAGATAAAGACGAAATAACTGATATGGTTTCAGAAACCGACACACCTAGTGTTATTTGACACCTTTTAAGACTTTCTCTACCCTTATGGTCTGTTGGACTAGACGGAGAACTCTTTGGATTTACGTCCAGTCCTTCGTTGTCAATCTTGACCTGTACCTTGTTGTCTGACCAAGGTTTATCCTTTTCCTCATGCATCTCCGACATATAACAGTGGGACGAATCAATTGAGTATGCGTCTCATGTAGTACTCTTTACGACCCGACCTTCTTCGTGTTCGACCTTAGTTCTAACGGTCCTCTTTATAGTTATTGGAGTCTATACGTCTACTGTGGTGGGAATACCGTCTTTCATTTTCTCCTCTCACCTTTTCAACCGAATTTCGAGTTGTAAGACTTTTGATTCTAGTATCGTAGGCCAGGGTAGTGAAGTACCCTTTTTCTACCCCTTTGTCACCTTTGTCACAGTCTGAAATAAAAAGACCCGAGGTTTTAGTGACGTCTACCACTAACGTCGGTACTTTAATTTTCTGCGAATGAGGAACCTTCTTTTCAATACTGGTTGGATCTATCGTATACGTTTTCGTCTCTGTAATGAAAGAGTTGTTTCCAGGCAGATCGGTTCCGATTCCAAAACAGTCACCAATACATACCTACACTCTCAACCTGACACTTCTTTCGACTCACGGTTTCTAAACTACGAAAACTTGACACCACAACCTCTTCTGAGAACTCTCAGGGAACCTGACGTTCCTCTAGGTTGGTCAGGTAAGACTTCCTCTAGTCAGGACCCACAAGAAACCTTCCTGACTATGATTTCGACTTTGAGGTTATGAAACCGGTGGAGTACTCTTCTCAACTAAGTAACCTTTTCTGAGACTTCGACCCTTCCTAACCCCCGTCCTCCTCTTCCCCTGCTGGCTCCTACTCTACCGACCTACCGTAGTGACTGAGGTACCTGGACTCAAACTCACTTGAGGCCCTCAACCACTACCTGTCTTTCCGGACCGCACGACGTCAAGTACCCCAACGTTTGTCAACCTGTGCTGACTCGTTGACTTGACTTGACTTGATTTGACTTGACTTCTTTTATCTAGAATTTGTAAGAGTAGTGTTCCTTTTTTAAACGTTGATGTACCATTAATTACGATTGATTAGGGTCTCTGTCTCGTCGGACCACCCGACGGGAGACACCCCAGTATGTCTCAGTCTGTTCTGACTTCACTGAATCGTCGTCGTCGTTATCGTCTGAATGATACCACTAGTAAGGTGTTATGTTTTTCTATAGGGTGAGACACTTCCGAGACACTTCCGAGAAATGTGGTGAAACGAAAATGTTTTCTGAATTGTCATCACGTACAAAACAGATCGTTTTTCTTTAGGTTTCTCCTAAAGGTAAGAATACTTTTACCCGTTTTAATCGCAAACCACTAACAAAACGTCACTTGGAATATCTTTGTCGTCTGTGGGGTTCACCACTCTCACGGTGGCGGTACGAGGAAGGGACCCGTGATGGGAGTCGTAGAGTTGTCGTTCGACGGGATCAACACTTGGTACAGACACTCGTAGACACAGAATAAAGGTAAGTAAAACACGTCCGTAGTCATTCTACACAGGATTCCATTGACGAAGAAGCGAAATCCGGTGAAGTTCAATTGATTTTAACAGTATCCATTCGAGAGGAAAGTCTACTACCCCTTTGGATATCTATTTTTATTACTTAATAACACAACATGTGAACTTTAATTATATTACATACAGTTAATATAGAGTTAAAATTTTTTTGACTAAAAAGTGGATTTCATTTACGGTAGAATCCATTAACTGTCTAAAAAGTTTCCGTCTAAAACTTTACGTAGGTGATGTGAGTCAAGTTTTGAAGTAGATATTTGACCGAGACTAGGGTGGTAGATTTTGGGTCAAGAGGACTCCGTTAAAGACTAGAGGGGTTTTGACGCACACATTGAAGGTCGGTACGCAACACAAAACAAAAAAGGGGGAGTGACATGTCAATTAATGAGTTCCGTTTCCTAGTAAAAGTATCTAAGAAGCTCCAATGGTATCACGGATAGTGTTTCGTTGATCATTTACGAGTTATTTGTAAACAACCCTCGGAACTAAGTAAAGTAGTTATTTATCTACAATCTAACGGGGGAGATACGTCCGGTACACACTCTGTCACTCCTGTGTTGTCCTTGTGAGTACTACGTACTTAGGACGAAGTACCTTGAGGGCCCAATGACCGTCGTGTCTGTAAGTGGTTTTGTAACGTTTAGGGTCACACTAAAGTTAACACTAAACATTAGGTTTTCGTTCTACGCCACGATGCTCACGGATCATTTCTGTAAAGGTTTGGTTCCTTCAGACCCCTCTGTAGACACTTCTTCACTACGAAACTCGACTCAAGACTTCCTTCTTACCCCCAATTGAGTCATTCGCCCACCTCTTCGTACGTCCCGTCTTCCTTATCGCGTACATTTCCGGGACTCGGTCTTACCTTTTCCTTTCTGCCTTGCTGACTGTAGGAGAAGGTCTCGTCCAGTCGGTGGTCCCTTCTTCCAGTTCCGGAACATGAAGAGTTGAGGTGACGGTGAAGGGGTGTGGAAGTATTATAGTCATAGTCATAATACACCGTTTATAGGGTGGTAACCCGAAACGACCACCGAGTTACCAGTTCTTAAGCGGACGTTACGTCCTCTACATCTAAACTAGGAGCCCAACCCTTCTAGGGGACCCTTTCCTTTACCGTTGGGTGAGGTCATAAGAACGGACCCTTTAGGGTATTTCTCTCCTCGGACCGTCCGATTTCAGGTACCCAACGTTTTCTCAACCTGTGTTGACTCGTCGATTGTTGTTTTTGTAGGGACATACTTTGGTCGTAGGTTTCAAAAAGAAAGAAAACTTATGAATAATTTTACAAAAAGTAAGTGTCAAGTACTTAAAATTTAATGTCTAAACATACGTCTTTATTCGTCACCGGGTACTTAGTTTTCTTCGATCCTAGATTAATTGTCACACTAGAACTAATAAACGGATTGAAAAGACCCAGAACTAAAGAACTAAACATTTTAAGTCTCCCATCTGATGATATCTTCAAAGGGACGAGAATTCAAAAGATGTAAATTCACCCATATCTATAAATTACGAACTCCCCCATAACCGTACATATTATGTTCGATATTGTACCAAAAGTAGAGACTAGACAAACAATAAGTTTTCGACATACTGGAATTCGTTTACTGAATTGGAAAGACTAGGTGTCAAACACTGACGTTATTACAGATGGGACGTCTCAATAGTCTTTTTTTTTTACATATTTCGTGAACTGAGTGTCTTCAATAATGTTTACTTTATATGATATAATCATGAGACTTCATGATACTTCGTGACTTGTAAGATACTGAAGGAAAAATTTCCTTTAACATTTTGTTACGTGTTATCGGAATTCCTTTTACTCAGAAACAGGTCAAAAAATTTCTCTTATTGGTAAGGAGGAGGTACCTCCGTCCGACAATAATGAGCGACAATAGTGATTGAATTTGTATGGGAGTATTCATTTTTTAATATAAACGGTTCGTAAACGGGAAAACGGCTTTTCTGGTAACTTAAACTCTTAAGTTTTCCGGAAAAAGAGTAGTTCATTTCTCTCTTCTCTTAAGATAGTTATTCCTTAAACGTAGATGTCAGATTGTTAAAAAAACCAAAGTCGAAAGTAAGATTCTCCGCAACAGTAATTCTAAATCCCTTGTTTTACACCCTTCACTTAGGTAGTTATATCGTCCGATACTCTTACGAGGGGAGTCTCTTAGTACGATAATTAAGTCACGTCAAATCCCTTTTAACATAATTTTTATTAAAAGGGATTATAGAATAGACGTATCCGGGACCAGGATTTTAGGGTCGTTCTTAACTATATTTAGGAGAGAGAAGAGACTTATTGGTCGTACTCGTACCGATGCACGAAGATTGACACTGTCTATTTTAATATAAAATTTTCTATATAAGAAGTAAGGTGGTGTCTTTTTACCAATGTTAATAAAGTTTTCAAGTTTAGTTTTATAAATTTGGTTTTTGAGTAAAGAAAGTGTAGTAACGAAATGATTTCAAAAATTTTATAGTGTAATAAATAAGGTGTAGGTAGAAGTAGTTTACCGTATAACGAATAACATCCTGTCCTTTTTATTAAAAGAGAGATGAGGAAGTCGAAAAACCGACTTGAGGAGGGACATTATTTTCTGTCTAATTATCCTCTCTTTGTTTGTCTTTAAATTATTGAACATACAGAGGATATATGTACTCTCTTATGGTTCCTTTTGACTCATTGAGGGGTTTTACCGGGTTCGGTAAACTTTTTTTGTTTGGGGAATCTTTCAATCGATATACTGAGTCCTTCTGAGAACGTAGAAGGGTATGTGTCTATTCGTGACTTTAGTAATGGACTCTATAGTCAAGGAACACTGAAATTAGAAATTACCTCTACACACGAACTGATGTCTAAAAGGTTCACTTTTTTGCACATAGACGAGTGAAGAGGGGATGAAGACACCTCACCAAGGGAGTCTCGATGACTCTCAAACAAAAGTTCTGATATCAGGAGTCATGTCGGGGACTTCTTTTGACTTTGAGTGTCGAGAGTGTGACGTAAAAAGAAAGTCGACTGTCTGTTGACGTGTCGTCTAATGTGTACTGGTTTGTTTTCTAATAGTTTTGAGTTAATCTTTCACCACCCTACTTTGAATCCTTTCTCCGACTTTCAAGTCAGTAGCTTACTCTTTTCCATTTCCTATGGTCTTACTCGGGTATCTTACTCTCTCTTTTGTTAAACTTCTCTAGTACCATCTCTGTGAAGACCTTAAATATCTCTTATTATTAAGAGTCTAAGTCACTTAGGTTCCCTGGAGTTCGTTCTGTTTGTTTTTATTTAGATATGGATGACTTTTACATAACTTTGTTTTCTTGTGTGTTTAATAGGGTTTCGACGGTTTTTTCTTGTTCACAAATGAAGAAGAAGGTTCACGATTCTCTATAATATAAGTCACTTTGAGAGAAAGTTCTTGTTTCCAGTTTATTTCTGTAAACTTCTATTTCTGTTTCAAGTGGTCGTTGTCTTTGAGTGATTTCTTGAAGACTTCATATTAGTCGGGAAACGTAAGTGTCTAAGGTGTAGACGCCTAAGTTGGTTGACGCCTGACTTTTATAAGTCTTTTAAATTTTTTTCTTCAAGGTCTTTCGAAGTTTTTCTTTTTGAACTTTTTATCAAATAACCGGTATTTGAGAAATTTATCGTAAATGTAACGTAAATGTTGATATATCCACCGTAAATATAATATGATCCATAATATTCATTAGATTTCTACTAAATTTAATATGTCCTCCCTACACACATCCAATATACGTTTATGATGTACCAAAATATGTTCCCTGAAGTCATAGGTCCCCCAAAACACAGGTACCACCAGAACCTGGTTAGAGGATGTCTATGACTTCCTACTGATACGAAAAGACTTTCTTCCTTTTACTAGGGTCTTTCTTTCAGAGTCTACGTTTTACCTTACCACTTACTTCTTTTATTATTTAAGTACTGATTTAGACCTCTGACTAATGTGTCTTATAATTATTGTTGTCACAAGTGAAAAACGTTCATATTTCTATTCTGTCTTAGTTTTAGGACCTAATTTTTTCGTAACTTCAATCCTTTCCATTCACAAACTAATTCAACTCTGAACTCAATTTACTCCCGAAGAGACCACTGAGTCTACCATTTCTTAGACGGACGTTACACCCCCGGGATCCAAGTTAGGGACCCAGTCCTTCTAGGGGACCTCTTCCTTTACCGTTGGGTGAGGTCATAAGAACGGACCTCATAGGGTGTCTCCTGTCTCCTCGGACCACCCGATGTCAAGTATCCTAGAGTTTCTCAGTCTGTACTGACTCACTGACTGTGAATTCAATTTACACTTATAATTGAAAAGATCTTAATGATGATTTATAAATCTTTATCTTACGTAGTGAAGGTTTAATCGTTTCTTTTTTTTACCTTACACCGTTCCCCTATGGAATTTTTAGTTATGTAAATGTATTCAGTTTTTGACGTCTTGATTTATTATGTACAAAATTTTATGTACATACCACTTTAATGTAAGAAATTTTTCGTTCTCTTACTCTTTGTGTTTCAAATCTGACCATTTATGGAGGTATCGGTGAAGGAGAGTCTTTGTCTGTTATATGAGTTTACTTAAGCTCTCCTTAAATGGTTTCCCTGATGAATGTTTCCATCCTTGTCACACATCTTTTGTTCAGTCACGTAACGGGGTAACCGGATACGGTTGTCTTCAGTCTTCCGTTTCCTTCGACACCGACCTCTGACAACCCCAGTCCGGGTCGAAGGGTCTCGTCTCTCATGTACCTCGTTCCCACAGTTCCATTTCCCCTTTGTCTTCCATATATGTGTTACCCTGAGTAGGAGGAAAAGTTAGTTATTTACATACAAAAAAATATGGTCAATATACGTACGACCCGAAGGGTCCGCCGCGATCATCTTTTCTTGGGTGGACGTTACGTCCTCTGTATTACTCTACGTCCAAGACTTCGTAGTAGTTCTACGTACTGACTTCGTTGAAGTGTACGTGTGTGTACACGTACCATATAAAATGTCGAGTTTTCACCCTTTTTTACGTTGTTTTATTACACTGGAAAAAGGAAGGAGTAACTTGATAATGAAATTACTACAAAGTTTACGTCTTTGTTCCTCACTCCTTTCATTCTTTGGAATTTATGGTTCATTGTACGTAACCAAAGGAGATAATCGGTCAAGAAAACGTAACGAAAGTAAAAAGAAGTAAACGTGGAACTCGTCTTTTTATAAGTTTCATTAATGTTAGAGTAAATAGTCTAGTAGATCGGTTTTTTATTTCCGTTAAAGGTTCAAAGAGTGACCCTTCTCAGTTCCTATTGAGTAGTAAAAGTTGCCTTCGTTAAACGAAGAGTTTTAGTTATCTACCTTATTTAGTCTAGGGTAAACTATACTTTTACTATATTGTTGATTTATTTTTAATTCATCTTCTTCTGACAATTTTGTGTCTTAAGTCCCTGAAGGGACCACCATGTCACCAATTGTTAGACGGACGGTTACGTTACCCACACCCAAGTTAGGGACCAGGTCCTCTAAGGTGTACGGTTCCTCGTTGATTCAGGTACGTGGTATTCATGACTCGGGGACGAGATATCGGATATTCGACGTTGATGACTCGGACTCATGACGTTGATGACTTCGGTGGTGTCGGATCTCGGACACGACGTGTTGTTCTCTTCGATGGCGTTACTTTGTGGACACGTGGTGTCACTTCTCATCGGGGTCACGTGACGTCGATCTCTTTCAGGCACGTGTCGTTGTTTCTGGATCACGTTGGTTTATATATGTATGACCCGAAACACCACTGAGACACCATTTCTTAGATGGACGGTCACGACCTCTACGTACTGAACTTAAACTAAGGAACCGTTTCCTCTAAGGGACCTCATCCTTACCGTTAGGTGAGGTTATAGGGACGGACCCTTTAGGGTACCTGTCTTCTCGGGTCTCCCGGTGTTAGGTATCAGTGTTCCTCAAGTCGTGTCGAATCGTTGTTTTGTTGTTACGTTGAATCGTTGACTTGTTGTTGATATGCACACACACACACGTACATACACACGTATCTTCTCTTTTCTTCCTCTTAATCTCTATGGTTCCCTTGTAAAACACGTTTCTACCCGTGTTATTTCCTGTGTTTACCGTACCTGGATTATCGTCGTCTTCTATAATTCTTCTCCACCGTTCTTATGTTACTTCTTGGAACGTTTTTTCTAGAATTACTGAGTCTATTGGTACTACTACACTAGTGAGTGGATCTCGGTCTGTAGGACCTTACACTTCAGTTCACTCGGAATCCTTCGTAGTGATACTTGTTTCGATCATCTCCACTACCTTAAGGTCAACTCGACAAAGTTTAGGACTTTCTACCACGACACTTTCACGACGTGAGTCATACGGTCGTTTAAACCTTTTGAGTCGTCACCGGTGACCTGACCTTTTACACAAAAGTAAGGTTGGGCTTTCTTTCCGTTACGGCTCTTTACAATTTTGATAGTTTGTTAACGTGAGTAGAGTGTGCGATCGTTTATTACGAGTTTTAAGAGGTTCAATCCGAAGTTGTCATGTACTTGACTCTTGAAGGTCTACAAGTTCGACCTAAATCTTTTACGTCTCCTTGGGTCTCTAGTTTAACGGTCGTAGACAACCTAGTATCTTTTTCGTTCTCTTAAGGTCTTCTTGTAGATGAAGGTGAAGTAACTGATGCGATTTCGGAAACTTTTACACCTAGTGTTGTTTGGTACCTTTTAAGAACTTCTTTATTCTTATGGTCTGGTGGAATGGACGGAGGATCTTTTAGACACAATTCCAGTTCTTCGTTGTTAATCTTGACCTGTACCTTATTGTCTGACCAAGGTTTAACCCTTTCCTCATACAGTTCCGACATATAACAGTGGAACGAATAAATTGAATATACGTCTCACTCATGTAGTACGTTTTACGACCTGACCTACTTCGTGTTCGTCCTTAGTTCTAAAATCCTTCTTTATAGTTATTGGAGTATATACGTCTACTGTGGTGGGAATACCGTCTTTCGCTTCTCCTTTCACTTTTTCGACTGAATTTTGTTTTGTAAGTTTTTTGTTTCTAGTACCGTAGACCAGGGTAGTGAAGTACCGTTTATCTACCCATTTGTTACCCTTGTCACTCTCTGAAATAAATGGACCCGAGGTTTTAGTGACGTCTATCACTGACATCGGTAATTTAATTTTCTGTGAAGGAAGAATCTTCTTTTCGATACTGGTTGGATCTGTTGTATAATTTTTCGGCTCTGTAATGAAACGGTTGTTTCTAGGTAGATCAGTTTCGATACCAAAAAGGTCATCAGTACATACCTACACTTTCAACCTGGTATTTCTTTCGACTCGTGGCTTTTTGACTACGGAAACTTGACACCACGACCTTTTCTGAGGACTCTCAGGGAAACTGTCGTTTCCCTAAGTTGGTCAGTTAGGATTTCCTTTAGTTAGGTCGTATAAGAAATCTTCCTGACTACGACTTCGACTTCAAGGTCAAGAAACCGGTGAACCACACTTCTTGACTGAGTAACCTTTTCTGGGACTACGACCCTTTCTAACTTCCATCCTTCTCTTCCACCATTGTCTCCTACTCTACGAACCTACTGAAGTAACTAAGCTTTCTATACTCAGACTCGTTTGAGACCCTCAACCACTACTTGTCCCTTCGGACCACACGACGTCAGGTACCTCAGTGCTTCTCAGCCTGTGTTGACTCGTTGACTTGACTGACTGACTATGTGTATACAAAAGTATGGCATAAAACCCCGTGGAACGGGACTGGAGGTTATGATCCAAAGGATCTTCAGTTCTTTGTAACCCTTTATACCCTCGAGTCTAACACTCAAAAATTGGGTGACAAAGGATTACTGAGACTTTAGTATCCATTTGAGAACACGTATACTCAGTGGAGTTACAGGGTATGTAGTAACAGACATGTTGGGTCAAAGACAAACTATAGGTTCAGTATTTATCAGACTCAGTGGTCATACTGACTCACTGGTTTCAGGTCAAGATAAAGATCAAAGAACCGGTTTCTTTAAAAGACCCGTTTGAATGTACCAGGTGACTTCCTCAAGTCTTGGTCGGAGGAATTTTACACGGTGAAACAGTACACTTAATAAAACCTCGATTTCCGTCACCTCTGAGCATCTCACGTTCTCTTTGAAGATGCACAGAAAATTCATGGATGCTCTTAAATTTAACCCAAAAAAAGGATCTTACTCCTAATAATGGTCTTTATTTAAAATAGACTCACTGAGTAGATATACTGTTCCGTTTATAGATTAATAGTTTGTAGACGAGAAAGATAATAGAATACTTAATGAAGAAGAAGAAACTTTGGGGTATAGACCCAGGACAAGGAATCGAGTCGTACTGTATATATGGAATAAAACAGAAAGACAGAATTTTGGAGAGTACATGCACCCTAAGGATATACATATTTCAATTTAAACAAAAAGAGGACAGTTAGGTAAAGTGCAACTAAACTACTGATTCGGTCAATTTTCTTGGAAACTTTTCATCTTCTTTTAAGAAAGAAAGGCTGTGACCTGTAGTAGGACCAACACCGAACGGGTTGTTCTGAAGTCAGAGACAATACAGATATCGGAGAGAAGACGTCTAATGGAAAAGGGTTAAATGTTTATTAACTAATGATTTTCGGTATAGAATATCTTTGACTTATCATGTCATTGTTACTTGTTGAAATTCTAGTTTGTCTAGACCCAAACTTAGGAACGGTTCGTTAAAAGTCAACACCCGTTGAACAAATTTAACTAGAACCAAAGGAGTAGAAATTTCTCCCCTAATATTGCAGATCAATCCTTCTAATGTCACTTTTACTATAAGTCATTATCGTACACAGATTTTGTCTCCCTCACGAAAGACTTACCATCGAGAACGATCTAATAATTAGAAACGTTGTCTTTGGAGATTTTTCGACGTCTTTGGAATTAGGATTTCAGTCTTGTCATTCCTGGCAAAGAATGTAGTTAAACGCTCTTACGGTTTCTTTTGTTAAAGTTCAATGTAATAACTACCGTTGTATTGTTCTTCGATATGATTAAGTCTGACCTAGCATACTAAAACCCACTGGATTAAACTATTTCCCGTTCTTGAGTTTAGAATGTTTCCTGTTTACAATTATAAAATGAATTTGATTACAGTTTAGACAATAGAGTTAACCTGAAAAAAAACGTATTAAATTAATCCAAGTGAGTTTCGTCAAAAGACCACTTAAGTGATTTGTGTGTTCTACGAAACCTATGTTTATAAGAGACAACAATTGACTCTGATCTAGATGTCTAAATTCCATGGTCTACACATGTACCGGATGTGTAAGAATAGTGAGATATGTACTGGAAGAAATTAAAAAATTAAATAATTATGTATGTTTCAAGATTTATTATGCCACTCATGAGTACTCGTGTAGTGGGTGGTAAATCTCGTAATGTCTATTAGACGTAGAAGGACAGACAAGCAGGGGATGGAATACGGAGAGAGAAGGGAGTCTTCCTTATCGATAGGACTTAAAATACAAGTACAAAGGGAACGGAAAAGACAAAATGTTACTTATGTACACTTCATTTTTATTCGTCTACGTATTTACAAGACCACCACGACAAATCAGCGATTCACCACAGACTGAGAACGTCAGGTTACCTAACACCGGGGGGTCCGAGGTGACAGGTACCCTAAAGGGTCCGTTCTTACGACCTGACCTACCGGTAAAGAAAGAGGTTCCCTGGAAGGTCTGGGTCTCAACCTGACGTAAGGTCCATCTAAGTAATAACGACTTGGTGGTCCCTATGGAAATATTTATGGTACACTAACATACACCAAAAACTTGAAATATTTTTCCTACAATATGATACACAACGGAAAAACTGAGACTTGACAACCAAGTTTTAATATAAGGATTTTAATTAAGTGTAACAACATACGTCAACATGAACTAAGTAAAAGACACACTATATGATAAGACAGTACTTTTGTATGATTAAATAGATAACAGACCATTTGCTCTTAAACTCAACAGGCGTTTAATAAACGATAATCTTTCGTACTAAGATAGTTATAAAAAGACGAAGAGAGGACTAAGTAGTCATGACCTCAAAGAGTAAACGTATATCGATCTCTCTTTACCGACCCCGTATTCGACATGTTTACAAACTGAAATGTACTATTTCGAGATAACAAAAAGTTCAGTAGTGTTTTTATTTAAAGTCACATTGTACACACCTAGTGTTATTTGACACTTTTTAAGACTTTCTCTACCCGTATGGTCTGGTGGACTGGACGGAGAACTCTTTAGACATACGTCCAGTCCTTCGTTCTCAATCTTGACCTTTACCTTGTTGTCTGACTGAGGTTTATCCTTTTCCTCGTACAGTTCCGACATATACCAGTGGGCCGAATAAATTGAATGTACGTCTCATGTAGTGCTTTTTACGACCCGACCTACTTCATGTTCGACTTTAGTTCTAAAGGTCCTTTTTATAGTTATTGGCGTCTATACGTCTACTGTGGTGGGAATACCGTCTTTCATTCCTTGTTGCTTTCTCGGAGAACTACTTTCACTTTTTCCTCTCACTTTTTCAACCGAGTTTCGAGTTGTAAGTCTTTTGGCTCTAGTACCATAGGCCAGGGTAGTCAAGTACCGTTTATCTACCCCTTTGTCACCTTTGTCACAGTCTGAAATAAAAAACCCCGAAGTTTTAGTGACGTCTACAACTAACGTCGGTACTTTAAGTTTCTGCGAATGAGGAACTTTCTTTTCAATACTGGTTGGATCTGTCGTATAATTTTTCGTCTCTGTAATGAAAAAGTCGTTTCTAGGCAGATCAGTTCCGATACCAAAAATGTCACCAGTACATAGTTACACTTTCAACCTGATATTTCTTTTGACTCGTGACTTCTTAACTACGAAAACTTGACACCACAACCTCTTCTGAGGACTCTCAGGGAACCTGACGTTCCTCTAGGTTGGTCAGGTAGGATTTGCTCTAGTCAGGTCCCACAAGTAACCATCCTGACTACGATTTCGACTTTAAGGTTATGAAACCGGTGGACTACACTTTTCGACTGAGTAAACTTTTCTGGGACTACGACCCTTTCTAACTCCCGTCCTCCTCTTCCCTTGATTTCTTCTACTCTACCAACCTACCGTAGTGGCTGAGTTACCTGTACCCAAACCCACCTGAGGTCCTCAACCACTACCTGTCCCTCCGGACCGTACGACACCAAGTACCCCAGTGTTTCTCAGTCTGTACTGACTTGTTGACTTGACTTGACTTGACTTAATGTCATTCACTTTTGACTAATTTGAGGAAATAACTTTTTATCTTATAGACTTTAAGTTCTTTGGTCCTTCCTTTTTACAACTCATGTTCACTTATTTCTTTTATTTTTCTTTTTGTTGTTATTGTCTTTGTTACTTCTATATAAATCTTTAATTACTTTATTTCGTTTTTGTTTTAGAATTTTATTTTCAAAAATTTTATTTACGTATCCATTTTATCGTAGGATTTTTCTGAAAGTCTTTTTAATGTATCCTTTCGGAAGACCTTTTAGACCGGTTCTTCCATGAAACGTCGTGACAGAGATATAGTATCTCGATCTCCGTCGGGTCCAAAGTGATAACCACCTCGTCTACCTATTTTCAACTACAAAGTGTGGTCTCTGGTCGACAGAGACCAACAAACATGTGTTCTCTGGTTGATCTACTTAGAATTCCTAAGTTGTGGATAAATAATAAAAAATTTTAGAGTCTTGTGATCTTATAATTCTTAAAGGAATTCAAGTAGATTGTTTTGAAAATTATTTATAGGATGAATTACTTCTTTGAAACCTACGAAAGTAAAATACTAGTCCTCGTTTTGGGAGGTATGTCTAAGATGAACTGTCATGACTTCTGGAATCAGTTGTATGTTCTTTATTCTTTGTTTCCAAATTACTAATCTTCCCTTCTCCGTTTTGACGGTAATAAATGTTCCTTATAGATGATCGTTTTTGTTTGTACATGTCTTAGTTGTCTTATTGAAGTCCTTTATTATTATTCTAAATCATTCTAACGGTTTTAATTCCATTTAAATGTAAGGAGATGCATTTGTTAAGGATTTCTTTTTACACTATCTTTTATTATCTCGTTATTTTTATCGTTTTCTTCAACATGATCCTCTTTTCAAATTTTCAGATAATTTCCTGTGGTATCTTTTCGTTATTTCGTTAAATTGAAATAATTCTACAGTAAAGAGGAGTTTGACTAGATTACGTTAAGATTCCTTGCAAGGTCAATCCAAAGAAAACTTCTTATTTGTCTGTGTAAAGTTTTTCATATACTTACTTATTTTATAACGTATGTATTTTGTTAAAACTTTTTTCTTGTTCATTTCCCGAAGGACGATTGTCTATTATTCGTATGACGTTCGGTGACATTGTTGCAAAACTTTTATCGTACCCTAGTCTTGTCTCTCGATTTTTGTCAGGAAACATATAAGTGTACATTAGTTATTCCTTTACTACCTAACAAATCATCTTAACAAATCCTCCATTAACAAAAAGAGAAATACTGTCATCGAATAATACTTCTTTTTGATCTAAAGATGAAGGGTGACATGTACTTCCAGTCGGCATGTACAAAATTTCTTGACATATGCCTTTGACATTTCCATTGCCTCGGTTTACATCTTCTTATAAAAACGTCTAAATTACACTCCTCCTCATAAAATTTATTCTGAGTCTACGATACATCATACCAATTTTTTTACTACCTAATTGTATAACTTTAATTCCGAAAGAAAGTTGTTGTTGTTCTTACTGTCTGTTCAAATGGGGTAACCACTGTCTGTCTCTTTTATAGGAACTATAGACTTTAGTTTTTCCCGAAGAAGGTCTCGTCTACAGTTGTTTTCTGTCCTTTGTTATCCTGTTACCTGTTTCCGATACTACGTTAAATGTCTTCTCCTTTATGTTTCAGACGACGACGACGACGATTCAGCGAAGTCAGCACAGGCTGAGATACGCTGGGGTATCTGCCGTCGGGTGGTCCAAGGGGGCAGGGACCCTAAGAGGTCCGTTCTTGTGACCTCACCTAACGGTAAAGGAAGAGGTTACGTGCTTTCACTTTTCACTTTCACTTCAGCAAGTCAGCACAGACTGGGAGTCGCTAGCCTACCTGACGTCGGATGGTGGTCCGAGGAGGCAGGTATCTTAAACGGTTCGTTCTCATGACCTCACCCCACGGTAACGGAAGAGACTATGTTTCAGATTGTTCATATATTGATCTACGAGTTGGGTCGGATGATAATTAATCTCTCTATATTTACTTTTTCTAATTTCAAATCCATTAATTTTTTGTTAAAATTTTTTTAAAATCGACACGGTCAACACCGTACTCCCTAGAGAGTCAACGTCGTGTACCCTAGATCAAGGGACCAGTCCCTGGTTTGGACCTGGGGACGTGTCCCTTGTACCTCAGAATCGGTGACCTGGTGGTCCTTTCAGGACTTGAAATCCATTTACATTCACCTATTTGATCTGTAATCTGGCTGTTATTAATTCATTAGTTTATTTTCCAATTCAAAATCATTTTTGTTTCCCTTTACCCTTACTAATACATGATGTCCGTCCTTACATCATAAAATCGTTAAGTCCTGTCCTGTATCCATCAGGAGTCGTCCAGAGTACTTCTCCGTAAGGAAGGGGACCTATATAGGGATCTCACCAGGTGTCAGACCCCAGACGTGTGTCCTCGAGGAAGTGTCTCGTCCTTCGATTGTCGTAATGTCCACAGGTTATGACCTCCTTGTCTACTCATTTTAGAGCATACCTTGACAATCATCAACCTTTCTTATACTTATGTTCAGGTTTCATTCCTTTTTCTAGTGTCGGGTTACGATAAAAGTATTTAATTTCTATATAAATGTGTGATAGTCGTTGCATTGTATAAAGATATGTACATACAAAAATATTTGTGAATTACAATCAACGAGTCAACGCAGACTGAGAAACGTTCGGGTACTTGACATCGGGTGGCCCGAGGAGACAGGTAGTATAAGAGGTCCGTTCTTAGGATCTCTCACAACGGTAAAGGAAGAGGTTCCATAGAAGGACTGGGTCCCTAGTTTGGGTCCAGAGGACATAACGTCCGTCTAATGACAGATTCGGTCGTCCCTTGAGGGAGGGGGTTTGGGGGGTTGTTGTTTTTCTTTTAACAAATCCTGGTCGTTTATCCTTGGATTGAACTTGGTAATGTTACTCCTTAGTGGTAGAGAGTAGGTCGAGGGTCTATACCCGGTCAATACCTCCATCTCAGGAGTTTAATTCTCCGTTATCTCAAGGGAACTCGTTCTTGCGAAGTAATGACGGTATTGACACATGGTATTTAGAAAAGGATTTAGAGGTTGTGTATCCGGTCCTCCAGGAAATGGTCCACTGATTCGTGATCCTTTTTCTTAAGAGGGTCTGAAACCTCTATATTAATCTGTAACCTAAACTCGACTGGGATTAGTGTCACCTTGGTCTTAAGACGAAGCCAGGTAAACAGTCTCATCTTGGATGACCACCTCCGGTTCTCCCGTCTCCTTTCGTTTCAGAACCGGACTTAACTGGAGTTTATTAGACATTTGAGTTAAACACTAACAAAGAGGTCAGGGACGTATATATCAAGTTTCTCGACATTATTTTTAGAAAGATGGGGTCTCATTCCCTATAATGCCATCTTTTGTGTTTCATCCTTGGGGAGACCGAGGGAGAAGGAGGATTTAATAGTTAGTTTTGTTATCGTGTAGGGATTCCCTTAGTGTCTTTAGTCATGGTGAGGCATAGTTTCTACACCTTTTGCACCCCAACCTCCCATTTAGAATAATACAGGGGTGAATTAAGTGAAAAGACCGAACACTTCCTCTGTACACAAAACCCTTACTGACAATTAATAGTATTTACATTAACATTTACCCTGTTCAAGTTATTCCTAACAAGAAACAAAACAAAACAAAAAAATGTTCAGGTCAGAAAGGACTTCGTTTAGTTGGGTTGAGTCAGAGTCGTTCAGTAACCCCCTTCCCTGACAGTCTTAAAAGTATAATTCACTAGTTAAAGTACTTTCTAGTCTTATTGAGTTATCCCTATCCTGGTGATTCCCGAGTCTGGAAAGTCCTTACTTCTAAAGTTTTTGAATTGGTTCATTTTTTAGTAGGTCGTAACATTTACTAAGGTTGATCGATCCGACAACCGATCCCCGAGGGGTCCGAGTTCCCATTTCTTAGGTGAACGTTAAGTCCTCGACGTCCTCTGCACCCAAGGTAGGGACCCAACCCTTCTAGGGGACCTCCTCCCGTACCGTTGGGTGAGGTCATAAGAACGGACCTCATAGGGTATCTGACTCTTCGAACCGTCCAGCGTTTCTTAGTCTGTATTGACTTCGATGAAACGTGTGTACGCACGTTCGACGAACGATTCCCCTTTCTCTTGTACTTATCCATTATGTATTTCACTTCATATTTATACTATTAACCGTCTTTCTTCAAGATCTGATTAGTCGTACATGATCAGTGTACCAACAAGATGAGTGCACAGTAGTGACTCGTAGTCGAAAGATTAGATAACCAGATAGGACTCGACTCCTAGATGATACGTTGTAAAGTCAAGTCAAGTCAAATCATCGAGTCAGCTCAGACTGAGAAGTACTCGGGTACATAACGTCGTACGGTCCGGAGGGACAGGGAGTGGTTGAGGGTCTCGAATGAGTTTAAGTACAGGCTCAATCACTACGGTAGGTTGACAGAGTAGAAGACAGTAGGGGAAGAGGAGGGTGGAAGTTAGAAAGGGTCGTAGTTCCAGAAAAGATCACTCAGTCAAGAAGTGTAGTCCACCGGTTTCATAACCTCGAAGTCTAAGTCGTAGTCAGGAAGCTTACTTATAAGTCCTGACTAAAGGAAATCCTGACTGACCAAAATAAAGGAACGTCAGGTTCTCACAGAGTTCTCAGAAGAGGTCGTGGTGTCAAGTTGTCGTAGTTAAAAAACCGTGAGTTGAAAGAAATATCAGGTCGAGAGTGTAGGTATGTACTGATGACCTTTTTGGTATCGAAACTGATCTACGTGAAAACAACCGTTTCATTACGGAGACAAAAAATTATACGACAGAATCAACTAGTAAATTACCGTGCTATTAGGTTCAGATATGTGACTGGTCATTACGACTTTTCCAATTTCAACTTACCGAGATACTTCTGGATGTTCTGGAAGATCTTGATTGTGGGTTTTACTACAGGAAAAGTAATATTCCCTGACCTTACGTTTTCATTCTTCAGTTCTTTGTGGACCTCATTATCCGTTTAAACCGGAACCTTATGTCTTACTTCGTTCCGTTTCCAATTATCTCAAAACGGTTCTCTTACGTGACCAGTTCCGTTTGTTGGAGAAGGTTGTTGTGTTCTCTTCTGATGTGTACCTGTAGTGGTCTACCAGTTGTGGTTTTATTCTAACTAGTATAAGAAACGTCGGTTTCTACCTCTTCGAGATATGTCAGTCGTTTTTGTTCTGGGGCTCGACTGACACCGAGTCTAATACTTGAGGAATAACGGTTTAACTCTGAATTTAACTTCTTTCATCCCCTTTGGTGATCTGATAAGTCCATACTGAATTTAGGGATTGCTAATATGTCACCTTCACTCTCTAGTTAAATTCCCTGATCTAGACTATCTCGCGGAAGAAAGTCTTCAAAGTTGTCAAATAACACTAGGTGTGTCAGTTTCCGAAACCGTATCAGTTATTTCGTCTTCATCTACAAAAAGACCTTGAGAGAATGAAAAAGGTACTAGGTCTCCTACAACCGTTAAACTAGAGACCAAAGAGACGGAAAAGATTTTAGTCGAACTTGTATACCTTCAAGTGCCAAGTGCATAACGACTTCGGACCGAACCTCTTAAAATTCGTAATGAAACGATCGTACGCTCTACTCACGTTAACACACCATCAAACTCGTAAGAAACCGTAACGGAAAGAAACCCTAACCTTACTTTTGACTGGAAAAGGTCAGGACACCGGTGACGACTCAAAAGGTTTAAACGACCGGATAACTCACGTTGTGAAAGTGTCGTGGTAGAAAGTCCTAAACTTTATCGAGTTGACCTTAAGGTAGTGGAGGTGGTCGAAACAAACATCGTTACGAAAGATTTCGAGTGAACTGAAGTTTAAGGTCCTACAGACCGACATCCACTCACTAGTGTGGTAACACTAATAGACCCAGCACTTCTTGAAAAAACATGTCAAGAAGACACATAAGAACGGTGGAGAAGAATTATAGAAGACGAAGACAATCCAGGTATGGTAAAGAGAGGAACTAGCTCGGGTAGAAACGTACTTTACAAGGGAACCATAGAGATTAAAAGAACTTCTTTAGAGATCAGAAAGGGTAAGGCAACAAAAGGAGATAAAAAAACGTGACTAGTGACTTCTTCCGAAAGAATAGAGAAGAACGATAAGAAACCTTGAGACGTAAGTCTACGAATATAGAAAGGAAAAGAAGAACCGAAAAGTGAAGAGAAGAAAAGTGTCGATAAACATTCCGGAGGGGTCTGTCGGTAAAACGAAAAAACGTAAAGAAAAGGTACTCCTACCAGAACTAGGGACAGAGGACGTGTTACAGTGCTTGGAGTAAGGTATCAAGTAGTCCGTGAGAAAGATAGTCTAGATCCGGGAATTTAGATAAAGAGTGAAGGTGACATATTAGTATTCCCTAAACTAAATCCAGTATGGACTTACCAGATCGCCAAAAGGGATGAAAGAAGTTAAATTCAGACTTAAACCATTATTTCTCAAGTACTAGATCCGGTGTCAGTCGAGGACCAGAACAAAAACAACTGACATATCTCGAA